>CM040402.1:27515041-28144207 GCA_022702515.1 Ilyophis sp. 1 JC-2022 | reverse complement strand
TCCTTCTTCGGAACTGAGCTTTTCTGTCTCTGTACTTAATGACTGTGGAGGGGTGATAGGGAATGGCTCCATACTACAGGTAGACTCATTATTTCTGATGTGTGTCAGTCCTTTTGATGGGTTGGGTCTGCTCTCTCTCTCTTGAAATTAGCATATTATTTACATGGTCATTCTTTTTTTTTTGTTGAGAAAGCTGATTTTGTATTTTGGGCCTTTCACTCTTTTTCTCATTAACGGTTCTTCTCTTCCTTTGCCTGGTCTTTCTCTTCTTCCTCGCCTAGGGACAGATCATCGTAAGTACCGCAACAGCAGCACGCCTGCCCACATTCAAACTGTTTAGTTGCATTCACAGGATACCCACATAATTAATCTGTCACTCATTGACACACTCACTCACTTTCTCATTCATTCATATACATACAGTGGTGCTCGAAAGTATTCTTACCCCTTCACTTTTTGCACACTTTATTGTGTTTTATACAATAAAGATTTAATTTTAAATGGATACAGTTGCCATTTTTGCCCATCAATGTACACTCAATAACCCATAATCACAAAGTAAAAACATGTTTTTAGAAATTTTTGCAAATGTATAAAAAAATCTAAAACCGAAATTTCATATGCATAAGTATTCATACCCTTTGCTTTAATGCATTTTTAAAGTATCATATTTCATATTTGGTTGCATATCCTTTGCATGCTGTTACTTCCTGAAGTCTGTGACCCATCAACATCAAAAGACTATCTTATTTTCAGGTACTGTTACCAGCGATACTATAACCTCTCTGCATTTTAATGGATCTCTATGGGGGGTGAGATTAGATTCAACAGTAAATTACACTGGTACAGTATGGAACACATGACTGGCGAAATGGCTGTAAGTCATCAAGGGTCTAAGGCAGTGGTTCTCAAACTCGGGCCTGGGGGACCCCTGTGCTCGTTTTTGTTCCAACCACAAACGCAATCCCAGAATTTTAGCAAGCTGTTAATTTATCTTAATTAGGTGCTTTTCATGTTTAGAGGGAAATAGCTATGTCAGCGCAGTTGTACTCCGAGGATCGGGGTTCGCGCCCCGGTCCTGCCATAGCCGAGCGCGGTGGGTGCCCTGTGGAGGCGACAATTGGCGGTCGCTTCCGGGGGGGGGGGGGGGAGGAGAGAGAGGCGCGCGCGGGGCACAGGGGGCGTGTCACGGTCACGAGCTGCGCCCTGTAAGGACGTATACGTCCGTCCTGAAAAAAAAAAAAATTTGACGGGGGGGGTCGTGGTGGGGTGGGTCTCGGTGCTGTTACGGGGGGGGGGGGAATTGAATTAGAATAGGGGTTCAATTGGCTACTAAATTGGGAGAAAAAGGGAAAAAATCAGAAACAAATAAAAAAGAAAAAAAAAGAAATAGCTATGCATGCCATGAAGAATAAATGTCCCATGTTCACTTTGCTTATTGTGCTATATTGCAAACAATTACAAAAGAAGAGTTAACTATTTTATTTACCTAATGAAAGAAAAAAGGCTCCTATTTAGCTTCTAATTAGGTTGTTGAACACGTGGTTTAAGTTCCTTCATCCTCCCTTTACCTGGGAGTCAGGTGTGAAGACAGTCTGGCATCACTAGCACTAATTGTTCAGTTAATTATCTGGGAGAAAGAAAACCAGGGCCAGATTCGAGGTCCAGATTTGAATATCCATGCCTTAGACCAGGGGTGGGCAACTCCAGGCCTCGCAGGCAGGTGTTTATGCATGTTTTTACTGCCACCAGTTACCCTGGCTCAATCAGCTAATTAGTCATATACACAATCACCGATTCACTCGTAAATTACAGAACGATAAAACGCTAAAATACACGCATACCGACATAAGAACATTCATCAATGCAGAGAGGTTATAGTATCACTTGTAACAGTACCTGAAAATAAGATATCGAGAGTCTTTTGATGTTGATGGGTCACAGACTTCAGGAAGTAACAGCATGCAAAGGATATGCGACCAAATATGAAATATACTTTAAAAATACATTAAAGCAAAGGGTATAAATACTTATACACATGAGAGATTTCAGTTTTAGATTTTTAATACATTTGCAAAAATTTCTAAAAATGTTTTCACTTTGTCATTATGGGTTATTGAGTGTAGATGGATGGGCAAAAACTGCAATTAAATCTACAACACAATAAAGTGTGAAAAAAGTGAAGGGGTAAGAATACTTTTGAGCACCACTGTATAAACAGAATTAACTGAAGTTCTGTAAGTAATAGATTGTGTATTTAGCAAGGATCAAAACCAAGATTATAATGCTCAATACTCTCCACTTTATTTTCCTCTTCCATGTTTTGGCTGCCGTTAAGATTAGCCTGCATTATCTGCACAGTTCTTAGTAGCTGTAAGCTTGAACACAAAGAAGGCACTCCACACCAGTACTGACCAGGTGCAGGACTTGGCACTCTAGGTCTTTTAGTTGTCAGTGAATAGCCAAAGTACAACTATGAATGTTGGTTGGAAGATAAAAATGAGGTGGCGAATTTAGTTTCATTAGAAAACACAGCGCCTCAGTAATCAGAGATGCACCTTTTCAGCCTCCCCCTGCCAAGTACGGGGGCCGCCACACCGTGACCCTCATACCAGGAGATGGGATTGGACCAGAGTTGTTGAATCACGTTCGCGAGCTGTTCAGGTCAGTTCGGTTTATGACTCCTCTCACTCACTCACTCACTCACTCACTCACTCACTCACTCACTCACTCACACACTCACTCACTCACACACTCACTCACTCACACACTCACTCACACACTCACTCACACACTCACTCACACACTCACTCACACACTCACTCACTCACACACTCACTCACTCACACACACACACACACACACACACACACACACACACACACACACACACACACACATTCTTCAGGCACCTCTTCCAGGGGGCCAGATTCTTTTGTAATGTGGCGCAAGTGAACCAGACATTTTCATTTCTTATTTAAAAACATGCATTTGTGTTTAACAAAGTAGATGAGCTATTACTTATTATTTTATCTCTAATGGGAAGCATGATGACATTGCAAATGCAGACTGAATAATATAGCCAAAATATATATTTTTTCCTTTTCATTGATCACAGGGCCGAGAGTGTGCCACATTTGACTTGCTGTATAAGTCGCATTGCAGATTCTGAAGCAGTCTGTATGGCATTTGTGTGGGTTGAGGTGGGACTGGCACGCATGCTCATGTCAAAGCATTTTGGGATTCTGTGACACAGGTTCAGCTGTGTTCCTGTGGACTTTGAGGTGGTTAACGTGAACTCAGGGCTGGACACCGAGGATGACATCAACAATGCCATCACCGCCATCAGACGCAATGGAGTCGCGCTCAAGGGTCAGTGTGCGTGCATGCATTGTGCGTGTGCGTCTGAGCGTGTTCAGTCTGCGCGAGCGTGTTCAGTCTGAATACTGCATGTACAGGCCATGGCCATTTCCATAGTACTTGTTTCCTCGTTTCCTGTTTAACTCGTTTGATATTATAGTTTAGAATGTATAGCTGACTTACCCAGAGCTTACTGTGTGTACTATAGTCAATGTTCATTACTAGGGATAGCTGCTACGTTATGAGAAGGGTGTGTTTGTCTGATCTGTTTTGTAGTTGCTTCAATGACCTTCGGAATGCACTTATTGTACGTCGTTTTGGATAAAAGCATCTGTCAAATGATTGTAATGTAATGGACAAATATGTAGCTGGTCATTCATTCTCAGCAGTGATGCTGTGCAGTAGACTATCTACGGCAGAAGTCCTCAATCTTATCCAGAAAGGGCCGGCGTGGGTGCAGGCATTTGTTCCAACCAAGCCGTTACACACCTGATTCTACTAATCAACCATGAGAGTCTTTGCTAAGGACCTTGATTAGTAGAATCAGGTGTGTTGCTGCTTGGTTGGAACAAAAGTCTGCAGCCACACCGGCTCTTACTGGATAAAATTGAAGACCCCTGATCTACGGATTTACTCTTTAGTGTTATTATCTCTTGCCTTTATCGTATTTTATATAATGTATAAATCTCCACCCTAATTAAGTGTTTTGATTCTGCACAGGCAACATAGAGACCAACCACACCATGCCTCCCTCCCACAAGTCCAGGAACAACCTGCTACGGTCAGCACCTGTGTTACCATACCGCTTACCTGTATGCAGTAGGAGTGCTCATTCAGTCAGTGCACTTTGCCTTTAACTCCTAGATCATTATAAGTTCAGCCCACCCTGGAAGTAAATGGAAATACTGTGTGAGAGTTAAAGAAATTTGGCAGTTTGTGACTGAGGATGAATTAAATGCATGGGGAAATGGATCACTGTACGAGTATTTGCATTTTCAATGGTTCACCGGAATAATGAATCCACACACTGATTCCTCAGACCGGCTCATTGAATCCACACTGCCATTCATAATACTTCTTCAGGCTTGGTCAGTAGGAGCGGTCAGTGTGAGTTTGTATTTGACTGTTTCTCTGTTTTTCAGTACAAGTCTGGATCTGTACGCCAACGTGATGCACTGCCGGTCTCTCCCTGGGGTCCAGACCCGACACAAGAACATTGATATTATCATCATTCGAGAGAACACTGAGGGAGAGTACAGCAGCCTGGAGCATGAGGTGCTTGCGTGCGTGCGTGTGTGTGTGTGTGCTTTTTCAGACTCAATACTGTTTGTGTCTGTGCATATACGAGTTGTGTGAAAGAATTTATGTGTGTACATGTGCTTCTCTGGCTTAGCGCTGTGTGTGTGTGTTTTCACATACACAGTGATTTGTGCGTGGTATGTGAGTATGTGTGTTTCAAATGCTCAGTTCTATGTGTGTTTGTCTAACACTCAGAGTGTGTCAGGAGTGGTGGAGAGTCTGAAAATCATCACTCGACGCAACTCCCTGAGGATTGCAGACTACGCATTCCGATTGGCCAGAGAGAAAGGTCGCAAAAGGGTCACTGCTGTGCACAAGGCCAACATCATGTGAGTCAACGTCATTACATCGCTCATTAGCTTTGCATAAACCTTTGCCTAGATCCACTTCCGTTACGCACTATTGAACAGGTATCCAGTTGCATATATACTGCTCAACGCAGCAAATTCAGTACCAAGTCTGGTATTGTTACCAGCGACCTTCTGGTCACAATTCCGAGTTGCATTAGTCCAGTGGTCCCCAACCTAGTTCCTGGAGATCTAGGCACAGTCCCAATACTCACACTTGAGCACTTGCACACTTAAAATGCGGGTGCCCGTGAGAACCTCCAGGGGCTTAGTATGTCCCATTTCTTATTTTGCAAGTGCGCGAGTGCTTGACTGCACACTTTGAGCCCTTGATGTGGCCTTCTCCTGAGTCCGCATCAAACCAAACTTCGCTGAAGCGTATTGCCCATAGTTATTTGCGTTAATGTGACTTTCACACTCTGACCAATCAGAGCTGTATTCTGTGTGCAAGTAGGCAACTGCACAGTCAAGCGTAGGTAGGAATCTTATGCACAACGATGGCGAAGAAAATCATCAAAAGCATTGCGGTATAAAGTGAAAACCAGTTAAATCATGCATTTTCACTAACTCTTACACGTTCAAATATTAAATAACTATATATTTATGTATGATGCTCAATAAATAAGTAATGCGTTTTTTCCTGTAAATTTGTATATTATTGTAGCAAAGCATCGGTGCTATAAGGGCTGCAGCCTGATGAAATGGCCTACGTAGGCTGCAGCTAAGCCTAAAAAATACAAATACGTAGGCTACAGTTAACATACATTTATTAAACTTAACTCGGCACTGGGTTTTCCCCAAACAGCTCTACCGTTCTAGCTAGCTATTATGCAGAATATTAAACGGCTATAACGTTACAAAGCAAATGTCCTCCTTTAGAGTTTGTTTTATTACTTTTAATCGCAACATTCCATATACTGAACTTACAGCCTACAGATCTTAGGTAAAAAGGAGTTTACAGATCTGTACCTCTGGCAATTTCAATATATGGCGTGCTGTCACGGACGAGCAGATTAAATAATTTGAAACGGGTTTGTCATTCTTGGCTCTCCTGTTAACGTGGACATCCACATTAGACGGTGGATCTTTAAAAAAAAAAAATTTTTTTTTAACTTTTATTGCCAGTTTATGTATATAACTGATACTCATTTATTTTTCAGAGTAATAGCCTCTTTCTTTACACAGCAATACTTTTTTTTCTTTAAAAAAAAAAAAAGTCTGATTAAGATCTTCCTATCTTGACGGAAACCATAGCTCAACTTTAAAATATTGATAAACGTGTCTTCTATCTCACCCTAATTCACAATTAAAAAGTGATCTAAACAACATACGTCTTATAAATTTTCATTTTGGCTACTCGGGGGACGTCCTATAGACAACGCGCCAGATGTCGCAGACGTTCCAGGGACGACTAATGGATGCGATTTTGGTCAGTGGGTAGGCTATGGTTTTATAAATAAAGCATAGCAGAGACAGGGAACATGACAATGCGTGTGTATGTAACCACAGTAACCGAATGTCAAGCAAGGTTTTACATAATTTCTTAACTATGCGCCATTACGCACTTGCACAGCGCACTTGCACCCCTTGGTCCAACCTCGGAAATACGTCGCCAAGGTGCAGACTTGAAGGAAGCCCTTAGACCGTAGGGAGAGTATTGGGACAAGGCCCTACTGTCCTGTACATTTCACTCTTACCCTAACAAAGCGCACCTCATTCAACAGCTAGAGATCTCAGTGAGCTGCTAATTAGTAGAATCAGGTGTGTCAAATTAGGGTTGAAATATAAACCTACAGGATGGTAGACCTCCAGGAACAGGGTTGGGGACCCCTGCATTAGTCTTCCTGAATGTGCAGTATGTTTCCCAGACTACTCACAGCAGGGATCTCAAACTCGCTGTTCTCGGGCGCCGCAGTGTCCCCAGGCTTTTGTGGTTCAGGTTTGGACAAGGTGTGTGGACTCTTTAGCATAACAGCGACTTAAATTAAGCGCTGAAGTGCTGAAACTCACAAAAAAAAACAGCAGGCTGTCCCTCCAGAATATTAGTTTTAGATCTGTAGTTTATTGTGACTGCAGTATGGTTTATCTAAGAGTAGTTTGTTTCCACCATGTGACCTGCAGGGATTGTATTTCAATGGAAATCCTCCAGGGGACCCCATAGGTACACCAAAGATACAATCAAGTGACTAATCAAAAAAATAATAATAAATGTAGGTGCCTTCAAGGGTGTAGTATAGTGCTCTTGGAAACATAGGGGATAAAGACCAATTCCAAGGCACTCATGTAGATTAGAAAGCATTTATTCTCAGGGCACTAACATTATAAAATGGCTTGACAACCAACGTGTTGCGGCTGAACAGCCTCCTTCAGGGTAATCATGCAATTGAGTTTCTTGAGAAATTTTTAAAAACTATTTGTTGATCTAATATGGGGAGAGTCAGAGGAAGGAAATTAATCATGGGTAGAAGTTCAAATGCCATGAAAAGCATGTCTTTGAGCGAACGAGTCAAGCAGTATTTTCACCTGGTACACTATATACCGATGGATTGAATTAAAAAATAAATTAAAGAAGATATCACTAGCCTTACATTTAAAAACTAAGGAACATCACAGAAGAGTCTGTTAAACAACTGACCATGATAAAATATAATCACATTTGAACTTCATACACCACTCACCATCTTTTTGTTTTAATATCTCACCTGCAAACTATATTGTTATTACCAATACAAATTAGTTTTGTTAAATGTTATATAACTGCTATAATTTTTAATGTAAGCATTTCCCACTGCTTCTAGCAAAAACTAACATGCCCCTACAACATTTAAAAATACTGCAGCATGTCCATGGTAGTAATCAAACAAAATTTAACACGCTTGTGTGTCTTGTAAACATCGCCGTCAATCATAGCCTGTGCTTAATTATTGGCAATTATTATCAACTTCGATGATTGAGGTGGTACAAATCGGATAATTGTTTGAGTAGTGGCTTGACGAAGAGGTTATGGCAACCTCTAGCTGGCAGAGGACTGAAGTGCCATGCGAGAAAACAAACCGGTGACCTTATCTTTGACATCATCTGTGCAGCATAACTCAAACTCTGTAATCCCCCACACAGGAAGCTGGGTGATGGCTTGTTCCTGCAGTGCTGTAAGGAGGTAGCATCCGGGTACCCTGAGATCACATTCGACAGCATGATCGTGGACAACACCACCATGCAGGTAACAGACTGCTGCAGGATACCCGGGTGACTTGGGTAGACAGGTGATCACACTCACGGGTAACAGACTGCTGGAGACATACGTGTGATTGCAGTGGACTTGTCATGAATGGTTTATGTAGAAAGAAATCAGTGAATTTTTGTGACTTTTGTTAAACGTATCAATTGTATCGAAAATAATGTGAATCCATTCAGTGACACAAACAGCCAGACAGGCACGTAGTGATGTGACCGAATGTATGCGACAGAATGGAGCATGACGGAAAGTCTCTCTTCCTCTCTGTGATTTCCCAGCTGGTGTCCAAGCCCCAGCAGTTTGACATGATGGTCATGCCGAACCTGTATGGCAATGTGGTGAGCAACGTGTGCGCCGGCCTAGTAGGCGGGCCCGGACTCGTCCCGGGGGCCAACTACGGCCGCGACTACGCCGTCTTCGAAACGGTGAGAGGATGTGCGGCCAAAGAGGGGGCGTGAGCGGTCGGGGGTTTTTGGGATAGGGGGCTTGATGAATTGTGTGGCTCCATCCACACTGGACAGAGTCTGAGATGAGGTAATGCAGGGCTGGAGTAGAGGATGGAGGGATCACAGAGGAGTGAAGGTTCCATATAATTTGGCCTCGACCTGACACCCCTGCCTGCTCCTTGAAAAGTCACCAGAACTTGTTCCAGAAACCACTTTCTGTCGACATAAGTTGACAAACTACTTCCTGTAGATCAAGGTTGCACAACTCCGGTCCCGGAGGGTCGGTCTGCGTGCTGGTTTTGTTCCAACCAATTACCTTAGTTTTATATTTCTGACAAACTACACTGGTTTATTCCTGTACTTAGTAGGTACAGTAAAACTTTTAGGATACACTTGCAGGCTGTGGCTGGTGCTTATACAAATGTCAGATCAAGATATGATTGAGCTAATTGAATAATTAAGAGCAGAAGTTGGCGCAAAATCTTGGAACGGATCGTTCCTTGTTGTGCACCCCTGCTATAGACAGAAATGGATAGATTTGGAGCTGGAAAGGGGAACATTAATCCTTTTGCTTTATGTTCTTTGTTTTTGGACATGCTATCAAGGCATAAATTGTGTGCTATGTTTTAATACCATTGGAGGAAGCATTTCCTCCCAAAGCACTATATTGTTTGTGAACTTGGATAGCTTTAAATCTGATGGAAAAATTGAGAAAATTGGCACCGGCAGTGCATGACAGTATATCTCTCTTTCAGGCAACGAGGAACACTGGGAAGAGCATCGCAGACAGGAACATTGCCAACCCCACGGCCATGCTTCTGGCCAGCTGCCTGATGCTGGACCACCTAAAGTAACTTCCTGTTTAGTCTGGGATTAAACACCGATTCTACTGCGTCATAGAGCTCAGAGCACCAAGTATAGGTCACTCAAAACAAGCCTGACAGAAAAACAATACAGAAAAGAATGGTGGTTCTTTATTTTTTTGTTTATTGCTATGAAGTGGCATGGAACATAGTCAAACCGCATGCACTAACTCACTGAACCAACACACTGAAATGATGTATCCACACACAGGCTAACTGAACCCACACAGTGACTCACTAAACATATACACACACAGACTCACGAGCAGAGTCCGTACGAGCAGAAAGTTAGTTCTGTAATCTCTTAAACTGCTTGGCTCTCATAAGGACAAATCATTTGTTCCAGTTTTGCATATACAGGTGCAGCTCAAAAAATTAGAATATCGTTGTGGCGAAGTGTGCTACTCGTGCACGGTAAAAGAAGCACAGACACTTTAATTCCGGTACCTGTGTGTTTATTCTCCCAAAAACCACACACATACATTCGGTTCCTTCTCTCTCGCTCTCGTACTCTTCTGCCCCGGCCCTTTTGAAGACCTCAGGCTCACTGTTGAACAATCAAGGCAATTGGTTAATTGACAATAACAATCCTATAATCAATCGTCCCCAATTGCCCGATTGCCAACAGCTGTGCCGGTTCCCTAAACCACCCGCGTTCACTCTCTCTCTTGCTAGCTGCGCCTAAAACCACGCCCCCCTACCACAATCGTGAAGAAGTTCAATATTTTTTGTCACTCATTTCAGAAAGTGAAACTCATATATTATATAGATTCATTACACATAGAGTGAAATATTTCAAGCCTTTATTTCTTGTAATTTTGATGATTATGGCTTACAGCTAATGAAACCCAAAATTCAGTGTCTCAGAAAATTTGAATATTTTGCTTTAACATATTTTTAAAGTATCATATTTAATATTTGGTCGCATATCCTTTGCATGCTGTTACTTCCTGAAGTCTGTGACCAAAAGACTTGATATCTTATTTTCAGGTACTGTTATAAGCGATACTATAACCTCTCTGCATTTGAACTGATCTCTATGGGAATTTGGGGGTGAGACTAGATTCAGCTGTAAATTACACTGGTACAGTATGGAACACATGGCTGGCTAAATGGCTGTAAGTCATCAAGGGTCTGAGCTATCGAACGAGCCCCAAACCATCACTCTGTTGCCAGATATGGAGTAGATGTGGATGGATCACTGCAAGGGTTATTTCTCCTGACTCATTTTCCTATAGAACTCTGGGGGAAAAAAGTCCGGAGAAACAACCCTTAAAGGGATCCATCCACATCTACTTCATATCTGGCCGCAGAGTGATGGTTTGGGGCTCGTTTGATACCTTAGACCAGGGGTCGGCAACAGGCGTCCCGCGGGCCATTGTTGGCCCGCCAGCAATAATATTTGGCCCGGCAGATAATTTTGAGATTTAAAAATAAAAATAAAAAAAACGTGGTGCATAGGCCTATGCTCCTGAAACGACAGAGCAAACACGCTACATTAGGGATAATAATTAAATGAGCCATTCATTAAAAATATAAAAAATACAATTAGGCTATTAAATGCAATAACGACAGGCTTAGTACTCACTTAATGTGAAAACTGGCATCTCCCATCGGTCACTATTCGTTGGATATCTGGTGATATGGACGTCACTTTAATCCGCAGGCAGTTTTCAAGGTTTTTATGCGTCAATCGATTCCTCTCGTGCGTCTTTGTGACACTGATATTTAATTGATACAACTGCTGTCCGCTGTCGGGCGTTTTGCACGTAAAGTTTTTCACTCTCTGATTACACCTGTGTAAACTGTGAAGTGACAATAAAAGAACTTGAACTTGAACTTGCTTTGGTACTCATATCGGACTTTCAGGATACTGTCACACGCTTGGTCACTTCAGGGTAGCTTTAGTGGGTTTGACGCAGCTGAATTAATTACTCAGGTAATATTATTGTTGTGTGTTTTGAGATAATTTATTGTACATGTACAGTGGACAGTTGATGGAATAAAATTCTGTTCATAATAACAGCATATTTGCACGTACCCTGCTCCTCGTCTTACTGGAATTGCACTGTAATTATGATGTAGCCACTGCTTAAATGGCTACATCACAATTTCAACTACATGCTGTTTTCATTCTTCCTTGCATTAACCTTGTCATTAGCTCATTTAGATTAACTGGTGTTTGTCTTTATTAAGCATATTTGGATTAGCCTGTGTAGGTCAGAATGCTTTTGCATTGTTAGCATAGTCTATGTTAGCCTTGCAAGCACAGTTAAATTGATCCGTGTTAGCCTTGTCCGCACATTCGGATTGACCTGCTGTTTTCATGGTTAGCCTTGTCCGCACATTCGGATTGACCTGCTGTTTTCATGGTTAGCCTTGTCCGCACATTCGGATTGACCTGCTGTTTTCATGGTTAGCCTTGTCCGCACATTCGGATCGACCTGCTGTTTTCATGGTTAGCCTTGTCCGCACATTCGGATTGACCTGCTGTTTTCATGGTTAGCCTTGTCCGCACATTCGGATTGACCTGCTGTTTTCATGGTTAGCCTTGTCCGCACATTCGGATTGACCTGCTGTTTTCATGGTTAGCCTTGTCCGCACATTCGGATCGACCTGCTGTTTTCACGGTTAGCCTTGTCCGCACATTCGGATTGACCTGCTGTTTTCATGGTTAGCCTTGTCCGCACATTCGGATTGACCTGCTGTTTTCATGGTTAACCTTGTCCGCACATTCGGATTGACCTGCTGTTTTCATGGTTAGCCTTGTCCGCACATTCGGATTGACCTGCTGTTTTCATGGTTAGCCTTGTCCGCACATTCGGATTGACCTGCTGTTTTCATGGTTAGCCTTGTCCGCACATTCGGATTGACCTGCTGTTTTCATGGTTTCTGTATTTCAGACTGCATGAATATGCCAGCATGGTCAGAAGCGCTGTTCTCACCACCATGAATGAGACTCAGGTACAGTAGAAAAATATTTTAACTCAAACAAAACCTAAAGCATTACATTTTGTTTCATTTTTTTTTTAGGTACATTGCCTCTGGATGTTCCTCTCTTTTTAACCCTGCCCCCCTCACCTCTTCACCCAGTTTGGAATATCCAGTAATATTTATCGGTGCTCACGAAACCCAAAACGGGCAGAACATTTTGGTTGAACCACCAATCTGACCCGGTCATACAGTTAGCCTTTTGATTGGTTCATACAAGTAAAGTGACAAATGGTAGCTCCACCTTTTATGAGGTTAATGAAGCCATCACTACTCTGATGTACCATCGATATTTTAATTACAACTTTACATTGCTGCTTATCTCAGGAACTTATCAATAGGTTCTCACGTTTTGTATGGCATGCACTTTTATATTTACATGTCAAATGATTTGATTTGCTTTGTAGTTATTGTTTTCTGAAATGAATGTGGTTCGTCTCCCCCTCTGTGACTTTGGCACCGTCTAGCTGCACACAGCAGACATTGGGGGTCAGGGCACAACCTCTGAGGTGGTCCAGTCCATCATGAAGATGATTGAACGTGGTGGCCCCCTCATCTCTGAACATCACTGAACGCAGCGCTGAACACGGCACACAGGTAAACCCCCCGCACCACTGAACATCACTGAACACAGCGCTGAACATGGCACACAGGTAAACCCCCCCACACCACTGAACATCACTGAACACAGTGCTGAACACGGCACACAGGTAAACCACTGAACATCACTGAACACAGCGCTGAACACGGCACACAGGTAAACCCCCCGCACCACTTAAACAAGACACACAGTTACACCCCCCACGCCACTGAACACGGCACACAGGTAAACCCCCCGCACCACTGAACACGGCACACAGGTAAACCCCCTGCACCACTGAACACAACAATTACACCCCCCGCACCACTTAAACAAGACACACAGGTACACCCCTCCACAGCATTGAACACGACACACGGGTAAAGACCCCGCAACACTGAACACGACACACAGTTACACCCCTCCGCAGCACTGAACACAGCACACAGGTAAACCCTCCAACACTACTGAATAGCCTTGGCATCTGTAGTGATACTCTAAGATGAGGCAGTGCTGTGTTTTCAGTGGCAGGACTGGATGTTTCGGAGATGATTGTGCCACTCAAACACAGTGGCAGTGACCGACACATTGTGCAAAAGGCGTTGAGAATAGCTCTCACTGTGCAAATGATGCACTCACACTTCCTGCTTTTTCTTCCCCTAGAACAGAAGCCAGGCCGTGTTGTTCTCTGGAAGACCTCTCCACCATTGGGCACGTGCTTGTGCGTGCGCACACGCCTCTCTGCACTAGACAGAGCTTCTCCTTCACACGGTCTGCCCACCAATCCCTGAACAGCAGGGGTCAATAAGTCTGCGCAAGTCTGCGCATACGTCAGCACACTTCTCAACATGATGCTATCCAGTTTTACAAATCTAGAGATGCGAGAGCGAGTTTTCCTAAGCCCAATGGGTGGAGCTACCCGACCTGTCGTTCACCGACTCGTGAACCAATCAAAAGACTAGTCTTGGAAATACAATTATTCAATTGGTTCAAAATCTGTGAATCACTGGTAACCCATGATGGTGCCACCCATTTTAGGAGTCAGGAATCCTCACTCTTCTGTCCCTAAAAAGATTATACTGTACAACTGCTAGGGTTTCAGTCTTAACACCTGATCAAGTACATTTCCGGTTGTACTTTTAAAACGTGCGGTCATGAAAACTGCTGCTCTCACCTTTGCTGCAAACGAGAACAAGACAAATTATTTTAAAAAACATTTCTTTGTATGTCTTAATGTACCGAAATGGTTTATTTATTTGAATAGACAGATATACTGTATACTTAATGTCAAATTAATATCAAACCATTACTGCCGTGTGAACTTCAAATGGAATTTATCTCACATTTACCAATAATGCAATGTCTGCATGTGATTAGACATGCGTTCGTTGTGTTTAAGTGTGCGTGTTATGTGTGTTTTGTGGTGTTGGCTTTAATATGCTGTAATGATGGCAGAAACGGGTGATGTTTTGGAGCCCGGGTTCTGTCGCACTGCTTCCAGGGTTCCGGTCTAGAGGAATTATCTTGTGAGAGAAATCGGATTGCAAAATGTCCCATTAAGGTTTCTGATTAACGTCTGATTTGATGGAGTGCTTTTAGCAACAGAAGGACCATCCCTTTGGTTTAAGTCTGTGTTTATAGTTTGTTAAACATTGACACATTGGGAATGTTTGTTTTTCCTCCACGCGTCGCCCCATCTGTTCAGATTCGGTTCAAAACAGCAGCTCTGTGTGGACTGTGTTCTGGTTCTGTCACAAACCATTACCTGCTGCAAGCCGGCGCAGAGTTCAAGGCTCGGGTGTTAAGCTGCGCTGTTGTGTGTTCTTTTTCTGATGCTGCAGTTGAAATCTACAGCTGTGAATGCTACCAAGAGGTTGCCATGGCAAACAAACCAAGGCTGTCCTGGGATTGGCACAGTTGTGCTTCTCCATGTCTTTATTCATGAATGTACACTGGATAAACGGCTCATTAAAATGTATTGAACTGAGGCTGTATTTGAGGCTGGTGTTAATGTGAGCTTGTACACACACTCAATAGTTCACGCACGCACACACGCATACACTAGTGCCTAGGCGCAGGCATACACACACACAGCTTACACATGCACGCTGGCCACTTCTTACTGTAGAACTTATTTTAATAGGGCAGTGTATCTCCAAAGTTGGGTCGCACAACTTAAATTATACTTGAAAGGACTTAAAAACTTGGCTATGCAAGTTAAAATATTTTGCCTGCTCAGCTGTGGTTGGGCTGTGGAACAGATCAGATCTACGTTACTGGTGCACATTGTTACTTTGTTTTGTTGAAAGAGCATATACTTTTATTGTGTATTTTTGTGTATGTTTTCTTTTACAGCCTGACAAAAATGCAATAAGAGACAACATGGTCTAATGAGAGCTGAAGGGGAACTCCTTTTGAGGACTGCAATTAATTACATTACCACTAGGGGGCACTGAAACTGCACTGAATTTCAAGTTCGTATGGCATGGGGTAGAGTTACACTGATGCCAAATGCAATTACATAAACCGGTAACTGTTTGCGGGTGGAGATGCCCTGCCACTTATCAAATTATAGTGCAAGTGTACAGGTTAAATCCAGCATAATGTATACAGTCCTACCTTCAGTAATTTGTAAAACAAACTGAATAAACGGCAAATTGGAAAATGTTTGCCTAAATGCTATGCTAACATAAGATTAGTCTTAGTCTCAAAGGAGAGGCAAAACATGCACTTTTGGGATCGTTCAGGAATGTTCTGAAAGGTCAAACTACAACAAAAAAAAATAGAAAAAGAAATTGACGTAAAAGTGGAAAAAATGTTTGTGCAAGGAGCCCTCCTGGGACAAGCAAGCAGCCGATATTCCTGTTCCAAACGCCAATGAAGCAGGCGGAAGATTGAATGCTTGAAGCGTTCTTGCTGTGACAAACAGCAGGAAGGATGGTTTTACAAAAACTCAAAACTAGTTTTTTACCTCGTTTTGCTGGTTGGGGGCTAAGGCTTGGTTTTTTGCTATATTTTCCTCCTGTTTCCCTGTGCAACTGTCTTTGTGACAGTTCTCTGTAAAAAGCGCTATATAGATAAAATGGTGTACGCTATACATGCTTAATGGCATATAGAAGCGGCACGGCACGTCTCTTAATTGTAGGCTATGTCTTAACCGGTTCCCTTAACTTAGAATTTCTTGCACACTCAGGGTTCCCACTCGTCCTGGAAAACCTGGAAATTCAGAGACTAGATTTCCAGTCATGGAAAACCTGGAAAATTTACTAAAATTACCAAATATCCTGGGAAAAAATCTATTGTCCTGGAAATTTTTAATTGTATTTTAGCCCCTCACTCAGATCACCTATGTAAACCTAGGTGTGTATTTTGTTTGAAACTGTTGGTAGGATTATAGCAGCGCCGCCAAATTTGGGGCCCGCGGGCCAAGTTTGGCCCACACTCCCTTTGTTTTGGCCTGCCTTGGCATTTGACAAGCTCATGCTTATTCTCTTATTTTTAAAGTGCTGTAAAATCCTAACCGTAATGACTACAAAATGTAAGTTTAACTTAAACTGAAATTAAGATTTTATGCATCAACATCAATACAGCTATAGGGGTGCATACAACCCATTACAATACCACCTGTTAAACAATGCTTTGCCAATAACACACCTTACAGTGTACATTATGGTGTGATTTATTACTTTATTACATTTTGAAATTGTTGCAGAGGTAGAACATAGTACATTTTTGTCCAAGTTTGAAGTTCATATGAGGGACCTGGAGTATAAGCCAGTGTTTGGAGTGAGTATTGTAACTTCCACAATTCAAGTAAGTGTAACACAGAACATGTTGGTGTTTGTTGAGGAGAGCTTGTAAGTAAAAAAAAAAAAAAAAAAAACATACCAGTTCTGGTCACATCTAACAAGAGAAGGCCAGATGATCTTATTGTACAGTTCGTGATGTGTGTAGCAGTCACCTGTAATGAACGTGAGACACTTCATCATGAACCCTGCATCATTAAAAAAGGAGGAATAAACCGGGTTAAATGTGTCGATACTAGGCCTACCGGTAAATTATATGACCGTTTGTGAGCAAGTGCTGTCCTGGATTGTAAAAAAAAAACTCCTGGAAAAGTTCTGGAAAATTATTTCTCAAAAAGAGTGGGAACCCTGACTCTCCATTGGGTTTTCAAATAGGCTACATTTGTTACACCATTGTAATTTGCTTCAGTCGAGTAAGATCATTTCCGTACATAAATTCTGAAATAAGTAGCAATTTTGTTATTGATAGGCCTATCTCCCCTCTCTCTCCCTTTTCCTTTTCCACTTAATTTCTCACGTTTGGGTGGGTGGGTGTTACGGTTCTTTTCGATGACTCAAATCATTGGACTAATTTGCTCACTAAAAGGATTCGTTCACAGATTTGTTAACTCAGATTCTCATTCACTGACTCGTTTTACGGGAGTCATGCAGTGAGAACGAGAATCATGCAATGACTGAAAACTCTTGGTGGCTGAAGAGAGAACCCAACTTAGTCGTTCACAGACTCTCTCAAACTGGGTCAGTGACTTAAAATTTAAAAACTCCTCAGAAATTAGTACTGTCATTTGTAGGTGAATTCCTACAGCAGCCTAGCATACTGTTATACTATTCACAGATTATTTTGAAACATTTAGCCTACGTTTAAAAATAAATATATGTAAATATGTTTTTGTGCAATTTACTCATGTAGGATACTCTTGGAAAATAAGTGGTGTGAGTTACTGATTTGCTTGCAAATGGCAAAAGGATTGATTATATAATTGTGATTTTATTTTATTGAAAAGAGCACAATATTTAGTAGTGTTGGATAATTTCTAATGAATGTGCAGCTTTCTTGGTACATCTATTGCATCAATTTAGTGGATCAAGCAGCAGTCATCATTTTATGACCTGGAATAAAGCCATATCTGAAAATCCTGCTGCAAGTCTGCACTGCAGCATGATGGGTTTCGTTTCCTCAACATTGCCACCGCTTTCAGCTCAGGAACTATTGCTTTCAGTCACACAGATGGGAAGGGCTCGGAGAGCACGCCCCACTCAATCGGATCAATGCTGCCATTTCACCCACTGGTGAAAATAGTTAAATAGGAGTAGCTGCTACTTCAGCGAATGGCAAGTTCACAACGGAGAGGGGAACCAAAGAGGCATCCATATATTGAGGTGAGTCAGTTCCTTTCGTTCACCGAAACGATCTGTTCAAAAAGAACGATTCGTTCAGGAACGACATACCACGAGCCTACTGCATGCTGGTAGTCAGGCTATTTTCAGAACCGCCCTCATCCTGAACTTACTACGGCTTTGGAAAAGAGATTTCTGCCAGTATGTTCTTTGTCAGTCTTTCATATATTACAATGCACTCTGTAGAATCTACATCCGCGCAACAGAAATATGGATTAAAGGCATTGTTTATTTTCTGGGGGGTTTTGTTATTATTTCAGCTTTAGTGTATGCCCTCGATTGTCCCAGGTTTTGTATGTGATGAAGGATATTTTAGATATTTACAGGAATTTCTGATGACCTGCTGCCTTTACGATGGCAGATACAGGTGCATTAGCGGGTTCACTTAACGCAATTACAAAGCAGCTTGTACACTGATGGTAGATTTCCAGAGGCTGTACTAAGGAACACATTGATTTTATTGCACTTATTGCACTCATTATTCATAAGCAAATGTTCTTCTTTTCTTGGGTGCAGCAGTCCCATAGTGCACGTATTAGGCCTATAGAAATTGGCTCGCTCCAACCAACACTATGATTTAGTGTAATTGTTTTTGAAGAATAGTCAAGTTCTTTACACACATACAAACCCTGGAGGCAAAATGTCACTGTACAAGCCGCTTTGGAGTTACTTGAAGTGTATTCTCTCGCTTTATACTATGAACCCCCGAATACCCCTCTACCACCCATTAGCATTTAAAAGATAGGTTTTAATTCAATTTAATATAATTTACGCCTGAACAACGCAAAAATGACATGGCTTTTTCTGCAGTATTTTCGCTGCTTATTGAAATATCTGCTGCTCTCCATTGGTACAGAATCGAGGGACACACCTGTGGTAGTATAACAATGCAATTTGCATCAGATAATACGTATCCACAATTTTAGAGCAAATTTATGCATATAAACGCTTACCTGTGCCAAAATGCAGAAGAAAACTGCCGCTGCAGCAGGTCTGTGCCACCTGTACTCTGCCTCTACTCTGCCTCTACTTGTTGCCAGGAAGCTGTTGATTTCAGGGGGGAAATGTGGCGGTTTGTTTTGAGCCTAAAAGCAATTTGCTGCTTGATGTCCGTCTGTCAGTGCAGACTGGCAGCGAGAGGTTTAAGGCAGAAATGTGGGGGACTGCAGGGAGGCAATGGGCGGTGGTGAGAGATGGATGGCGGAAAGCTGGAAATGATCTCGGAGCAAATTCTGGTTTCTGTCATTCTGTCTCCTCTGGCCATAAGTTGGCTCAGTTATACTCCCTCTCTCTCCCTTTTCTTTTAGATGTTAGTCCCTGTAGATTCACTTGGCAGGTTAATTATCGGAGCCCTTTCATCTATCTCTCTTCCCCGCTGCTTTTTTAATTTTCCTTTGTCCCGCTGAGTGCCACCCTTAACTTTTCTTCCAAATCTCTGTCAGTCTGTACCTCACACTTTTTTTCCTGAAGGCCGTTTTTGAAGCCGGATGACTCACGGGGTAGGATTTCATCTCAGTTTGCATGTGCAAAGCAGATTAGTGTTCAGCTAAGCCCCTCTGGGCAGGACAGTGGCCTGTCACTGGGACATCGCCCAAAATCCATCGCTTACTGTTCCCCGGCCAAGCAGGTTGCTCAAGTCGCGAATGATTTTGCTGGAATTCGAGCCCAACTGCATCCAGCCACAGGGGCGACTCAAACCAGTACAGCACTTTCACTACATTTGTTATCGCTGTTAAAAATATCACATTCCACCATTCTGTCCAATAAAAAAACTGTTCCTCTTTTCTGTCCTGTCTAAAACTGCCTTCCTGTTTCTCCCCTGATCCACTTTTGTTCACCCCTTTTCTCTTGCCCATGATGCCATGCTTCTCTCTCTTTCTATCTACAATTATCCCCATTCCCCCTCTCTTTCTTCAACAGTCCCCTTCCTCTCCCTCAGTATCAGGGGTTCCACGTGGCCTAATCAGTCATGACGAATTGAGAGCTGCTAAGGCAATTATGTAACATGAATTAAAAAATAAACATAAATGTTCAAGTGCACGTTGCAGTATGCAGTGTTTATAAGCAAATTCAATTCTCTTTCCTGGCTATATTTGTGTGTGTACCCCCTCCGTCCCCCCTTTTCGCTGTTTATTCTCTTAACTCGCGTTCTACAAGGTCATTTCCTTTGCCATTTCAAGCTGTGGTTTAGTGTGCGTGTTCCCCCGTAGCACTGCGTAGCTCATGCATGCTGAATGTATACAGATAAAATGAATCAATCAATCTGTGTCGCACTCTCCCCTTCAGGTACTGGTGAGCGGTGATGTAATATTAATATTCTCTCTTGTTCATTGGAGCATTGTACCAGACAAAAGAACGAAGCAGTTCCACACCACAAGCAAGAACAGTTCCATTTTTAAAATAGACTGATTATATTGCCCTGATGGCAGACTTAACTTATGGTTTACACTAAATGTACTCTTGTTTTAAGACCAAGGGTTCAAAATGGATGTGTGTCAATCTAAATATTCCTACGACATTCTATGAGAGAAATCTGCAATCAATGCCATTTCTCCCTCTGTACATTCTAGCACTGCATTCATCAGTGAATGTATTTGTCAATACATTGTAATTGTAACAGAGTATCAGAATATGGAAATATGGAGGCAACAGAAGCAGATGTTTCAGGCCTTTAATGGGAATCTGGTTTAGTTTATACCAGTCTTTGCTGAATCTGGTTTAGTTTATACCAGTCTTTGCTGAATCTGGTTTAGTTTTCCAGTCTTTGCTGGGATTGGCACCACACTGAGCTGCTCCACTGAAACGGTGCCGTTTGGACAGTGAATGCAGTCGCTAGGTTAAAACACTGCTGTTCCCCTGGGTGGGGGTTCTGCATATAAATCAATGCCCTGAAGTAAAGTGTAGGGGTTCGAGAAACAGATGCAAGGTCAGTCCTGCCAGAAATTTAACCTCAGTCCACCTCTAGCTATGCAGACCAACTTTACATTTATCCAACCACTTTTGTACTCATCTCTTTCACCCTTTCTCTTCCCCTCTTTTATACCTTTTACCTCTCCCATTACTTTCTCACAATTTTCGTCGCATTCCCTGTAACTCACTCCACTCTCTCCTCCGTCACCGTTCTTTTATAACTTAATTCCCAGCACTCTCTCTTTGCTATCTCTGCCTCCTTCTCAAATCATTTAAAATATTCTTTATTGGTGTGACTACCCTTTGTAAAGTATTGCACAAACAAAGAAAGTGGTTAAAACAGAATTACTGCAAAATTGATAACATGATAATGGGGATAATCCATCAATATATATTGTATTTAGAATATCGTGGTCTGTTTAATCATAATGACAACAAAAGTTGGTAAATAATAGGAGTAATCATTTTAAAGAAAATAAATGTCTCTGCTGTTCCTTCTCTTGCTCTTTTATCTTTTCCCTCTCACAGCCTCTTATCTTGTCACACTCTCTCACTCCCTCCCACTCTCTTTCAATTCAATTAAAATCAATTCAGTGCACTTTATTGGTCGAAATACATTCTGTAAATATTACAAAAACAAACAAATACTAATTGAAACCACGGAACATATTTACAAGATAGGCATCTGCATTATATTATAATTTTAATAGGGAAGCAATTAACATTGTAAAAAATGTTAGGAAATTACACATTATATCTCTTTATATATGATATTTTATTTGTTTGGTCAGGACTGGGTGTTTAGTAACTGTCTCTCTCAGGCTGTAAGTGACTGCCTCTCTATTGAGCTGTCATGATGTCTAGGGCAGTTTATATGGGCTGATTCCAGAGGGATCCAAGAGGACAGGACCAATCATTTTTACCCAGAGCGACTGGCAGTGAGTGAGTGAGTGAGTGCGTGATGCTCTGTTCTACAATTAGTGGCATTATATACTAGTAGCAGACAGTTAAATGCAAAAGTATTGGGTCAGTCGTGTCAAATTGGTTGTTTTTCCTGTGTAGGAATCAGTGTTTTTAAACAGACATTTAATTATATTACAACAATGCCATTCAATGTGTCAGGTCCCCCTATTCCAAGCATTGGGAGTATTGGTACAAATGACCATTAGCTGTCTCAATGTAAAACTAGAGTATGCAAATTAAGAAACTGAGAAAGTTGGTGGCACTGGAAAAGTTAATCTAGAGCCCTGATATTACTCTAATTATTTATAATTGGAAAGCTGTGAGTGTCAGGGCATGGGTTATTCCCTTTGGAAGCATTTTTAGATTTGTAGACTTTGTAAGCAAGACAAGAAAATTGCAGATGAGGGCCAGAGAACTGAGTGTGACAACCAAGAAAGCTATTGTGAAGATGAAAGAAATAAAATTTAAAAAATCAATTAGATCTATTGCAGAAAGTCAACAGTATGGAATGTCCTGAAGAAGAAACTAACTGCTGGAGGACTTAGGAATCACCAGCGACCAGGCCGCCCGCAGCAGATATCAGAAAGTGATGATAGGATGATTATAAGAGCTGTGATAAAAAAACTTAAATTGTCAGCTTGAGTAATTGCTAATGTATTGCTAAAGTATGTGCAGAAACCTGAGAGAGAAAAATTACAGAGGCTACGCTTCCAGATGTAAACCTCTAATCAGCACCAAGAACAGAAAGGCAAGATTAGAATTTGCAAAGAACTACAAAGATGAGCCTGATCAGTTTTGGAAATGAGTCTTATGGAAAGATGAGACCAAGATAAGCCTTTACCAGAGTGATGGAAAGGTCAAAGTGTAGAGAAATAGAAGGACTGCTCTGGACCCTCGGCAGTCTACTTCATCTGTCAAGCATGGCGGAAGCAGTGTGATGACTTGGACCTGTACGGCTGCATCTGGAACCGGTTCATCTTTATTGATGGTGTAACCAGTGATCACAGCAACAGAATGACAGCTGAAGTGTACGGAAACATAATTTCCACCAATATTCAGAGAAATGCCACCAAACTCACTGACGGAAGTTTATTATGCAGCAAGACGATGATCCAAAACATGCAGCAAACTTGACCAAAGAGCTCACCAGGAAGAAAAGGTGGCAGTGTTTGACGTGGCCCAGTCAGTAAACAGTGAACTCCATTGAATGTGCTTTTCACTTGCTCAAAGGGAAACTGGAGTCCGAAACACCAGCAAACACACAGTCATTGAAAGAGGCAGAGGTAAAAGCTTGACTTAAAATAGGGAGACTTGACTCATTGAATGGCATTGTTGTGATGAACTTCAATATAATTTGGTATGTTAAACAAAAGTCATTAAATAAATGTAGACATTCTGAATTTTGCCTCATAGCCATTCTTTGATTTAAAGTACAAATATGATTAGTACAGAAGAAAAACAACCAATTTGCCACGATTGTCCCAATACATTTAACTGTATATATTATTAGATATTAGTATATATATTATTATACAGGTAAGATTAAAAAGCACCAATTGCAGAAATGTTAATAAAGTACACAGATATACAAACTGACTTAAAGCGGGTTTCTTGTCCTGCATAAAAATGCATAAACAAAAGAGGAAAAACGGTTGCAAGAAAGGAAAGAAAAAGAAAAGAGAGAAGGACAGAGCTGAATATAGTAGAAGACAGAAGAACACAGCTGTTTAATGGAGGGATGGGCAGAAGGAATGAGAAAGAAGGTCAAAGTGGTTGAAAGAGAAGATAGAGAGAAGGACAGACTGTTCTCAGGCTACTGAAGGAAGAGACTAACCACAGAAAAGAGATGAATCTCATAAAGAATAGACAAACACAGACAGACAGACAGAACATATACAGGTGCAGCTCAAAAAATTAGAATATCGTGAAAAAGTTCAATATTTTTTGTCACTCATGTCAGAAAGTTAAACTCATATATTATATACTGTAGATTCATTACACATAGAGTGAAATATTTCAAGCCTTTATTTTTTGCAATTTTGATGATTATAGCTTACAGCTAATGAAAACCCAAATTCAGTGTCTCAGAAAATTTGAATATTACATAAGATCAATAAAAAAGAATATTTTAAACAGAAATGTCAGCCTTCTGAAAAGTATGTTCATTTCTATGCACTCAATACTTGGTTGGGGCTCCTTTTGCATGAATTACTGCATCAATGCGGCGTGGCATGGAGGCGATCAGCCTGTGCCACTGCTGAGGTGTAATGAAAGCCCAGGTTGCTTTGATAGCGGCCTTCAGGTCATCTGCATTGTTGGGTCTGGTGTCTCTCATCTTCCTCTTTGGAAGATTCTCTATGGAGTTCAGGTCAGGCGAGTTTGCTGGCCAATCAAGCACAGTAATACCATGGTCATTGAACCAGCTTTTGGTACTTTTGGCAGTGTGGGCAGGTGCCAAGTCCTGCTGGAAAATTAAATCAGCATCTCCATAAAGCTTGTCAGCAGAAGGAAGCATGAAGTGCTCTAAAATTTTCTGGTAGATGGCTGCATTGACTGTGGACTTCAGAAAACACAGTGGACCAACACCAGCAAATGACATAGCACCCCAAATCATCACTGACTGTGGAAACTTCTGAAAAGAGGACTTTGGACCACTGAGCAACAGTCCAGTTCTTTTTCTCCTTAGCCCAGGTAAGACGCTTCTGACGTTGTCTCTGGTTCAGGAGTGGCTTGACACGAGGAATGCGACATTTGTAGCCCATGTCCTGGATTCGTCTGTGCGTGGTGGCTCTTGATGCACTGACTCCAGCCTCAGTCCACTCCTTGTGAAGCTCCCCCAAATTCTTGAATAAATTTTGCTTGACAATCCTCTCAAGGCTGCGGTTATCCCTGTTGCTTGTGCACCTTTTCCTACCTTTCCTTCCACTCAACTTTCTATGAATATGCTTGGATACAGCACTCTGTGAACAACCAGCTTCTTTAGCAATGACCTTTTGTGGCTTACCCTCCTTGTGGAGGGTGTCAATGACTGTCTTCTGGACATCTGTCAAGTCAGCAGTCTTCCCCATGATTGTGTAGCCTACTGAACCAGACTGAGAGACCATTTAAAGGCTCAGGAAACCTTTGCAGGTGTTTTGAGTTAATTAGCTGATTAGAGTGTGACACCATGAGTTTCCAATATTTAACTTTTTCACAATATACATTTTTTTTGAGACACTGAATTTGGGTTTTCATTAGCTGTAAGCCATAATCATCAAAATTACAAGAAATAAAGGGTTGAAATATTTCACTCTATGTGTAATGAATCTATATTTCACTTTCTGAAATGAGTGACAAAAAATATTGAACTTTTTCACGATATTCTAATCTTTTGAGCTGCACCTGTAGATATTGGGATAGCTTGTTGAGGGGGGGGGGTTGTTAATGGAAGGGGCCTTTCCTGCAGTAGCTGAGACCACATTGGGAGGCGAGTCACGCTAAGCTCACACATTAATTAAGTTATCGGACATAAGCACACATTAAAATACATGCTCTGCAGGACATACATCATATCCTTACATGTACATATTATGAGCCTGTATGATCCCTGGGAGGAATTTGTGGGCCCCTCTGAGAAAGTGTGTGCGCATGGCATGCGTGTGTGCACATGGAATGCACATGGTTTGCGCGTGTATGCGTCTATGTGTGTGTGTGAATGTGTGTGCAATGCATGCGAGCGTGAATGGGGGTGTGTGTGTGTGTGTGTGTTTTCAGTTCTTCATACGTGTCCTAATATGTGGGGTATGGGGAAATTGATCCCACCTGCGTAAATCCTGCCCCAATCAGCATTCTTACAAACAGAGCAGACCCCTCTGGCTGATAATTTGCTGTGTGGGGTCAGCCAATGAGCTTAGCCGTGATCTTTCTTACATCACAGGCTCACACATCCCGCCTTTAGAGGCCCCTCCCCCTCCCTCACCGAGGCCCCCGCGCTCTGTGTAACGCTGGCTTAGAGAGCGGCCCTCTTGCTCTCTACATTTTAGGACAAATCGCTACTCCGGAGGCCCATGTTGTAACAGTTACTGCAGCTCTAAGCAGCATCAAGCTGCTGTGAGTCCTGCACGAGTTAAGCTCATGACAGAATGTCGACCAGAATCTGGGGCTTTGCAGCCTGAAGGCTGCAGGTTCAAATACTAGCCGGCATACTGCTCTCGTATCCTACAGCAAGTGTACAGAGCCTGAACCGCTGTAGTAGGTAACCAGGCTGTGTGTGTGTGTGTGTGTGTGTGTGTGTGCGCGCACAATGAGAGACTCATAAGTGAGGCCGTTTCTGCCTTGCGAAAATGATGCGATGAACAGAGACGGAAGACGGGGCCAAGAATGGAAAGGTTTGCTTCAGCTGGAAATCTGAAGGAATTTCTCTCCCTCTGCATCTCCTGCCGTTTCTCCCTCCTTAGGTCTGGGTATGAGTGGTGCTGCGTAACATCAAGTAAATGTGCGTTCTGTACACAAAAACCTACATAGCATAACCGTGATGTCAGTGCTGCGCCCCCATCGTCTTTGCTCCAAAACTCGCAGCCCTGCCAAATCTGCCCCCCCCCCCTCCTTCTCTCTCTCTCTCCTTCTCTCTCTCTCTCTGTGTCTCTCTCTCTCTCTCTCTCTCTCTCTCTCTCTCTCTCTCTCTCTCTCTCTGTGTCTCTCTCTCTCTCTCTCTCGCTGCCAAAAAATTGTCGGGGCCGGATTGATATTTGTAAGCAGCTGCTCAGTCTGTTGCGATTGGAAGTGCCCGCTCATTAACACACCCATACAGAGGCGTGGAGAGGGGGGGGTGAGGCCCAGGGGAGGAGCAAAAGTGCTCCTTCCACTGTCTGACAACATCAGCTCGTATCAACCTTGATGCTAGCCTATTGGGCAGTTAAAGGGACTACTCTTTTTAATTTTCTCATTCAGCAGACGCTCGTACCCACAGCGATATACATATATCCATTTATACAGCTGAAAATTTAAATGAAGCAAGTCAAGTTAATGACTTACTCATGGGTACAATGGTAGGGCTCCAGCAGGGAATCGAACCCACAACCTTTGAGTTACAAGCTCAGTTCCCCAACCATTATTTTACACTGCTGCCTGCTACGCACCGCTATGCACCACTGCTGCCCACTACGCACCACTGCTGCCCACTACGCACCGCTACGCACCACTGCTGCCCACTATGCACCACTATGCACCACTGCTGCCCACTACGCACCGCTACGCACCACTGCTGCCCACTACGCACCCACTACACACAACTGCTGCCCACTACGCACCACTGCTGCCCACTACGCACCGCTACGCACCACTGCTGCCCACTACGCACCCACTATGCACAACTGCTGCCCACTACGCACCACTGCTGCCCACTACGCACCACTGCTGCCTCCTACACACCACTACGCACCACTGCTGCCTACTACGCACTGCTGCCTACTACGCACCACTCTCCATTCTGCACCCAGAGGGCACCTGGCTCTCTCCTTCTGCACGCCTGCACTTCCCAGTCACCTGTCTGTCCCCCCGGCGGTAGTATGAGCTTCCCACACTGGTCGGGACAGCAGTAACCCTACCCGTCTTCCGACAGTCACTGAAGACCCAGCTCTTCAGATTACACCATGGATCCCCTGGCCCTCTTTAGCTATCCTCTTTCATTTTGGTTGTTCTTTTGGGATAATATTGCTCTAGTATTCACTGTGTAAAGCAGGGGTGGGGAACCTCATCCGCAAGGAGCCGGTGTGGGTGCAGGTTTTTGTGTTAGCCCAGCACTAACACAGCTGATTCAACTAATTAACTAATCATGGTCTTCAATCAAGACCTTGATAAGTAGAATCAGGTGTCTTAGGGCTGGGCTAAAACAAAAACCCGCACCCACACCGGCTCTTTGCGGATGAGGTTCCCCACCCCTGGTGTAAAGGTTACTAAGTGTAGTGGCATTTACTTTTGTTTATAACACTAATTGTTAGTTTATTCAGCTAACTTTACACTTGATTATAAATGGGCGATTTGTGCCTTCTTGGTACCATCACACTTTTGTAGTCCTGAAACTAACAATGATGTTCTGCACTTTTCCAAGTCACTTTTTTAAGGACAAGTGACTTTAATTAATGTAATGTAATGCGTGGGAGAGGGTGACCCCTACTCGGCTGTCTGTGCTGTGGAGAGCACCGTTTTTTATGAGCGTGTCATAATGACGCGATTCCTGTCACACAGGCAGCATCATGTGCATTGCGGTCACCGTTTTCATATTCATATTCGGTTACTCGGTGCATCTGCTTTCCATAAATATTCTCAAATACTTTTTCTTCCGTGTGTCACCTCTCTCACTTGACCATTTCCTCTGCTCTCATGTACAATCATCCCTCTCCCTCCCCCTTCTCCCTCCAGGTGCACCATTTCTAAAGTGAATTTAATGAAAACAGATTTTTCGATAAAGCCACCAGTCTGTATGGCTGTTTAATACTGAGCTTGTATTATGCTTGCTCCTGTCTCAGGTGTTTCAGATCACACATTACCATAGACGGGTCTTATTTTAAACAACTCTTTACACAGTACCTGCGCATCTAAAGTGTGCTCCTTTTGGGAGGAGGGAGTTGCGAGAGAAAGAGGGGGGGGGGGGAGTGACAGAGACAAACTTCAGAGAGGAAGAGGAGGGAGGAGAGAGAAGGGAGGAGGATCTGAGATTGACACAATGCCATATGCAAACAATATGTCACAGCGTAAAACAGACCCTGCCAGTGACCAGATGTTAGAGCATAGAGAAGTGATTGAGAATG
Organism: Ilyophis sp. 1 JC-2022; assembly: GCA_022702515.1. NCBI lineage: Eukaryota > Metazoa > Chordata > Actinopteri > Anguilliformes > Synaphobranchidae > Ilyophis > Ilyophis sp. 1 JC-2022. Next base: position 28,115,221 of record CM040402.1, on the reverse strand, counting down.
GATGGGGGGAGGATACTTTTAAAATAAATAAAATAAAAAGTGGTTTGGCAGGCTGTTGTTAACTCGACAGCGATGACCTTTGTCCCCCGTCCAGGAAAGAGCTAGGTGGGGAAAGGGGGGGGTTCTGGGAAGAATAAGTCCGCAGGCCACGTTTACCGCTGCACAGATGTGTCCCCCGCCAAGAAAGATAAAACGGCATCGAATCAGGGAAATCCTCTGCTACCCCTCCATTACATGCGCCTTTCCATCCAATGTGTCTGCGCCCCACTTTAGCCTGTCTGAAACTGTCCATCCAATGTGTCTGCGCCCCACTTTAGCCTGTCTGAAACTGTCCTCGCACTTACAGCAACTCATCGCAATGCTCTCTATAAACGCTCTTAAGAAGCCTCATCGAGGGCTGCATAACACCTTCATAAGCTTCATAAACTTCTTAAATGCCGAGATCCACCTACGTATACGGTCACAGGGATCGCCGCGTCATTGTCCATATCATTATAGTACCAATAGTACCTGTGTCTGTAAAATGTCATGAACATTTTCAGGGCTGAACTGGAGGTTAGTGCAGAGACGTAGAGAGGCGTGTTATATTAGCATGGAGCGGTTATTTGTGATGGTTTCATGTGTGCCGCTGGTGGGGAAATGTCACGGCCTCTCTGAGTGCACTTTAAATCCTCAGATTTGTATGAACCTCTGTTTATTAAGCGACAGCTGTCTCTATGTAATGGGCCACAGTCTCTGCTGTTGGTGTGTGCTATATATAAAGTATGCAAATGCTTTGCTGTGCGCTTGTTTGCATGTAAGTGTGTGTGTCTCTGTGCACACGCGTGCGTGTGCATGCATCAGTAACCCATGACGACGGAGCGGTAGTTATTCTCCCTGGGGCTCGGTCTGGCCTCTCATTCCCGCTCATTTCTCAAATTCCTCTTTTATAACTTCCTTCGCTTAATCCGTCCCCCTCTCTCTCTCTCTCCTCTGCACGCTTCCCTCCTTCCTCCTCTCCTTCTGCACATGAAAGCCTCTAATCTGCTCCCTCTGCCACCTTTCCCCCTTCGCGTCCCTCTTTTTCTGTGCGTGCGTGTGTTCGCATTTGCATGTGTGTGTGTGTGTGTTCGCATGTGCGTGTGCGTGTTCCATACATCCTCAATGCCAGAGGGTTTAGTCATATTACTGTCGTTTATTCAGATGACAAATTCAAATGCAAGGCTTTCAGCTTTCACAACGTGCAAATAATGTGAAAATGAATCTTACGGCTGAGGCGTGAAGAAAATAAAAGCACAGAGAAGACCTTTGTTGGAAACGGCATCTGCTTCCTACGTCATCCCCACCCGAGAACATCTCCGTGTATCCTGCATTCCACTGCGCGCTCATTACCCCCATTTAAAACAATATTTATCGCAAAAGTTTCTTGTTCTCCCCGTTAGCAACACCCAATTATCTTTGTAAGCTGGTCCCACGACCGCAGCACTCCCCTATCAATGTGGGCGAGCGAGTGCAGACTAGCTATCTCTCCTCGGAAACGCAGGCTGCCAGCTGCTACTTCTTCTCACTCTGCAGCCCACCAGCTGAGCAGTCGCTGCTCAGACAGCGCAGGCAGGCCGCGGGGGCCCCGTGCTTCGTGAGGGTCGGGTCGCCTTTGCCGTCAGGGGAAAAAAACGCAGTCAGTTGAGTCACGCCACGGGGCCGTGAGCAACGCTTGGCGCTGGTGCCATCACCGTTCAGTACCAGACTCTTGCTAAGCTACACCTCAGTGTTTTTACAGCACAGGTGTGCTTTGCGCTCGGTTTAACTCGTTGCTTAGTGTTAATTTGGTTGACTCTAACTGTTTGTGTTTGTCTGCACGGTTCTTTTTTCAGACCGCTGGGTGTTATTGCTACAAGCCTCTCGGTCAGGGGGGGGTTCGCTGTGTTCTTTTCTGTGTTCTCTCACTTCTCGCTCTCCTTCTCTCTTTCCCTTCCTTCCTTCTCATATTCTGTAGTGTGATACTAAGACAACGCCGTCCCATCCCTGTCTCTCAAAGACAGAAAAACAAAAGAAGGACAACTCAAAAACCCACCTTCATTTCACGCCCCGTCTCTTTCCTTCCCTCAATTATTAAAACACATTGAATACTTCAAAACTGCCGTTTACCATAAATAAATCAGCATGGCTTACTGCATTCTGGAAAGATTTGTGAAGAAAATCACCTGCTCCAACAGAAGAGATCATGTGACCTCCATGCCAGACAGGATGCATTTCTTTTTTTTTGGTTGTCATTCTGAATGTACTGATGACACTGGGAAACTTTGAAATGTGATATAGGCCACTGTACCCAGATCAGTACAGCTGGTGCGAGGTGAAAGTTGTCCTTGCCAAAGGCCAAAGACTATTCTCATGTTATACATTATAGCCATGTAACCCACTGTTCCCAGATCAGTAAAACGCGACGAGCTGTAGACTGTGCTGGAAGCAGCAAGCTGCGCTGGAATTATTTACATGGTTTAAATTCCTCACAGATGTTTTTATTTAGGGAGATTGAAAAAGCTTAAACTTGTCACATTACTCACTTATAACAAACGCACAACTGCAGCACCACCCCTGAGAATAAGAGGGAGGAACCTCAGCATCTCTTGGGGGTACAAGCCCAGATCTGTAACTGCTGAGTCACATGACCATCCAGCTGCTATCCCAGTTGAGCAAACAAGAGAAACGGCACTCACTTATGACTTGTTTTACTCACTTCTGCAGCAACCTGACAGGGTTAGTAAGGTTTGAGGTGTATTTGTTCATCTCAACAAAAAAGCATTTTCAACATATGAAAATGGCAAGTTACTCATGCATAGCCTACAAAGCACTGTAAGTCATTAATTAAAACTTGCAAAAACTAGGCATGCCAGTAAAAGCATTAATATAAAAATGATGCCAAGTTATAACAAACAATATTGAAGAAATATAGTATATTGAATATCGTAGCTCACACTAATTAAGAAAGAATATACTCACACTAATAAAAAAGGATATGCTTATGCACCAGATTCTCTTGAGATGGTAAAATTAAAAAACCCAGGGTCAAGTTACATTAAATAATTTAGAAAATATTGGGTAGCATTTGCTTTGGAATAGAGCTAGTTTAATTAGTGTGAGCTACGATAGGCAATATTATTTGTTGGCCTCATTTTGATATCCATACTTTTAAAGGCAGGCCTAGTTTTTGTAGGTTTTAATTAATGACTTACAGATAGAGCTTTGTAGGTTTTGCGTGAGTAACTTGGCATTTTTGTATGTTGAAAAAGTTTTTTTGTTGAGATTAATCAATGACCTTGCACACTGATGAAAGGCTGTCTTAAGTAGCATGGCCTACCCTAGTTTGACATTAATGTAAATATTGATAGTAACTCGAGACTTGAAATAGCATGCAAATTTGAATATTAAGTTACTATACGGTCTCTTCCTTCTCCTCATTTTTCCTCTTAAAATAGTCAGCTATATAGGCCATTTCATTTTTAGAAAATGACAGGCTAAATGGATTGTTTCAGTTCACAAAATTTGGTGTCCTCGACTTTAGAGAACGTCATAGGCCTATTATTTTTACATTCATAGGCAACGTTAGGCGACTGCAATCAGGGAGCAGGCCTGAAAATAGATTAGGCCTACTGGTAAATGACTGCACATCGTAGGTCTAATAATTTTATTTCTTTTTTCTTTTTTTCTTTTACTCACTCGCACAAATTCGACCAAGTCAAACATTTACTCGCACTTCCCAAAATAAATGTCACATATTATGTACCATTTTGGTCAGAATCCAGTGTATAGTGTATTACTCCTTACATGAGTAGGGTTTGTGCTGTGTGTGTTTACTCGTTTGTACGGCATCATTACAATGTAAGTAAGGTTTGAGGTGTGCATGAGCAGCAGACACAAGGCCCCAGGCTGTGATGGAACATGTTGTAAAATTAAACACAAACAAGCCTTTTAACTGCAAATAAAACACAAATGGCTGCCTGAAGGGCATGTTTGCATGCGTGCGTACGGTGGATGGCGAGGGGGTGCTTTGAATATCTCCCTTTAGCTGCAGGTCACAGTTTCCTAATAATTTATCCAGGGTGATGAAAGCAGATAAACACCATTACAGGCCCATCGCACACACGCACACACGCACGCACAAATAATGGAGACCTTCCCTCTGAGGTTGATGAAAGCACACAAAGCCCATTACACACAGACACACACTCTTCTCCTCACCTCTGACAGGGGTGTGTGGAGGTCTAACTTGACACTTCACATGCACATTGTGCTGAGTGACACGTTTAATGCTGCATGAAGTGTAACCTGAGTGCACATCCTCTCTGCCTCTCTTTAGTTTAGAACGGATATTCCATAAACACCTCATCGGCACCTCATCACCCCCCAGTCAGTCTTCCCTTTCTACAACCCCAATTCTACTCGACCTCAACCTCTCCAATCTCTCTCCAACCCCCTCTGGACCCCTCCACCCTCTCTCCCGCCCCTCCCCTCCTCCTCATTCCAATTACATTACAATGAGAAACAGTTCTGGGGGACACTTGCTCTCACTTTCCCAAACCCGTGCTCAGTGGAATAGTCAACATCAGCCTGTGTGAAGTGGCAAGCAGCTGTTACCACCTTGCTCTATTAGACACGGTTTCCGTGCTCTTCTGCCACTCGCCCTCACCCATATTTATTTATTTAACAGCTTATTTGAAAGGGACAGGAACAGGAACAAACAACACTGATGCCACTGACATAGCTAAGGCTCATTTCCAACATCATTATTCCCTTCAAATTCAGCTCAGGGGAGTCCCCATGAAAAGGTCAACACCGCAGGCAATGTCCTTCGATATAAGAATTACCAACACGAGTATAGCATGGCCACATTCATTCCAACAAATTTGCGCATTCAGTTTGCTTTCATAACATACATCATCGAGACACCATCCCAAATTATTTGAAAAATACACCTGTGCCAAACTCGCAGAGTGAAAATAATTCGACACGGGATTTTCACTTGCCTCATGAGAGGTCAGAGAAGCTGCGACAGTTTTGTACACCACTGAGGTCCTGGGAACTTTTGTCTTACACGTACTTGTATGTTTTACAATGAGGTGTTTAGCAGATGCTCCTGTTCAGAGTGAATTACATAAGTGCATACATACAGGTTTAGGCCATGAACAGATCCCATGTCAAGTCATCAGGGTCATGACTGATAGTCGTAGTCAATTCATAGCTTTACAACATAAACTTAAATGCCATAGTTGGCACAAGGACAAGATGTTGCAAGGTGTTATTAAAAAGTAAATGACGAAGAGGCTATTTAGCTGCCTCGGGGGCACAGGGTCAGGCTTCACACCAGGAGGTTGTGGGTTCAATACTATGGAGTTTTAAAATGGAACAAGTCCCTGCTCTGCACTCAGCATTGGAGAGATAGATTGTGGGTAATGACTCTGTGGAAGTATTCTGTTGTCTTGGGGGTTACATCATGCTGCTTAATACCACAAAAATCAAAAGAAACTCAGCACCTATGAGGTTCATTCTATTTTCAAGCCTTACATGTGACCAGATCTCTCCTTCACATCTCAAACTTTGGGGGACTGGTTATGCCCACCCTGCATGGTTTGCTTCCCCCAGTCACAATGCCTGTCGGTACTTGCCACCCAGTGGTGGAACCTACTTACCACAGTATGAACCAACTTACCACAGTATGAACCAACTTACCACAGTATGAACCAACTTACCACAGTATGAACCAACTTACCACAGTATGAACCAACTTACCACAGTATGAACCAACTTACCACAGTATGAACCAACTTACCACAGTATGAACCAACTTACCACAGTATGAACCAACTTACCACAGTATGAACCAACTTACCACAGTATGAACCAACTTACCACAGTATGAACCAACTTCGCACAGTATGAACCAACTTACCACAGTATCCCGGCCAGCAGAATCACTGGCCACTGTCAGCACTGGCCACCCAGTGGTGGAACCAACTTCCCACAGTGTTCCGGACAGCAGAATCACTGGCCACTGAGACCCACCTCTTCAGATTGCATTTTAGCTAGTCTCCCATCCCTACCACTAACACTGCTTATCTTATGCAATTCATTCATGTTTTTTTGAATGGTATTGTTTCATGTTTTAATGGCTTGTTATTTTTAAACCGGTGCCAGCCAGTGGCAGATCCCCACCCGCCTCTGAGTCAGGTTCTGCTCAAGGTTTCTTCCTATTACCAGCCAGGGAGTTTTTTCTTGCCACTGTTGCCCTAGGCGTGTTATTGGGGGGGGGTTCGGGCCCAGATCTCTGTAAAGCTGCTTTGTGACAATACCCTTTGTAAAAAGCGATATGCAAATACAATTGAACAGAATTGAATTGAATTATTATTATAACTTGCATTTAATGCTTTAGCCAGATCTGGCGCGGTTGCTACACAGGTGGGTGCGTAATGGGTTGGGCGTCGCGGTCAGTGAGAAGATCCTCCTCTTACCGACAGTGACGAGAACAGTGTCTCATCTTTTCCAGGTCTCTGCTTTTCCTGCCCGTCTGCCAATTTAAAAAAACAGCTGCAGTTTCAGCTCTCTAAATAAAATGATTTCACTACTCAACAATGGTTCCAAAGTTTCCTAGTTTAAATTAAAAGTATTTTGACATATTTTCTAAAGGTATTTTATTAGTGATTAAAATAAATTTCCTGTAATTCCCTACATATGAGTTATAGACAGTGCTTGAAGAGGAAAACAAATACATTTCCGGGACTTATAAGAGCCAAATGTAGAATTCTGCTATGCTCCGTTCTAGAACACATTTTTGAGCCAAGCTAACATGTTGAGAAGACAGCTTCCCTTGCAGAAAAGCAGTGAGAAAGTAATAAAGTATGAAGTCCGTTTGTATGTCAATGGGTGTACTCACTTGAATGAATCGTTACGGACTACAATACAGTGACTGTTGTTGGAATGAGAAAAAGATAATCCCACGGGCGCACAAACACTGCGTACATAGACATTATGAGAAGTAGCGGAACAGAAAAAAAGTGCCAGTACTCATGAGCAAAATGTAGAAGTCCTGGCAAATTGTTCTGGTCCGTTCCAGCCCTCGTCAAGCACTGGTTATAGATATGCCAGAATCAGGCGTCATATTAGTCATGAAGGTTTGTTGATACAACATGCAATATGCTCATCCAGCACAAACAAAACACAAAAAAAATAGGAATAAACTTTTTAGTACTAACCAATTCTCTCAGTCTCATTCACGAAGACTCTCCGTTTCTACTCACACACACACACACACACACACACACACACACACACACACACACACAGACACACACACATGTGTTCAATCACTCTTATGACACCCTGACATCAATCCACATGCCTCAACCGTCTCCCTTATTTTTCTCCGTATTACTCTCCCACAGAGAACACCTTTCAGGCCTCTCCCTCTTTCCCTCCCTCCTCCTCCTCTCTACTTCTTCCTCTCCATGTTTCTCCCTCTTCCTTTCCTTCTGCCCCTCTGTGACACTGTTCCCATTCATGCAAGTTTCCATGTTTTCCAGCTACCCGAATAAATAGCGATTTTCGCCATCGTAATTATCTGAGGCTCCCTCAACACACTGAATCACACATACATATACACACATCACAGACGCATGTAAACATACATTCCCTAAATTCTCCCCCTTTCCTCTCTCTTCTCTGGCATCCCACTTTTCCCCTTCCCTCCACTCTACTCTACTCCCCTCCCCTCCCCTCCCCTCCTCCTGGCTCAGGGTGGGGATTAAAATGAGTGTGGGGATGAGCCCTGACCTGGTAATTTGCTCTATAATAAACAGTCCTTTCAAGAGAGTAACTTTGTGTTTATATGCCTTGTGCATTGCGCTCTGTGTGCACGAGCGGTTTGTGGCGGTAAACAGGCGAATAATGTGGATGGAACATGTGAGACAGTTTGGGAAATTATATAGCTGCTGAAATGTGCAGGTCATCTTTTAAGTCCAAATAAGTGTCCGATGTCTCTGATTCACTATAGCTTGATATACAACTTAACATTCCACTGTCAGTTTCAATATTAAAAGAGTCTAATGATATCAGCGAATATGCATATGGCTGTAACCTTGTGAGCATGTGTGTGTGAGAGAGCGAGCGAGAGTACAAGTATGAGAGCACAAAGTGAGTCTGAGCCCCCCCGTCTGGTGCCCATTCCTCAAGCTACCTCTCTTCTTCCATCTATTTATCCATCCATCTCTCTGCGTGACTTCCAGATTGTCATGAGGTTCAGGCACGGTTCACAACAGATCCATCTGTCGCTCTCCTACCCCTCAGTACCCCTCCATCTGATAGCATCTGCCCCCTGCTCTCCCCCTATGAAGTTAATAAATATAATTAGAGGCCTGACCAGTTAGGGTTGCACAGTGTGTGCACACAATACACACACTGTGCCATTAAATTGATATGACAGTTAGGTGTGTGCAAAGTGACTCACGCAGAAACATCTGGCCATGTGTCAATCTCACCACAGGTGGCGTTAGAGAGGCTCCAGTTTGTCCCGCCTTTATTCCCAGGGATTATAGCCAGAAAAGGACGAAAGATCATTTGGTCCTCTTATTTTCCTCTGTCTCTCTGCTTTTATTTCCGTCGTGTCGGTCGTAATCTAAATGCGGCTAAAAGGCTTCCCGCTGTTCTTGGTGTGACCTTCAGTTCGAAGGTCACATCAAGTCACATCTAAGGCATATTTGTCACACGTGGATTTCAAGGCACTTATTTACTTGTCTGTCTGCCTCATTTGTCAGGACTGTTCAAGGGTGTGAACTACTGGCATAGCTCACTCACTCACTCACTCAGGCAGTCACACTCACTCCATGTGCCACACACAACAGGGGATTGACCGTGGATGAGCAGGAACTGGTTCCGTTAGCTCTCAGGCCCCTGGCACACATGATAATGTCCATTGCCAAACTCATTCATCTCGTGTTTGGCATGTCTCTTGAGGACCGTCTCCAAAAGTGCTCTTGATTACAGCTCAGCTTCACCGGCTCTTTCAGGCTGAAGGGCCTGGTGGCTACACGCCAGCACTTCTTATTGTTGTCGTCATAATGAATGCATTTGCTTTATCCCGAACGACTTACACAGTATATGTTTTAAACACGATTCATTCACGCAGCTGTACATATTCTGGAAGATGCATGCTAAAATCCTTTAGCTCATGGGTATAAAAGCAGTGCCTCATCTGGTAATCATGCCTGCAACCTTCAGACTTCAAGTCTTCCATTACAGGCATTTAGCAGACGCTCTTATCCAGAGCAACTTACACAGCATTTTTGCATTTATACATAGTATCCATTTACAGCTGGATATATACTGAAGCAATGCAGGTGAAGTACCTTGCTCAGGGGTACAACGGCAGTGTCCTACCTGGGAATCGAACCCGCAACTTTTCGGTTACAAACCCAGTTCCTTAACCATTGTACGACACTGCCGCCTTACACTGCCTCTTCACACACATGCATGCACATACAGTGAGCACCATAATTCATTGGACAGCGACACATTTTTTGTAATTTTGGTTCTGTACTCTAGTACAATGACTATGAGGTTGAAGTGCAGACTGTCAGCTTTAATTAGAGGATATTTTCATCCATATCAGATGAACCGTTTAGAAATGATAGAATTTTTAGTACACAGTCCCCCCATTTTTTGGATATCAAAAATATTGTACAGTTTAACATAATGTAACAAAGTAATAATTTTAAATATTTGGTCGCATATAATTTGCATGCCATGACTTCCTGATGTCTGTGACCCAACAATATCAAAAGACTCTGATATCTTATTTTCTGGTACTCTTACAAGCGATACTATAACTTCTCTGCATTTGAATGGATCTCTATGGGAATTGGGGGGTGGGACTAGATTTAGCTGTAAACTGATACTGGTTTTTTCCTATTTTATACTTTAAGACTATAAGGAATTTTCATATTAAACTAAGTTGGGAGAAGAAGCCCTTCAAGTTATCCATCCATATCTACTGCATATCTGGCAGCAGAGTGATGGTTTAAGGCTTGTTTGATGCGTCAGACCCTCGGTGACTTAGAGCAATTTAGCCAACCATGTGTTCCATACTGTTCCAGTGTAATTTACAGCTAAATCTAGTCTCACCCCCCAATTCCCATAGAGATCCATTCAAATGCAGAGAGAAAAAGTACACTGATGGAAGCACAGGATATAACATATTACACACTGCATTGCTGATCAAACTTCACAGAATCCACTTAATGGCACGTTAGCATAGGTCCATAGACCGTATAAAGCATAAGTCAGAGCTTACATGTACAATGGACACACAAGCCTGCAGGACTGTGTAGGGCATGACATGTTTCTGGATTACATTAGAACCGGGTGAGTGAATCGCCATTATTATCTTCATTAAAGTCATTATTAGAATCATTATCTCTGCAACAATGATGGTCTTCCTTTAAATTAAAACAATATTATGAGAGATTACTGATAATCACAAAACATGGCTGATATGCATGCTACCGGGCCCACTCTAATTATATGGAGAACTCTTCCCCAAAAGTTCACATTTTTGGAGTTTACGGCGCCAGGGCTAAAATGAGCGGCACAGCCCTCACATATTAGTGATGAGAATAAAGTGATACAGGAGGATTCTTCAGAATGCTGCCCTATTTAACTTGTCTTTCATCTTCAATGACACTCAGCCCCCTCTCCCCTGAGAGGGGGGATCAGATTTCCTTCCATGGAAACAGGGAACTAAACTTCATCCGACTGCATTCTCAGCTGCCCGCATGCTGCGATAATTGTATGTAGCTAACGTGTGATAAGTACCAGTATAATTAGCTATTTTCACTGACACTCACACGTTAGTACCTAAGGCCGCAGAGCTGTATCACAAAATTCATTACGGTGCACATTTAAGGGGTTGCCGGTTCAGCACACAGTATAGGTTTGGAGGTACTCTCTTTCAATAGCCTTCTAACTCCACCCTATCCTTTCCTGACCTCTGTGTACAACGTGTTTCCAGGCAGCAGATACATATCATTTCACTCGTCTATGCTTTCCTTGAGTCTCGTGCTTAAATTACTGTCTCTCCTGTTATTCCTGTTCGTGTTTTTGTTTACGATGCCAGTAAGCCAGGGTGTAAGAACAGAGAACAAGAAAGAGAAAGTTTATTACTTTTACGTTTAATGTGTTTGTTTTTGTACGCAAGGCATTGGCAGTATATTCATGCCAATATGGCATGACAATAAAGCATTCTTGAATTTAATTGAACACAGAGAAAGGGATATACAAAGAGGAAGTACATTCTGGTATAGGTAGAACAAAGAAAAGAGAGGGATGCTACGTTCCATTGTATGTACTTGCGTTCTTGTTAGACTGGGGGAATTTATTCACAAAGGTAACCATTGCAACAGAATGAGCAATTTAGCAATCAATTAGCAAAACTATGTTATTGAAGTGTTTTTTTTGCATTCATTGCGTTTTTTACGGTCATTTTTTCACATTTTTAAACAATCTGGTCACACAATAAACCGTTTGAAAACAGTACGTTACAGTCATTTAGCAGACGCTTTTATCCAAAGCGACATACAGTAAGTGCATACAGAAACATCATCGAAGTAACTACAGAACAGATAAGATAAAGCATATTCTTCCCATAAAGTAGCAGCTATCCCTAGTATTGAACATTGAATGCAGTTCAAAGTAAACTGGGTAAATCAGTTCTACTACAATTCTATTCTAAATATTAAAAACTTGAATACAGTTCAACAAGAACAAATACCATGAGGTCCTAGATAAGTATCAGTCCAGGTTGAGTCTGAAAAGGTGTGTTTTCAGGCCACGACGGAAAGCAGGCAGGGTTGGCATAGAACGTAGGGGAATGGGAAGTTCGTTCCACCACTGGGGAGCTAGGGTGGAAAAGCTCCGCAGTCAGGACGAGCGAGAGCCATTGACACGGAGGGGGGAAAGTGCGAGTCGCCCTGCTGTAGATGAGCGAAGCGGTCGAGCAGGAACATAGTTCTGGATCAAGTCCTGCAGGTAGACTGGGCCTGTCCTATTGGCTGCAGTGTAGGCCAGGGTCAGAACTTTGAACCTGATCCTGGCTGCAACTGGCAGCCAGTGGAGTGACCTCAACAGGGGGGTGACAAGTGAAAATTTCGGGAGGTTGAACACAAGCCGGGCAGCTGCGTTCTGGATCAGTTGAAGAGGCAGGATGGTGCAGGCTGGTAAGCTTGGGAGCAGGGAGTTGCAGTAGTCCAGGCGTGAGGTGACCATAGTCTGGACCAGAAGCTGGGTGGAATAGGTAAATGGTAAATGGTAAATGGACACTTACTATATATTTTAACCTTTATCCTCACTCATTGGCCAACTCACTCTCACACACCACACACACACACACATCACACACAGCAGCAGCAGCCTGCATGCAAGGGTAGCTCTGCTCATTGGGAGCAATTTGGGGTTTGGTTCTTTGCCTGGGACAGGACGACATGTGGAGGGGAAGAAGGGGGATCGGAAACCCCGCCGACCCTGCAATCAGCGGACGACCCGCTCTACCTCCTGAGCCACAGCCGCCCCAGGTGGTCAGGTACGGTCGAATCCTCCTGATGTTGTACAGAAGGAACCTGCAGGACCGTGCCGTCACCCTGATGTGGTCTTTGAAGTCCAGCTGGTCGTCCAGGACCACCCCCAGGTTCTTTGCAGAGCGGGAGGCAGCCACCATGGTCCCTTCAACGGTGAACAGTAAAACTCACAATTCTATATCTATGAATTATTTTACGATCCCAATGTTATAGCAACAACATTTCCTTATTTTGTAACATAACATACAACATTATACGTGTTACACTGAAATCCACAGACAACACAAATAAGGGTAAAGTCAATATCGCGGCAAAAATAAAGATAATATTTTAGGCGAGAATAAAAATACTTCCACTATGTTTGAGCTTCAGTTCCTTTATTTCAGTAATACTTCAGTAATTGTGACTCAACAAGGTTACCTTACAAAAAAGACCAGGATTATGTCTGTAGTCAAAGGGGTTCAAGAACAGTAACCATTTTATTTTCGGGCATCGTGTTCAAAAAAGGTGGCGCTAGAGAAGGGGTTAATAACCATTTATTTATATTGATGCCAGCATTGGACCAAGTACATGCGCGACGCGTACAGTACTTCTGCTTTACTTGTTAGGTCAATGGTTAGGTCATCAAGTACGAAGTCAAAACTTAACCTTACTTGCCCTCTACAAAACTATTTTAAGGGCATATCTGATCATATTTAGTCTATTGCCAACTACAGGTGTATTCTCAACCTCATGTAAGACCGCCATGGTAAAACCCCGCCTGAAGAAACAATATCTGGACCCAACAGGTTCCGCAGTAATTTTAGGCCAATTTCTAATCTTCCTTTTTTAAGTAAAATATTAGAACCAACTTAACTAACTTAACGATTTCATTCTCTCTAATCACATTAACAAAAAATTTCAGTCTGGTTTTCGGGCCCATCCCAGCACAGAGAAGGCACTAAAGTTGTGAACGACCTTAGGACACATTTGGATGCCTAAAAACTCTCTGTCCATGTTGTTCTAGACCTTAGCACAGCCTTTAACACTGTTGACCACATTATTCTTCTAGACAAACTAAAAAAAGGTTTGTTTTTTTTGTTTTTGTTTTTTACATTTGTTAAACTTTTTAAAAAAAAGTATATGCAATTATTATATATATATATTTTTTTTTCTTTCTCCAAAATATAAAAATCATAGTTGGGGTTCTGGTAGATTGTTCCCCTTTAACCATCCCCTCACCTCCCCACATCCTCACATCCATAACACACCCCAATGACCTACACTCATACCAACACAAAACAAAACAAAACGTAATCACAGCATAACACACCCCCAAAACAACAAATTACATAATCCCCAAATAAAGAAAAACCATAAGCTATATAATCACAAACAAACAAACAAACAAACAAACAAAACAATAAACTACATCATCCACACAAAAAAAACAATATAGATGGCAAACAGAAATGGCAAGAAAGGTCTACAGTTCATACATACGTACATACATACATATATTTAACTGAGTTATTAATTATAAGTGGTGCTGGTATATAGTATAGTTTTCAAGTTTAAAAATTATTATCTTGATCCCACTTCTCCAGACTATATATATTTTACCCCACTTATCTATATGGTTATGTTATTTCCCATTTTATTTTGCAATTAAACTTTCTAACATACAGTAGTGTTTAACATTTGCCTTGAAAAAATCTAAAGTTAGCATTACTGTCCTTTGAGATTTAAAGATAAATTGTTTACCCAATACAATTATTAAATTACATAGAATATTAGCACCATTATTGAGATCTCCCAGTACTATTGATTGTTGAGAGAGTTCTAAGTTTCCTAAAACTGGTTTTAACCATTTCTGAACCTGAATCCAAAAAAGTTGGCAACTATTGGACAATACCAAAAAAGGTGCAACAGATCTTCAGTTTCCTCCGTACAGAAACGACAGCACAGAGTCTTCAATACTCCATAAATGTAACATTTTCTTTGTTGATAATATTTTGTATAAAACCTTATATTTAAATATTTGCACAGAGGAATCAATTGTCATTTCATAAATTAACCTGTAAACATTTGTCCATGGAATATGTGTATCAAATAGATCTTCCCAATAAGTGTGATTTTTGTGAGGGATTTCAACTAATTTGTTGTTTTCCAACACAAATTTATACATAATTCTATTGGTCTTAGCTGTGGTTAACCATTTATAAGATCTAAGACAAGGTCTACAGACTGTCAATTTTTGTTTCCCTTTTAACATATTTTTCCATTTCAGAGGTATTGCTGCCACTAACTGGTTGTATTGAAACAGAGTACATATATTCCCATAAATTTTACAAAATTCTTCAAAGTAAAAAATATTTCCATGTACATTAATGAGGTCATTAATAAAAATGATACCCTTTTCATAGAATGAAGACCAAAATTGGGGTTTTCAATTGATCAATATACTGGAGTTTAGCCAAATTATCTGGCTTGCCACATCATAATATTTTTCAGGAGGAAAATACTTAAAATTCAGCCATGCTTTCAATATGTCACAAAAATAAATCACAAAAAAATTGTTTAAAAGCCAAGGGAAGTGATGGGAATATATCTACTCAAAAAATGGGGGGAATCTGTTGAAGGGCTTTGCTTGTATTCCAATTTGTATTTTCATGTTTTTTGGATCTATAATGCTTTTACAGCTTTATTTAGGGCTTCAATATTCTGTAAGTTTAAACCTCCGTTCTCATATACATTGTAAATATATTTCCGTTTAACCTTTTCTGGCTTTTCATTCCATAAAAAACTAAAAATCTTAGCTTCAAACTGTTTAAAGAAGACCTTATCTGGTGATGGTAAGGACTGAAAGAGATAAATTAATTTAGAAACTTCCAGAATGTTTATCAGTGTTACTTTTCCAGAGAGGGATAAGGCTTTCCCTTTCCAGGGTTACAGAACTCCATCAATTTGAGCTATTTTCAAATCAAAATTGTCTTTGAGTCCTTTCTGGAATAAGGATTCCCAGCATACTTACAGGACCATTTCTCCGTTTAACTGGGACCTGTATCGGTAATTGGAAATCTGAGTTTCTTAAGGCTCCTATCCTCAAAATAGTACACTTTTCATAGTTCAGCTTTAATCCAGATACTCTAGAGAAGTCATTCAAGAGAGCTATTAGTGCATCTAGTGAGGATTGCAAGGGTTGTATTGTAAAAGTAGTATCATCTGCGAATAGTGAAATTTTATTTTCAAGTCCCCTTATAAGCCCCTGAATGCTTGGATTATTCCTGATTCGAGAGGCCAACATCTCAATAGCTACAATAAATAAATGTGGTGACCAAGGACATCCTTGTCGTACACCCCTTGAAAGTTCAAAATTATCAGATATGTACCCATTATTTATTATTTTATTCTTTGGAGATTGATACAACACCTGGAACCACTGGATAAATGACACACCAAAGTTGAAATAATGGAGGCATCTATAAATAAAATCCCATTGTATTGTATCAAAAGCCTTCTCAAAGTCAGCTATGAAGACTATACCAGGAAGTTGTTCCTTTTCATAGTGCACCATAGTTTCAAAAAAGAATCGCAAGTTATCACCAATGTATCGGCCTTCTATAAATCCATTTTGGTTATTGTGTACTATTGAGCTCATGACTCTTCATTCTGAGCGCTAAACATTTTGAAAGTATTTGTATATCACAGCCAAGCAAAGTTAGGGGTCGCCAGTTGTTGAGGCATTCCGAGTTTTTATATTGTCCATTTGCCTCCTGCTTCAATAATAATGAAATTTATCCTCTCTTTCTGGGTTGATGATAATCGACCTTGTTTGTATGAAAAATTGAAGCATGACAGCAAATGGTCTTTAATCTCTGAAAGAAATACCCTGTATACTTCCACAGGTATACCGTCAAGACCTGTATACTTCCTTTTTGAAAGGTATTGATGGCTGCCAATAACTCCTCTTCAGTAATCAACCCTTCACATGATAATTTTTGAGCCTCAGTTAATGTTTTAGCCTATGTTTGTCTCTCTGGCACTGCTCTTAACTGGTTTCGGTCCTAACTTACAGGTCGAGAATGAATTGTTTCCCTCAAACACAAACACTCCTCCAATAGCTTTAAAATTACCTGCAATGTTCGACGAGGCTCTATACTAGGCCCTGCACATTTTCATTTATATATGCTTCCCCTTGGCAATGTCATAAGTTTTCACAGTTATGCTGATGTTACCCAGCTCTATATTGCCATGAGTCCTTATAACACAAGCCCCGTTGATGCTCTCCATCACTGCATCCAAGACATTAATGCATAGATGGTTCAAAATCTTCTCCAGCTCAACCATGTCAAATCTTAAGTTCTAGTCATTGGAGTGTGCGTTAATCACGGCAAGGCTGCCTTCAGCCATTATGGCCCTAGCCTTTGGAACAGCCTGCTAGAGTCCCTGAGGATGGCAGACAGTGTGGATATTTTAAAGAGAAAACTCTAAATGCACCTTTTTAATTTGGCTTTTAGTTAGGTTGCTTTTACTTAATCATCTTAATCATTTTTTATTATTTTATTTATTCATCCATTTCTGTTTTATTGTGTTTACCTTGTTTTATTATTTATGTCATGTCTGCATTTTATCTTGATTTTATGCTAAGCACTTTGAATTGCATTTTTGCATGAATTGTGCTATATAAATAAAGGTTTATTGACTCTGATACCATAAAGGAAAATCTAGCTAGTATGCTTGGAAGAATATACTACCGAGTATGGAAGTATGCATAATGAACACAGCCATCTCACAGAAATCCAGTGTGACATAATCAAGTAAGAACGTTCCCTTGACACAGGCAGCCTGTGACATCATCACCCAGAGACAGCCCTCTGTCAGAAGGGCCACTACACTGCTTCCCTGACACCAGAGCCCATACCCGTTTGTACCTCCTTGTCTATAGCATGTTTTCACTCTGAAGAGAATCAGCTAATTCAATCAGGCCAAATGGACCAACGTGACCAACGTAACCAACGTAACAATTTAATTCTCTCTAATCTCATTCACAAAAAATTTCAGTCTGGTTTTCTGGCCTATCCCAGCACGGAGAAGGCATTAAAGTTGTGAAGGACCTTAGGACATATTTAGATGCCTAAAAACTCTCTGTTCTTGTTCTTCTAGACCTTAGCACAGCCTATAACACTGTTGACCACATTATTCTTCTAGACAGACTAAAAAACTAAAAACATTATATATATAAAAAAATATCATATGTACACAAAATATCATATGTACACAAGTGTGCACACCCTTTGATATGACACCCAAAAGTGAGCTGAGGTGCATTTTGTTTCCACTGATACTGCTTGAGATGTTTCTACAACTTAATTGGAGTCCACCTGTGATAAATTCAATTGATTGGACATGATTGGGGATTGCCAACACCTTCCCACAGTTGACAGTGCATGTCAGAGCAAACTCCAAGCCATGGGGTCAAAGGAATTATCTGCAGACCTCAGAAACAGGATTGTGTCAAGACATAGATCCAGAGAAGGGTACGGAAAAATCTCTGCAGCTTCACAGGTCCCTAAGAGCACAGTGGCCACCATCATTCATAAATGGAAGAAGTTTGGAACCACTAAGAATCTTCCTAGACCTGGCCGCCCGGCCAAACTGAGCAATCAGGGAAGACGGGCCTTAGCCAGGGAGGTGAGCAGGAACCCGAGGGTCACTTTGACAGAGCTCCAGCGTATCCTTGTGGAGATGGGAGAACCTTTCAGAAGATCAACCATCCAGGCAGCATTCCACTAATCAGGCCTTTATGGTAGAGTGGCCAGACGGAAGCCCCTTCTTAGTAAAAGGCACATCACAGCCCGCTTGGAGTTTGCCAAAAGGCACCTAGAGGACTCTCAAACCATGAAAATCAAGATTCTCTGGTCTGATCAAACCAAAATGTAACTTTTTGGCCTGAATACCAAGCGTCACGTCTGGAGGAAACCAGGCACCGCTCATCACCGGGAACGGGGCGACTAGTCCTGATAGAGGGAAAGATGAATGCAGCTAAGTACACCGAGATCCTTGAAGAAAACCTGCTCCAGAGTCCTCTGGACCTCAGACTGGGGCGAAGGTTTAGCTTCCAACATGACAACGACCCAAAGCACACAGCCAAGAGAACAAAGGAGTAGCTTCGGAGAAAGTCTCTGCATGTCCTTGAGTGGCCCAGCCAGAGCCCAGACCTGAATCCAATTGAACATCTGTGGAAAGAGCTGAAAATGGCTGTGTACCGATGCTCCCCATCCAACCTGACGTTGCTTGCAAGGATATGTCATGAGGAATGGGCAAAAATGCCCAGAAACAAGTGTGTCAAGCTCGTAGCTTCTTTCCCAAGACGCCTTGAAGCTGTAATCGCTGCCAAAAGTGCAGCAACCAAGTATTAAGCTAAGGGTGTGTACAGATATGTAACCCCTAAATAACCTATTTTTGTCAGTAAAATAAAATTGCATATTTTCTAAAAACCTGTTTTCACTTCGTCATTATTGGCTATTGTGTGTAGATGTTTGAGGCAAAAAATTAACTCAATATATTGTAGTATAAGTGTAACGTAATAAAACGTGAAGGTGAAAGGGGTGTGCAGACTTTCCGGCTTGACTGTATATATATATATATATATATTTTTTACATTTGTTAAACGTTTAAAAAAAAATTATATGCAATTACAGACACAGTTACAGAGGCTCTGGAGCACATTACAGAGGGACAAACAGACGGTGTGAAAGGACGCATTTCAGGAGAATAAATTTCTCCACTCTGGCCACTCTGATTTCCTACTTCTAATGGACAGATGTGTCAGCCGCAGCATTAAACCTGGCAACCCTAAACTCCATTTCACATTTTTGACATGCCAACAGGGTCATGGACTTAAGAGGGTTAAAAAAAATATAACAGGCGGTTAATCTGAGCCAATGTAACCGGGTTCCTGAAAGAGGTAACCAATCACACATCACTAAAAACGGTTTTATGAGCTCTTTCTACCCGGCACACTTCTATGCATCTGTCTAAATAGTTTAACACATATGAAATGAAAACATTTTCAGAGAGAGGGTGAAAAAGGGGTGCGAAAGAATAACTTGGAAGAGGAATGGAGATGGTGAATTTTCAAACCTTCTCTATCACCCGCACTTCAGTGGAAACGCATAAACAGACACACAGGCACAGACACACAGATAGACACAAACAAACACACACAAATATGACCCCCCGTCCTATTATTCTCGCTCTCCTTCCCAGTTCTGTTCTCGTGTTAATGAACAGCACAAGGTGCATGGTGCATCACCTCTCCTTTCTTACTCTGTTTTATGTTCTCTCACAACACAAGTACACTCAAATAAAAATATACAATGACAAGAACAGGCTACTCAGATTATCTAGGCTCATCATTTACGAACATTCTATGCAGCACTGCGGGAAACCTAAATTTGAACATCCCAAGGGTCTCTGCCTCAATTATATGACCTTGCAAGCTGTTCTATGCTTTGAGAACTCTACCTACAAATACACACACATACACAGACAGGCAAAGGCACAGACACGCACTCCCAATCCCACTCCCTCTTAATTTTAGTGACAAAGTCTGTCTGCTTGAACATTCCTCCCCTCTACCCTTTCCCAATCCATGTCCCTCCCCCTCGCTTCTGGAGTGGCTGACTCCACCCCCAATCGTAAAGGACATGGGACAGCAAACCTGGGGGAGGGGCCAGGGGGGGTGGAGAGAGGCGGAGAGACCGTGAGAGTCCACATAACTCAGAGATACCAGCCTGGCCGAGGTGCAGAGAGATGAGCTAAGAGAGACACAGACACTTCCTCTGGATTACTCCCCACGCACACGAACAGAGGAGAACACCGCAAAACAACCCCCCCCCTCCCGCACACACAGAAGGACGACCACAGCGGAGGCCTTAAAACACCCAGTCCCAGATTTCACCTCCAAAACAGCACAGGCCGCTGTGTCACCGTCACATCGTCACACAGCGGCCAAAAGAGAAGAGCTGGACACTGGGACAGTCACCATGTAACACCCTCTGGCACAGGCTAACACTACCGCTGTAAACAGGGACTGCGCTGGGAGAAATGCAAGAAATTATGGATTATACCAGCTGTCTGGACAACTCTGCATAACAGCCGCCGCATTGAACATCAGAGTAAGTAGTGTCACTGGCAGAAAATTTGAAATGAGGTCTCAGTTACATTTTTGCGCATTACCAGGAACATGCGCATTGTGTGAACTACTGAATTGCTACAGTGTTAAATGGCAGGACCTCCTGTCCAACATGCGTCATGTCCAGGTGTCATATGCAGTTTGTATAGTAAACATTATGTTAAAACCACACGCAAAACATAATGTGAAATTATGTGTGCATATTTTAGTCATTGCAAAAAACATTTAAATAATAACACTTCATAATTCACAGTGTAATTCATATTGCATTGCATATCTCCACATTCAAATTTCAGGTAGCACAATATATTTCACGATCGACATTTCATAACTAAACTTTCAGTTTTCAATGAACAAACATGAAGCTCTGAGATTTTAAATAAAGCTATGAATATGAATTCAATTAAAGGGCCAACTCCAGCAATCATTTAAGCATTTAAACCTGGAATTTAGATGGGTTAAACCATGCGGCATTATCCCAATCAGAGCAGACATTTCACTTCTCATCAGAGTTCAGTGGATTAGAGTGAAGAGGTCTAAACTCTAGATGCTTAAGATACAGCTACGGGTCAGTGTTATTGGCCCTAACTCCTTGTGACAACAAAATGTAAAAAACGGTGTTTCAGAGAAACGGAACAGAAGCATGTACTAATGGATTTTGAAAGCGAGATGGCTGAACTGCGCTGAAAAATCAAAGTGACAGCACCAATTATTTCAACAGAAATTATGACCGACATGGGGCTTCACAGAGAGAGGGAAGTAAGGAGAGAGAGTCTGTATACTATGGACATTGCTCACGCACAATCGTACACACTATTGAGGAATCTCTCTCCCATATTTCCATTTCACTTTCACTGTAAGAATGATGTGTTCAATGTGCATGAAGTTAACCCTGATAAATTTATACACCACATTTATATTAGTGTATGATTATCAGATACAATTATCATGGGATTCATTTCCTGTATCATACATACATACACATTCATCATGCACATATGTATATGTCTGCATGTAAATTATATATAAAATACACACATAAACATAAAATTGTATAGTACAAGCACATTAGTTGCAGAACTTTCTCACTTGGCTTCATTTCTCTCCATTCAAGATATTTTTATATCTTTCCACTTACATGACTACTTAAAAAAAAAAAAAAAACTGAAAAACATGGCTCATGGCTACACGTTAACTTCGTATTAAGTACAACCATGTACCAGCTTAAAGTTGCTAGGAGACATCTTATAGTGTCAGTATTAGATTTTGTGGTCACAGCTCCTAAACATTAACTCTAAAAGAGCCGTTTGACCTTTCGTCTGGAGAATAGTCAGCCACATGCACACATGTATGTAAATCCAGCATACACAGGTGCACGTGTGTATGTAAATCCAGCATACACAGGTGCACACATGTATGTAAATACAGCATACACAGGTGCACACATGTATGTAAATACAGCATACACAGGTGCACACATGTATGTAAATACAGCATACACAGGTGCACACATGTATGTAAATACAGCATACACAGGTGCACACATGTATGTAAATACAGCATACACAGGTGCACACATGTATGTAAATACAGCATACACAGGTGCACACATGTATGTAAATCCAGCATACACAGGTACACACATGTATGTAAATCCAGAATATACAGGTAATACACGTCCACTTCAGCCTGGGCCAGGTACAAATTACTTTTTCTTTTTTACTTCATCAATATGTCAGCTGGGAAAATAACTGAATTGTAATAATAAGTGGTTATAATAGTGATAATCAGACTTGTTTGCATTAGTAGTATTAGTTTAACTATAGCATTCATAGGTTTATCAGTTGCAGTAATAGTAGCATTTTCCAAATGCGTCTTTGTTGTCAGAAATAACTACTCCCTCATGCATGCTGGCTTTTTGATCAGCGCTCCCACTGACCTGTGAGAGCTCTCCACGTTTCTCACTCTGCACGTTTCTCACTCTGTACGTTTCTCACTCTGCACAGTTTCTGTCGCCAAGAGAAATCAAGGTAAATGCTAAAGTTCACCGCTCACAGGCAGAGCAGCTGTTTCCTGTTCAGGATTAAAGCACGATTTGCCGCAGGTCCTCGTACCCCTGCTCTACACGCTGCTCCACGCTTTTCCATGTTTGTTTTTATGCCCATTATAAGCACTATAAATGCATAGCAGCTTGAGTTACACGCTTGCATTTTACCACTATTTGCAGCCGGACACTTTATCGCTGTTGTGCGGTGTGCTATTCTACACCCTGCCTGTGCTCATGCTGCTTTTATGACATTATGTCATGCGCTGCACGAATCTAGCCATGATTCCCCAGTAGGAACTTCAGCCAAATAAATACATACTATCATATTTCAGGCTGTAACAATGATCAATGGTGGAAATTTAAATGAAACAGAAGAAAGTGAACGGAATGAACTAGAGACAGAAACAGCAAAAACACATCCTCCAACTAACATTCAGGACATCCTTTCAAACATAATGAAAACGCAACAATGCCACGCTTGTGACGAAGAACAATGTTATTCACCTCCCTGTGAACCCAGGCTAGGAGGGAACCCCCTTTCCCAAACTCTGTTGAGTTCACTGCCTCATCATGTCCATCATCTTCTGCTGTGACCTATGAACTGTCTTCCAAGTCAATACTAGAGCTGCCTCCATCTCTCAACTCTTCTGTGTAAATAGAGACCAGATCTTTACTTCTTTTTGAAATATTTTTGAATGGACTGGTTCAGGCGTTGTTGACTTAATTAGTCTTACTCGTTTTGCAGTGTATGTAAATACAAATGAGTAAACTAAACATATGAGATACTGCAGGAGCATATTACACAAATGCAAGTGTAGCTCCAGAGAGCGGCTGAGTATGTACTACAGAGCGTGATGGCACCCCCTAGCGACAGTGCTAAAGTATGATTTTTTTCCCCTTTCTGGGGACCCTGGTCTTTAGATCAGTGAGATATTTGTTATCCGTACCATTTTCCTTTTTTCAATTGGGAATGCCCAATCTTGTTAACGAGTAGCATTTGCTATGGGAACACTGGTGTGAGATGCAGTGTTTGCTATGGGAACACTGGCGTGAGATGTAGTGTTCGCTATGGAAATACTGGCGTGAGATGTAGTGTTTGCTATGGGAACACTGGCGTGAGATGTAGTGCTTGCTATGGGAACACTGGCGTGAGATGTAGTGCTTGCTTTGGGAATACTGCCGTGAGATGTAGAGCTTGCTATGGGAACACTGGCGTGAGATGTAGTGTTTGCTTTGGGAATACTGGCGTGAGATGTAGTGTTTGCTTTGGGAATACTGCCGTGAGATGTAGAGCTTGCTATGGGAACACTGGCGTGAGATGTACAGCTTGCTATGGGAACACTGGCGTGAGATGTAGTGCTTGCTATGGGAACACTGGCGTGAGATGTAGTGCTTGCTATGGGAACACTGGCGTGAGATGTAGTGCTTGCTTTGGGAATACTGGCGTGAGATGTAGTGCTTGCTATGGAAACATTGGTGCTCACTGCTGCAACTTCTGCTACCAATTCAGGAGAGCACAAACAAGCATGTTTCTTCTCTGAAAAACACATGATATCAAGCTGATGTTTCTTTACACCACAAGTTGAGCTTGCAAAGACATAAATTGACATGCAGCTTCATCAAGCAGACTGTTGTTCACTGGTGAACGATGAGACACGGTCATTGCGGCCGACTGAATGGCTCTCTCCCTTGGTGATGCCACAATACCAGACCGTGGGGCCCATCCACATACTAGAACAGTGTCTCAATAGGATGAGCCACCCAAAAACCCTGAACCATTATTTTAATATATTTAGTCTGTATAATGAATTGACCACCCGTCCTTTTCAATGCAGCACCGGTGCAGAGTATGAGTGAGGTAATTTCATTATTCGGCTGTTGGAAAAGAGACAAAAATACACAAAGGTAAAAAATGTTAAGGGAATGGAAAATAATAAGGAAATTAAAGCAGAGGAGGTGGGAGGAGCTGACTATTGTAACCCAGAGATTTTGAGGCGGGGCACTGCTATTGTAGCCTTGAGCATAGGTATTTAACCTGAATACCTGCATTAAAACGTCTAGCTGACTAATGTGTAAAATGTGAGGTATGTACCACGGAGAAGGGTGTCTGCTGGAGGAATAAACCAGAAACAGAAAATAAGCAACAACAGGAAGGTTGTTAAAAAGTTGATACAGCCAGCACTGTGAGTTTGCCATCTACTATACCATACAGATGCAGCTAAAAACTTTTGCGAACGTTTTGTGATATTTCCTGTATGGACTTTACAAGTAGGCTATTCACGTATATACAAATAGGCAGCAAAATATTCAGTGTTAATGTAACTTTAACGGGGTTTATACAAGAGTGAACAAAAGTACTCGATTTGATTTAACGCGGAACATTTTACTTTGTATGTGCGGGTGTGCGCATGCCTGGGAAATGTATGGTTTGGGAATTTTGTGCGTCTGAAGTGTTTACACTGTGTGCGTACATGTGATGTGTGCATTTACAGTGTTTGTGAAGTCAGATTCATAAAAGGTTCAGCGTAGTGACAGGAGGAACTAAACTTAATAGGTTAAACAGTCGAAGCTCGTCACTTTTAAAGACCAGTAGACAATTAATTCAATACCTCCACTACTGTTACTGCAACCTTCACTGTATTTACATGTATTCATATGAATTAAATACAAATGTAATTAAGAGCAATAAATAGAAATGTTATTTTGAGTTTTGAGAGTTCGTATGGGGCTTCCGGTGGCGGTGCACGACAGAGATTCCAATCCGAACAGAAAATAGGTAAACTTCTAGATTTCATTAACAACATTTCCACATCATATAAACTGTATTCGACCAAACTTAATATGCAAACGGGTTTTTCCCCCCACAAAGTACACGATAGGGGATGACTCTATAGGCTAATACAGTACAAACAATTGGAGGCGAGCTGGGAACACGATAGGAACTGGACCCTTATTTACCCGGCTCTGTTTGTTTGTACTTTGCCGGGCAATTGCCCCTCATTTGTTAAGTGAAAATATAGAAATATTTACCCAAATGTGGACCTGCATCAGCTGCGGTTCCGGCCCATCAGACCCGTGGAAAACACCGCCCCCAAGCCCAGAGATATAAAGCTCAGCTGCGGGACTGAATAATGGATATATAGGTGCGCGCGTGTAGAGAGCGGTGTCCGTTTCAATTAACATTTAATGGCTTGTTTTGGAAAACGGTAACCGAACATACATTTTCCTCGTATTGTGCAGAGCCTGTATATTGCTAGACGCTTTTAAGAGTTTAAATTGCAGGGAGAGAAAGAGGTTAATGATGACGTAAGGCATTGGTTCTCAAACTCGGTCCTGGGGCCCCCGTGTGTATGCTGGTTTTCGTTCCAACCACAATTGCAATCCGAGAATTTTAACAAACTGATAATTTTTTTAAATTGCACTTTTCATGTTTTGATAGATTATTTACCCTCTTAAACCAAATAATGTCAGAAAATATATGTAGAATAAATGTCCCAAGTTCACATTTTGCTTATTGTGCTATATTGTAAACAACTAGAGTTAACAAAATGTTATAACTGATCAAATAAAAAAGTTAGGTGAATCAATATGCTCCTAATTAGATCGTTGAACATGTGTTTAAGTTATTTCATAATTTAGTTTTTTAAAACTTATTAACACAATGCAGGTTTGGCTCATTATCAATTTTCGTTGTCTTTGAATTGTTCATTATCAATCAAATGGTTAGTTTTCGTGACCATGTGTCCACACAATCACCAATTAGGAGCATATTGATTCACCTCAGCCTTTCATTTGCTCAGTTTTGTTACCTATTTTAATGAAATTGTTTGCAATATAGCACAATAAACAAAATGTGAACATGGGTCATTCTACGGCATGCATAGCTGTTTTCTCTCATAATTTGGTTTAAGAGGGTAAATAATCCATGAAAACATGAAACATGCAATTAAGAAAAATTAACAGCTTGTTAAAATTCTTGGATTGCAATTGTGGATGGAACGAAAACCAGCATACACAGGAGGGCCTCAGGACCGAGTTTGAGAACCACTGACCTAAGTTAACGAGAGAAGCGCGTTTATGCGTTTATGAGTCGACTTCTCAGTCCCGGGTTCTGGAATTTTTATTATTGGTGGTTTTTTTGTTTGTTTGTTTTGTTGTTGTTTTTTTGTTGCTCCATCCAGGCGCTAAATCACCGGACTGACTGACTCATTGCTTTTTTAAAGAAATGTATTCGATTTACCCTCTCAGCTCAGCTCAAAGAGCAAGAAAACTGAACTGTCCCCCTACAGATTTGGAACCGAGTACCTTGGTGCTCAGTAGGCCTACGTTGTCATAACTATGGTAGCCCATGTGTTTTTTTTTCCCATGAACAAAGAGCAAATAAAGCAGGTCGCTGGTGAGCAGTCAAACTATGGTTATTCCTCTATGGGAAAGAGGTATAGACAGAAAAGCCACATTGAGTCTGATAATAACTTACTGTGACTACACAGTAAAAACGCCCTACCCTCTTGAGCAAAAATGAAATGCGCTGGTAAAGTCACAATGAGAAGACTTTTTAAATGGCAGCCATTGTTGGCATCATTTCCAGAGCGAATTTTGGGTGTGGTGTCCCAGGGATTAAATGTGCCTAACCAGACAGGGCTATTCCAAGAAAACATGAATGACACAGATTATCGAAATTCAATTGCTACACAGGTGTGTTTAATTAAAAATTTTTGTAGTGTGGCTGCTTTTAAACAATCGGTTGTCCTTGTTGTTTTTATTATAAACGAGAACAACCGGTTATTTAAAAGCAGTGTGGAGTATTTATCTTTAAGCCTTGTCTGAACGTTTAGACTGGTGACCAGTGAAACTGTAAAGGTCATGTAGAAGCTTTGTGTTTAATTTGACAGACACGACTATTTCGTTTTTTGAAGGCATTTTTGTTGCTTTGTGTTCCCTGCATGTAATTTCCCACAATGATCCTTGTAGATAAAATTAAATGGAAAAAAATGCTGCCTCATTACAACATACAGGGCAACAAGAGAGGGGGGAGAGAGAAAGAGAGATATAGACTGTGAGTGACAGGAAAGGAGGAGGAATAGAGTGACGAGGAAGGACACACAGATAGATGCAGTGATTAAGAGAGCCAGGAGGAGGTAGCGAGACTTATAAATCAAGAATAAGAGCGTGAACGGAACATTGGGCCTCATTCACCAATCACTCTTTGAACAAATTTGTTTGTAGTTTGTTTGTTTTCTGTAATTTTGTCATTGGTCATCAAAAAATGCACTGCTTTCCTATTGGCCATTTTGAAGCCAAATCCAGAAAAAATAAAATCAGACAATATGAAGTCGGCGCTACAGTAGGCTATTAGAGCTACAGACGATTCGGACAATCATAAAAATGCCACATCGAAATAATATTATATACTCTAATATCTGATTGGTTGGTTTGGCCATATAAAATATGGAGACGCAATGAGTAAGAAAGAGGTCAGTTTCTTTGATCAATCTATGCTGTTTCTTCTTGATAACTGTATCTGTTACGCATTGCTTAGGATATAATATTCGCTAGGCTAGCTTACTCAGTGAGTTGAGGATAGTGGTGAGAATCTCCGTCTGGGAGATTTTATTTTAAATATATTGATTACATGTTGCATCTAGCCTAGTTATAGCTGCGATTCTGTGAAACATCTGCAGCATTGCACGAGCTGCACTTGTGTGTGCGGCACCCATGTGTGTGTGTGTGTGTGTGTGTGTTAGCTAGCCTACTGCTGTGTGTTGGCTAGTCAGTGGAGTGGCTAAAATATAAATGAAAATGATGAGCCAGTTACAGTAATGTAGTTTCATTGTTTTCAAGATTAGATAATGATTTGGTATTATTGGGCATAAATAAAGTTGGCCTCCTATAAGATGAGGGGTGTGGAGATGGGTTTAAAATGTAATAAAATGATCGTATCCACTAATATATTGATTAGCCTACACTTTAGCTTTATATGAAAGCATCTCAAATCTCATCTAGGGCTTTGAAAAATAAAAATAAAAATCTTCAAAATGTTAATAAATTAAACATTTTATTTTAGAAAATGCCCTGTGTGAGGTTGTGTAGAAATGCAGGAAATTAGTTTTAAAAGGCTCAAATTTTTCTGGGGGAGGACTCTCAGACCCCCCGTTACTTCGTCCCCCTCATGTGGCCCACCAACATCTCTTCATGCCCTCCCAATAAAAGTAGTCTACAAACGCCCCTGGTGAGAGAGAGAGTGAAAAAGAGAATTGAATTGAGAGAGAGGGAAAGAGAGAGAGAGAGTGAGAAGGTGGCCAGAGTAATTTTAGAGAGGGTAAGGCAAAGCAAAAAATAGATGATTTATAGTCCACAAAGAACACAGCTGAGCTGTTGACATGAATGTTCATGATTCGGATTTGTGTTAGTTTATCCTAGAAGCAACAACTAGAGGATCTTCTGAAACTACTTTTGGATTTGTGGAGAGAGATGAGAGAAAGGGGGAGAGGAAGGAACAGGAGGAGGACCATGACCTCTGTACTCCTTCCTGATGTGTTTCATCACCGGCTCTGTTGGGCCCAACCTAGCCCAGCCCAGGCCTTCTCAGTCTTTCATACCCCTTCAGGGGTGGAGGTCACACTCACAAATGACCCTTAATAACTTGGATCAGGGACCTTCTACCCTGGTCCTGCAGATTCGCATTAATAACCTGGATCAGGGACCTTCTACCCTGGTCTCCTGGTCTTCATTTTCACCCTAAAATCACCACAAATTCTGACTCAATAAAACAGGGGTAAGTTACAGTGACTGTTGAATTACCTGCTTTAAAGCACAACGGAACTTTAGTAGAACTTTGGGTTGTGTAGTTACCTGGCCATGATATGAGTCCAAATGGTGCCAAAATATGTCCATTAGTTGCTCTGCCCTGGGGTGATCATTCAGAATAGGGTGTTTGTCAATCTTCATGCACTTCTATAGGGCAGCTAAAACGGTCTCAAAATTACACTTCTAGCACATATACGACCAGGAAAGAAGCGGATTCTGTTAATACAAACAATAACCAGTCCTCGTACGTTTTTTTTTTTGTGTAATTATAATTTTTTATAAAAGTACTATTTTCTTCAATGTTGTTAGCAAGCTACCAGAAAAGACTAGCAAAATGTCGGCAGGTTGGTTTGTTTACCATAGATGTATACTACCAGGAATGCTTGCTTCCGTGGAAATGTGGACCAATGAGTGGTTTCTGATGCATCGGCGCATTAACGCTGTTTCTGGTGCAAGAATTACCTACCGGATCTACATTCCAAATAAAATATGAAAAAGCCAGGAAAGGACCATTTAATTAAAAAAGATATATACGTACGAGGACTGGTTATTGTTTGTATTGACAAAATCTGCTTTGGTCACGTTCGTATACTTGCTAGAAGTGTCATTTTGAGACCGTTTTAGCTGCCCTATAGAAGTGAATGGAGAGCAACAAATAATTATCACCCTAGGGGAGCACAGAGCAACTAACGATCATATTTCGCCACCATTTGGACTCATATCATGGCCAGGTAACTACACAACCCACAGTTCTACCAAAGTTCAGTTGTGCTTTAACTGATAAATAAAGTGCTGAGTAACAATGAAAACAAGCAGATTTTCATTGGTGTGGAACCCCAGGACCAGGGTAGCGTGTGTGGAACCCCAGGACCAGGGTAGCGTGTGTGGAACCCCAGGACCAGGGTAGCATGTGTGGAACCCCAGGACCAGGGTAGCGTGTGTGGAACCCCAGGACCAGGGTAGCGTGTGTGGTGCCCCAGGACCAGGGTAGCGTGTGTGGAACCCCAGGACCAGGGTAGCGTGTGTGGAACCCCAGGACCAGGGTAGCGTGTGTGGAACCCCAGGACCAGGGTAGCGTGATTATAATGTCTCAAAGAAAAATATAGACAGTTTATTTCAATTGCCACAATAAAAGCACAGTGGTGCAGATACTCACCAGCACAAGCTGAACATAGGCTCACACACAACCATGCACACCTGTATGTACCTGTCAGGTTTGGGTTTAGAAAATAGAGAACCAAACGCGAAAGATAAGGATACAGAAAGCGTATCTAGATTAGATACGCCACAGAAGCGGAATTACACCGCACTAGTAAAATGGGAAAACAAAAGCGGAAACAAAACTTCCTAGCACAAGGCTAAATCAAAACAACCTCAAACGGAGGCGGATAATCGCTAAAACAGCGAGAAACTAACAACCAAAGAAATGACCTCACGCACTAATTGATCTGCGTATATCAGAGGTCGAGAACTGAAAAGAAATAACCACAATAGCAAGCCTGTAACTACAGCTCTTTGTTTTCTTTCTTTTCTTTATTCTTTTTAATAAACCCTATACGGCTTTCTACCTACTGCAACGTCAATATAGAAGCACCGGAAAGCGGAAGTCAAGCTCTATTTATAGCCGACGGAAACCAGACCCAGGTGTAGGCGATAATGACCTGGAGAGATCCAAACACCGGGACGGCGGAAGAAAAAATCCGATAGAGCTTCAAACGACGCCAAACGAAAAACAAAGGTAGAAAACAAAAAGAGACAGCCACTACCCATGACAGTACCCCCCAACTAAGGGACGGTACCAGACGATCCCTAGGCTTTGCTGTCTCGGAAGTCCCTAATGAGAGTGGGGTCCAAAATATTCTTGGAAGAAACCCAGCAACGCTCCTCGGGTCCATACCCCTCCCAGTCCACCAGGAACTGGTACCCTCTGCCCACCCTTCTCTCGGCCAAAATGCGCCGAACGGTGTACACCGTACCTCCCTCCACGAATCGAGGAGGAGGAGGCGGCTTGTCAGCCGGAGCGAGGGCGCTCACAAGTACCGGTTTCAAGCGTGAGACATGAAAGGTAGGGTGGATGCGCATGGACGATGGTAACTGAAGACGTACCGTGACTGGGTTAAGTCTCCGCACGATCTTAAAGGGACCCACGAATCGAGGTGCAAGTTTGCGGGACTCAACTCGCAACGGCAGGTCCCGTGTGGAAAGCCACACCCGTTGGCCCACCCGGTAGAAGGGGGCCGGACGACGGTGCCTGTCAGCCACCGCTTTCTGTTTAGCTGAAGCGCGCAGTAACGATGCACGTACGCGCTTCCAAACCGCTCGACACCTACGCACGAAGAATCCGGCGGAGGGTACCTCTGCATCTCTCTCCAGCTCAGGGAACAAGGGAGGTAGGTATCCCAGCTGAGCCTCAAAAGGGGAGATTCCCGTGGACGCGTTGCTCAGGGTATTATGCGCGTATTCGGCCCAGGCAAGAAAGCGACTCCAGGAGCTAGGATTGGCCGCGGCCAGACACCGGAGAGTACTCTCCATACTCTGATTGGTGCGCTCTGTCTGGCCGTTAGTCTCCGGATGAAAGCCGGAAGAAAGACTGACCGATGCCCCCAACAGAGCACAAAATGAACGCCAGAATTTAGCGGTGAATTGGGGCCCACGATCCGACACCACGTCCAGAGGTAAACCGTGCACCCTAAACACATGGTCTATCATTAGCTGGGCCGTCTCAGGTGCCGATGGCAGTTTAGGCAGAGCGACAAAATGAGCTGCTTTGGAAAAACGATCAACTATAACTAAGATGACCGTATTCCCATGCGAAGGTGGGAGACCTGTAACGAAGTCCAGGGCGATGTGACTCCAGGGACGCCTGGGAATGGGCAGGGGGCGCAAAAGACCCGAAGGGAGAAGCCGTGAACCCTTATTACGGGCGCAAATAGCGCATGCCGCGACAAACTCCCGCACATCACTCTCGAGCTTGGGCCACCAAAACCGACGTAAGATAAACTCCTTAGTCCGGTGCATGCCCGGATGAGCCGTTAACTGAGAAGTGTGACCCCACTGAAGGACACGCGACCTCAATCGAGGGGGAACAAACAAGCAGTGAAGCGGACCCCCTCCTGGGCCGGAATCAGAACGCAGGGCCTTCTGCACAGCCGCCTCAATGGCCCACATAACAGGGGCCACAATACTAGAACTGGGAACGACAGATCTGGGACGTGACTCCTTATCCGACCGGTCATAAATGCGTGATAACGCATCAGGCTTAATATTTTTTGACCCGGGACGATAGGTAAGGATAAAATTAAATCTGGTAAAAAATAAGGCCCAACGGGCTTGTCGCGAATTGCGCGTTTTGGCCTGTTGAATGTATTGCAAATTCTTATGGTCAGTCCAGACTGTAAAGGGATGCTCAGCTCCTTCCAACCAATGACGCCACTCCTCCAGCGCCAATTTGACCGCCAACAGTTCAAGATCACCAATGTCGTAGTTTCTCTCGGCAGGTGTAAGGCTACGAGAAAAATATGCACATGGGTGAAGCTTGCGGTCCACCGGAGAATGCTGAGACAGAATGGCCCCAACCCCCAGCTCCGAAGCGTCAACCTCCACCACAAAGGGAAGGGAGGGATTGGGAGTAGCAAGAATGGGCTCGCAGCAGAACCTCCTTTTTAGTTCAGTAAAAGCGGTTTCCGCCCTGGAGTTCCACTGAAACCGGGCGGGAAATGCTTTTTTTTTTGTGAGGGCTATGATAGGAGCCGCTACTGAGCTAAAATTGCGGATAAATCTCCTATAAAAATTAGCGAAACCCAAAAAGCGCTGCACCTGCTTTACCGACGTAGGGGTGGGCCAATTCTTAACCGCTGCAACTTTATTAGGATCCATCAGGACTTTACCGTCAGCAACAATAAAGCCTAAAAAGGAGACGGAACTGGTGTGGAAAGAACACTTCTCAACCTTAACAAATAGTTGGGCCTTAAGAAGTGCTTCCAACACCTGTCTAACGTGTCTGATGTGAGAGGGAAGATCCGGAGAAAAAATTAAAATATCGTCTAAGTAAACGAAGACGAATTTCTCCAGCATCTCTCTCAAGACATCGTTCACTAGCGCCTGAAAAACAGAGGGGGCGCTAGTGAGGCCGAACGGCATCACCCGGTATTCGTAGTGTCCGTGATGCGTGTTAAACGCGGTCTTCCACTCATCCCCCTCACGAATGCGCACGAGATTGTATGCGCTACGTAGGTCGAGTTTACTAAAAACCGACGCCCCCTGTAAACGCTCAAATGCAGAATTCATGAGGGGAAGAGGATACCTGTTCTTAATGGTAATAGCATTGAGGCCCCGGTAATCTATACAGGGTCTTAGCCCTCCGTCTTTCTTTTTAACAAAGAAAAACCCCGCACCGGCTGGTGACGTGGACGGCGTGATAAACCCATTGGCTAAGGACTCCTCAATGTACTGCTTCATAGCAGTGCTCTCTGGGGCTGACAAGGAGTACAAAGAGCCTCTGGGAGGCACAGTACCAGGGTACAGCTCAATGGCACAATCGTATGGTCTGTGTGATGGTAATTTGGCAGCACGCTGTTTACTAAAAACCTCTGCGAGGTCTGAATATTCAATAGGTACCCCCGCGGGTAGATTCGACTCAAGCGCCCCTACCACCTCCGGAGTACCGGCGGATCTGTCAGACGAGTTATCCCACTCGAAATCGGAGGTGGAATGTTCGTCCTCCTCTGTGAGAAGCCCCTCCGCAAAGGGATCCCAAGACAGACTCTCTTCACCGCTCCCCGTGAGGAAGGAGGAAGTGTCTCGGTCCGGATAGGAATCTGCCTCATCCGAATCACTCTCGGAATTAAGTTCGGACAGATCACCAGTAGCGTTTGGAACAGAGTAAACAGCAGGATAACAATGCGATAAACAGTGGGGACCCCACTGACGAATAGGATTAATATTCCTACCCCAACAGATAAGCGGGTTATGTAGCCCCAACCATGAATGTCCCAGTACCAAAGGATACGACGGAGAGTTTATTAAAAAAAATTCTATTATCTCCGAGTGCCCCTGGAGAGGAATGCGCATCTCAATTGGATTCGTTTTTTGTTTAATGAGCCCAGAACCCAAAGGACGACCATCCAGGGCAGTAACTTGGCGAGGGCTAATTAAGGAATTGGTAGGGATTTGTAACTTCCTAGCCCATTTAGCGTCAATAAAAGACTCCACGGCCCCTGAATCAATAAAAGCTGTAACGTTTGCCGAACGCCCCTCCCAAACCAGTCGGACAGGTATGAGGGTCCGGGAGTTAATACAATCCTGTCTCACTAGGGACCCCGACCTCCCTAGTGAGACCCCTCGTTTCCCACCAACTTATAGCATCGATCCTTAGTATGGCCGCTACGCTTACAATGCTGGCACCAGTACCTCTGCGGTCTCGCTCTCTTATTTTGATGGAGAGAGGAGCCATCCACCTGCATAGGCTCTTCCTGATCAACGGAGAGGTATGTGGGCACAGTAGGCGGAATGTCTCTTAACACGGATCTTAAACGGGGCGACTGCTCTTTAATCGCACATTCACGTTCACGTTCTCTGATCCGGTTATCGAGACGTATAGCAGACGTTATTAATTTATTAAGTGTCGCTGGTGGTTCTAGCATAGCCAACGCATCCTTGATGGAATTAGATAATGCTTGAAGGAAGAGGGATTTTAACGGACCGTCTGGCCATCCCGTCTCCCCGGCTAGCGCTCGAAAAATGATGGAGAACTCAGCTACGGTTTTAGTGCCTTGGCGTAAGCTGGTGAGTCTCCTTGCCGCCTCCTCTCCTGAAACCTCGTGATCGAAAACCAGTTGCATCTCGTCCATCAGTTTAACTGGATCACGAATGGTAGGTGCATTGGCTCGAATGAGAGGGTCTGCCCATGCAAGAGCCTGGCCATTTAATAGCGATAAAATAAATGCTACCCTGGATTCAGGTGTGGTAAAACGAGAGGGTTGTGCCTGAAAAAATATCAGACACTGAGTCAGAAATGGTCTGCATTTTCCTGATTCCCCACCATAGCGATCCGGTAACTGTAATTTGGGCTCCTTTATAGTACGTGGAGCGGCTATGGGAGGTGTGAGTGCTTGTGCAACTGGAGGAGGGTTATTTGCCACAGAAAGTCTATGCAGGCTCTCTGTCAAGCGTTGGAGGCACTCTCCCTGGCTACGCAACTGTTCCCACAGCTGACCCTGCTGAATTTGCATGGAGAGAAGTGCTTGCTCCACTGTAACCCCCGTAGCACCCTGACTGGCTTGTGTTTGTTCATCATCCCTATCTAACGCTGATTGCTCCATGTTTGTAAGGCTTCTATATTCTGTCAGGTTTGGGTTTAGAAAATAGAGAACCAAACGCGAAAGATAAGGATACAGAAAGCGTATCTAGATTAGATACGCCACAGAAGCGGAATTACACCGCACTAGTAAAATGGGAAAACAAAAGCGGAAACAAAACTTCCTAGCACAAGGCTAAATCAAAACAACCTCAAACGGAGGCGGATAATCGCTAAAACAGCGAGAAACTAACAACCAAAGAAATGACCTCACGCACTAATTGATCTGCGTATATCAGAGGTCGAGAACTGAAAAGAAATAACCACAATAGCAAGCCTGTAACTACAGCTCTTTGTTTTCTTTCTTTTCTTTATTCTTTTTAATAAACCCTATACGGCTTTCTACCTACTGCAACGTCAATATAGAAGCACCGGAAAGCGGAAGTCAAGCTCTATTTATAGCCGACGGAAACCAGACCCAGGTGTAGGCGATAATGACCTGGAGAGATCCAAACACCGGGACGGCGGAAGAAAAAATCCGATAGAGCTTCAAACGACGCCAAACGAAAAACAAAGGTAGAAAACAAAAAGAGACAGCCACTACCCATGACAGTACCCATACAAAAACTACCACTCTCCTTTTTAAGCCAGCGCTTATAATCACTTGTCAAGAAACTGTAAGTGGGTAGATTATGATAAGTGCAGCATCTTGTGCTACCAGTGTTTTTCCATGATGAAAGCCATTTATGCAAAGTCTACAAACAAAAATGATCTACAGTCATGAATATTAATAACTGGATTGTGAAAGCCCAGATCTTGGCTGGTTCAGTACGAATGAGAACAATACCTCTTTCTTCCTCTGGTTCTCAAACAGCAGTAGGTTAGAGCTATATTGCAAAACTTGGTGGAAAATTAGCTTTCCAAACTTCCTCTTAGAGTTAAGCTCATTGAAACAAAGAGTCTGTTTTTCTCCAAAAATGCAGCTCTGGACTGCAGTAGTCAATGCAAGGTGACGACTGCATTGTGATGTCACAACGAGTGATGGGTGCTGTCATGTGCTGCAGCTCGAGCTGCAGGTAGTGCAGCACACATATCGTCATGTCAGCTAGCTTTGGCCCCAGCTCTGCAGAGCAGTGTCATGCCTAGGCATTTTACTCTGCTTTTAGACACACAATAGTCACGCTGTACACAACAGGCCAGCACAAGGTTTGGTTCTAGATAAACAAGGATGTTGATTGAAATTTGAACCTGTGGTTTCCTGGTGGTAAGGGACTGGTGGTTTTTTAAACCTGTGCTACTTGGAACTAGAAATCGGGAAGATGCCGAGATGATCGTAACCTTGGAAACACCGATTTGGAATCATACAAATAAATAATTATATAAATATGTGGATTATATTTTACGAGACTTTGCAGTCAACTTAAAAAAAAAAAAAAAAAAATTTTTTTTTTTTTCTTTTTTTCCTTTTTTTCCCCCAATTATTACACAATTATTCTATTTTCATTCCCCCATCCCCCATGTAAAACCACCACTAGACAACACTGTCAGTCTGTCAGTCGGTAGAGGTAAAGGAGGCCTCGGCAACTCGCGTGACTCCTCGAGTCCTCTGAGCTGACGATGATTCTCAACCAGCGGCCCAGGGTTGTTTGTGTGCTCTCGATTCTCCCCCCCCCCCCCCCCCGAAGAGCCGCCAATTGCCGCTTCCACAGGGCACCGGCCACGCTCGGATATGGTAGGACCGGGGCGCGAACCCCGATCCTCGGAGTACAACTGCGCTGACTGAAAGTCAGCGCTCTTACCGTTGTACCACCGCGGCGGCCCTTACTTTTCACATCTCTCCCTGAAAATATATAAATCAAAAAATTTCTCATTTTTTGTTGGTCTTTGAGAGTTTGGACAGAACACAGATCATATCACACCAAAATATTCTGGGAAATACAGGGGCTAGATCAGGCATCAAGAGACCTCTCGTTTGCATGCCATAGAAAGATAAAGAAACATGCATATGCACACACATACATACACACACACACACACACACACTCACACCTTTGGATGCACACAGACACACACAAAAAACACTGAAAAGAAGAAAATTAAGAAGGCCAAATTGACTGTGGCAGAAAATGACCAGGCTGAAACTTGTTACTGGATCTGTGCAGATCAATCACACATCAATGGGCAAGATGACTGAGATTTTCAAGTTATCGATGACATTATATTTAATCATTAGCTTGTTCAAGTTTACTTTCACTTTTGGACAAACCAAGTTTGTTTTGGCTCTGTCATCGTGAGAGATGAGAAATGGAGGGAAAACATGAGTGTGAGAGGGAGAGCTGATATCATTCCAACAAATCCACTTACATTGCATCAAGACAGTAGGGGGCGAGAGGTCGGAGGTCAGAGGTCAAATGTGGGGGAACAGCACACATGTACAGATGAACCTCGATCCAACGGACACCGATGCAACGGATTCCGGATCCAACGGACACAATCCGCTAGTGAATATCTGGTCCGAACGTTTAAAACTCCCGGGTGAAGCGAACCGAGACCGCTACTTGAGTAAGCGTCCGCGAACCGAGACTGCTACTTGAGTAAGCGTCCGCTTGGCGGCGCGCACGTGTTGTTTACAAGCGTACAAGCGTCGGTTTGCCTGGTTGTTGTGCGCTACATATCTCTTGTTATAGTGATTTCGTCGCTGCAACGGACAAACGGCTTTAACGGACAACTGCTCCCCCCTATTAGTCCGTTGGATCGAGGTTCATCTGTACTGGTATCGGCAGCGATTTAGATATTCTCCTGGCAAACATTTTGGCATCCCTTCCTGTTGACCAACACCCTCTCACCAGATCGCACAGCCTGGAGCCCCGAGTTCCTCTGCGGCCACACAAGTGGAACTTTATTATCACTACTGATAAGGCTCTGGAAAGCTTAGGGCAGTTTATGAAGAAAAACAGGCCGCTCACCCCATTTTAGTTTCTGACTGCCTGAAATCGAGCGTGACTCTCCAGAAAAGTTAGAACTTCTGATACCTCATGCAAACCTTCGTCCCTCTCTCTGATCCTGTTTTGTCGTCCTGTGTCCCCCTCTCTCCTTCTCCTCCTGTGTATCTATTTCCCTGTTCTCTGTCCTCATATGCCCTCTCTTCTCATATGTCCTCTCTCTCTCGCTCTCTCTCTCTCTCTCTCTTTCTGCGCCACCCTGTCCGGCACCCCATCCCTGAAACCAGAGTGAATCAGAGGTTTTTTCCGGGAATCAGGTCTGAGCAGGGAGATAATAAGCGTCACCTGATACCAAGATTTCCAGTATTGCCCTTGTCCCACCACATCCTGCCCTATGGCAGTGTGCAGCAGTAGCTGCTGCCACCCTGATACCTTGTGCTCCATTATAAAAGAGAAATTCCAAAAACATGCACAAGGGAATCTGAAAACAGGTCTTTTATGATCATAACTTGTCTCAGTGAAGATTTAAAGTTTTTCCCCAGGAGCTGCCATCTTCAGTGGGGTTTGGACCTGATAAACTGAACTCACAGTTTTGTACAAGGCATAGTAAGTTATATATGTTATATATACACATGTATGCCTTATACATATACAGTATGTTGTATATACATATGTAAACATGTTGCATCCATTATACATCTTTGTTGCATTGTATGATGCAAAATGAATCAACATAATTCAATTCTTGGGCAGCAAATTAATTTAATTTCAGTAAATAATCATACCCAGCGTGACAGCTTGCTACATCAGAAAGCAAATGGCTGGCAGTCAAACAATGAGTGCTTCTTTAGACGTGCATCTTTATCACCTGCCGATTGGACACCTTGAGTCAACTAGTACAAGGTCCTGTCCAAACAGTGGCTCCAGTCACATTGCTGAGTCTTGAGCCATAATGGAGGACAGAAACTCATGGAGCTTTAATGGACATGGCCATGTTCAGGTGCAGCTGGGGCCATTATCTGAGCAATTACATTAATCAAGAAAGCTGATCCCCATATGACCCAAATGAGCTGACAGTGGGTGCAGATGACTACACTATGGTAAAAATGCGATATGGAGATTAGTATAGCCTCTGTTCTAAACCGATGCCCGCAAGTATGCAAAGTATGCAGAAGCTCACGTTGCAGCGATGGCCCCCTGAACTTGGGTGAACCTGCTTCTGCTTGTTTTCTAAGATTAATGAGCCTCATAAATTACAGCATCTAACACTGCAAAGTTAGATTTTGTAAGCTTTATATGCTTCAGGTGAAACCTGGTCTAAATCAGTAATCTGACATATGAAATATTCAGATCACATAAGTGCCCATTGCGATGAGATAAGCATATGAGGTGCGTTTCATGAGGAATCGTTTCTCTCCGGCTATGTGTCCGTGCTGCCATCTTTTCTCTGCCATGGGTCCTCTCATCTCCCCCTGTCCCTCCATCACCGCTCTCAATCTCTCCATCATCGGTCTCCTCCTCTCTTTCTGCCCCTCCCTCTCTGTGTATTTGGCCAGCTCAGCCGCTCTGTCCCACGGCCCTGTTTCTCCGACTGTCAGTCTTGTCATTTTCAATTACATTTGCTTTCATTCTATTTATTTGCAAAAGAGGGAAAATAAACATGGGTTTTATTGAGACGGGGAGAAGTGCTGATTGGTGTGAGAGAGGAAGCGCTAGAGAGGAAGAAAGAAAGGGAACAAGGGAACGGAGGGTGAACACGGGGAGTGGAGGGGTGGGAGCGAGGGATTAAGGGAACGGAGGTGAAAGGGTGGGAGAGAGGGGGAAAAGTATGAGAAGGTAAACAATCAAGAACTTCCCTTTGTGAGGAGCAAACGGACAGACTGACATTCTCATGTCACAGTAAAAAAAAACAGTATTGGACAGGAAAGGGTAACAAAACACGCTAGACCCCGCCCCCACGCGATGTAGGCTACTCATTTTTAAAATTATTGAATTGGTTGTCAAGGAAACGTGCATCGCGGAAAATTCTAAAAGCACAGAATGCCTACAATTAATGTGTACTTGTGTACTGCAGGTCAAGGTAGCAAAAATCTCAAAACTAAAATGTTTCAGAAACGTTTCAAAACTAAAACCCCAGTGTGTACGAGGCTCAAGAGAGAATGTCTGTTGTAGGGACGTATGTTGCAAAGATAAACGTATAGGCTATAGGCTATAGGCTACTACAACTCCTGGCTTAACTATTTGACCCAAATCCCCTCTTTCTGCAGGAAATACCACAAATAGCAATAATATACCGTAAAACATACATTCAACAATATTTTAAAAAAGTGACTTCATTAACCAACAAAATGTAAATAACGGTGAATGGTGTCATGCAGAATTTTTTTTTTGACATAAACAGGCCAGCAAGGGCACAGTATGAACAAAGTAAACAATGTAAAATTTTGTTTTGTTTTAACATAAAAATACTGAAAATATCCACACCTTGCATGCTACGCAGAAAGTAGCCCTCCATG
Organism: Ilyophis sp. 1 JC-2022; assembly: GCA_022702515.1. NCBI lineage: Eukaryota > Metazoa > Chordata > Actinopteri > Anguilliformes > Synaphobranchidae > Ilyophis > Ilyophis sp. 1 JC-2022. The sequence goes on along the minus strand of CM040402.1, from coordinate 28,073,839 downwards.
TCCCTGTCAGATACGTAGTTTTCATATGCTTTATACTATATGATTATTTTTAATAAAGTAGCCTATATATTTATAAATTTTAAAAAACTAGCTAGCTACTTGCTAAGCTAGACTGAAAAAAACAAGGGACTATCAAGCTAACTATAAAAAATATATACCAAAAATAAATAGGCTACTTACTATAACTAGAATATTCAAAAAAGCTCAACTGTAAGCTAGCTATATCACTCGCTCGCTCTCTCTATCTCCTGATTCTCCTCTCCATGCAGATCAACCGCTGCGCTGAAATTCGCTTTTATAACTGCGCCGTAGCCCACCCTTGCTCCAAAACTTCAGGGCGTAGCCACGGAACTATTGGTGGGCGTAGCTATACATGTTTCTATTTCGTTACCGAGGAAGAAATACGTAGGCAAAGATTTTCTGGCTAATCACAGATTGAACATGCAGTACCCAACGTTTTACCACTAGAGACACTTTTGAGCCAGATTCTTAAAGTTTACGCTTTTTGCACTGACTGCAGTCATTTGTCAAGATTTGGACCAGGATGAATGAATAATACTTTTAAAAAATGTATCAGTTCTCATCTAAAATAAGTTGTTTTAATGCTTTGTTACCCTTTAAGTTTTTTTTATTTGGTGCCCAACATATGGCTTAACATGTCTAATTCCCATCCTAATTTGTAATTTCCAATTAACTCTTTGTAGTTGCATTCATGTGCAGTTTCCACTGTCGATTTGGGAAAACATGCAAACACGCGGTGTCACCAGCCTTTCTTGAGTTGGAAAAAGATATCTCACATGTAGCTTTTAGCATGCAGTGAATGGGCAGACAATCAACCAGCAGGAAGTGATGAAACTCAGACCCCTAGCCGACTTAACCCGCCACAACGTGGTGCCTTAAACGAATGAGCCACCCGGCAGCCATAGAGTTAAAAACATAGAACACGCCATTCGCCCCCGATACACACGCAGACAAGATGCCTCATCAGATTTTACCAGTCATTTCGATTAAACATAAATCTATTCATTATTTCAATTTGGTCTATTTTCCCATTGCTTCCCTAACTTAATTTTATTTAATTTTCTCTGTCTCTTTCTCTTTGGTGTCTCTGTTTATCTCTGTCTTTCTCTTGACAGGCTGAGAACATGAAGCCCATAGACCAGTGGACCATTCCCACATCAAACTGTGGGAAAAAAACAGAGAGAAGGGGGAGTGAAGGAGGGAGAGAGAGATAACCTGATTAAAAGCCAATTGGGGATTGTCTAAAAATAATTATTACATGTGCCAAAGGATCAATATCCATTCCAGTATAACTGTGCTGTTAGTTTGCTTCATTGTGTGCAGATTTTGTGATATTCATTGGCTCAGACAAGGAGATAGCAACATTTGAACAGTTGTTTTGCACAGATATGCTCCACTTTACGCAAACTTAATTATGCTTTTAAAAATATTGTCATTCACACAGGCATGGCAACTGTCTCCTGGGAAACGGACTGGGGCGGCCTAACCCACTCCATTCCAGCAGCAGGGGGAGGCAACTACAATTCCTCCCTTTTCCAAGACTATACCAACTCCAGCCATGCCCATGGGGGAGGTGCACACCCTTGGACAGTCACAGAAAATGGGTCAATTTCAGGGGGCTCTTTGCCCAAGTTGAGTGTGCCGCCCATGGAGAGGAACGTGCCGCTGGCGCAGGCAGAGATCGCAATTCTGTGTCTGATTCTGGCAATGACAGCCCTGGGGAACGGGCTGGTCCTGTGGGTCTTACTGAGGCGAAGAAAACACCACGCCCCCATGCACCTATTCATGATCAACCTGTGCGTGGCCGACCTGGTGGTGGCCTTCTTCCAGGTGAGTAATAATCATATATTTATTTGTTGTACAGCACTTTTCAAGCATATACAGCACAAAGTGCTTTACAGAGTTAAAAACATTTTAAAAAGGGCAAAAGTTTAGGGAAAACACATATAAGAAAAATATAAGAAACAGAAAAAAAGAATTGTGACACTATAACAATTTGTTTTAAGTAGTGATATACAAGAAGACACTGACTCAGATTGAACCATAGCAGGAGGACTGTTCCAAAGCCTAGGTGCCCTAAATGAGAAGGCTCCTCCCACCCCTGCCTCTCTGTACACTTGGTCTCATATTCATAAAGTGTCTCAGAGCAAGAGTGCTGGATCAGGGATCTCGGATCAGGGTTCCCCGTATAAATATCTTAACCTAATTCATTATGAGCTAAAAGGTAGAACTTACATCCAAGATCAACACTCCTAATCTGTGATGTTTTATGAATTCAGGCTCTGAGATTCTGTCTCCGCCCCTGCCCATACCCCCACCCCCACCCCCACCCCCCACAGGTTCTTCCCCAGCTGGCCTGGGACATAACGGGACAGTTCCAGGGTCCAGATGCCTTGTGCCGCTTGGTGAAGTACCTGCAGATCGTCGGCATGTTCGCCTCCTCTTACATGATCGTTGCCATGACGGTGGACCGCCACTACGCCATCTGCTGTCCCCTGCAGGCATATCGCGGGGGTGCCACGTCGCGCTGGAATGTGCCCATCATGGTGGCTTGGGGGCTGGCCCTCGTGCTCAGTATTCCACAGGTAAGCACACCTGCAGGCCCCACCCCCAGCAGGGTGTGTGTCTACTTCCATTTCAGAATTCACACGCTGCCGTATGAGGTATGGGGTCAGATCTCGGGTGACAGTGGATGCAGGGGATTACACTGATGCAAACAGAGTTATATATAGATTACAGAGAGTGAATCTGCATGGCTCTCTGAATAGATCCCCATAAGCCCAGCCTTACAGTGGAGGCTTCTGAACTTGGAAAACCTTCCTTTAAAGGGTCAGCTGTATTGAACACGCTTATTTTGTGTGATTAATGAGTTCGGCAGCTTGAGTTGCAACCATCTGTCCGCAAGTGATTTGCTGTTTACCTCATCTGCATCTAACACTGTGGGTGTCAGATTCGTGAAATCTATACGCTTCAAATAAAAAGTTTTATTAAAATGAAAAGAATTGGTGTAATGTGACCTAGTCTCTTTGTTGTAATGAAATTATATTGTGTTAAATGCACATGGTAGCCTTTCCACATTAGATGCCATAAAGTGGAATACAAAGTGGTGGGTTGGTTAAATTGGGAACTATACATTTACAGACAAGCTCAGGACCCTGCACTGCTGGGGTCGTTGAGCATAAACTTCTGATTTTACACTTGAATCAGTCGCTCATTTACTTACATTACATTACCACTGCCCCCCCCCACACCACAGATCTTCATCTTTTCCAAGTCAGAGATATCTCCGGGGGTGCTGGAGTGCTGGGGTAACTTTGCTAAGCACTGGGGGCTCAAGGCCTACGTCACGTGGATGACCCTGGCTGTGTTCATGCTGCCAGCTCTCATCATTACCATCTGTCAGGTACTGCATTCCACTATAGAGCTGTGTGTGTGTGTGTGTGTGTGTGTGTGTGTGTGTGTGTGTGTGTGTGTGTGTGAGAGAGAGAAAGAGAGAGAAAAAGAGAGAGAGAGAGAGAGAGAGAGGGAGGTGTGTGTGTGAGAAAGAAAAAGAGAGAGAGAAAGAAAGAGGAAGAGGGAGGTGTGTGTGTGTGTGTGTGTGAGAGAGAGAGAGAGAGAGAGAGAGGGAGGTGTGTGTGTATGAGAGAGAAAGAGAGAGAGAAAAAGAGAGAGAGAGGAAGATGTGTGTGTGTGTGTGTGTGTGAGAGAGATGAGAGAGAGAGAGGGAGGGAGGTGTGTGTCTGTGTGTGTGTGAGAGAGAGAGAGAAAAAGAGAGAGAGAGGGAGGTATGTGTGTGAGAGAGAAAGAGAGAGAGAGGGAGGTGTGTGTGTGTGTGTGTGTGTGTGTGTGTATATCTGTGTGAGAGAGAGAGAGATAGAGAGAGAGAGATGTTTGTGTGTATGAGAGAGAGAGAGAGAAAGAGATGTGCGTGTGTGTGAGAGAGAGAGAGAGAGAGAGAGGGGGAGGGAGACTGGTACTAAAGCTGGCTGAAACTGAAGCATAGCTGTATTCCACAAAAGAGGGGAACTACATGTGCTTACATGCTACATGCTGCTCATTTGTGTGTCTGTATGCCTGTTGCTGTTGCTCAGTTTGTGTTTTGATTTTGAAAGTGATTCCTGTCTCTCTTCATGTATAATGATGCTGTTATAAAGTTACGTCACCTGGTGATGATTGGGGAGGGGGGAACTATTCTCTCTGGGTGGGTTGGCGGGGGGGGTAATTTGAAACTTCTGTCTGACTTCACTGGCTATACATTAAGTCAAATTCACACTGAGGTAGAACAAAGGGATTTTAACTGAGAAGTGTGAGTTGGAGAACCGGTTGTAAGCGGTGGTCATATCCTGGTGGTAGTGGCACATCAGGTGTATTGTATAGGGCTGCTAGAGTAACACTGCTGTCTTCAGAAGAACAGGACGCTTTTTTCAGCATTTGGCCAACTTGGACATTCCAGAGAGCTGCTCTATTTTAAGAAAAACATTTATCTTACTTGACTATAATTCTGATATTTAATTATAAATTGTTGCTGTAACTCAAACCCTTGTTCTTTTAAAAACAATATTCTGGCATGAAGCGGCTTGCTTCTGTCCTCTTCTAGTTCAGTTTCAGTATAAATATAAAGTATAAACAAAATTAATCTCAAACGTGGTTCAATGCTTTATTATGTCTGTTAGAGTGTCTGTGCTTTTCAACTGAAATGTCTTTACATCCATCTCTTCTCTTCTCTTCACAACTTGACTGCTGGGGCCCAGGGCTGGTAGTACTGATGCAGCCCGGTCCTGTTGCAATCTTTCATGTGTGCAAAAGAAGTCAAGTCATCGTCACAGAGCAAGATTTTAATTTTGGTGCCATGTAAAACGAGAACAGGGGCAGCAAATTGTTTTACGGCACAGGAGGGCCAATATGCTGATACAAGCGCGAGACTGTTCTGTGTCACTTTACAACGCTGTTGCACAGGCTAAACTTGGTGGTCAGGGTGGGGTCTGGGTCTGCTTTATCTCTCTGTATCTGGGTGTCTTCAGTCCAATAACACGATTCCTTTTCCGCCTTCTGTCATTCATTCTTATCCAGGTACGAATATTCAGAGAAATCCACAACAACATCTACCTGAAGTCGGAGAGGCGGGTGTCAGCGGAACTCAAGAAGAACTCTGTTTTCTTCTGGTTCCACTGCATGGGTAAAGACGGTGAGAAAGAAAGAGAGAGGGCGAGAGGGGGAGGAGGAGGAGGCGGACGAAGAGAGGCGAGAGGCAGCCACTCTTCGAAAGGCGGCAGCCCTGGTTCCCGCTCCCGCGGCAACGGCTCCTTCCAGGCTCACCCCTCGAACTCGTCCGGTTACTGGCCCCGCGCCTCCTCGTACTGCTCCCCTTCCTGCGACCCCACCGAACTGATAACCCTGAACCCCGCCGATTCTGAAAATGGCTCCTCTGCAGGCGCCCACCCTGGCTTTCGAATGGCGAGGTCGCCATCTACCACAGACTCTTCTCCACACCCCCAGGGACAGACCACCTCACTTCCCCCTGCCGGCGAGCATCCTCCCTTCGCCCCCAACGACGTCATCTCCGATGGGGCCCTCCCTGATCCGTGCCCTTACACCCCTCCCACCGCCGCCCCCCTCCCAGTGTCCCTGCCCTTCCCGAGCGTGTCCCGAGCTATGTCCAAGACGGCGCGGATGACGCTGGTGATCGTGCTCGTCTACACCGTGTGCTGGTCGCCCTACTTCATCGTCCAGCTGTGGGCTGCCTGGGACCCCAATCCCCCAATAGAAGGTCTGGATTCCCTATTCTCGTTTCCAAAATATCACAGGCTTTTCAATAATACCACCATATATATTCAGTGAGATGTTCCCAGGGAAAGAATAACACAATTTATTTGGTTAGCAAGTGCCACGCCCTCATTCTCCAGCACATTTAATTAAATTTCACTGTGCCCTTCATTTACACAGCTGGGTATTTACACATTGTTCACAGATACAGTATCATCTCTGTGGACGTTCAGATGAAGAGACTCATGCAGAGGTACTTTGGCATCGCCCCACCTAATATTTGAACCTGCAGCCATCTGGCTACACGCCCTGTTCTCTAACCTCTGCACCGTATGGTCCCACAGCAGGTGGCCTCTGTAGACCTGCACTTTCTCTGTGCCGTGTTCCCATGCCCATCAGCAGGACAGGGTCACTCTGCTGGTGTCAGAGCTTGCCGGGGTCCCTGTACGCTGAAGGCGAACGCGTGTTGCAGTGCAGTGGCAACGGTGGCGGAGCCTATTTTAACGACCTCGCTCTCTCTCCCCGGACTCTGGAAACGCCCAGAAGCCTGCTGGTCTTCCTGCAGCTCTGGCTCCTGCCAAAGGCTGATATTTAATCCACACAGATGCCAGTGCCAAGAGCTCCAACACACACACACACACACACATACACACCAGCTATTTAGACAGCGCTCCCTCTATCTGCTGTGTTATTGTGCGTCTTCATATTGAGAGGTCAAACTAATTTGCAACATATCAGCCCTCTTCAAAGGTTTTATATGAGTGGTCATACAAATATATGAGTGACTGGATTCATTTATTTCAACATCAGTGTGACAAAATAAAGTTATGCTAGCTGTCCCCAGCAATGCAGGGACCTGAGCTTGTCTGTAAATTAGTAGTTGCCAATTTAACCAACCCAGACTGCGTACCTGTGTGCATTTCACACAGTTTACTTTCATTATAACAAAGAGACCGAGTCACATTACACCAATTGCTTTTTAATTAAACTTTTCACACCAACTCACACGCATGAAGAGGCCAGCTGGGCTTTTCTGCACTCCATGACAGTATCTGAGACAGTAATCAGGGCACTGACAGTACCTCTGCAATCCCATCTCTCTCTGGGGTTTTCATTGACATCTTTAATAAGTATTTAACTGTATGTGTGGCCAGTCCTGGCTATTTAAACAGATGTTCCTGGTGTTTGGAGCTTGGTTATGTAATGATGTTTTGTTGTGCCTGTCCTTTTAAAGGACTGGAACAGCGAAGTAAACACAGTCCAGGGCCGTCTGCCCAGTGGCAGCTGGGGGCAGGGACCCCCGACTGCCAACTCACCACTGACTGACAGGGGTGGGAATTAGGAGGGGGCAGGGCATGGGAGGGAGCGAGGGGGCGAGGTATGAGGTCATCGCAAAATAAAGCAAACACACTCATGACTACGGCTGCCAGAGAGACTCAGACAACTACGAGAATTATGGGCAACGAACAATGCACTTCCTCTTACGCTGGCTTACACTAGCCCTGATCGCTTATGTCAATTTAGTCAGTTAATAGTGGTATCAATGATAAATTAATGATAATATTAAAAGACCAGGGGGTCACAGAACCACTGTGGGTATCAGGACAGGCCCTGTCTGTGTGGACTTTGTAGTACCTTCAGAAAGGATTCATCCCCAACGACTCATATTTTTTATATTTAAACAACAGAATCCATGAAACATATCTTTGATGCAAAAACTCTTATTACATTTTGACATATTATCCATTTATACAGCTGGATATATACTGAAACAATCAGGTTAAGTACCTTGCTCAAGGGTAGAACGGCAGTGTCCTACCTGGGAATCGAACCTGCAACCTTTGGGTTACAAGGCCAGTTCCTTAACCATTATACTAAACTGCCGCCCGTTTTTTAAATTACATTAAAAAAAAAATATATATATATCTATAAATTCACCCCTGAATACTCTAAGAGTCAATACATTGTAGACAGGCCTTGGGCATCAACTAAAGCTCTGAGTCTTCTTGAGAATGTCTGTATAAATTTTGCACAATTAGATTTTGGAATTTGTGTCCATTCCTCCCGTGCAAAATTTGCTCCACCTGCAAAGTTAGATGCAGTGCATCAGTGGACACAAACTTTCAGGTCATACCACAGATTTTCAATGGGATTAAGTCTGGAGTTTGGGCGGGCTGTTCCAGAATACTGACCTTCTTATTTTTAAGCCATTTCTTTGCAGCTTTGCAGTGTGCTTCTTCCAGAAGGTCTCAGGGTTTGTCACATGGCTCCTGGCAAACTCCAGGCTTGACTAAACTAGCTGCTCTCCCAGAGGCCAAATCTGTGACGTGCTGAAGAGATGACTGATCTCTGGAGAGTTTCTCCCATTTCAGCCAATGAACTCTGCAACTCTGTCAGTGTTGTTTCTGGCCTCTTGGTCACCTCTCTGACAGCTTGCCTGCTCGTCCAGTTTGGTAGGATGGCCTGATGTTGACAGTGTCTTGATTGTGCAATATTTTTTTTCATTTTGCTACAATTAATGGTGGTCCTAGGAAGTTTTGTCATTCTTTTTATACCCCTCTCCAGCTTTTTACATCCTGAAGCTCCACAGGCAGTTTACATGATGGTGTGCTGTTTCATTTTAACATTGTAGTTACTTAAATATAAAGATTTAATATTTTTAAAAATTATAATAATTTCAAGTCATTGTGGGCATGACAAATGCTTTCCCCTCTCATGATTAATGGTGAAAAAAGTCAAGGGAATTAATTGATATACCTAAATCTTTATATACCTTTACATTAAAGCTGGTTTACTTCATTCCTCTTCTTGTGTTGTTCTGACAGCAGGGATATCACTTCCTGTTCCTGTTCCTGTGTCTCTGTGACCACATTGGTGTAGAGTTGTGACTCCACATTGACAAGGAGCTGATTTTTGTCCCTCTACCTGCTCCCCAGGTGTGGCCTTCACCCTCCTGATGCTACTGGCCAACCTCAACTCATGTACCAATCCCTGGATCTATACAGCCTTCTCCAACAGTGTGTCACGCGACCTGCAGGCCCTGCTGCCCTGCTGCTCCACCTCCCGCGAACTACGCAGGGGGTCCATCGCCAACGATTCCACCAGCACACACACCTCCACCACCGCCACCAAGAGCAATGTGTACTGAGCTTGGGTGGATGCGCCTGTCAAGCTGCTGTCATGCCCACAAACCCCCCCCCCCCCCCCCCCTTCCCCCCTCCTCTTCAGGCTGAATACAGACAGCAACTGTAAACTCTGGTTTCCCCTCAGTAAAAACCGCAGGATTGAAAGTTACCCTCAGGACGACATTGCCTACAAGTTAGTACCATGGTCCCAACCTAATAAAAGCACAACTACAGAAGCTGACGGGAGCTGTCTCTCACTCCTCCTCTTCCTCAGGTTGGAAAAACTGCCCTCAGTGAACAGACCCCACTCAGAACCCTCCTCCGACATGACAGAACAACGCTCGTTAACTACTGTTGACTGAGAGTGGAAAGAAAAGAAGCACAACTGCAAATATTTACCACAAGTAAAAAAAGAAGGGCTGTGTAGGAGAGATGGACAAAATATTGGGTATTTAATTATTTGATTAAGATTAAGATTTTACTTTTTTCTTCATACATAGATGCATTTTGGTCTTGGCCAGTTCATACAGTAACCCTAGATGGGCTGAATGGCCTGTTCTCATCATTACATGTTCTTACGTTCTGAAGTTCTTATGACTGACGTAAAAATGTGCACTGCAAAACGGTAAAGCATTCGTGATTGCTCTTGACCTGCGTCCCAGATGGAAAGCAAACGGACGAAACGCGTTAAGCCCCGGAATCCGTTAAGCTGCTGGACAGACGGCTCTTCTCCCGGTACACAGAGGCACAAAGCTGCAAATGTGTGAACGACAACAAACTGTAAATTAAATTGGGCTCTCGTGCTGTGAAGGGAAGTTGGTCTGTGTGTGCTGAAATAAGTTTCCGTTTGAAAAGCTTCATGCTGAGAAACGATGTGTCTGCCCGGACGCCATCACAGACACAGCTCAGCTGCAAAGTACCTGGTTTAGGCTATGTTGAGGTGATACAGAGACTGATAAATACAGTCGCTGCGGGAAAAAAGAAAATTAGGCTACACTGACGCCTGAAATGAGTTTTGGCAGGTGAGACACAGTGAGACTCGCTGCAGAGAGAGCTTGGACAGGAAGGACACAAGCGAAAGTTACGAATGTCACTACGGTTCTATGAATTCTGAATGACCGCCAGAGGCAGTGCTTAACACTGGATTTATCCATCTCGCGACACACGACAGGTCGAGACTTTATACCAGCAAAGTCACGTGTGACCCAAGATGACGTTGGACGGTGACATCTCCTCTATAAAAAACCCTGTCATCCTGGGAACTGTCCCAACAGAATCTTCTCGGCAAGATTCCAAGTGACAGGAAACTCTGGCGGTCATCTAGAATTTATAGAACCGTAGTTACATTCATAACTTTCGTTCTATATCATTCTTATTGACCGCCAGAGGTAGTGCTTAACACTGGATGACTTATATCAACAAGGTCACGAGGAACATCACTTACTTTTAAGAAGAGGTTGAAAGTCCAGGTAGAACAGCTGTACCCACGGCATGTGGAGTAGCAACATTGACCCTGTAGTATCGTAAGAAGGTGCATGGCGACGCCCAAGTAGCTGCGCCGCAGATGTCCCCCAGAGGTACACCTTTCAAGGTGGCCAAATGATGTCGACACGCTTCTTGTCGAATGACACTTCACATCAGAAGGCAGAGGATGGTTATTAGATTTATAGGCATGAACGATCACATCCACAACCCAGTGGGAAAGCCTCTGCTTGGACAGCGCGGAGCCTTTTTTAGGTCCTCCATAGCAAACAAAAAGCTAATCAGACTGGCGACAGCTCAATGTTAGATCAATATACGCCTTAAAGGGATATTTCACCTTAGTGTTACATAAGTAATTTTGTAGAGCCTACCCCATTATATTTGCATAGTGTGGATACTAGCAACATCAGCGAACCCTGCTGACCGTTAACGGCATCACCATTAATTCCGGGTTTCAGGGTCCCCATTCATTTAAATTCATTTAAAGCACACACTAACTACGGCAGATAATACGTCCAGGAACTGATTCAGCCTTCTTAAATCAAGAATTGGGTGAAACCCACCCTCTTTTTTTGGCACAAGAAAATAAGCTGAATAAAAACCCACCGTGCTGTGTCAACTGATTCACATGCTCGATGACGCCTTTCTCGAGAAGGGCGGATATCTTCCGGGTGAGGGCTTGAGAGCATTTGGGGTCCCTGACCACAGTCATCTTGACCTCGCTGTATGGGGGCCAGCGTTGGAACTGCAGCTTGTACCCTTGAGATAGTGTCGCCACTACCCAAGGGTCTGAAGTGCTGTTTTTCGAGTAATCGAGATGCGTCCAACAAGATGCATCCAACGGCTAGCCCCAAGGTTTCAGGCTCTGCCTCCATGGCTTTTAGGAGCCTTGGGGGGGTGATGACTTCTTGGCATTTGGAAGGTCTGCCTTCCAGGTCATAGTGGCGCTGGTCAGGCCGCTGCTGGGCCCTCGGGTAACCACCAGGGAAAGCTGGTGGATGGGGGCGAGTCAAATTGTTCCCTGAGGAGGGCCTTTGTTGTCTGGAATGTGGGATAAGACTCTTTCACAGGCTAGCAAATTCCTGTCCAGTTTTTGTCGCCTGGACACTGCGCTCCAGGGCCTGCTGTGCTGCGGGCCCGAACAGCTGGCCTGGTATTACTGGGAGACCGCAAAGTGTCTTTCTGCGAGCCAGAGTAGGGAAGACATTAGTCTGCCAAGCTCCCTTAACATAAAAGCGAAAGCCTGAAGTGACGCATCACTGAGGCTTTGCGCAGAGGGGTGCTGGCATCCTGCATAGCAGCTAAGGCTCTGCTTCCACTAGTGTGGTGGGAAAATGACTTAGGGTCTTCCCAAAACGTATGTAGCTCCTCAATGTAATCCTTCGAAGGGGGTACACTGAAAGCAGAAGGTTGCAGGGCTCGCCTGAAAAAGGCGCTAGTGTAGGTAGCCACAGCCGAATAACTAGAAAGGCTAGAATGGCTAGAAAGTCTGGCTTCATTAGCAGGTTTTGGCGAATCGCCGTCATGGAGCAAGCTAGGATTAAGTATCCACAGCCTCTGGTGGACGGTTTCCGAAGCTCCAACACTGTTGCGAGGCTTAGCGATGCTGCTAACTGCAATTGTAATTGACCTGTAGTAATCGTGTTGTGATTTTTTGCGAGAAGAAAAAAGGGGACAGTTCCCAGGATGACAGGGGTTTTTATAGAGGAGACATCACCGTCCAACGTCATCCTGGGTCACACATGACTTTGTTGGTATAAAGTCTCAACCTGTCGCGTGCCACGAGATGGATAAATCCAGTGTTAAGCACTGCCTCTGCGGTCAGTAAGAATAAAATAAAACTGAACCAGAAACGTGAGCCCATAAAACAACCCAGGGTTGGCTTTCCACACTGACGATAAGCCGTGGACAGGTGAGGATGGATTTTATAACGTGGGAGGAATTTGCACTGTTACAGCGTGTTTAAACAACAGGTATTCCGAATGAACAGTACAAACCAAACAGCAAAACTCCCATCACACTGAAAACCATAATGATAGCAGCAAGCACTGCCTGCGTTTCAAATAATCGGGACTGGCCTAGCCGAAAGGGTAACTATAAACCAGACAATACAAACAGATGCTATTAGAATAATGATAGTAGCAAGCGCTGAATGGAAATGTCATTAGGCCTACCCCCTTTCACAGTGATAATGAAATCGCTCCATTATCAGAGATTAAATGTACCTGACCATGTGCTGAATTTAAAATGATGTTGGGGGTGATCATTGCAGAGATGGAATGCTATTCATGCGCTAACTAACTGTAGCCTATGTTAGTATGAAGGACAGGTGTGGTAGCCTGACGGACAGATATGCTGGCGTGACAGACAGTTGTGGAAGCATAGCTGACAGGTGTGTCGGCGAGTCAGACAGGCGTCAGGAGAAGCAGCATCTGGTGTGACTGCTTGCAAATGACAACATGGTTTTTGTTAGGATTTACAATTCTCATTTTCTGTGTCCATGGAATTTGTACAAAATATACCATATAATATACCATATAATAGACCATATGATCTTACATATAAGATTATGGAATTATGCTCTGGAAAAGCAAAAAATCATGAAAGAAAAGCCATTGTATTTATGCATAATATTAAAGAAAGTATATAATGTCCAGTGATCATAAAAAACACAACTGTCATAAATATGCACTTTCATAGCATATATGTAAGATGAACTTAGTACAAAACTAGTAATGACACTATTTAATTACCACAGTAAAAAAGCTAAAAAGTACAGTGTACAAAGAAAATACATTCCATGCATATAAGTGAAAAATACACAATGAAATATTGACTGTGTTAACAGCTGTTCTCTGCACTGCTTAATATAAAAACAAGGCAACGGTAACCTTTTAAAACTTATATTTGGCAGTGTGTCAAATAACTTCAAAAAAAATGTGATCACAGTATTTGAGGTGTAATCATGAAGAACACTGTTATGCAGGGATGTACTATTCTAGAAAGTTCTAATTAAGTTCCAAAGGTCTTACTGTCTCAGCATAGACAGGCGTATTTGAAAAGCAATCTTTACAGGGTAAAGCTTTAAAAGTACCACAAAGCTGCAAAACTCACGCAAACGCACCACGCGTATAACAAAAATCTCTCGTCCGGAAACATATCATGTCATCCTCCACCCCATCTCCCTTTCTTTCATCCTGTCTATTCCTGACAGTCTGCCCTTTATTTCCACCTATTGGTCTCTATGTCTTCATCTACATAAGAAATCAATCATTTGGGCTCACCAAGAGCTGACCACAATGTTTCATTACACTGTCTTGCAATAAGGGCAGATTCAATCTACTACAAGCCCTCTTAGCTGTTTGCTGACGCAACAAAATTAACAGGTTATAGGACGTACAAGCTGCTCTCCATTTCATAGCTTTTTGTGGTAACTTAGAAGACATACTTTTACTTCACAATGAACAAAATTAATATGTGGTGTGAATAATACTGCCTTATGTTTCTTATAGGATATTTATAGGTGTTGTCATGGCATAGGGTTGATTGGATTTTGCCCTCAGGGAGGCTGAGAAAACTAAACAACAAAAAAACATTGTTAAATTATTTTATATAAACTATCACTTGCCATGTACTTGTGTACAGTATGTGGATATGTTAAATTATAAAGTGAAATTTTATTCCAAAGTTATATATATATATATTAAAAATAATAAATGTTTGTTTAGAAACCACAACAGTGGCTTGTTTATGTGAACCCTTTTTTCAGTAATAGGTATGTCTGTGCTGAGACTGCAGGGCGTATGGAGACTCCAGTAAGTTCTGGAAAATGTTTTTCTGAATCTGTGACCTTTCACCTTTCACTCACCTGTCTCAAGGCTTCAACTACAGAACTACAGAGAGTGTACACAGCATCAGGCAGGAGTTTTATTGATACGACATGTGCATATGTGTGCGTCTTTACGTTTCTGTATGGCTATTTGTGTGTGTGTTTGTGCCAGTGTGAGTGAGTGTGTGTGTATGTATGTGTATGGGTGGATTGGGAGGGGTATGTTTTTCCATGAAGGCTCGGGTGTTTACGAGCAAGGATGGGTCGAGGTTCGCCACTTTGCAAAAAACTGTGTGAGCGAATAGTCCAACAGTTTAAGAACAACTTTTATCAAAGCACGATGGCTAGGAATTTAGGGAGTTCACCATCTACAGTCCATAATATTATGAAAAGATTCCGAAAATCTGGAGAAATCTCTGTGCGTAAAGGGCAAGGCCAAAAACCAATATTGAATGCCTGTGACCTTCTATCCCTCAAACGCCACTGCATTAAAAACCGACATGCTTCTGTAATGAATATAACCACATGGGCTCGGGAATACTTTGGAAAACCTTTGTCAGTAAACACAGTTCGTCGCTTGCTACATCTACAAATGCAAGTTAAGACTACTACGAAAAGCGTAAGCCATATATCAACAACATCCAGAAACGCCACCAACTTTTCTGAGGCAAAGTGGAAACGTGTGCTGTGGTCTGATGAGTCCACCTTTCAAATTGTTTTTTGAAATAATGGACGTTATGTTCTCCGGGCCAAAGAGAAAAAGAACCATCCTGATTGTTACCAACGCAAGGTTCAAAATCCAGCGTCTGTCATGGTATGGGGGTGTGTTAGTGCCCATGGCATGAGTAACTTGCACATCTGTGAAGGCACCATTAATGCTGAAGGGTACATATGCCTTTTGGAGTAACATATGCTGCCATTTAGACAATGTCTTTTTCAGGAACGTCCCTGCTTATTTCAACAAAACAATGCCAAGCCACATTCTGCAGTTGTTACAACAGCTTTTTTGGAATTGGGGTTTGTATTTACAGTGAGCGTCATAATTCATTGGACAGTGACACACACACATCTTTTGTTATTTTGGTGCTGTACTCTAGCACTTTCAGTTTGAAAGGATACCAATGTGGTTGTAGTGCAGACTGTCAGCTTTAATTTGAGGGTATTTCCATCCATATCGGATGAACCGTTTAGAAATTATAGAACCTTTTGTACATAGTCCCCCCCATTTCCGGACATCAAGAAATATTGGACAGTTTAACATAATGTAGAATAAAGTCCTCAATTATAATATTTGGTTGCATATCCTTTGCATGCCATGACTTCCTGATGTCTATGACCCAACAACATCACAAGACTGATATCTTATTTCCAGGTACTCTTACAAGAAATACTACAACCTCTCTGCATTTGAATTGATCTCTATGGGAATTGGGGGGTGGGACTAGATTAAGCTGTTCAATAGGCAAATGAGTCAGGAGAAACAACACTTAAAGTGATCCATCCATATCTACTGCATATCTGGGAGCAGAATGATGGTTTAAGGCTTGTTTGATACCTCAGACCCTTGATGACGTACAGCCATTTAGCCAACCATGTGTTCCATACTATTCGTGTGTAATTTATAGCTTACTATAGTCCCACCCCCCAGTTCCCATAGCGATCCATTCAAATGCAGAAAGGTTAGCGTATCACGCGAGTACCTGAAAATAAGATATCAAAAGTCAATTGACATTGTTGGGTCACAGACATCAGGAAGTCATGGCATGCAAAGGATATGCAACCAAATATGATGAGTCTATTTAAATTTATGTTAACTACTTTTGGTGCCCTAAAATGGGGGGCTATGTGTAAAAAGGGCTACAATTGCTAAAGTAGAAATTGAATGAAATAGAAATAGTAGTTTATAACATTATCAATGTCTGGACTGTATTTTTTTAATCAATTTAATGCTACCTTGATGAATAAACGTATCAATTTCTTTCAAAAACAAGGACATTTCTAAATGACCCCAAACTTTTGAACAGTAGTGTATATATATATATATATATATATATTTATATATATATATATATACATATATATATACAGTCAAGCCGGAAAGTCTGCCCACCCCTTTCACCTCCTCCACGTTTTATTACATTACAGACATATTCTACAATAGAAGGTAAAAGGGGAGGGCAGACTTTCCGGCTTGACTGTATTTATATATATATATATATATATATATATATACACACACACACATACAGTATATATATTATTCCTCTTTTATAAATCCTACATCAGTAAGTCATTATGTTGCAAGATCAGGGCAAAGAGTGTTTGAGAGTATGCGCGTGTGTGCATGTGCGTGCATGCTTTCATGTGAGACCTTTGTCTGAAGATCAGGGTGAACAGTCTGGTTGAACAGGTTGAGTGCTGAAAAAAGCTACAGGCACAGTTATTTAACTGCATCACCAGATGACAAGCACACTGCGCTTCCTCGTCTTCCAGGGGTCAAATAATTTACCTACAGCTGATAAACCGCATGACCTGACTTACCGCCATGCGTCTCTGGCGGGTCAGAGAGAAACCACAGGCGAACTTCCACCTATAAAAAAAGAAAGTATTGAGGGTCGGGTAAATAGTGAAGACGCTCGGACCGACGGTTTTGTAAAACACACAGCTGCCCCTTCCCATCACAGTGCAGTGCGGTTCCAAGCTTTGGAGGCGTGCCTACTGCCTACTTGCACGGTTTAGGAGAATCACACTGAAAGAAACTGCAGAACTAGAAAACACCTGACACTGAGAAACTCCCTCTCTCTTTTCTACAGTTCATATGACCATTTTTGACATTACTAATAGCGGAACAACGCGACACCGCGTTGACAAACCGGCCCGAGCAGGATCTACAGCCAAACTGCTCAGTAGGCTATGTCAGCACGACAAATTCCTTGTTATATAAAGGTATCAGTGCTCAAACAGCAGAATTATATTAGCCATCACAGCGAACAGCTGCGCAAAGTATTTTTGGGGATAGATTCTAACACATTGCATTATATAAAAGGCACTGAGGATGGTGGTGCTCCCACTAGTCTCAGTTGGTCTCCACTGGGGCACGCTCCTTCTTCTACCTTTTTTGAATACGCACATTTCGGACACTGAAAAACAATGAGTATTTGTCTTGTTAGTGATACATACAATGTTGATGACTGTCACCATGCCGACCATGTGTTTTGAATTGCGCGTGAGAAAACGAAATGGCAGTGGGGGGCTATGGAGAGTGGAACGGCGGAGAGAAATAGATAGAGGGAGGAGGGAAGAACGAGGGACAGGGAAAGGAAGATGAGGGAGGGAGGAAGAACGAGGGACAAGGAGAGACCAACAGGAATTGCTGAAACTGAATCCCTCCGAGCTTAGGTTAGTCGTTCTTTGCCAGTTGTGTTTACGCCAGAAAAAGACAGCAGGATGAGGGAAAAACAGAGGGAAAGAGAAAAGGACAGGAGGGAAAGGGGAGAAAAAAGCATTGATTTCTGAGAGAGAGGGAAGGCAGTGAGCAGACAGAGAGAGCGAGCGAGACAGATGATATAGATGCTGAAAAATGAAGGATGTGCTTTAAATGATTAATGAGGACCTGAGTGGGTCCATTAGTCTTACTGAGGACTTGCTGGAGCAGAGCACATTGAAACTTTCCAGTGTAAAATTCCAGGGATGGATTTAATATTCCTGGGATTGCCCTTTTTTCTCACAAGAGCATCATTTGCCACACACACACATACAAGCGGAGACAGTCTGCTCAAGGACAGCCAATGTCGCATCTGTCCAGTACAGAAGAAACAAACCTTCCCCAGTGTCAACTCCTTAAAGATAGATATTTCTCAGGAAGGGTTTAAATATTAAGAACACCAATTTGTCTGAGCTGTAGGCTGTCAGAACATAGCTCAGGGGACGTGCCTTCCTATATTCAGTTCATCTCCCAATTGCCTTTGTGGGACTGTAAAATATCAGGCACTCGCATAAAGGACTCCATTGGGGACGATGTCCTTTTTTATTTTTAAACAGAATCACAACTTTTTTTTTTTCCACTACTTTTTTTTTGCCTCTTCCTCTTTCTCTTTTCTATTTTCCGACCATATTCATTTACTTACATTTTTTAATTTCTATTTTATCATGTTTCTTTGTTAACAATTTTTACTCTTCTTTTTACTATACCGCAATGTCCGTCCTGTTAAGGGAGCCACATGATAAACCCCTCAGGGTCTCTTTGGTCTTTTTTGCACAGCTTTTCTTCACTATATCTATATACTTGTGTATACTTTGTATTTTCCACAATTCATATGTGCTAAATAAAAAAATAAATAAAAAATACAAGATGTACTTTGGCTGAATTACTTTAGCTTATTGTGCTTGGTCTATAGGCAGTTCATATTTTTATGGATCACAAAAGAAATCTTGCAAACGCAATTTTTCCAAAGAACCTGAGCTTTGGCCACAAAAAAATTGTGTTGAAAGCCCATGGGTCACACAAAAAGAACATGCCAGAAAGAACAAGCTTCTGCCAGAGTTTGTGAACTCAATGCCCTATCAAATCATCCCAACTGCTCAGCTTCACTTCTGTACATTTCAGCTCTATGGTGTTGCACTTCCGAAATGTTGCGAGGGCGGTTTGGTTCCATTTTTTGTTTGTTTCTTGTCAATCCTCCCCTGCAGAGCCTTTTAAGTTTGCTTGCTGCACGTAGCAAATTGCGTCACAAGATGGCTCCCTCAAAAAAAGTGAGCAAGGGAAGGGAGTGTGGATTCGACTGCAGCCCTGTACTCCGTTGCCTTTGAATTGCGTTACCTTTTTGTTCCATTATGTGATTCCCCCATGAGCAGAATGGACAAACTTTTTTTGGTAGAAAGAGTGGATCGGTCCATTTTAACATGCTCATCATATGGTGCATTACCACCACCTTGAGTTCAGTTAGGGATACTGCAATTGATAGTCCTGAAACTCCAACCAACTGGATTTCAACACAGAAAAAAACCTTACAGCTCAAATGACGTGGTCTTTTGGCAGATTTGTCTGGGACCATTTCAAACACAAACAGCACCAGATATTTTCATTAAAAAAGTATTTTATTGATTTCATTCAATTTGATTCATCCCCACCCTCTTCCAGTCCTCAGTTCTCTCCAGCTCAGTATGTCATACAGTATAAATAAACTGCAGTGTAGGAAGGAGGGGTTAGGGGTGAAAACCCCAAATACTTTTAAATATCAGTCCCATTGTGGAGGCTGGCACACGTCCACTGTCCCAACTAATCATTAATAATTTATTTTCCCCTGATCAGTGGGCCAAATGCAAACAATTCAGCAGAAGTTTAGACCTTGACTTCCGACCACAAAGCTATGGAACATTCACTCCAGTTCCAATAGGTTTTAGTGGTCTTAAGCCGCAGTTTAAACCCTGGCTGAGGTTAGGATCTGAGAAAAGCCTGTCGAGGATGCCCATGTCTCTTGGCACTGAAGTCCATAATGGTAGGGTTGGCATTATTGTGAATCGATTATTTTTTTAAAGTATGAATGCCATTGCCGTTCAAGAGCAGATTCTCAATTTCTAGCTAAAAACGTGTGTCCGGGTCTGTATGAGCTTGGTCAAGTTGCGTTCCACGCGGGCGTATAAGGTGTGCTCCAGGGCCCGGGAGAGCTGGCCAGTGCACACAGGGTGCGGTCCGTGTGGTCATGTAAGGTGGGCGTCTGGGTCTGTGCGAGCTGGTCAGGGTGCGGTCATCACAATCACGCCTGAATGGTGCTCTTTGTGCTGAAGGCGAGGTAGTAGACCAGGATGCCAATGGCTGCAGCCAGAATCTCAGTGGAGACCCAGGGACCATTCCACGCACCCTGAGAACAGTCAATCAGCAAAGAGCATAGTGAGTGAGGGTAGGTGAGTGAGGGTAGGTGAGTGAGGGTAGGGGAGTGAGGGTAGGGGAGTGAGGGTAGGGGAGTGAGGGTAGGGGAGTGAGGGTAGGTGTGTGAGGGGAGTGGAGGTGAGGGGAGTGGAGGTGAGGGGAGTCACTCACCCTGTGATCCACATTGACAGAGAAGAGAGGTTTGATGGAGTCCACATCCTCATTGTTCCTTTGGGCCTGAGGGGAAATACAAGTTTTTGCACGGTTCTGACACTGACACCAACGCACGCACGCACAAATCTTTTTATTATCAAAAACTGCCTGACATACACACACACACACACACACACACACACACACACTTATTGTCACTGGTGTATACTACCCATAACTGCAACATAGACAAACACATGCACGCAAAATTACTGCCACATAAACTGCATGATACGCACACACACACCCTGACATTCACTGACCTTGCGAAGAGCACTGTAAGACTCCTCATCAAAGAACTTGACCTGGTATGTTCCAGAACTGGCCTGTTTGTGGGGGACACTCCAGGACACCTGGGACCGGGGTTAAAATGTAAAGATGTAATGCAGGCTTTGACCACAGCCTGATCAAGCAGACACTGATGAATAAGATGCCTGGACAGGCAGACTGACCTGGTACTTCCCCACGTCTTGGCCTCTCGTCACAGGAAACTGTTTGCCATTGACGTCCGCATACAAAGCCACACTCTGGTCATAAAAGAGGGCGTCTCAGTTAGCTTAGGTATGCTAAATATCACACATGATTTTTTAATTTGAAGCTGTTTAAAAATCAGTCATAAGTCCTGATATGAATCTTCAACTGAATCAAACCGAATAGGAGAAATGATGGCACACTTAAGACACTGACTGAATAAAAATAAATATTAATATATTCATGGATACAGTATGTGCACCTGTGTGTGTGTGAGAGAGAGAGAGAGAGAGAGAGAGAGAGAGAGTGTGTGTGTGTATTACCTGGGCCCCGTTAGCACATGCTAGGCTGAGCTCCACAATGAAGACTGACTCAGAGGCGATAACAGCATCCGTGGTGGTGTAGGAGGAGGGGGTGATGACAGGGTCTGTGCAACTCTCTGCTGCAAAGCATTATGGGATACAATTAACAACATTGTCCCACAATTAAAGTACTAGGCATACCCGAACTCGACCTTTCCGTCTATGCCTCCATACCTTTACCTTTTGAATAACACTGCACACTGCTAAGCACTGCATTGTCACAGCACATGCAATCACAGCCAAATAAAATACTGTGCATAAAACTATTGTTGGGCAGGGTCATTGCTGTCATTATATTTATACATCTACGCATACCCAGAAAACACATTCAATTAAATTTTAATTATCACCAGTGAAATATATGCATGTGAAGATTAGCTGAGTTTTAAATCAAAGTGACAAGAGTTGAGGAGCGTCCTGCTCCCTCATCGCAACTGACGTTACTGAAGATAAACTTGTTGGAATTGGTTAGCCAGCCTGCTGTTTGCACTTTGCAGAGCTTAGTCCAGGGGCGCAGTTTCATTCCAAACTATCTCCTAATACCGTGTAATGTGGTCTGAAATTCTACATACACAATTAATATAATTCACTGGCTGTATGGAACCAGTCAGCCCATACACAGCTAAATGCTTAAAACTTCGGCCCTTATGTGATAAGGCTACTAACGTTAGCTAATCTGTACTTAACTTTAAAATAGACTGTCTACACGATGAATCATTTACACGTATTATATTCACGGCCCAAAGAGCAACATGAGTAACTATAGCGTACAAGTCATTCGTCTAAGAAATGTTACTTTGCTAGCCAATGCTAACTAAAATTAGATTAAATTAATGACCCAAATTTGCCTGTCAACACGCTTTTTTGCCGATAAACAAACCAAGGCAAAAACGATCAGTCTTAAACATGCCCAGTCAAGACAGTGATAGAATCATTCAATCTAAAAAGGAATAGAATTAATCGGAATTGCAATTTACGTTAATTAGTTACGGTCACAAGAAAGCTAATGCTAGGTTGAAAACACAGGTATTTACCCGCACAAAGGCTGACACAAAGAACCAGAAATCCAACGACGCGCATCATCTTCTTTGTTGCTAACGTTACTAAATATATATTTATTACACCTTTAAATTAGAGCAAATAAGTGTCTTTGAGCTTTCTTCACTGGACGCCGGACCAACACAGCTTCACACTCGTCTTCCTTTCGAAAAGGGCCACCTCAGCTCTCCACGCGCACTGAAGTCTGGGATTGCATCGTTCGCGAGAGCTGTAGGACACGTCATCTGCGAACTGCCCTAGCGAGTACGGAACGTCAATAGGGACAAAGTTCAGTTCCAGTAAGTGCAAAACTGAACTGAAGCAGGACAATCGTTTATCCATGAAAGACACGGGTTCTGCTAACTGTACATGGTTCTACATCAGAGATGGGAAACCGCAGGCCTCGCGGGCCGGTGTGTATGCAGGTTTTTGCTGCCACCAGTAAAAATATGCATACACACCAGCCAACGAGGCTTGGAGTTGCCCACCCCTGTTCTACACCAGTGGTTCTCAAACTCGGTCCTGGGGACCTCAGTGTTTGCTGGTTTTCGTTCCAACCACAGTTGCAATCCCAAAATTTTAACAAGCTGTTCTTTTTTTAAATTAGGTGTTTTTCATGTTGAGAGGGATTATTTACCATTGTAAACCAAATTAGCAATACCTATGCATACCATGAATAATAAAAGTCCAATATTGACATTGTGCTATTATTGCAAACAATTACAAAAAGAGAGGTAAAACATGTTTTAACTGATCAAATAAGCACGTGAGGAGAATCAATAGGATTCGAATTGGTGAAATTGTGGACACATGGCCAGTAAAACTAACCATTTGTTAAATAATGAAGAATTCAAAGACAAAGCAAATGATAATGACTACGAGCCAAACCTGCATTGTATTAATAAGTTTATAAAAATTATGAAAGAACTGAAACCACATGTGTTCAACATAAATAGGAGCCAATTGATTGACCTCAGTCTTAAATTTGATCAGTTACTCTTATTTTGTAATTGTTTGCAATACAGCACAATAAGCACAAAGTGAACATGGGACATTTATTCTTCATGGCATGCATAGCTATTTCTGACAATGTGGCTTAAGAGGGTAAATAATCCCTCTAAATATAAAAAAAGCACCTAATTAATATAAATTAACAGCTTTTTAAAATACTGGGAGTGCAATTGTGATTGGAACGGAAACCAGCATACACAGGGGGTCCCCTGAATCTCACCCACCCTAAATCTCGCGGTTCAAAAAGCATCTGCAAAACGTCCCTATGGCTTACACAAAACTAAAGCGGTCAGTCATGATACAATATTCACATTCAAAATATTTAATCTTAACATTTGAAACATTTGCTTGTGACAAATGCACAAAACAATATATTTTCATGTAGTCATACTGCATTTTATAAAATATTTCTTCTGATGAAAACAGATTGTCCTTAACCACAATTCTTGATTGCTTTAACCATGTAAAAGATAGGATGGGTTAACCTCCAATAACCCAAGGTCAAGCTTCCTGGAGTAAATTACATAATTGATATACCAAAACAAAAATTGTTGTTGGTTGTTCTAAACAGCTTGAACACATTCACTTTGTTATGAAAATGTGTATTAAGAGGTTTGCAGTTTTGGCAGATTTAACAATGCAGTGTTTCAAAACAGAAAAAACAGATAAATGCCAAATACACATTAATGTCAGTAGCAAGATATGTATTTCCAGGATTATAGCCAAGACATGCTAGTAGCTGCGCCAGATTCAAAAAGTGTCAGATCATAATAGATAAGGTTAGCATACTGACAGGGGAAGCCCGATTTCAGATTTTGCACTTAGTAGATTATTTTACGAGTTCAGGTGCAGATTCTCATATTACTGCCAAAATATGTGGAAATCATGGTTTATTGACCCATTTGTGATTTACAGAAAGTATAGTCAAGTTAAAACCGTTGCTTTGTGTACACTTAAAACACACACACTCCTCCAAATATTGCTGCATGTGGAGCACTCAGATTTAATGTTAGTTAGTTGTTTTGCAAACTAATGCAAAGCAAAAAACAACATAGTCAATTCATAATGTTCATGTAAAACCAATTCATAACATTCATAACCACTTTCAACCATGAAATCATAAAAGCGTTTGCCTGGTCATACAGCCAAACAGAAAAATAGATGTTTATAATTTTCATATTTATTAAATTGTCAAATTTCCTTTATTTGCAGATAACAGTCTATGGCAAATTTGAAATGATAAGTCCTAAGTAATTGTATTCATATGGGACAGGTTGATAGTCTGAGAGAGTCAGACATTTGCACAAGAACATGATCTTTTCATCGCTCTCGCTGTCCCTTTGCCTTGACTGGGGAGAAATGTAGTACATGTCTCAAACAGCAGGGGCGGTAGTGAGGGATCAGAAAGAATGAGGGCGAGGGGTGATGGTTTAGAAAGGAACAGAAAGAAAAGCATACTGAGAAGAGTGCACAGGTCAGAGTGCAATAAGACAAAATGAATGACTGATGTAGAGACAGTTGTTGAGTTGAGGCGGAGTCAGGGATAATGGGAGGGTGTATTATGAATCAGAGGAGGAGTCTTTGATGTCTGTGCTCTCTGTGGCCTCGCTGACTTCACTCATCTCTTTACTCTCCCCCCCACTGTCCCTCTCTCCCTCCCTTTCATGCTCTTGTTCCTCCAGCTTCCCCGAATGTCCCAGGGCAGCGAGGCCCTGAGCTGGGGGCGTGTCCGGACCCCATACCCGCACACCCGGCCTCCTTAACTGCGAGAAAAATAAGACAACAAAACAGTCCAATTAAACTCATACGTCAAGAAATGTCCAGAGTTTGCTGCCATTACCCTAGCTATTGAAACTGATGGTGGGGGGACTTGCCTCATCAGCCATGAGGGCCAGGTCTCTCTTCATAGCATAGGCATCCTCCCCATCAGCATAGTACTTGGGCTCAACTTCACTAATCCTGCAGGGACAGCACAGGCAGAGGGGCATTCATTTAGAGGCAGATCATTAATGCCGACTGAAGCTGGGACCACATTACACGGCTTTTCCAATCGTAAGCGACAATGAAAAGAATGAGTAGCAGATTTAACAACTGTCATGTGCAAATGTTCAGCCTCTTGTGTCACGCACACACATAACGACGGTTGTTTTTGATGAGCACAAATCTAAAAGACAGAATAGACACAGATGAACACAGTTCTCGCATGAACGTTTTCTTGTGGTAGACCTGCACTCGTGAGAATGTCTTTTTTCCACAATATTTTGAAACCAAAACAAACATGGAGCCCATACAGCTTGCAACTTATATTGTTGTGGTAACGTCAATATTGTTGTGGTAACTTGTTGACATTGTAGAGACAGACACACTCATGTATCTGCCACAAATCCACAAGTCGCTGCTCATTTTTAGTATTCCAAAAAACATGTTTATTCGGCTCAGCCATCCGCACGTTGGATTTGATGTTTACTTCCTTATTTTTCCACCTCTTCCACCCTCTGTCGCAAACTCACCTTTCATTGACTATTGAAAAATCCCGTAGCGATTTCAGTCTTTGGCCAGCACAAACCACAGGACTATGCAAAGCCTAACCCCGATAAAATCAAACATGTTTGATAAAATCGTGGCGTTCCCAACTGGAATCGTGGGAGACACACACATAACTATTACAGCTGCGACTTTACAGCGCGACTAGCCTGGACTGCCCTGGACTACCACAGACTCTGCCCGACCTCAAATCGTTGCCAAATCAGGCTAAAAAATTGTGTAATGTGTCCCCAGCTTAAGGAAGAGAGTGCAGCACACAATCAACAAAGTAAGGGTTTATGTATTCCACACTTAATGAAATTCTTACTTTTTCATTATCACCGACATATATCATGACAATGACAAAACATTTATACTCATTATAATTCCAAAGCATTTGAAGTCACACTGGAATTCTAAAACATTTATTCACTGAAAGTGTAACTCTAAAACAGTCTTACTCATTGCAACTCTGAAATGGTTATACTCACTGAAATTTTAGTGTGTTCGAGTAAAGGTGAAGCGCTGCTCGGTTACTATGCGAGGAGAGAAAAAAAACAGCACAACTGATTTACATACACAAGAATTACAACATATTACATAATACTCCACAACAAAATTAGTACACAGTAAATGTGTTGTTTATCAGTACACAACAGCATAAAAATGTGTGAAATACAATGCTTTTTAGTCTAGTGTAGAATTCTACAATGAAAAATGTACCAACGTATGAATTCTCTGAAGGTTCTACAAGACAATTAAGACACAAATGCCTGTACACAGAAATGAAAGTGCTTAGAATATCACCCCATGTTAAGACATTTGATGAAACCTATATCTGTTCATGCAGATATAAGTGCATACAAAACTGACACAAACAAAGAAAAACACAAATACAGGCATACAGTCAAAACGGCAGACACCACAGGTTTCACACGGTACCTTTTGCGGACGTGCAGAGACACATATTTTGCATTGAAATTTTCGATCATGGCTCTGCTGGCCTGGTCCATCAGTTTCTGGGCCAAACCCAGGCGCCTGTGAGACCGTTTCACCGCCTATGGGCAACAGGACAATTATGCAGTTATGCAGTCTGCGCTGACTGTAAAGTTGGGCACTCTTCTAGAACTAGAGTTGTACACTCTGCTAGGACGAGAGTTACACACTCCTGCCATGTCTGTTGAGCGGTGGACACTACTCTGGTGATAGAGTGATGCACTTTGTACAGGGGCTCACTCTGTAGTGACTGCAGAGACACACTATGAAAGGGTTGTAGACTTGATTGTTGCAAATGCTTTGTAGAGTTTTAACATCAGTATATAAAACAAAACAAAAATACATGTTACTCACTGACTATCATAAAGAATATATATCATTTTTTGGGGGGGACAGAGTTCCTAAAGATTGAAAAAGATTCCCAGCAATAAGCGTCACCCTCATCTCAACAAAGACAAATTCAAGCTAATTAGAATTTTCTCCATAAGGCCAGCAGAGAGACAGGGAGGGAGAGAATGATTTTCACCAGAGATGTGATGTGTCCGTGTGGGACATCATCTGGGTCTTCCTCCCTGCAGAAAAATTGAGAAGGAAATAGAGATTCAACACAACCAATAGACAAATAGTCTCACAGACAAACGAAAAAAAAATCTAGAAAGAGTAATGGAATGCACTCACATTTTGGCTAAAACATATCCCACGATTTTTCCGTTCTCGTCTTCTGCTATGTAGGAGAGCTAACATGGAAAACGGAAGAGAGGGGTTCATCCAATTGAAAACTAACAGGAAATGGCACCGCTCAAACAGCTAGAAACCGTCGGCATCATAAATGTTCAAACAATGTAACCAGCTAGCCACATACCTGGGGCCAGGACAGGCCGTGGTAGAAGTAGTACTTCATCTGGTAATTCTCCGGAAGACACAGCAGGTTGCAGTGCTGCATGTTCATCAGATCTTCAGGCTGAAAGAGAGTGAATATTGCACAGGGGGCTGGCACACAGACAGCTCAAGATAGCTACATATGCTGGTCTGCATTATGCTCATACCCAATGTGAGGCTGGCCTGCAAAGTGCGAGAAAGACCGTGATCATTTACTGACAGCAGTCAGCGCATACCACAGCTAGCCAGCCAACACTGGTGTGCATCACCAGTGGGGATATGGTGATAAAGCTACCTCGGTAGCTACTAACTTTACAGGCAGCAAAAAAACGCAAGCTAGCCATTTGCCAGGAATATTGCATCTAATAATTAACAATCCAACGTGATAACTACTGCTCTGCTCAGTCTTAGGCAGCTAAGCTAACCAGTAGATTGCGTTTAACTATGGTACGGTACTAACGTTACAAGCATGTTAACTAAAAATAACATCAAGTATGGTCGGTGCGTAACGCAACTAGAATGCATTGCTTACTATAGATAGCAGGTTGGCTAGCTAGCTTGCAAAATATAATTTGCTGTGTCTATATTCAAAGTAAACAAAAAAACAAAAGAGGCTCAATCCCTACTAATTACTACTATCACCACATATTTCATTCATAACACATTACAAACGGTTCAGTAGTGCCAGTGGCTTGGTTCTTTAGCCACTCAAAATCAATCACTAAGCTACTTTTATTGTCAACATAGTGTAGCTAGGACTAGCTACCTGGTAGGTTATCATTACTACCACTAACAACGCTTTCAAAATGATAACACACACACATGGTAATACACGCAGCTAACGTTAGCTAATGCTGCCATTATCAAAAAATCTCCACGGATCGCCTGATGTCCGACTTTCCTTGTCGACATGTTTCGCTTACCCTGGCGTTGCGAATATTCATTTTGTCTCCGTCTACCAGTTCCCAATGTCTTAAACGTAGGAGAGGCACACAATAAATATATTTGTCCAAACAGTTTGCCAACTCAAATTATTACAAAAATGTTCCTTTTGACTCATGTGCTGAACCGGAAATCGTAAGAAGCAGGAACCCCGCCTCTCAGGTTGCTTGGTTGGTTGGTGGTAGCCCCGCCTCTCAGTTATTTTGTCCAATGATTAAAAGGAGAAAAATAAAACCGAATGGCCACTCAGAGACGAGTTCATTCTTATTATCCAATATAATACTACATTATATTTTGACGAATGTGAAAGATAGCCAGTTGTAGGTTAGTAGAGGCGGAGCTGTGAAACATAAGATTAATTGTAATTCAGAGTTAGGCCTATTTATAGTCTTGGAATAATAATAATTCTACTGCATTGGATGAAAAAGAAAGGTGAATGTCATATATAATTTCAAAAATTACCTGTCTGGCTAACCCCCCCTAAATCAACAGAAGTGGGTTGGCAGAGTGAAACACACATTTCAGCTAGATCGGCTAAGTAATACAGTCTACACCTCTGCCATATTTCAGTTTTAGTGTACATTTTAATTGGCTCAGACAATTGAGTTCAATCAATAATAATTTAGGCATTTACAGAAATTTCTGTTGACCTGTTGGCTTTACATTAGTGAGTATCAGTTTATTCATTATATTCAGGGGTTCATAGTCGACAGCAAAAAGTCTTCAAGCACTCCAAAACACAGAGACGGTCTACCTCCAGAGGGTGTACAACTGTCTATTATTAAATTATTCTTCAAAGCGTAATACTATGTGTGGTTGGAATTATTTCCTATGGCTATGCCTACACTCAAGAAAAACTGTGGCATGGCTTCCTATCAACATTACCACATGGGTCCTTGTGAAGAGCTTGCATGGCTTGTGAACTGAGAGAGAAATAAGTACTTGCATTATATAAAAACAGATTTTTATGTTTATAAATGTGAATTGTGTTTGATTCTGGAGTTACCTGACATAACTTTTCAACAAAACCCCCTAAAGCTGGTAGGCCACCAGACACTTCTGTAAATTAATATATTAATTTCATATGTAAAT
Source organism: Ilyophis sp. 1 JC-2022 (assembly GCA_022702515.1). Lineage (NCBI taxonomy): Eukaryota > Metazoa > Chordata > Actinopteri > Anguilliformes > Synaphobranchidae > Ilyophis > Ilyophis sp. 1 JC-2022. Next base: position 28,044,223 of record CM040402.1, on the reverse strand, counting down.
ATATTTTAATCTATGTTTTATAATTGTGAATAATTGCTATACAATGAATGTGCCTATATAGTCTCTGGACATAATATAATGTCACTGTAAAAGCTGCTTTGGAATTACTTGAAGTGTATTTTTTTACACTTTGCTTTCGAGCACAAATATTACATTACATTGCTGGCATTTACACAACTCTCATTTTTAAAATTAATTTGAAAAAAAGTTTTTTTTACATGGTATACATTTTTACCGCTGGATATACAGTCAAGCCGGAAAGTCTGCACACCCCTTTTACCTTCTCCACGTTTTATTACGTTACAGACTTATACTACAATAGATTGAGTGCATTTTTTGCCTCAAACATCTACACACAATAGCCAATAATGACGAAGTGAAAACAGGTTTTTAGAAAATATGCAATTTTATTTTACTGACAAAAATAGGTTATTTAGGGGTTACATATATCTGTAAACACCCTTAGCTTAATACTTGGTTGCTGCACCTTTGGCAGCGATTACAGCTTCAAGGCATCTTGGGAAAGAAGCTACGAGCTTGGCACACTTGTTTCTGGACATTTTTGTCCATTCCTCTTGGCATATTTTTGCAAGCTCCGTCAGGTTGGATGAGGAGCGTCGGTACACAGCCATTTTCAGCTCTTTCCACAGATGTTCAATTGGATTCAGGTCTGAGCTCTGGCTGGGTCACTCAAGGACATGCACAGACCTTCTCCGAAGCCACTCCTTTGTTCTCTTGGCTGTGTGCTTCGGGTCGTTGTCATGTTGGAAGCTAAACCTTCGCCCCAGTCTGAGGTCCAGAGCGCTCTGGAGCAGGTTTTCTTCAAGGATCTCGGTGTACTTAGCTGCATTCATCTTTCCCTCTATCAGGACTAGTCACCCCACTCCCGCTGCTGAAAAACATCCCCACATCATGATGCTGCCACCGCCATGCTTCACTGTAGGGATGGTATTAGCCAGGTGATGAGCGGTGCCTGGTTTCCTCCAGACGTGACGCTTGGTATTCAGGCCAAAAAGTTCAATTTTGGTTTCATCAGACCAGAAAATCTTGATTTGCATGGTTTGAGAGTCCTCTAGGTGCCCTTTGGCAAACTCCAAGCGGGCTGTGATGTGTCTTTTACTAAAGAGGGGTTTCCGTCTGGCCACTCTACCATAAAGGCCTGATTGGTGGAGTGCTGCCTGGATGGTTGATCTTCTGAAAGGTTCTCCCATCTCCACAAGGATACGCTGGAGTTCTGTCAGAGTGACCCTCAGGTTCCTGCTCACCTCCCTGGCCAAGGCCCGTCTTCCCCAATTGCTCAGTTTGGCTGGGTGGCCAGGTCTAGAAAATGTTTTGGTGGTTCCAAACTTCTTCCATTTACGAATGATGGTGGCCACTGTGCTTTTTGGAACCTGTAAAGCTGCAGCAATTTTTCCATACCCTTTTCCAGATCAGTGCCTTGACACAATCCTGTTTCTGAGGTCTGCAGATAATTCCTTTGACCCCATGGCTTGGAGTTTGCTCTGACATGCACTGTCAACTGTGAGACCTTATATAGGCAGGTGCTGGCAATCCCCAATCATGTCCAATCAATTGAATTTATCACAGGTGGACTCCAATTAAGTTGTAGAAACATCTCAAGCAGTATCAGTGGAAACAAAATGCACCTCAGCTCACTTTTGGGTGTCATATCAAAGGGTGTGCACACTTGTGTACATATGATATTTAACATTTTGATTTTTAATAAATTAGCACAAATGTCTAAAAATCTGTTTTCACTTTGTCGTTATGGGCTATTTTGTGTAGAATTCTGAGACAAAAAATGAACTCAATCTATTGTAGAATATGTCTGTAACGTAATAACACATGGAGAAGGTGAAAGGGGTTTCTGGCTTGTTTGTGTACTCTGGGCATACAGTGAGCACCATAATTCATTGGACAGTGACATATTTTTTGGTATTTTGGTTCTGTACTCTGAGTTTGAAAGGATACAATGACAATGAGGTTGAAGTGCAGACTGTCAGCTTTAATTTGAGGGTATTTTCATCCGTTTAGAAATTATAGAACCTTTTGTACATAGTCCCCCCCATTTTCGGGCATCAAAAAATATAGGACAGTTTAACATAATGTAGAATTAAGTAATCATTTTTAATATTTTGTTGCATATCCTTTGCATGCCATGACTTCCTGATGTCAGTGACCCAACAATATCAAAAGACTCTTGATATCTTATTTTCTAGTACTCCTACAAGCGATACGATAACCTCTGCATTTGAATAGATCTTGGATCTGGGGGGTGGGACTAGATTTAGCTGTAAATTACACTGGAACAGTATGGAACACATGGTTAGCTAAAGTAATCAAGGGTCTGAAGTAACAAGCCTTAAGCCATCACTCTGTGCTAGATATGCAGTAGATATTGATGGATAACTTGAAGGGTTTCTTCTCCTGACTTATTTTTTTATAAAGCTCAATAGGAAAATTTGTCCATCCATATCTACTGCATATCTGGCAGCAGAGTGACGGTTTGAGGCTCGTTTGTTACCTCAGACCCTTGATAACTTATAGCCATTTTGCCAACCATGTATTCCATACTGCTCCAGCATAATTTACAGTTATATCTAGTCCCACCCCCCAATTCCCATAGAGATTCATTCAAATGCAGAGAAGTTATAGTATCGCTTGTAAGAGTACCAGAAAATAAAATATCAAGATTCTTTTGATATTGTTGGGTCACATACAACAGGAAGGCATGCAAAGGATATGTGACCAAATATGAAAAATTATAACTTTATTCTACATTATGTTAAACTGTCCAATATTTTTTTATGCCTGAAAATGGGGGGGACTATGTACAAAAGGTTCTATAATTTCTAAACGGTTAATCTGATATGTATGAAAATACCCTCACATTAAAGCTGACAGTCTGCACTTCAACCGTATTGTCATTATATCCTTTCACACTCAAAGTGCTAGAGTACAAAACCAAAATAACAAAAAATGTGTCACTGTCCAAATAATTATGGTGCTCACTGTATATGATAACTGCAGTTTCATAGTTATTCCTGCATTGTGTCTATTATGTAATTTTGGTGCTTATCATAACATACATTGAAAAATTATCTTGTGTGTTTAGTTTAATTTCTTGTGTCTGAGTTGATTGAGGTGGAGGAGTCAGAGGTGAGTCGCACTCAGCTGCTTGATCTGAGTCTCAGCCAGCATCTCAATTCCTCCTGCTACTCGTTAATCTTGTCTCCCCACTCCTCAGTCACTGTAAAAGCTGCTATGGAGTTACGTGTATTTCCCACAAACAATACTGGCATTTAGCAGATGCTCTTACACAATATTTTTAATCAATTAAATTTTTTTATATCGTACATTTTTACAACTGGATATATACCGAAACAATTTAGCTTAAGCACCTTGCTCAAGGGTACAACGGTAGTGTCCTACCTGGTAATTGAACATACAACCTTTGAGTTCCAAGCCCAGTTCCCAAACCATTATAGGCCCACTACACTGCCATCCCAAATGAATTCCCCGAATGCCCTGATATCTATCACTAGGCAGTCAGAAACGTCTGTAACCTAAATATCTCAAATATCCTTCAGCGCATACAAAACTGCCAGGGTCAGCCGAAACCCAAATAAAACTGAAATAGTATCAAAAACTCCAGAAAGTGAACTATCCCTCCAAAGTAGTCATTGCAGTGTGCCCAATCAGTGGTTCTGGAAAATCATCTGGATTTTGATGTGCTCTCCTTTGTTTTTCCACAATAACGCCCTTTTCTTTGTGATTTTCCTCGTGCCATCTCCAACAGCGCAAAAGGAAAAATTAATTAACCAATAATAGCATATTCATATGAATGAGCACCACACACACATGCAAACTACCTGCGCAAAGAGAAAAACAGAACAATCAGCGCGCAAAGTAGGCCATGTGAAACTCTCTTACCCAATCAGAACCCAATATTCCGACCAGGATATGCAAATTACAGGCGGCTGAGCGAAATTTGGAAACAAGTGTATTTTTAGTTCAGCCGAAACAGGTGTTTTAAGCAGGTGAGTGGAAAGTAGGCTACAGTGAGGTAGGCAAAGAAAACTAGAGGACGAGCAGAACAGCTCCTTGTCTATTCGGTCTCAGTTTATTATCTTGATACAATCTTATCAATAGAATAGCATACGACGTAGGCTACGTAAATTTAGCCAGTAAAGTTGACAGTTGATGTTTTATGTTACAGCGTGACTTTGTTAGTTTTTTGCGTTGTGACAACTGAAACGCGACAAAAGGTTTCTAGCCGCGTAGTATATAGGCTAGTCTTCATTGTTCTTCAATTGTTTTTGTTTCCTGAAAATGTCGTGAAGCCTTTTTTTATGATGATGGCAGTATAGGTTACAGAACACAATGCTTGTTAGACCATATCCCTCAAAGATTGGGAGAGGGAGCTAGCGAACATCAAATCCGAAGACCTTTTGAATTTTGTGAGACGGTTCGGAGATGGACCCTCTGTGGGTGGAGTCAGTCCTGCGGGTCGGAAAGAAACGGTACCGAGTGATTCTGAATGGACTTCATTTCTGTTGGACCCATCTTGACAAGCAAAACCGGGATAAAAAAACGGGTGAGACGACACAAAATGTATATAGCCCCCCGGCGTAGATTTATATTTTGTATAACAATGTACCATTGTTTCCGTTTCTATCCATATTTATACGCACGTTTATTGTTCGCACTGTCCCACTTTCCTTTCTTCCAAATTCATAGCTATATATTTTTGTGATTCAAGTCTTTCTGTTACACATATCATGTAAGGCTAATAATATATTCCTTCATTTCTTAATGTTCATAAAAAAGAACTATTTCACATGTTCAATATTGTGGTCACATAGTTCAACAGGGTAGCCTAGATGTTTTTTATTTATTTATTATTATTATAATAATTTTTTAAATCGCCACAAAATGTATTGTGCCTATACAATAGCCTTATGGATCACTTTAACCAAGGGTCTTTTCACACTTTATGCCTCCAGTAGGTAAAAACTGAGAGGTTATAACATTATGCAGACACTGCTAATTAAGGATGACTTTACTTTACTGCTTCTCTTTGCTATATTTTAGCTTACAGTTTGTTTCACAATGCAAAGACATGCAGATATATTAGTGTGAATGCGTGTGTGCCATACAGCCAACAGAATAACTGACCCAACCTGTCTGACAGAGAGAGAAAAGAATGCAAGTGTATTGAACTCTTAATTTGTGACATTTTTCAACAGCAAAATAAATGTTTGGCTACAGTACTGACATGAGTGAAATGAGTGAGAAATCTTGAATAAACATAGCTTTTCATGGGGGATGGGGGCCTGCACTGTTTAGATGCTCACACAGACCCAGCAGCATTTCTGTCATACCTCTGCAGGAGGGGAACCTGTGATAGAACCTGTTGTACCTAACCGACACGTCACACAGCCCAGACACGACTGACATCTGTTAAAAACCAATAAATAATAGGCACACCCAGTGTATTTTTTTACTGCACACGTAAACGCACACACCCAATCCAGTGCTCCCCCATCCACACATACATGATCTATTCCATATTTCAATACAGGACTATATATAGAACCAGCTTGTCATGTGCTTTACCCAGTTATCAAAAAGGCTGATAAAGGCACTTTCATAGTTTTTCCTGCATTGTGTCTATTATGTAATTTTGGTGCCAATGCTGAAGTACATTGAGAAATGCTTTTGTGTGTTTAGTTTCAGTTCCTGTGTCGGAGTTGATTGGGGTGGAGGAGGGGAGAGTCGAGATTCAGCCACAGAAGAAGGTTGAGGAATCGGAGCAACATTTCACTGGTGAGTCGGAGCCAGCATCTCAATCTGAGTCGGAGCCAGCATCTCAATCTGAGTCGGAGCCAGCATCTCAATCTGAGTCGGAGCCAGCATCTCAATCTGAGTCGGAGCCAGCATCTCAATCTGAGTCGGAGCCAGCATCTCAATCTGAGTCGGAGCCAGCATCTCAATCTGAGTCGGAGCCAGCATCTCAATCTGAGTCGGAGCCAGCATCTCAATCTGAGTCGGAGCCAGCATCTCAATCTGAGTCGGAGCCAGCATCTCAATCTGAGTCGGAGCCAGCATCTCAGAATTGGAGTATCAGTCAGCGTCTCAGAATCGGAGTCTCTCAGCGTCTCTCTCTGTCAGCGGCTCAATCGGAGTCTCTCTCTGTCAGCGTCTCAATCGGAGTCTCTCTCTGTCAGCGTCTCAATCCCCCTCCTACTTGTTAATCTCTTCTCCCCTCTCCTCTGTGTTCAGTCTTTTCTGTGAAGCGTGGTCGCTGTGGGGGCAGTTCTGCGGGGCTGTGGACAGTAGGCCGGACCCAGTTCAGTTGCAGCAGCCGAGACCTAAGGGACCACTGGGTCACACAGCTGAGAGCCGCGCTCAGGGAGAAGAGTGAGTACGCCCTCTCACGGTCACGCGGTTCTCCGCACATGGTCTCGTGGTTGCCTACACACAATCACTCCTAGAGATGTTTATTATACAAACATATTTGAACAGTAAATGCATGTATAAGCACAGTGTGTGGGACACTGCCTAGCCGTGGTTCGCTGGGTGTCATAACCCACCGCTCCTGCTGTGTGTTACCCCTTCCTCTCCCTCATCACCACCCATAATACTCTCCCCCTCTTTTTCTCCACTCTCCCCCCCCTCTTTCCACTCTTCCTCACTCTCTCTGTGTCTCAGGCGGCTCGCGGCCTCAGCGGCTTCTGGTTTTCATTAACCCGTATGGAGGGAAGAAGAGGGGCGTGCAGATCTATCACACCCTGGTTTCCCCTCTACTGGAGCTGGCAGGGATCAGCGCTCATGTCGTGGGTGAGAAACGTGCAAAGTGCCGTCGGAAAAAGACTGACATCATCGAATATCGAAGCTCGAGTCGTCGCACCCCGTTCCGTGCCCAGAGTACTACAGGCCACACAGTACTACAGGAGACCCAGTGACTATTTACACCCTACAGGACACCCAGTCCTCACTGTGTGTCCTGTGTATCCCTTACTGACCGTAACTGGTTGCCTGTGGGAACCTGGCGAGTTGCTAGGGAGCTCTCATGCCTTGGTTACCTGAGGAACCCTGTCTCAGTTAATCCCACCCTGCCCACCAGAACAAAGCTAACTATGTTCCCCCACAAAATAGTTATCCAGGTTGCAGTCATGTAACGACGTAGCCCAGAAACGCACTAAACCCACTAACAATGTTTAGGTTATAAGGTACGTGTAATTGGTGCCTTTACAGACTGAGCCAGTTAGCTATTCTATATATATGTATCTATATTAATTGGATTAAATTTATCATTGTATATTAAATTGGAGAGAGATAGATAAATGGATAGAGAGTGTTTCTCTCTCGCTGTGTCACTGAACCTGCAATCATTTACCAGGACATTACATGTTGCCATAGTGACTGTTCAGTAGCTCCACTCAGTAGTGCCTCAGGGAGAAACTTCCTTTATCCCCCTCTGCACAGTGACGGAGCGAGCCAACCAGGCCAGAGACCACATCCTGAAGGAGGACTTGACCGGGTTCGACGGGTAAGGAGGGGGTCCCTTGGCCACATGCACGCACACTCGCATGTATACAGGAAGGTTCTGTAACGAGTTGAAGCTCCTCCTTTGTCAGGAACGGTGTCAAAGCGGCCCAGCTCACACATGTTAATGTGCTCTGTCATAGCCACAGTGCTTCTGCATGTCAGTCAGCAGGTAGGAAGCCACAGCGGTAGCTGCTTTACCTACATTGCACTTCCATTTGCATTTACGCAACACTGGCCAGGCAGGTTCCTGCTCTGACCTCTGTTCTACCAGGTCTTTTTTCTCTCTAATTTTGAACGCAAACAGCCCAGCTGTCTGGGTTTCAGGGCATTCTTACATTTTTAATTTTGCTTTACTTTATTCGGCGGGCCCAGTCTTAGTTACATGCCTGTCCCATCACTGCAGTTTGAGAGGGCACAGACTCGCACACACATCCTCTTAATCCTCCTGAATGCCTGCTGCTCCTTTTCACACACACTTTTGCAGTCCATCAGCTGACCCGCACAGCCTCTGCAATAAGATCCAGTGATTTAGCATCGTGCAGTCCGTAGCATCTTCATATTGTCATTTAAGCGAATCATTAAGTAAATCATCAGTCATCATTAATTGAATGCACAATACTAAGTACTTCCATCATCCCTCCTCTCTCTCTCTTTCTCTCTCTCTGTCCTTCTTCCCTTCATATCAATGGCCCTCAGGGTGGTGTGTGTGGGCGGGGATGGAATGTTCAGCGAGCTTCTTCACGGTGTGATTGGACGGACACAGCAGGAGGCAGGCCTATCGGAACACGAACCCACTGTGACCCTGCAGCCCTGCAACCTCCACATCGGCATCATTCCAGCAGGTGAGCGACCACCTGCATTACCATCCATCCGCGTTATGAATATGGGAATTATCATCCGTTTTATTCTCTTCATTATGGTTATGGCAATTATCACCAGAATTATCACAATAATTATGATCTGCACTATCATTATCCTTCTATGCTTGTGTACAAATTATCCTTTGAAATCATTGTCTGTGTGTGTGCTGCAGGCTCAACAGACTGTGTGTGTTTTGCCACTGTGGGTGTGAACGACCCAATTACCTCCACTCTCCATATCATCATCGGTAAGTAATATCATTGAAGAACCTTCCCCTGTGGCATTAATGCAGTTAACCCAACACTGTGGCACTCTTACACACAGCTGCGTACTGTAGACCCTGCTGTCCTAAGACCGGAGATGCCCTGTTTGATTTATACCGGAATGAATTAAGTTCATTCAAATGGGCTCTGACTCGTTCCTGCCCCCTTTTTCAGGAGACTCCCAGCCATTGGATGTGTGTTCCGTCCATCACCTCAACACGCTTGTTCGCTACTCCGTCTCCCTCGTGGGGTACGGTTTCTACGGCGACATGCTGGCGGAGAGCGAGAGACATCGTTGGATGGGGCCTCTCAGATATGATTACTCAGGTCTGTGTGTCGGCTAGCATAGAGCGTCTCCGCGCTGCTCATACCTGAACAGTCTGGTACAGTCCATCCGGCATGACAGCCACACTGATCAGGGTGAGCTACTGGGTGCATATCATCCTGGCGGGGGGGCAATCAGTGAGAATCAACATGACCGAAATCAAACTCAACAATAAAACAGTGGAAGTAATTTAAGTAAATACACTACTTTTCTCTCTCTCAAGGCTGTATGGTGTATCTGAATAACCGGAGTTACTCTGGGATGGTTCAGTTCCTGCCTGCAGACCCCCAGTTCTCCAGCCCTCGGGACAACACACGCTGCCTCTCAGGGTAAATAACAACAAATTAACATTACAGAAATATAATACTGATGCAATAATAACATTATTCTAACCTAATTCTAATGCATTACAACATAATACATGCCTATGCCACATTCGTAGAAAATAACCTGTATAAGCCAAATAGTCTCAAGAGATCAACAGTGCTGTTTTGTATGTAAAGTTCTAAATTAGCATACTATGTTGTTAATGTTACTGCTTTCAAAAGAATATTTGAACGAGTATATTGCCCAGCCATAATGATATATCAAACAATATTTTTATGTAGTTGCCACTCTGTTTAGCAAATAATTCAGCCAACATTATATGTATACAGTAATGTGTTATGTAGGTTCTCTGACTTTATGCAATTTCTTGCCACAAGATGAAAGGCTATGCTTATAGAAAGGCTATGAAAGGTGGTGCTGTAGTTAGCACTGTCGCCTCGCAAGAAAGAGGTTCTGGTTTCGAATCCCGGTCCTGATCTTCTTTCTGCGTGGAGTTAGCATGTTCTCCCCGTGTTCGCGTGGGTTTACTCCGGGCACTCCGGTTTCCTCCCACCAAAGACATGTATGTTAGGTTAGGTAAACTCCTGCCATTGTCCTTGACCAAGGCACTGGTGTCAGAACTGGAGTTGGACCCTGCGCCCTGTAGTGGCTGCCCACTGTTCCTAAGTAGTTATTATGGGTCAAATGCAGAGAAATTACCCCACAGGGTCAATAAAGTATAATTATAATGGCCAATGTACTGAAAACAGCTGTTTGAAGGTGTGATTTTGTGTAATGCTGTGCTGACCCTAAGGAGCTGTGTTGATTCCAGGTGTCGGGTGTGTTCAGAGAGTACAGAGAGACTCTTCCCCCAATCGGACGCCAGCTCTCACACAAGCTCCTACTCCACCTCTCAATACAGCCAGGATGGCAGCCAATCAGACGGTGAGACACTGTCCAGGTTTTCAGAGAGGGTTGCCATGGGTCTTTGGAGATCTTGAAAGTGCTTGGATTTGAGTGTATGAACTATGACATTAATGGTTGTGAAAGTGTTGTGATTTGACAGAGTGCTTGGAGGTCCTTGGTTTTCTGTAGTCCAATGCGTTCTGTAAAAATCTATTTTTGTACATGTGCATACCCCCAAGTAAGAACCCTAGCACAGTCTTCTCACTGATAAACTAGCTGGTGAGGTTGGGTTTTTAAAAAAAAAAAATCAACTTGTTGTAAATAATCATTCATTTATGAATAAGGTTCTTGGCAGCTTCAAAAATTGACCTGAAAATCAGTGCAAAGTCCTTCAATTAACCCTTTCACACAGAGGCTTAATTTTACACATTATTGTCTGCTTAGTACCGTTCTATTTAAGGCTTTATAACTCCAGATGTCAACGTTACAAAACAACCAATAATGGCTTAAATAAAAGAAGACCCTTGTACCATTTATTACCTTGCCTTAAATTAATTTATTTTCATAACTCGTATGTAAATTATGGGCAGTGAATACACTGCCCCCGGTGAAAAACAAAGTTCCACCCCACTAGTTTACAGTAAACACCTGAGAGCCAAATATGTGAATAAGGTTAACCATTACATTTTCTGGTTTGCAAACCTCCTGTCTGCATGTGTTCAAAATATGAAATGGATATGTATTACTGCTCAAATCCTATGAGGGAATTAGAAACGGTGTACCTTAGCTACCTTAGCGTCCAAAAATCTTAGCGTCCAAATTATCTAAAATGGATAATTGTGCATCACAGTAATTCAGGAGATAATCAAACATTTTCAACAGATAAACTTTTTTGACTCATTGGAAATATATTTGCATCTATATCATTCGATAGTTTCTAACTTTTGTGAAAGATTAGGGGAATGGTTATAGGCATCTAAATACCTTTCCAAACCCATGGAAATGTATGCAAAACATCCAAGCTATCCAAAGTTATCCAAAGCTATCCAAACATGAACACAGCTTTAGTGTCGATTTGAAGCACACGTGTCCTATGAGGAGGCAATTAATGAGGGGAATGACCCTTAGATAATCAAAACCAACCAGTCAGACTAACAATGTATGAGAACATGCATATAATTTACAGGGTCATACATTATGAAACTATCTCCTATTTAAACATATTCCAGCTCATGGATTACTGTACAGGACAACTAGCTGCCATGTCCTCCATTTATGTCCCTATATTAGCTATGCTGTTTCACCCATCATGGCTAGGCCACACATGAAAGCTTCTACTATAGTGTAGTATAAATTCCCAGTAAAGTTACAGTCTTGCCATAATGGATTGACAGCTCACCACCATTGTCATTACTTATGGTATACAAATCCAAGTTTCCTCAGGCAGGGACTACCTCAGGCTTAGTTTATAGCTAATACCTAAAAGGTTGCTAGCTAACTAGGTATAAACTAAACTAAACCAAAATAAAAGAGATTACAGGTTCTTTAATTCTGAATTCAGCACCACTACTCTAAAACTCTGTGACATCATAACCAATATAACACAACCAAGTTAGCCTTTCTTTGGCTAGCTATCTATACTATTGTGAATACAACGCCATAAAACACACGCACACCTTGTACATAAGGCAACACTTAGCTATGGAATCCATGCTGTCTGCTTCAGATGAAGAGCAATGGATGTAAATCATCATCTGAATCCAGAGGACGACTACAGCATTCAGAAGTCTCAAGCACTGTAAATTTTTTTGTCACTTCGCCATTTCTCACTATGCGATGCGTAGCCTATAACGCGCTCTCCTGCACAAAATCACGGAGATGCAGACACTTGTCGAAGCATAATGTTGTGAAATACGCTCGTGACACGCACATCCCTGACAATCGCTCCCTGTCCAATGACTTCTATTATATCTCTTTGGAAAGCATATAATGTGTTCTTTTTGGATATTAAGTCTGTCAATCAATTACAGTTAGTTTGAAGATGTTACTACTCCCAATTTGAATGGCGTAATGTTCTACAGACACATTTTTTAGAGATTTCTCCCATGTTGAAACTTACACTGTACACCACATATAGGCAGAAAAGGCAGAAAATAACTACATAATCTTAGAAAGAATGTATCTGGCTTTAATAATGCAGGTAAGGTTATGACTTTGTTCCATACTTTGAGAGGTTTTCATAGCAGAAGGAAATTATGTGATGATGGAGAAATCCACTCTAATAAGTGAGCAGGCAAAATAACATTTAATGTACCTATATCCAGGACTTTGTGTTTTTTTATTGTTGCTGTGATGGTATAAAATGTTTTGGTGGTTAAAAAAAAAACTGCAACAAACTCCTAAATATATTTAAATGTCCAGTATCTTCAACCTGATTCACTCTCATGTAGCTCACACTGTAGAGTGGTCAATATACTTTTATGAAATACGGAAGAATGGTGGCACGTAGGAACTTCATATTTTGCCCGATAATAGCCCAACTCGCTCTGATGAAGACAATAGTTTTCCATGATACCTTGCTTTCTGATGTGGTACAGTAAGATCTTTGTGATGTAGCTCCCAGGGTCTATGCCACTAGCGGCTCTGAACAAAGAGGTTAAATATAAAGCCCAAACAACATATGAATATAAGAACATAAGAATACATAAAGATGAGAGTGTGCGATTTTGCTCATCTAAGATTGTACTTTATCTGCAGACTAGAGTATGCAGCACTGCCTCAAGCCTGGATTTAACACCCCATTGGGGGTATTAACATGCTGTAATCCCTCCCTCCCTCCTATTCTCAATGCCCTTCCCACTGTCCCTACACTCTTCCTGTCTCCTCCCCTTTCACTACCATTCCTCATATTCCCCGGCCACTCCCAATGCCCCTCCCCCTCTTTACCGTCCCCGCCCAGGTGACTGGGTGAACATAGAGGGCAGGTTCAGGTGCGTCTCCCTCACCTGCATGTCCAGCTCCTGCCCCCGCAGCCCGCTGGGCCTCTCCCCCGCCGCTCACCTGGCCGACGGGACAGGCGACCTCATCCTGGTGCGGGATACCGACGCCATGGGATTCCTCAAGTACCTGCACCGACACACCAACACGCAGGACCAGGTGAGGCGCAGGCACTATCACCGTTCTCTCTGCAAACAGGAAACGGGTGTCCCATATCTGAACGTACCTTTAAGGGATCTTAAAGAAAAGTCAAAATAAAAGCTTTCCTGTCAGCAGCCATGAGCAGGTGTGTTTAAGACTCATAGCTGCTGACAGGAGGGCTTTTATTTAGACTTTTCTCTCCCCAGTTTGGCATCGCACTTGCACCTCTTGACTTACTGGCATTCTGCCCACTCACCAGGGCTGTGTCCGATTAGCACCCTTCTGTACTATTAGGTAGGCTTGTTGAGTAGACAGGACGAGAAAGTAGTTAAGTAGGCGAAATTCTTTCTAAATGTAGTATACTTAAAACCCCCGTATGATACACTTACTTCCGGGGTTTCGCTGTGTATATTCAGGAGCACACTTCAAGAAGTACATGAAGATTTGGTCGCATTAATATGACATGCAGATTTGTTTAAAAAAAATTTAAATGATGCACCCATTCGCTGACTATTTCCTTCAATAACAAAAACAACACGTGACATGGCCATGCAAGGGTGGAACATCTTGCGACACTTTTTACTATTACATCTTACTATTTTTGCGGTTGGAAAATAGTAGTATGTTTTTGCGTACTGCACGTCGCGGCTAAACACTGCACATTAAACAGCACACATCTGCAAGTACACTGTACAAAGGAGACAGGACGCAGTAGATCTGATTCGCTGATTCGGACACAGCCCAGGAACACTGCATTTGAAAAGTGCACTCCTCAGATGCACTTTCCCGTGACCCATGGGCTGTATCCAAATCAACACCCTTCTATACTATTGAGTATGCTAGTTGAGTACACTGGATGAGAAAGTAGGCAAAATGTTCTCTATATGTAATGTACTTTAAATCCCTGGATGATATACTTTCGGGTTTTCGCTGATAATAGTATTGAGGATATTTTTTGCATTCTGTGGGTTTATTCCAATCGCTTATTTTATCCATCCTCGTCTCCTCGGTCCTCACCTGACCTCGAAATCGATCGAAGTTCGCCATCTTTAAGGACATTCCAAACTGCTAAATGCTACTAGGAGGATTGAGGAATGGATGGTGGATGCTTCAGTGAGGAAACAGAAGTGTAGCCTGTGCGGAAGCCTTTTCTCAGAAAGCTTGACTTGACGTGTATAAATTATCCACCTCTCCAGATCTGCCATGTGGCGGGTACACCAATTTTACCTTTTCTTTACATTTATTATAAAGCGCTTTAATCCATAATGACACTCATTCATTATTACTAACAAAAGCCACGTTTACTCATGAAAAAAGAGGCTAATAAGCATTATAGATGAGCACGTAAGCATACGATGATGCTGATTTGGACACAGCCATTGACTTTTACATCCTATAGATCACACAGTATTACAGGACAGCGGCAGCACCAATTTGGCGGTACTCACCAAGTGAAGGCCCACTCCGCCGGGTCCAGTGCTTTTACACACTCCAGACGCAGGAACGCAGAGGCAGTGAGTGAGTTTGTTAGACGCTGCATCAAGCCGGTGTGGGTGTTAGGACGGCACTGCCCTGTGACCTGCATGTGTAGGCGAATGTTAGCGTATGTTGGCGTATGTGAGCGTATGCCTGTATCTTTTCATCCCAGCGCTCTGGACTTTCCGCAGTTCGACCTGCCCTTTGTGCAGGTCCACCGCGTGCGGGCCGTCCGCTTCTCTCTTCCCCCCGGAGAGGAGGAGAGTGAAGAGGAGGAGATGGAGGACAGAGGGAAAGGGACGGAGGGAGGAGAGGGCAGGGCCGAGCAGGAGGGTGAGAGGCCCACGTGCAGGAGCGTCTCCCAGCAGCACCTGGCAGAGATGGGAGAGGAACGAGGCATGGGGGACTACAGGAAGAAGAAGAAGAGGGACTTCCTCTGCGGGCCGTGCTACAGCAGGGCTCCGTCTGTCTCTGTGTGGAACTGTGATGGAGAGGTCCTTCCGTACACAGATATCCTGTGCAGGTGAGCAGCGCTTACAAATTTCCTCTATCTTTATCTCTCTTTCTCTCTCTGTGCCTGTACGAGTCTCCTTTATGTACTGTACATAGTTTAGCTTTGAATATCCATTTTAATCTAATCATTTGAATCTCTGTATGTATACTAATTTTAGTCTATTTGGTATAGATTTATGTTATCTCTGAATGGATACGTACAGCTATATTTTCATATAGCTGTTTTTTTTAAAACAACTCTATATCCCCAATTTCTTTTGTTCCCAACCTTGAATGCCCCAGCACAAATTTAGCCTGTCCCAGCCCTGCAATCTGTCTGGAATGGCGCCCGCCACTCTTCCAGGATGTTTTTCACTTTTTCACAAAACGGTTTAACTGCCCGGCTCCTCCTCATCTTGTGGTTGGCTGTGCCTTTTCCGTTATCTGAACCTTTTTAACACACCCCTGCCCACTTCGTCTTCCCAGGGTGCACGGGCAGCTGGTGCGTCTGTTTGCCAGGGGCATCGAGGACGGGGCAGGAACCCGCAACTGCAGAGCAGGAGGTAGGAAGTACAAGGGAAGATGCGTTCTGCACACCTGACGGACACGAGCCGCCCGTTTTTAAAAGGCTGGCCTGGGCGACACCTCGCTGGCTTGAGGCGGAGCAGAAGGTGGGCGTAGCAATGAAAATAGGTCAAAGCGCGCAGTGTGCGTTACATTTTATTACAGTTATGTAGAATAAATGCTTTCAATAAAGATTTTTAACTCCGGACCACTGTTGTTTAAGGCCATGTTTTATGGTCTTCTGAAAGACCACTTCAGGTACTCTGACCTTCCAACATTTCAGATTTATAATTACTAGAACTCCATAAGGCAGATTGCAGCTCTTCCCATGAAACGCACTGAAAAGTTTGCTGGGGACTGCTGGGGCCTGCTGGGGCCTGCTGGGGCCTCAGCCTACTTTTATAAAAAGTACTTGATCAAATTTGATCTTACATGTGGCGTACGTAGAAAATCACGACAAGAGTAGTGATTTATAAAATTTCAACGTGACTCAATTTGACTGTGGAAACGGTCGTAGCTCCACGTCAGGTCTTCACTTGACATCTGCACATTAACTGCTGGTTATACTGAGGTATTGCAGGCTTGAGAGCACTTGGTGTTGAAAATTACTGGTGTTATCAGCCTGCAAAATTAGTTTTATTCCAAATTTAAAAGGAAACTAATTTATTTTATTTTTTTTACTTTTTTGCCTCAGGCGATCAGTTTCCCAGAGCCATTCTATTAAATGTACGCGACCAGATAGCCCCAGGGCGCAATTACAGAGCTCATTCACATGAGATTTATAGACGGAAAGTACATACGACAGACGTATGCTATTTTAAACATTTTATAAATAATGCTTACGTCCATTTAAAGAATGTGTTTACGTGAAAGTTAAAGATGACGTCCAAGTACTTTTTGAGGCCCATGGTGTCTCCTACATTAGAAAATGTGTTTAAAAAAAACAAAAACAAGCAATGGTCAGAGACCATTGGATCTATTATTAGTTCCTTGCCAACATCTTTTGGTGAAAAGTACTGCCTTACTTTGTCTATAGTGTGTGTGGGGGCGGGGGGGGTTCTAAAATGCTGCTTGGTCCCTGAAAAATGTTTTATTTTAAATCCCCGCATTTATTTTAATATATACACAAGCACTGTAGACAGAAGAAAAAAAAACCTTGACCAGCGGAGGCAGAAAGCAGTGCTTTATTTAAAATGAAGACAAACAGTATCGCCGCCTTCTGACATTAGGATCACAGTTCAGCAGAAACTACAAAAAAAATTTAATACAAATTCAGCAAAACCAAAATGAAGAAACAAACTTGATACAAATCTAAAACCCAAAAATCTTGAAAAAGCAGAACAATAAAAATAAGACATGGTATTGAGTGCAATCAGTTTGGTCGAGGCTTTAATAATGTGTCTTAACTTGACCCTCCTTCCTCCCCACCTGGTGAGCCCTTGGGGAGGGGGGCGTGTCCCAGGAACGCAGAGACAATTCCGCAGCTACACAGTATACCTGCGAGCGAGAGCACCAGACACTGAGTCAAGCGGGCAGGTGGAGGGGAGGGGGGTGGGACAGCGCTTCTTTGTGGGGGCTGTGATTGATGCACGGTCCCGTTTCAGACGAGCGGCAGGCTGAATCTGCTCTCTGATTGGAGGGTGTCCATTCAGTAAATCACTCGGTTTTCATTTCAGATTTGCACGGGACAATCAAGTGATTGAAAACACTTTTGTTTTGCCTTCCCAACCTCACCCACCCCACATACACACACACCCCTGTCATCAATCTACACCCAGCCATACACACCAATTGGACATTTGTTCTTTCCATGTTGTACCCTGCATTTCCATGTAAACACGAACAAGCCTTTTGAAGAGCAATACCAGAGTATACTACAGTAACAGTCACACTAAATGTGATATTTGTACTACATCAGCACACACTAATGCAGTTGGAGCACATTGTAGAATATTAGCTAATCCTAAAGTGTACAGTGGGGCAAAAACCTAACCTGTGATTTAAACACCAAATGCACTGCAGTACATCATCTCATTATAGCCTCCAGTATGTATACATCACTGTAAATAGTTACATTGTACCGGTTGCCATGGTAACAACCCCCAGAGCCCTCTGACTCTGGAAAACACTACCACAGATACAGACCAATTAGATACTCCGCTTCACATTCACAACACTGAAATGTCAGTCTCTCTACTATAGATGTGGAAACATTCCAATTTGGAACATCTTATGAATATTCATCAAGGGGTGTGGCCAAAGACAGCACTACAATGGATGTTCTTTAAGTACGCGAACCTCCAGTTGGTAGGGAAGTAGAGAAAACATGGAAGCTGACCATCTGGTTGGTCTAAAGAATCTGTGAACCTAGTCTCACTAAGGAATTAACTTTTGTAAACAAGTGGGAATGAAGCATGGGGAAAAAACAAAGTTAAATATATGGAATGAAACCTTTATAATGGGTTTTAAAAAAACTGATCCTTTAACTTAGACTGCCAGTTCACATCCAGGTGGGGCATTGCTGTTGTACCCTTGGTCAAGGTACTGAACCTGAACTACCAGAGTAAACGCACAGCAGTCTAGAGAAACTATGCAGTAAGTCACCCTGAATACCCGTAGAAGGGCTACTTCGCTTTCTGGAGTTTCCAAAAAATTTTATTTAACTTTTAGTGCAAGTTGTCAATGGGTCCAGACAGCTTTAGTGTATAGTGAAGGATATTTTAGATATTTACAGAAGTTTCTGAAGACCTGCTGCCTTTACAATGGCTGTTATATGGGCAGTGTGGGATTTGTGGTCTGAAGCAGTACAAGCTCCTTTGGGGATGATAAAGTATCCTTCACTGCACATAAACTGCCTGGGCCAATCAGGAACGTACACTAAAACCAAAATAATATTTTTTTAAAAACACAAGAAAATGAACTATCCCTTAGAGAAATAACATTAGAAAACCTAGAAAGTGCTGTGCATACCGATTAATAAGAAGGCGCAGCAGCCTAAAAGCAACACTGCCTTTAACGCAACTATATCGTTAATGTCCAACACACACTCGCCCGCGCAACATCAGTGACAACACACACTCGCCCTCCCACCACCACAGCAACATCAGTGACCATTATTATCTTGTATTCATAACTGATTTGGTTTACAATCAATAAATTATGCAGTAATTAACTGAGCATGTATTCTTACAATCACAACTGTATTTTTATTAATTATTTCCATTATTAGTATCACTATTATTATTACTATTATTACTAATGAGTACAGAAAGGGACAGTAAAGACTGTGAGAGAGGGATGTCAGATGAGTTCATCTGCAGTAAAACTTGTTTAACTTGTACATTCCCCCGCTCACTTCCTCTTTCCCCCCCCCATATGCTTTTCCTTCCTCTCTGTGGCTGGAGACTGTCTTATCAGTGTCTCTACAGCACCCTCTTTTGAACAGTTATGGTACTGCAGAACATTGATCTCTTCGCTCTTTAAGTGCAGATGAATCTCACTTCATCCATCCCTCCCTCCAGTATTAAGTGCTATTGGGTTGTACGCATTTGTGTGTGGGGGTGTGCATATCTGTGTGTGGGGGGGTCA
Source organism: Ilyophis sp. 1 JC-2022 (assembly GCA_022702515.1). Classification (NCBI taxonomy): domain Eukaryota; kingdom Metazoa; phylum Chordata; class Actinopteri; order Anguilliformes; family Synaphobranchidae; genus Ilyophis; species Ilyophis sp. 1 JC-2022. Next base: position 28,024,750 of record CM040402.1, on the reverse strand, counting down.
CAGTGCGTGCGTGTGTACGTGCACATGTGCGAATGTGTGGGGGGGAATGGTCACTGTGTGCATGTCCGTGTGTGTGTGGGGGGGGGGGGGGGGGGGGGGGAGTCACTGTGTGTGTGTGTGCACGTATGTGTGCGTGGGGGACTCACTGTGTGTGCGTGTGTGCGTGTGCGCATGTATGTGCGAATGTGTGTGTGTGTGGGGGGGGGGTCACTGTTTCTACGTGTGTGCGCGGGCAGAGGGGCGATCACTGCTTGTGGGGGTTGACCCACTTGTAAGTGCCTTTATATCGGAATCCCACTTTCTTCACCAACTCATCTGCTTCAGGGGGACCTCGGCTGTAGGGAAGAGGAGGAAATAAGGACAGGAACACCGAAAGAAAGAGTGAAACCAGAAAGGAGGGGATGAAGGGAGAATGAATAGAGGAGAAAAAGAGGAAGGTGAAAGGTGGTTAAATGAACGTCCACATCATTACAGCAGAAAAATAATTCAAAGAAGTGTGACTCAAGTTTTAATTTTCTCCATTTCCTCTTTCTTTAAAGCATCCTAGTGACAATGTTTCTGTAAGAAGTGAAGAACCTCCATTTTGGCTCCTCGTGCTCCCATAGACTACAAAGCAGAAAGACAGAATGCCCATTGTATGAAACTAGCATCCTTTCTTCCGTGTGTAGGGCAGTAAAAGTTACCAAACCTGTCAGTCAGCTGAAGCCGGACGGTCCTTACTGCTGAGGGAAGTGTGTTTGTAGTGAGAGTCAGAAATGGATACGTGTCCCTGTAAATGTCCGAAATGCGGCTCACCTTCCATACGTGTACGGAGTGGGTGGAGTTCTCTCCCGATCTATCTGATGAAGAAGAGGAGTGAAGATTCTCCAGGCTTCTTTCAGTTCATCGCTGAGAGAGGAGGGGAAAATTATTTTAATAAAAAATAAATAGTTTACAGATTATTACTATTCCGTACATTACCGTTTTAAAGTATTGGCATGTTCTTTGGTAATAGCCAATACAAATGTATGTCCTGCCGGTAAAGCGTGCTGAGTCTGAATAGGACAGAGTAGGCAAAGGGACAGACCTGCGCACAAAGTGCATCTGGCTCCCGCAGAACACATCCAGGATCAGACGCTCATACGCATCTGGCAGCTTCACACCCTGAGGAGGGAGAAACGCCTGTTACTGTATCCACTGTGTGTGTGTGTGTGTGTAAGTGTGAATTGGTGTAAAAGTGTGTATGAATGTGTATAAGTTTACGTGTGTGTGACTGTGTGTGTGTATAAGTTTACGTGTGTGTGACTGTGTGTGTATAAGTTTACGTGTGTGTGTGTATGAATGTGCCTAAGTTTACGTGTGTGTGTGTGTGTGTGTGTGTGTGAATGTGTATAAGTTTGTGTGTGTGTGTTGTGGTACCCGGTATCGGCTGCCGTAGGTGAGGTCCAGCTCAGTCTCCTCAGGGCTGAAGTAGACTCCAGGCTTCTTGCTCATCATCTTGGCGTAGACGGCCTCGTTGGGCTGCACCCGCACCACCAGCTCATTCCGCTGGCACTGAGAGTCAAAGATATCACCCGGCACGTCGGTGAACTGTAGCCGCACCTCTGCCTTACGCTCGTTTAACGCCTTACCACACCGCAGGATGAAGGGAACTCCTGGAGAGAGGGAGGGAAAGAGAGCGAGAGAAAGACAGTGAGGAGGGTAGGAGGGAGGGAGGGAGGGAGGGAGGGAGGGATGGATGGAAGATGGGAGACAGAGGGAGTGATTTATTGAGAGAGACGGAGAGGGAGGGATTGATTGAGAGGAAGACGGAGGGTTGGATTCAGTGGAAGATGGAGAGAGGGAGACGGAGGGATGGATTCAGTGGAAGATGGAGAGAGGGAGACGGAGGGATGGATTCAGTGGAAGATGGAGAGGGGGAGACGGAGGGATGGATTCAGTGGAAGATGGAGAGAGGGATCCGGAGGGATGGATTCAGCGGAAGAAGCCGCTCACCGTCCCAGCGCTCGTTGTGGACATAGAGCACGGCTGTTGCGAAGGTGGGGGTGTTGGAGTCTTTGGGGACGGTGGGGTCATCCAGGTATCCCAGTTTAGCGTCGCCCTCGCCCGCAGGGTCTCCCACATACTGGCCAAGTACCACGTCACCCAAAGTGACCGGGGCAATGCTCTTCAGCACCTTCACCTGATGGGACAAAGAGCTTTAGGACAGGTGCTCCTTATTAAAACACCTGAAACAACTGTACAACTAGCAGGAAATGAAAGCTAGTGACACGCTTTATGTGGATGAAACCCACACACAATAACTGACATTACATTACATTACAGTCATTTAGCAGACGCTTTTATCCAAAGCGACGTACAGTAAGTGCATATAGAAAGGTCATCGAAGTAACTACACAACAGATAAGAAAGCACATTCTTCCCATACAGTATCAGCTATCCCTAGTAACGAACACAGTGCAGTTCACAGTGAACTGGGTAAATCATCTCTACTACAATGCTATTCTAACCCATACATGTCTGATGGACAGCAGCCAGTGCTTGTCCAACAAAGCAGTTTCTCCAGAGTTTTCCTCCAGTGAGCATTACACATGGGCTGTGTCTGAATCAGAGCCCTATCTAATGCGCCCTGTCTCCTGCGTACAGTGCCCTGGCAGAAGTGTGCCGTTTAATGTGCACTGTTTAGCACGCGGAAAATATCTGCCATACTATTTTCCAACCGTAAGTGTCGTGTCCCACCCTTGCGCAGCCATGCCACATGTTGATTTTGTTGTATTTGAAGGAAAACGTCAGCGAAGCTGTGCCTCATTTTTTAAGATGAAGCTGCGCGTCATATTTATGCGACCAGAATGTCTGTGTACTTCTTGAAGTGTGCTCCCGAATATACTCAGTGAAACCCTGGAAGTAAATGTATCATACGGGTGTTTAAAGAAAATTTTGCCTACTTAACAACTTTTTCATCTGGTCTACTCAACAAGCCTACCTAATAGTATGGAAGGGTGCTGATTTGGACACAGCCTACGGATATGGTGGTATCCCAGAGTGATTTGCAGTAGTGGTGATATTTGTTACCTTCTCATCCCTCACATCGTCGGAGCTGGTGGAGGCTGGCTTCTCCATGGCAACCAGGCTGAGGATCTGCAGCAGGTGGTTCTGCATGACATCACTAAGGTAGAGGGGAGGGAGAGAGAGATATTAACAGGAATAAAATAAACTACAAAAATGTAATTTAAGTTTTGAAAATAAAAAATAAAAAAATAAAATAATTTTTCTTAAATTTGTGAGAATTTATGATGCCACTTAACACTTTGACTCACGTCTGTTTTATGCAAAGCACAAAATGTGCTTCTGTATAGTGGGCAAGGCTGTGTGGACCTGGCTGTACTCATGATCACATGACCAGTTTGGCCAGACAGGCTTCGGGGACCGATGAGGTAGTGTTCAAACTGCACGCACATTTCTCAGACACTGCAGCCCCAAGGGAACGCTTCAGTTTTCTCTGGCCTGTACAGTCAATCGGAGAGCCAGGCTGGCCACTGCTTCAGCAATCTTCAGCTGTCATGTACCCTTTGTTCAAAAATGACTGCAGTAATTAAGAGACTAAGAGCAGAGGTTAGAGCTGGCAGAAACGCGCTCTCACCGGATTATCCCAAAGTCGTTGAAGTAGCCGCCCCGCCCCTGGGTCCCGAAGGGCTCCTTAAAAGTCAGGACCACACAGGCCACGCTGTCCCGATTCCAGATAGGACCAAATATCCTGTTTCCAAACCTGAGAGACAGACCGAGTCAAGAGCAGACACACAGACATGCACACACACAGTGTGTGTGGACACACAGGTCCCGCAAAGAAAGGAAAGCAGATAGAGAGGGGAGGAGGGTGCAGGAGGGGGAGAGGAGAAGAGGAAGAGAGGAGAGGAGCTTATGCCATACCTCAGCACCATCAGGTTCTGCACCATCTCCTTGCCCAAGTAGTGGTCGATACGGTAGATCTGATCCTCACTAAAAAGGGAGAACAAGTGGGCGGAGAGCTCCTCTGAACTCTGCAGGTCCCGCCCAAATGGCTTCTCCACGATCACCCTGTTCCAGCCCCTGAGAGAGGGAGAGGGAGGGAGCAAAAAGTGACCCACCGACCCAATGATGAGGATCATCATAAGAACTGACCCTATGATGAGGATATCATGGCAATAGAACACTTGAAAATGAGAATCAGACTGTGCTGGAGTTTGATTGACAGCATGGGAAGGGGATGGACATACAGGCAGTGTTTGAGTGCTGGAGTTTGATTGACAGCATGGGAAGGGGATGGACATACAGGCAGTGTGAGTGCTGGAGTGGCAGCAGTGGAGGGACACGGGCATATAGACTATGTGCTGGAGTTTGGCAGCAGTGGCGGGGGAGGGACACAAACAGTGTTTGTGTGCTGTAATTTGATTGGGCGGCTGCATACTGACTTGCTGCTCATGCTCTGGTGGCGGATATTCTTGGTGACGCTGTGGTAGACGCTGGGGGGCAGGGCCAGGTAGAAGAGACGGTTAGCCTCAGGGCCCCCCGGCAGGGTGCTCAGGTGACTGTTCAGCTTGGTGAAGGAGCTCTCATCATCATACTGCCCACTCAGGTAAGAATTCCTGCTGAAGAACACGGAGAGACGCTCTGCCTCTCCATCCGCTACCTGAGAGAGAGAGAAAGAGAGAAAGAGAAAGAGAGAGAAAGAGAGAGAAAGAGAGAGAACATGGGGTGCACAATAATGTCTGGGTCACAGCGGTATCGGCCAATAATAGCTAACAAAGATTATGGCTGATATGGTGATGTATCACACATGCCAGAGAAGCAACGCGTTTGATACACTGCTGATGCTGTAAATTAAGTAAATTAAGTCCAAGAAGCACTGTAACTGTCATCTTAATTTAATTTATTACTTATTTTTCAGTTCTCATTTTTACCGGCAAAACTCACAAGCTAAGTTATACAAAGACTCAGTAGTGCTATTGACTCATGCTCTCTGCTTAATGATAAAGTCAGCAAGTATTTTGTCATACAAATATATTTAGTTATATGAATACAATTTGTAAAATTTTCCCTTCATAAGTTGACGTCTGTGCTCATCTACTCAGCTGCAGTTTGCATTTGTACTTATGTACAAATGTGAGTTACTGATACCGGTCTAAATTTGTCCATTTTGGGCACCCCGAATACACATAGATACAAACCAGACATACAAATGCATGTACAACACACACACACACACACACACAGACAGACACACACAGACAAACACACACACACCTTCATATGCGGCAGGCAGGCAGCACGAATCCCCTCAACGGTGAGGTTGGAGCGGGCGTAGCCCACAAAGTATGTCTCCTCAGGGAGCAGCCCATCTCTGAAGAGCCACCTGAAAACCAAAAAACATGGTCACCCTGACACCGCAATGCATCATGGGACACATTGGCGCACAGCCACACACTCACCACAGCGTGGGGTAGATTTTCTTTTTGGCCAGATCTCCCTGGAAGACAAAGACATTGGTTACATCAGGGGCTGAACTGGTCAGAACTGAGACATTGAACCGTGGTACTGACTAACTGTGGTTATTAAAGGCCCAATGGCTCTTTAAAAAAAAGTATGGGTATTAACCCCAGTGTCCTGGACAGATTCCCAAAAACACTGCCTCTCTGTGCCTGGCGGCCTATTACACCCCTTCATCTGACTGGCTACACAGTGCTTTGCATTCCATATTAATTTGCCTGTCTACTATGTACCCTGTCCCCTCACTTTGCAAGCAGTGTGCGAAAGAAATCAGACAAAACTCTTTTCAATATTTTACATATGACAATGGTTACAAAGTGTAGATTATGAATAATCATAGAATTAGAACTGGACAAGTTTTAGTTTTTGCTTCCGGTTTACTTCCCGAAATTGTTGGATGAGTGTGCTCCTGATTCCCCTCAACAAAACCCTGGAAATAAGGGTTTCATTCTGGTATTTTAAGTGCCCCCATTTGTGAGAAAAAGTCACCCACTCAAAACTTTCTGACGAAGTTACTGAAATATGCACCCTCAAAGGGGTGAAGGGATCATATTCGGTCACGGCCTAGTACTGAGCCTACAACCTCCTGGCATGAGGGCAGACAAGATACGAGACTAACTTGTTTTTTTAGCCGAGTATTTCACTATGACACCATGGCCAGTTTTACGCTTTCTCATCAGTTTCCACGGAGTCAACAAACCCAAATTCACCTCCGACTGACCATTGAATCACCTGTAAGCACTTTAGCGGGCTCGCGTTCAGTACTGTGGTCCTGCAGGCACGAGGAACCTCGTTCTTTTCCACTTTGCAACCCATTTACCGTGACCGTTTTAGCACGTAGTGTGTGATGCACAAGCTGCTGAAAACTGCCAGTTGCTTTTGCAAGCCAAAGCCACTGCCACAATCCTAATGCCCACCGCAGTTTAATAGCCTATGTTGCGCACTGCCAGGTGAGTAATTATTAACAAAGCTCATACTCGCTTACACTGCTGCTGAACCTTGAACGCAACGCTGACACCTGCCGTATCACAAAGAGGCTGTAGGAGCGATATCGAGAAGGGTAAGCGAGACTGCAGCTAATCTCAGTGCAAATATGAACACTCCTGGAACACACATTAGGCACTACAGATACTGTGTAGTATGCCTGAGGGAGACACAAGAGTGATACTTTACAATCCTTGCTCTACAAGTGGGTGAAGCCTTTATGCACTCTCTGGTCACGACTCATTATGAACCAATCAAAGGGCCTTGGGTTGCGACTGGGCAAAATGAGTCAGCCACAAAAAACACGGGCTAGCTCCACCCACTTTGTGTACTCTGAAGCCTTGCCCACACCCACATTGGTGGCAAGAGGAGGCATTTCTACAGAATTTCTAAAGCAACTAGGGCTCTATCTTACAGTCTGCACTAAGCTGCGGTAACCCAAATGCAATCGTCTTTGCTAGTTTCAGACCGACGCAGTTGCCATTTTACCGCCCAGCGCTCATGTTGTTTAAATAGCAAGTAAACTTGCCCTGAACTGGTTCATCTTAAGATGATGTGCGGACAGGCAAATTTGTTGATATTTTGAGGCAGCCGAAAGCGTTTGTGCTAAAACCGCCACAAACATGGTCATGTCGCAGTTGTTTCAATGTTATTTTAACGGCGCAATATTGAGATAGTAATATGAGTCTACATAGGCATGTGCACAACGCGCATACACTTCCTCCTGTCTTACACACACAGGGATGCACACAAAACATACATAAAAATATCAAGATTACAATGTGAATTATTATTCATATCAAATGGTCAAGGACTACATACATGTCTCTCAGCGAAGGGGAATGCCACCTTAAATTGCGTTTATTCCACCAGGTTTAACAAACTTCTATCATCTCCTGGCAGCTGAGCTGGAGACTAATTCCTGCTGTCCCTATGTGCAATCCCGTTGCTGTAAAATTAACAATGAAAGGTAGTATTATACAGTTTTTGCGAGTGGTATAGTTCCAGCATCTCCTAAATTCAATTGGAGGCATAAATTCAGCCATACATGTAGTTACGTACCGCATGCCTAGTCCGACATGCCAATGAATAGCCTAGCCTACATTCAAGTCCTCATCACACGTGTCAGCCAAGGAATGGTAAAACAGGGGTTCACTGTGAACTTTGGATTTCCTGGGGTTATGCCCCAGCAGAGAACGCTCTTATATATGTTAAACGTAAGGGAGCCCACTCCATCAACATCCAGGTGATGTGCGATACTACGTGTAAGGTTACACATGTATGCGCAAATTATCCTGGATCAAGCCATTACTCTATATTGGCCAATAGTTCCTGCCATCTTCCGGGGGGACAATTTTCTGTTAAGGGACAATGGCTATCCATTAAAAACTTTGCTACCACAGTCAGGAGCTAGGAGGAGTCACGCCCTGAAAAGGACGTGGCGCACGCCTTCCTACTACTGACTGACGGGGTTGTGTAGTGGCGAATTTAACAGAAAATTGAATAACATAGGGGTACAAATGGCCACTAAATTGGGAGAAAACAGAAAAAAATCAGAAACTAATTTTTATAAAAACTTTTCTGATGCCATCTATATCATGCCTAACAATGCATGAATTGTCATTCAATCGAAAACTCACAAAAACACGCACTGCAATAGCTGGTGGAACATTACAATACAGCCTGTAAGTAAATGGAATGGTTTTGATTGAAAAAAGTTACGTTACACAAATATTGCATTTATTGTTTTTCAAATGGCCCACAGTCCCAGATATTCACAGTGCATAAGGCTTTTCACTATGGTTAAAAAAACCGGTTTCTTCGTTCTTCATATTATTATTTTTTTCCCTTCAATACAGTGACCAGGGTTCCATACTTTCAGCTATTAAAACCCTGCTGATTTCACCCGTTATTCCATAACTGAAAAAAAATATTTTAAAGAAAACTAAGAGTCTAATTAAGGAAAATAAACATTTTCAACAATCAGAAATTAAAATAAATTTGCAGCACATAACACAATTAATTCAGAGAATTTTTATGCCATATATGATCTGCATGCGCACTTTAACTTTGTATACGAGCAGGTCTGTTTCGCCAGCTGTAAATCGCTCTCATATTAGCAATCCCTCAAGGTGCAAACGCAGATGGCTTTTAAAGGAAATGGCAGATGACATGACAGTTATTGGTTTATTGTATGCTACGCCCAAGACACACCTATAATTTATGAAGAGGCTAAGTTCAGCCCATTTGGGCCTTGCGCCTTACTTTTCAGTCAAATTATTCGCCGTCTAACTAGCAAAAGTGGAGTTGGACACGCCCTAAATGCACTTGCGCCACGCGTTTTAGACCATGCGCCAAGATAGTCAAGATGGAGCCCCTATACATTTCTAGAGAATAGTATCTCTGCCATAGGCAAAATGCAATTTCTCCATTAGAGTTCAGCCTGCCTTACTCAACAACGACCTGTGTTCATCACTCATACGCTGATATACGCTGACATACGCTAGGGGTATGTTAGGCATAGGTTGTATACGTTTCAAGCACGGTCGCATACGGTGGCATACGCTGGCATACGGCGAGGCACAAAAAGTTTTTTAAGCATGCTTAAAAATTTTGTGCGTATTCGGACGTATGCTTTATACGCTAAGCATACGCTAGGCATACGCTAGGCATACGCTAGCCATACGCTATTTTCAAGGGCTTTTTGTGCGTATGAAAATTATTTTATGAATTTACATACACAACTCATACGTTTCTCTCATACGACGCATACGTGTGACAGGGCCATTAAAGCAAAATGTTGACAGACCCTGGCTCTGAACAAATTAATACTTCTCCCGCTCTTTTTTCTGTTCGTCCTCCTCCTTCCACCTCTCCCTTCATCAGAACACAGGTTTTCAATTATGTTTCATTATATAATTTACCATGTTAAAATGGAGGATTATGTCAGCAGGGCAGGCCGAGAAGGGAGTTCCTCAGCCCTGTCATGACACACTGCAAGGTGCTGCTGTGTGGTGTTAGTGCTGTACGTTCAGTGGGTCAGTGTCTGTGCTGCCTGCCAGTGGGTCTGTTTGTGCTGCGCCTCTGCGCATCTGTGTTTGCGATGTCTCTCAGCGGCCGTGTGTCTGTGCAGTAGGCTGGTGCGTCCTCGTGTCCGCCCTCTCTCAGTGGCCCCGTGTTCGTGCAGTAGGGCCCGTAATCATATGCTGTACAGTAGGTCAGTGGGTCTGCGTGAACCGACGCTGTTCCAATGCGGTGGTGTGACAGTGGGGTCAGGGACAGCGCAATGCTCTCCCTCCCTTACTGAAGAGTGCGCTTAACGCAGCACGGGGAGAGAGACAGAGAAGAAACACTTGCTCTCACCACACATGCACTAACGTACTTGGCTCAGCTCCTTTAAAAGCTTTTAGCTTTAGTTTACCACATTTCACTTGTGGGGACAAATCGTAATTGCCTCACGTTAAATTTAAGCCTTCAAGTCACAAATACTCTGTTCTAACGAGTCAGAGAGAGACACTCACTGCAAGGCAAGTACTGAATGTCAGCAACAAAAACAACCATTAAAATAGCAGGTTTAAAGTGGCATAAACCATAAACAATAAGCAGCCGCACTCATTTCCACATCTTAGTCACCTGACGCTGAAAGTAAACTCCCAGTGACACTGCAAAAAAAACAAAAAAAAACACAACACCACCCCACCCTCCAAACAGTCACATTTATGAAAACTATTTCCTTCTAGGAAACCAACACAGTAACTCTATGGAGGGGGAAAAAGAAAACAAGGAAGAAAGAAAGATGAGATGGGGAGAGAGATAAGCAAGGAGATTTTCTTTCTCCGGGTGAACAAAAGAGGACGATATTGTGCAAATGCAGGATGACTGGGCTGAATTTGGCAGGAGAGGAGAGGGAGAGGGAGAGGGGGACAGGACAGGGCAGGGCAGGGCAGAGGCAGTACGGGGAAAGGGGGCTGGGCTCACACTGAAAGCATTGACTTTCACACAAACTCGCACAGAGAGCAAGGAGAGAAAGGGCATGACTACACCACATGTATTTACACAAAGCCAGGGGTGTCCAATCTTATCCGAAAAGGGTCGTAGTGGACGCAGGTTTTTTTTTTAGCCTAGCACTAAGACACCTGATTCTACTTATCAAGGTCTTGATTGAAGACCATGATTAGTTAATTACTTGAATCAGATGTCATAGTAGTGGGCTAAAACAAAAACCTGCACCCAAACCGGCCCTTTTCGGATAAGATTGGACACCCCAGCACAAAGACCTGGGGGGTATACTACAAAGGAAGTTTAACATGGCCAGGGTTTCTTTGCGTTAGCTGGCTTCAGAAAGCCTAAACACCACAATCTGGTTTAACTGGTACTAGGAACATGGTTATCAACTTGCTAAATGAACACGAGCTTTATTCATCAAGGTACATGCGCTTTCCCATAAAAGGGGCAGTGTCTATACAACGAGCCTATAGCGGTGCAACATGGGGCTGTACAAGAGCACCTTATTTCTCTCCTGTGGGGAAAAGACTGATGGGACAGATATAATGGACGGATAAGAACATGAAACAATCATATGAGCAAAAAGCGACACCGTTGCCTCCAACAAAGCCAGGAAGGAGCTTTTGTAAAAAAATTAAAATTAAAATTTGTAGGTTAAATTCGTTAGGCTAGATAATACCTTATTCACCTTACCACTCGTAACAAATAAATCTATACTCTCAGTACATTGTCATAGTTTATTTCTAATGTGACAACTGTACTACTACATTCTAGAGCTCTAAACTTGAAACTTGATACAGCATGTTTAAAATATTGCTGAAGCAATCACATCAACGTTTTTTCATTTTGCGGAACTCACTAATATTGCCCTGCGAAGAGATTCCCTCAGTATCCGCACATATCTCTACGGGATCCTTTCGAATGGAGACACCTTTTTCCAAAGCCAAGGAGTTGACTGGTCAAAGGGCGGTGCTTTTATATGTTTCAATCTGTTATCCTGAACATAACCTGCCCCGAAGCAGGTTAGCCATGTAGAGTAAGTTGCCATAGTAATATACCCCGTTTAAAAGTGAGTCGGTTCCGTGATACAGAAAACCCAGGGTTAAAGCTTAATTTAGCTCGCTATCCCCTTAAATCTCGCTTCGTAGTACACCCCTCGGTTCAGACTCCCTCCTCTTCCCTCTCAACTCGTCTTCTTCCTCTTTCACTACAATGAAGATTATCCCTCTCCCTACTATCCCTCTCTTCCTACCTTGCTCAATCTGTGACTCATTTAAAAAGAAGAAGGGGGGGGGGGAAAAACACGGTAATCGCTAGGTCTTCGGCCGCTGCCCTCTTTCAGGGCCTGAGAAAGGGAAGTGCTGAGTGCGTGCGTTCCGGGCGCCGCGGGTCCCTCGCCCTCATTGTGAACGGCTCATAACGCCGCTGTGTCTAATACTCTATTCAGCTGCTCGTGTAAACACGACGTAACCCTTTCCCGCTCTCACTCAGACCTGAACACTCTCATACAGGAGCTTAAGCGCTGACGCAGTGGTGAGCTACACCACTGGCGCGCAGGTTTTGGGGAAAAATTTAGTCTGTATAAAAATGTTAAATATTTGCAGTGTTATCTTGTCTTAGTGATGATAACGATAATGATGTTGCTTTTCAACTTCCATTTTACGATGCATTGGTTTGATACGTTTTGTGCTCTTCAATTTATGTGACGCGTTCTAACACTTTTATCCTCATGTGAATATTATAGTGATGCCCTAGACCTGGACCATTAATATTATGTTAATCACCATTTTGGAACATATAAAATGTTTCTTTTAGTATCATAACGCATTGTACGAAATATAATACCTCGATATTATGTATGCAGTAAACTGAACGCACATTTAATAAATAATAAATAAATACAAGCTCATCACTGTCAATAGGATTAATTAATCAAATTCATATTTCATGTAGCCTTTAAAAGCAAAGCTGGGTAAGAATGTCATTAACAGTAATAAATACTGCCGATAGTCCGTTCCCCCCACAACCAGAACTGGACAAATTCAGACTTTGAAAGTCTCCACTGTTGGTCTAAAGGAGAACCACGCAGGGTGGAAGGAAGCTGGCTATTGCTGACCAAAACCTCAGCCGTCATCATCATTGCAAAAGTCCCCAGGCTACCAAAATACAAGTTTTTGACATGCATGTGGACTGCTAACAGAAGACAAGTCAAACTAGATACAAAATACAACCAAAGAGCTGGAAGTTCACCAAGCCTGCTCTTTGTAACCTTAGAATTCCAGTCACCTTGGGAAAGAAATTTGACCCCACCCAGTCTGGCGACTGGCTGGTGCTTTGTGATGGGCGGGTGAAATCGGTCTAATGAATGAAGTGCAGTAGCTTCACAATTCACTTATTTGTCTAAACAACTGAATTTGAGAGAACTCTACCGATTCAGCAATGCATCATGAAATTATGAAAATCCATGTGAGGACTGCATGTCCTTTTAGAAATGTAAGATCAAACTAGATTTCAATAGTCTTAAATGCAAAATAATAAAGTACTAATATTTTTAGCATTTCTGCTGGTCACTGGTACCATTTCATGCTAATGCGTGTACTACAGTGCATATTTTTTCTCCTCTTACATTATGAATGTTTTCTTGAGTTCAGGGATCAAAATCTGACATAAGACTGTATGCTCTGTTTTTTATGATGTGGGACTCTAAAAAGGTCTAAAATAAAATTCCTCATTCCATTTAGAAAACAGACCACATTCCATTGTGACAACATAAATCCTATCGGAGTTTTCACACCAAGTACTGCAGGTGACCGAGTTTTCATTGCTTGTAAGTTCCTGTTATATGACCCGACATTGTGCATTAGGAAACAAATCATTTCATACCTGGATGCCATTTTCAGATGCACAGAGAAAAAAAATAACTATAAAGCTTGCTAGCATACCAGACACTGCTGGCAGAGGTTTGTTTCGCCATTTCACTCTGAGGGCCGTGGTGTAGAGTGACATGGTGTGTCGTGGTGTAGGGTGAAGTGGTGTGTCGTGGTGTCAGGTGACGTGGTGTGTTGTGGTGTAGGGTGATGTGGTGTAGGGTGACGTGGTGTGTCGTGGTGTAGGGTGACGTGGTGTCATGGTGTAGGGTGACGTGGCGTGTCGTGGTGTAGGGTGATGTGGCATGTCGTGGTGTAGGGTGATGTGGTGTGTTGTGGTGTACGGTGACGTGGTGTATTGTAGGGTGACGTGGTCTGTCGCTTTTGGGTTGGTTGACGTGGTGTATCATGGTGCTCACCGAGGCACCCATGATGATGAAGATGTGTACATCTGATTGGTGGAATTCAACTTCGTCATGCAACTCCTTCCTCAGCTGCCCAAAGACCTCTGATCGAGAGAGAGGGACGGCCGCCATCTTTTCTGGAAGAGAAGGAGACTATTGGAGACCGAGATGGAGGGAGAGCAAGAAATTTAATTTTCAAGAGTAATTTTCCAATAAACTTTTAACAACATAACCGTTTAATTATGTCACTCCAATAAAAGGTTTTGGACTTGAACTTGAGGAGGAGGATACAGGTAGAGAGAAGGAAGAGGGTGTGAAGATGATTTGAAATTCCCAAAGTAGCAGTGTGACACACTGATTTAAACATACATTTAAATACTGGAATAATTATTTAATTACCAACAATCTTTTCGTCTGTGTGTGTTATACAGTGAGCACCATAATTGATTGGACAGTGACACATTTTTTGTTATTTTGGTTCTGTATTCTAGCACTTTGAGTTTGAAAGAATACAATTACAATGAGGTTGAAGTGCAGACTGTCAGCTCTAATTTGAGGGTATGTTCATCCATATCGGATAAACCATTTAGAAATTATAGAACCTTTTGTACATAGTCTCCCCATCAAAAAATATTGTACAGTTTAACATAATGTAGAATAAAGTAATAATTTAAAATATTTGGTCGCATATCCTTTGCATGTCATGACTTTGTGATGTCTGTGACCCCACAATATCAAAAAAACTCTTGATATCTTATTTTCTGGTACCCACAAGTACCAGAAGCGATACTATAACTTCTCTGCATTTGAATGGATCTCTATGGGAATTTGGGGTGGGACTAGATTTAGCTGTACATTATGCTGGAACAGTATGGAATACATGGTTGGTGAAATGGCTGCAAGTCATCAAGGGTCTGAGGTATCAAACAAGCCTTAAAGCATCACTCTGCTGCCAGATATGCAGAGTTCAATAAGAAAATGAGTCAGGAGAAGAAACCCTTCAAGTTATCCATCCATATCTACTGCATATCTGGCAGCAGAATGATGGTTTAAGGCTTGTTTGATACGTCAGACCTTTAACGACTTAGAGCCATTTAGCCAATCATGTGTTCCATACTGTTCCAGTGTAATTTACAGCTAAATCTAGTCCCACCCCCCAATTCCATAGAGATCCATTCAAATGCAGAGACGTTATAGTATCCCTTGTAGGAGTACCAGAAAATAAGATATCAAGAATCTTTTGATATTGTTGGGTGACGGGCCAAAAGAAAACCAAAACCAAAATAACAAAAAATGTGTCACTGTCCAATCAATTATGGTGCTCACTGTATGTACCATATAGAACACTGTATTATTACATTCACAGAGGCCTGTGTAAATACTTTAAAACATTGATAACAAGTTTGGCTTATGTTTTTCTCCCTATCCAATCTTCATTCAATGTAATTCCATTCTTTTACCAAGATAGAACAAAATGAAATAGAAAATAACATTTGTCTGTGGTCTCACCTCA
This sequence comes from Ilyophis sp. 1 JC-2022, assembly GCA_022702515.1. Lineage (NCBI taxonomy): Eukaryota > Metazoa > Chordata > Actinopteri > Anguilliformes > Synaphobranchidae > Ilyophis > Ilyophis sp. 1 JC-2022. The sequence continues at coordinate 28,009,475 of CM040402.1, read as the reverse complement.
GAATACATACATGAAAAACAAACAGTAGGCCTACAAAGATTATGTTAGATTGTGGTTTGCTGGTTTAAAAAAAAAACTCAGTTGTACTGATCGCCAATTAGAGAAGGTAAACATTTGATTGTCTACCATTATGGTCTTTATTGTTATTTAATTTATATAAATAAATGTGGGGTTGCCCTGATTTAGTCCTATAATACATTTTATGTTGTTCAGGAAGCGTTTAAACGCAATGAGACAACTTCTATAAATCATGATTTGTGATCAATAAAATGTAACTATAATGTCTATTGATCAATTACAATGTACCATTTAGACATTGCAACTAAAAATAGACCTTTCTCGTCGACTTCTGTGTCCAGGAGAAGATAAATCGCGAAAAGGCAACGGAGCTGTCATAAGAGCATCTTACAGAAGTTTACTAGCGTGATGTTCACCAGCAGAAAGGATAGGTTACAGCGAAAAGACTCGAGCTGTCAGAGATCGAATGCTCTACTGTTACCACCACCAACGTTGTGCTACAAGTTAAATAATCGTTTAAATGTTATCTGACTAACGTTAACCACAAAGACATGGAGTTAAAGCAATGTAGGCTACAAACTATTTTTGAATAACGCTAGCTATCCCCTCATTCTCCCAAGCGTCAACTAGACAGTTAGCTAGAACGTTATGCTGGTTTCTAAGGAGAATAAAATAAACATTCATCAAGATTGACCAATTTCATTTGGAAATGAGCCATTTTCAATGTTTCGTCATGTTGTCGTAGGTTTCTGTAATTTAGCTGCCGACTCACGATACTGCTACTATCGGCTGTGGTTGTGACACGACCTGGCATTGTCTCTTTGTTGCTTAATTGGTTTTATGCAACGTTCTGCACTTTTCGAAGTCTCCAGGAATATAAGAGCGTCTGCTAAATGTAGTAACGGTAAATTAGGTAGCCTAGCTAAGAACCGACAACAATATGTAGGAGAGCGATAACGTTATCGTTAGGTTATAACACAGCTCACACTCACCGACAGTCCTTCTCAGATTTCTACGGCAATTTTGGTAACTTCGGCAACGTAAGCCAACTAGCAAGATACTACCGCTGCCAGTAAATTATGACTTGCTTGTCGTGCAGGAGTGTGAACTAGCAACCAGTTTCTGGAGAACACACAACTTCCTATTAGTGTGACTAAACACATCTACCCAACCCTCCAACGTTTGGTTCCTGTCGAGAGAAGGGGACTGAATCCTGCAATTTTATTGGTTTAGAGAAACTCACCAGTACTCGCTCGACTTCCCATCTCAGTTCAGTGACGTCACCTCGGCTGACAAGTCTTGCGAAGTGTATCGGAAGAGTCAATATGACCCCGAATTCGCAAATATTCCTGTAAAATTCAAGGTCGATTATGTGACAATCACGTCTAAACACATCGTGATCCAATAGGAATGTGATCTTGGTTGGATCTGACAGGTTACCAAGGACCAATGTGAAAGCAGGCCCAGGTGTATTACTGAGATGCAAAGCTCTGGCGGGGTCAATATGGGTTTAACCGGGGGTCACTTAAACCACTAATAAAGCCCCCAAACGGATTTAGTCTCATTGACGTCATCAATGACGTCTCGGTTTTTGCATCGTTTTAGTGTTGCCATTGTATGGCAAACATTTATGTTAATTTCCTTGTAATAATTTAATATTTTTAAATTATGTAATAATTGAACTAACGTTTGTAGTGTTGCTCTAATAATAATAATAATAATACAACTGTCCCTCTGCCTCTAACATGTGATGTACATCTGGCACAGTAATCCAGAAAAATAGTAAAACATTACCCTTAAAATATACACAATATTTGTTATATATATATTCTGCATGATAATATATTCCATGCATGCATTGACTCATGTGTCCAATGTATATTACAGTGTTAAACACACTTCGACGTTTCCAACTGCTGGTTGATCCATCCCTGGCTGTCACGTGGTAAGTTTTTTTTTTGCATTTGAAATTGAAATCATTGCTGATGCAGTGACACTACACCTTGGTCACATACTGTATACATTTATAGTACATCGAAATATGTTTCATGAATGTATTTGAATACAGTAATTACAAATAATTTGACTTCAAGATGTACTTGAACACACATGCAAATAATTTGCATGTATTAGAAAATGCATTCAAATATGATGCATTTTCACATAGTTAATTTATTTCAGGGATGTATTCCTCAATCCCTACAAAATTGGTTAAAGAACTTTTCCCCGTACTAGGCCAGCATATGTTAAAAATCATGAACATATCCTTAGTAGCAGGATATGTACCAGTCACTAAAAATCACGGTTATTAAGCCACTACTGAAGAAACCAAACCTCAAACCTGACAAACTGGAAAACTATAGACCCATATCAAAACTTCCATTTCTATGAAAAATACTAGAGAAAGCTGTTGCGAAGCAACTTGGTGCATACCTTAGCTCAAACCATATCCATGAAATATTCCAGTCAGGATTTAGAACCTACCATAGCACTGAAACAGCACTTGTTAAAGTTATTAATGATTTACTAGCCAAACAAAACGCTGTGTCTGTTCTTGTACTCCTTGACCTAAGTGCAGCTTTTGATACAATAGGTCAAGCGATTCTACTGAACAGACTCCAGGGCTGTGTTGGACTTAATGGTCAAGCACTTGCATTGTTCAGATCACACTTATACAATAGAAAGCAGTTTGTAAAATTAAATGAAGAAGTATCAAGTTACTCAGTAATGAAATATTGTATTCCACAAGGGTCAGTGCTAGGTCCAGTACTCTTTTCATTATGCTACCCCTTGGTGATATTATTCGGGCACATGGGGTAGATTTTCACTGCTATGCGGACAATACACAGATATACATTTCCATGAAACCCGGTGAGGCACTACCACTTTCTCGATTAGAGGCTGGTATTGCAGACATTAAAGCCTGGATGCTTTCTAATTTCCTGCTCCTAAACTCAGAGAAGACTGAAATGCTGGTTTTATGTCTAAAAAACAAAGAGAGAAATTGTGTACATCTACTTTAAAATTTGATGATTGTTTAGTTGCACCAAATTCAGCTGTGAAAGGCCTAGGTGTTACTATAGACCCAGATCTAACCTTTAGCGCGCACATAAAAAAACATATCCAGAGTAGCTTTCTTTCAGTTAAGGAACATAGCTAAAATTAGGCACTTCCTATCAGAAGGGGACGCAGAGAAATTGATCCATGCTCTTGTTACGTCTAGGTTAGATTACTGTAACGTCCTGCTATCTGGTTGTCCTAAGGCCTTGTTAAATAATCTCCAGCTTGTGCAGAATGCAGCCGCTCGCATTTTGACTAGAACTAAGAAGTATGAGAATATTACCCCAGTGCTAGCATCGCTTCATTGGCTACCAATTAAGTATAGGATAGACTTTAAGGTTTTGCTTCTGACCTTTAAAGCTTTAAATGGACTTGCGCCAGTGTATATACAGCGCTGCTCGAAAGTTTGTGAAACCTTTAGAATTTTCTGTATATCTGCATAAATTCAATCTAAAATGTGATCACATTTTCACCTATGTCCTAAAACTTGATGAAGTGAACCCAGCTCAACAAAAAAACACAAAAAACTTTATTTAAAAAAAAATGTATTTATTGAGCAAAATTATCCAACATTAAATGCTGTTGGAAAAAGTATGTGAACCCTTGGATCATACATATTTTTAAAGTATCATATTTAATATTTGGTCACATATCCTTTGCATGCTGTTACTTCCTGAAGTCTGTGACCCACAGGTGTTTCCCAAAATAGGCTGGTAGGCTTTTGAATCTCAAGGCCTAGGCATGGAGGGTTTCTCCATCAGTGTAAACACTGGCAAGGTCCAGAGGGGAGGTCACAGCTTTTCAAAATGCTGCTGGATAACGGCCTGTCTTTTTTGCCAGCCCAGCTGGCACTGCGGAGACTCTGTGTCCTCTTCCTCCACTTCTTCCACTTCTTCCACTTCTTCCTCCTCTCTACTTGGGCCCTGAGCGGCAGCGCCCTCCTCTGGCGGCAGCGGCACATTGCGGGCCACAGCGATGTTGTGGAGGACACAGCAGGCTATGATGATGCGGCCGCACTTCTCCGGGAAGCAGTTGAGGACTCGGGCACCGTCCAGGCAGCGGAAGCGCTTTTTCAGAAGCTGGCACGTCACAGCTACCCGCCGCAGCGTCTTCCTCAGGGCCTGGTTATACTGCTCCTCTGCTCTCGTGGCTGGCTGGCGAACTGGCGTCAGGAGCCAGGGCCTGAGTGGGTAACCTGGACCTCCTGGGGGGGGGGGGGAGAAGAGTAACACCTGATCTGAGTCCTAGTGCTTTCTGATGGGAAATTGATGCTTCACAAAATCCAAAATGGGAGGGGCTATGTGATCTCTGATTTGCTTTGATTGGTTAAAGCTACTTGATGATTGACAGCTCTTTGTAACTCCACCCATTATGGGGTTGATGAATCCTCACTCTCCCATTACTATTTTCTTGGGTTCTTAAAATAGGACTAGGTTTGTTCTTACCTGCCAATTTTACCTTCTTGTTTGGTCTCAGTCCGGGAAGATACATCTTGGTCTGTCCTTACCCTACTTAATGAACCCTACTGCTTTTTTTTCTCTATGTTTACAATATACTGATGATTGAGAGAGCGGGAGAGTGCAAGAGGGACAGCAAAAGAGAAAGGGGAGACGAGAAAGAAAGGGAGGGCGAGGAGGCAAAAAAAAAAGAAAAACTGGCAGAGACACAAATACACACATATGAAAAAGACATCGAGAAGGATGCAGACACATTGTCCTCGTACATACCGAGGAGGTGGCCTGTGCCAAGATAGCCTGCTGCACAACGCGCCGCCATGGGGCTCTTTCTCCACACAAAGGAATCTTTGGAGGACCCCGGGAACCGCGCAACCACACTGGTGATGGTGGAGTTGATGTCCGCTGTGATCTGCACCTTGAGCGAATGAAAAGACTTGTGGTTGAGGAAGGTGTGGGGGTCCCCAGGCGGTGCTCTGATTGCTATGTGGGTGCACCCCACCACACCCAAAACATCAGGGAAATCTGCAATGTCCCAAAACTGCTGCTTTTCCTGCTCATGGGACTCCGGAGGGGGGAATTTAACAAACTGCTCACCTAACTCCACCAGCGCGTCTGTGACGTGGGTAACAGCGTGGCTTATTGTGGACTGGGACACTCCCACAAAGTTTCCGACGGCCGTCTGAAAGGAGTTGCTCGTGTAGTAGGCTAGGGCAGCGCAGATTTTTGCCTCCACAGACAGAGGATGGTTGTGCGCATAGGGGTTGACCAGTTTGTCGCTCAAAAGGTCACGAAGATAGTTAATGCCGTCTCTGTCAAAGCGACAGCGTTCTATTAGCAACTCGTCGGGTAGTTGTTGCACGTTCTGGTGGAGTCTGAACCGCTTCTTGGTTTGGATACGGGGAGGTTTGTGCCTAGCATTCCGTCTGGCTAGGATTAGAATCAGAGCGTCTATATCTGCCATGTTGAATCTTGGGTCAGCAAACTTGGTAGGTGCTTCTTTGGGTCATTCCCTGCAAAAATGCACAACAACAATAAAATAATCATTATTTTAAGTCAATGTGGGCAAGGGTAAACACGCATTTTAATGCACCAATGCAGGCATTCGCTTATTTTAAGTTTATGATGCAATACATATTATACATACAGAGCAGTCCAAAAGTATTTGGACAGTTAGACATTTTTTTGTTTTTGTTGTTGTTTTGGCACTGTACTCCAGCACATTGGATTTGCAATGGATCAGTGACTATGAGGGTACAGTGCAGACTTTCAGCTGTAATTTGAGGGCGTTTACATCCATTTGGGTGAACCGTCGCAAATGTAGCCCTTTTTATACATAGTCCCGCCATTTAGGGGACCAAAGGTAATTGGACAAATTAACATAAACTTAACTAAAGCCATCATATTTAATATTTGGTTGCATGTTACGATTTCCTGATGTCTGTGACCAAACAGCATCAAAGGTATCCATGGCATGAGCAATTTAAATTAAGAGGCGAGCCCAAGAATTCGGACATTTTATTAACGTTAGTTTATGCTGATCACCTCAGGTAACCGTTAGTCAGCAAGCCTTTATAAGTTTGCACATTTGTATGCTGAAGCAAGCACACAAATGTTATTTAACCAACATTCGTACGTTTAGCTGCAAGGCATTTTAAATACGTGGCCCTGACCAGTTGCAAATAAGCTTTTTTATTTGGAGAACCATATCCAACGACTAATCACATGATCAATTAACCAAACTAGCACGCTTAGCTGATGTTTTATTTAGCAAGCTCACTCACTCAAAGCGTCATGCATTGTTGAAAAACAAACAGGATAATGTCCGGACAAATGGAAAAATACTGTTACCTGAAATGGACGTCCCTCCACCACTTTATCAGTAGAATACAGAATCAACTTTTATATCAGAAACGCAAGCCCGATTACAAGGCGTGCAACAGCCTAACGTTAAACGTAAGAAATACGTGTTTTACTCAGACTGTAGTGTAATGAACGACAGACATCTATTTCACAAAGTAAAAGGCACCACCGCCCTCTAGTGCACAGGAGTATAGAACCAGGGCAGAAATGTCAGTTCTGAACAAAAACCTACAAAAGTCCCTGTTCACCTCGCTCAACGTGGCCTCGTTGTCTTTCCGAACACTTAGGAATAATTATCCCACACTTCCGAAATATTAAAACCATTCTTGACATCTGTATGTTCATATGTAGTTTCTAAACGAGCACAAAAAACATAACGGGTATTTTAAAATCGTTGTATTGAGCAAGTTCATATGTGAATATTCAATGATGAAATGGAAAAAATAAATAAAAAATAGTATTTAACCCAATGAATGTGTGACCTCGGGAGGGTCACACAGTTGCAGTTTGAGATTTCCGTTATGCGCCTCAGAATTACATGCATCCATCTGTCCCCGCCATCTGATCAAGTTGTATTGTCTTGCACAGTAAGGATAAATAAAATTGCTTCCTCAGGTTGTCTTTAAGGATAAATAAAATTGTTTTATGAAATGTATGATTACGCTGGGTTTTTGTCACGGCAAAGTTTTTGAAAATCAGGTAAAACTGAAAAGGAGGCTGAAATTGTGGAGTGTAAAAAAACATATTGTGATGGAAACGTTTGTCAGCACCATTTTGCACTGAGCAGTGACACTTTAACACTTTTTCGAGCATGGCTTAATAAAGGATATTTTTGTAGCCACGTATTAATAAGTTTTTCCTTTTTTCAGTTTGTGGTGTGTGAGTCCACTTCGTTTAGCCAGTAGTCTGAAATTAAATAAGAGTAGAATGCACTCATAAACTGGTGCACTTAATCCGTTGGTCCATCATGGAAAGAAAGAGCATGCTTTTTTGCCTTGAACGTTGTTACAAACAGCATGGTAAAATTGCATTAGCTACTAAGATAATAAAACGGGGTTACAGTGTTTCCGTTCTCTTTCATCATCTCGTTTCGAGATCCACCTATGGGAATGACGTCCGGTCATGACCACCACAGAAGCATCCAATTGCACCACGTCTGGCCCTGACAGACAGTAGCGTGTCAAATGCGAAGGAGGCTCCCGCCCTCCTTGTACGAGCATATATGACACTGCAACGCTACTTCTCTTCAGTTGACATTCGCTTCTCGCGAATTTTGGAGTACCCCACTCACAGCTTCGACCGTGTATCCTACACGAACTATGTCACTTAACTGTCCGCAGGAGGATATATCTCCGGATCCGCCTCCGCCGGGCGTGAAAGGTTCGGGAACGTGCGTCAGTGCTGAATAGCTCCACTCGGTGTTAGCCTGCTACCTCGCGCGCTAGCCCTTGTATTGTGCCAGGCTCCCCGCCCCAGACACGATTTTTTCCTGCATCTGCTAACGCAGAACAGGACAGTGCTGTCTCACAACTAGCCACCCACGCTAGCTTGTCTCTTTGCTCTAGCCAGCCGCCCACGCTGCCTGTTTCTCTGCTTCGCTGCCTAGCTCCCCGCTAATGGCTCTTTCTAAGCCCGTTCCTCTCGGCCCGTCCGAGGAGCTACGCTCGCGTGCCTGCCCGGCCGCATGCGGTGCCCTCATCGCGGCCAGGGACACTCACCCTCTCTGTGTCATGCGCTTGGGCTTAAAACATGCCCAGGAGGCCATCGACTCCCCAGAGAGCTGCAGCCACTGCCTCGCTCTGCCCAAAAAGCTCAGGCGACGGAGGCAGAGAGTTGCTGCTACCCACGGCAACGACCTGGGTCCCAAGGACTCTGACAAAGAGGACGATAGCACTACGGCCTCTCGGCCGCCTCAAGACCTTCCTTCCCTGAGTTGGGCTGACCACTCCGACCCAGACATGTTGGCGTTCCCTCTCTCGCTCTCCGGTACCCCCATACTGGAAGGAGAGACATCGGATAACGACGACATGGCGGTTGCGTCTGATTATTCGAGTGAGGAGGACGCTATTCCACCGGCCCAGTTAGCACCGGCTATGGGTACAGCTAACGCCCAACCCTATGCCGTGCTTCTGGAGATATGTGAGCGGGCCGCGGCCCGTCTCAATATCGAATGGCCAGCCCTCCAGAACCCGGCCGACGAGGAGAGGGATGTTTATGATGGGAAATTCCTGGGCCCCCCCCCAGTCCCCAGAAAACAGCTTTTCCCAGTTCTCCCCGCCTTCGCTAAACACTTGAAACACCACTGGAAGGACCCGCTTGATTTCAAGCACGGTTTCTCCGGTCTGGAGGTTAAGGACATGGCCGCCCACGCCATGGGGGAACCCCCAGCTGTTGAGCCCTCCATAGCTCGACACCTTAACCCCACGCAGGGAGGTCTCCTGGCGCCGCCCAGGCCTACCCTCCCTAATAAGATGGAACGCTTCACAGCCTCCATCCACCAGGCTTCCTACAGGGCCTCAGCCCTCGCGGTTAGAGCCCTCAATGTTTCCTCCCTCCTCTCAGCTTACCAAGCTGAGCTCACAGAGGAGATGGGGAAACAATTACATAAGGGGAGCCCTTCCCCTATACTGTGGCAAGAGATTGTCACTGTGAACGACTTGGTTCTGCGCAACTCTCGCCAGTGTGTCCAAGCCTGCGGCCGCTCCATGGCTCTCCGTAGCCGGCGAGTGGGCGCTCTGGCTTAATCTCTCTGGTCTGCCCGACAGTGAGAAAAGGCGCATAGCCGGCGCCCCTGTTGAGCCAGGCCAGGCTCTCTTTGGCCCTGCACTTACCCTCATGCAGCAGCGGTGCGACGACAAAAGGAAAGAGGATGAAGCCTTCAAACTCTGCCTCCCCCGCAGAGTGACGCCTCACTTGCCGCCACCCATGCGGCCTCCACAGCCCCCAGCGGTGAACCGCCGTGTCCAGCCAGGACAGGGCAGGGGAAAGCCCCAGGGCAGAGCCCCAGGCCAGCAGGGCAATTCCCCTGCTAAGCCTTGGGGGAATATGTCCTTTGCCGCAGCCGCGGCAAAGAAACCCTCTCCCACCCCCGCCGACCAGAAGCGGAAGCGGCCAGCCTGACACTACCGCTATTGGGGGGCTAAGTCCATGTTCTGGGGCAGTCAGCCCCTTGGACACAGGTTCATCTCCTCTCTCCCCCCCCATGAAGAGAAGGAGACTCCCAATTCAGGAGGACAGCCCTCCTCTGTTCGCTGCGGTCAGGGCACCTGTTGGAGTTCACGTGCCCCCCAGCTCCAGTCTCTGTTCCAGTACTCAAGGAGTGTTACCCACATTCAGTGTACAAGCGAACACCAGGCCATTCCTAATAAAGGCTCCCGCCCTGAAAGGCCAAAAAACAAAAAATGTGTTGAGAAAAACCCCTTCTTATCACATAAGGCCTCCCCTGGTTTCACCACTAGGTGGAGCGCCAGCCCCATTCAGCACGGCCGCACTCGGCCGTTCCCCTCTGCGGTCCTCCGCACCAGCAGGGGCGCTCACGAGCCACATACGAGTCTGGCAGGCGACGTTTGCCCCCGAGTGGGTACTACGCACAATAGCCAAGGGCTACAGACTCCAGTTTGCAGGGAAACCCCCATGTTTCAACGGAGTCATTTACTCTCAAACCGAGAGGAGTTCGGCCCATGTTTTAGAGGAGGAAATTTCCTCTCTATTACAAAAGGGGGCGATACGTGTGGTTCCCAGAGATCAAGCCCAACACGGCTTTTATTCTCGCTATTTCCTGGTCCCAAAGAAGGACGGTTCCCTCCGTCCGATCTTGGATCTCAGAGTGTTGAACAAACATTTGAGGCGGTACAACTTCAAAATGCTAACTTACAATACTCTTTCACGTTCAATACGTCAGAGCGATTGGTTCACATCAATCGATCTGAAAGATGCTTTCTTCCACATAGGCATCTATCCTCCCCACACAAAGTTCCTTCGCTTCGCCCACCGCGGCGTTTGCTACGAATACACAGTTCTACCGTTCGGTCTCTCCCTAAGCCCACGGGTGTTCTGTGTCTGTGTGGAGGCGGGTCTGGCCCCGTTAAGACTAACGGGGGTCAGAATACTGACTTATATGGACGATTGGCTAATCATTGCCAATTCGAGAGTCAGAGTCGTGAGAGACACGCAGTTAGTTCTGGCACAACTAGCTGCGCTCGGGTTCAGGGTAAACCTCCCCAAGAGCAATTTCTCTCCTTCTCAGAGTGTAACATTCTTGGGGCTGGTGCTAAACTCTGTTTCGATGCTAGCCCGCCTGTCAGCGGACCGCATTGTATCCCTGCGGGACTGTCTCTCTCTGTTCAAACCGGGCTTAAGAGTACAGTACCGCACATGCCTCAGACTGCAAGGGCTGATGGCCTCAGCCTCGCAGGTTTTACCGCTGGGGTTACTGAGGATGAGGGGCTTTATGAGGTGGGTTTCATCACTACACCTCAGCCCCGTACGCGATCTCCCTCGCCGTCTCACAGTGACACACGAGTGCGCGGCAGCTCTACGTCATTGGGAGAACACAGACTTTTATACTCAGGGAACCCCTCTCGGGACCGTTCTCATGAGAAAAGTCGTAACGACAGATGCATCCCTCTCTGGGTGGGGGGCCACTCAGGAAGGGCGTGTAGTGAATGGGATGTGGCCAATCCAGCTGCGCTCAGCTCACATCAATTATCTGGAGCTCCTGACTATATGGATAGCTCTCAGATATTTTCTACCCCGCTTAAGGCGACGGCATGTGCTAGTACGCTGCGACAATACGACTGCTGTAGCATACGTCAATCGCCAGGGGGGCATGCGCTCTCTCCATCTCCACAGTCTAGCCCACAGACTGCTGGTATGGGGCAGCCATCACTTTCTGTCGTTACGTGCGACCCATGTTCCAGGCATTCTGAACACGGGCGCAGATCTGCTGTCAAGGGGAAACCCACTGTACAGGGAATGGCGACTGCATCCCCAGACTGTGGAAATGCTATGGCAGAGATTTGGCCACGCAGCCGTCGATCTCTTCGCCTCGCACGAAAACACCCATTGTCATATGTTCTTCTCGCTACGGGACAAGAACGCGCCTCTAGGCGTAGATGCACTAGCCCACCCTTGGCCCAATGTGCTTCTATATGCGTTTCCCCCCCTCGCTCTCATCTCTCCCACTCTAGCCAGAGTGAGAGAGCAGAGTTTGACACTGATCCTAATAGCGCCCAGGTGGTCGAAATTGCCGTGGCTGGCGGAGATAATTCCTCTCCTTTATGCACAGCTGTGAGCGCTCCCGTTACGTACGGACCTGCTGTCTCAGGCGAACGGGGAAATATACCACCCCTGCCCAGAGCGAATAGCTCTTTGGGCTTGGCCCGTGAAAGGCACAACCTCGACGCTTTAGGGCTCCCCCCTCGCGTGGTGGCAACCATTCAGAGCGCGAGAGCGTCTTCTACCAGATCACTTCATGACAATAAGTGGCAGGTATTTGAAAAGTGGTGTGCCTCCCGTCAGTCAGTGCCCTATCAGTGCTCTGTTTCTGATGTGCTGAGTTTTTTACAAAACCTGATGGATGAAGGGAAATCCTTTTTTACCATTAAGGTCTACCTGGCAGCTATCACTGCTTGTCATATGGGTTTCAATGACAATACAGTGGGGCAGCATCCCCTCGTGCGCAGGTTCATGAAGGGGGCTCGCCGTTCTCTGCCTGTTGTTAAAAAGCTCATTCCCTCATGGGATTTATCACTGGTGCTGGAGGCTCTGTCCCAACGGCCATTCGAGCCTATACACGGAATAAAGTTAAAATTACTGTCTCGGAAGACAGCACTGCTGCTCGCATTAGCCTCTGCGAAGCGGGTCAGTGATCTCCATGCGCTCTCAGTGCATCCCTCGTGCGCAATATTCTCCCCTAATATGGATAAGGTTTTCCTTAAACCTAATCCTGCTTTTATGCCTAAAAGCTTCCCAGCTTTCACATGTGAGGTGTTGGAGCTTTCCGCTTTTCACCCACCGCCGTTTTCTTCTGAGGAAGAGAAAAGGCTACATATGCTGTGTCCTGTGCGTGTTCTCCACACGTATATAACAAGGACTAGGGCTTTCAGAAAGAGCAACCAGCTCTTTGTGGCCTGGGCCCCCGCCTGCAAAGGGAAAGCCATCTCTAAGCAGCGGCTGTCCCATTGGCTTGTGGAAGCTATTGTTATGGCATATGGTTCAAAGGGGGTATCGCCTCCCTCGGGTCTGAGGGCTCATTCTACGAGGGGCGTGGCTGCATCGTGGGCCCTATTTTGTGGGGTCTCCATGCAGGAAATCTGTTCAGCCGCAGGCTGGGCTTCTCCAAATACTTTTGTGAGGTTTTACCGTCTGGATGTTACCAGGACACCGGTAGCCCACTCAGTGTTGGGGGTGAGCTCTGTGTGAGCCACACACATATCACTATGGGTTAGTACTTCACACTGTTCCCGGACCCCAGTTACTACACTGGACAGTGGATTGTGTTTTGTACTTGCCTACAGGGGATGCGCTAGGCACCACCCTCCCGCTAGGGAGGGAGGCCTCCCTTGCTGGCTTGACAGCGTCTCAAATCTCCCATAGGTGGATCTCGAAACGAGATGATGAAAGAGAACTTTAGGTTACTGTCGTAACCCCGGTTCTCTGAAACATCGAGTGGAGAGATCCACCAACATTGCCCTGCTTGCTGTGCGCGAGAAGCGAATATGTTCACTGAAGAGAAGTAGCGTTGCAGTGTCATATATGCTCGTACAAGGAGGGCGGGAGCCTCCTTCGCATTTGACACGCTACTGTCTGTCAGGGCCAGACGTGGTGCAATTGGATGCTTCTGTGGTGGTCATGACCGGACGTCATTCCCATAGGTGGATCTCTCCACTCGATGTTTCAGAGAACCGGGGTTACGACAGTAACCTAAAGTTTTTATTTATTTAAAGTTTGTTTTTGTAAAACATGTTGTACTGTATACGATGTTTGAGTCTTTACTGGAGTGCCTGTTATCACTGACAGCTTTACCGTAATGCAGGAGTTCACAAATAGGGCTACATATCACTTACAAATAGTTACAAATAGATGAATGTCTCGACTCAAACCACAATGTCAAGTACATTGTATACTGTTTGTAAACTGTTTGTACACGTTTAGGCAGTTTTGCATACTTCCGGGTAGGAGAGGGGTGGTAGTGGAGGAAAGGAGGTGGGGAGTGAAAAATATTAGATCGCAGCCCTAGTTAGCTGGGGTGCGTCCCAATATTCTTCCCTTCTCACCTCCTTTCCTCCACTCGTCTCCTACAAAGAATTATGCAAAATACCCTGTACGTTTCAAGTGCAATTATTTGCATGCAGGCTACAGCAGGCACGTGCACACATAGACCTCAAAGGGGGCTTGAACACCTGCCGTTTGGCCTGCTATAGAGAAGTGCCCTTTTTCAGTAAAATAAAAAATATATATATTTAAAATAAATAAATAAATTCCTGTTTGCGCACAGCCTGCCCTGCCGAACAGATATATTGATTGAATCAAAATATCAGGTCGGGAGAGTGGTGCTCCCCGGCGATGCCCTCTACCTCTACCATCCCTCTTGGTTTCCGCCGCAGCGGCGAGCACTGTGTGGGCACCGAGCCTTTCTATGGTGAAAGAACGCACGCACGCAAAATTGCATGGATAAGCATGCATAGGCACTCGACAGTCGTGAGTCAGTCAGTGTGATGAGTTACTTTGAGGCAGACATTAGGTATGTAGCCAAACAAAGTATAAATATACTGTTAATTTTCGTTTTATATTGATATTAATGCGCTTTAGAAATTGCTTGACACTATTTGGCAGCTCAAAGTGTGCCAACTAGCTATCGTTAGCGTTGATACCTTTTGGTAGTAATGTGGGAATCAGTGGAATATGGTCGAGTTCTTGTGTCCCATCCACTGAATTTAAAAGAACGATCTCATCGCACCACAGTAGTATTAATGTTGCCTTATTGTCTCGATAGCTAGTTAGCTAATGTAATACGTTACATGTGAGAATAATTTATTGAAATACACTTCATTTCTTTGCATGTATCATTAATGAACTGTCATGTAGCAGTGTTTGAACCAACCTCAATCATGGGCTTGTTTTAAATAAATGATTTCACGGACCGCCAAAGGGAAATCGCGACCGCCAAAATGACAATAATTGAGAAAACGGCAAATAAATTCATATCCAAATGAATTCCTTTTTTTGGGTGCAATATGGTCTTTCGGCTAGCGGATGGCGATGTATACTGTACTAGTTGCCTTCAAGATTTCAGTACTAGGAGATGAGTAGAAGAAGCAGAACCATAGACTGTATAGAAATGAGGCTCAGCTATTCTGTGGCAGAGTGCAACCTAAATCTTTGAGGCGACTCAGTAGAAAGACATAACGTACGCAGCGAGTTGGATGGAACACGCTCCAATTTTGAATTAGGCTACCTGTTATGTTCTGTACATCTGTTTGTATTATTATTTGATATTTATTCTGGATTTATTATTTTTAATTTCATCATTGCATTCCCCTCTGTTCGTGGGTCGTCCGAGTCTCATCTGTGTGTTTGTTTACCCAGTCTCGTGCATGCACTATTCGGGTGACTTCGGGAGTTTTCGTGGGTTAACGTTGTATTTCCGAAGTTTCGTTTTTTGTTACTTCCTGATTTCCTTCCCGTGTATAATTGTATATATTATTAACTCGCGGTAACAATCACTCAGGTGCTTTATTAATTACGTGCACTTTACTAAAACCAATTCACATAAACGCATACTAACAACTGTCTGTCTTATAGTTAGATACTAACATTTAACTAGCTTCTCCGCTTTATCTTTGTTACTCGCATTTCTAACTGGTCCTGAGCTACCTCTGTAATTCGCTCCAGCTGTTTGTACTTAGACTTCACCTCTCTTGATTACTGTGCACACTCCGCTCCTATTCGAGCGCGTTGTTTGTTATGCATGTTTCTGAATCCCTTCCATGTTTTCGTTATGTTCTCGTGATTGAATTATTGTTTACCGAATGTGTTAATCTCACGTCGTTTGTTACCCCTCCCTTTCCTATGTGTTTATAAGACCCACAATTCTGTTTCTTCCCAGTCAGTGATTGAGTGTTCTTTATTTATTTTTCTATTTGTGCGCTATCAAAATATCATAATTGGTATAATATTCAATTACCTTTGATTTCTAAAACCTAACTCCTGAACACAACCCTACTGGTACTTTACAACCATAGCCTACATATATACTCCGAAAACTATTTACGGTAAAATTTATGGAACAGAAATTTGCTGCGTGCGTTCGCATAGCCTACGTACTGCCAGAAACCATATTCTCTGCCAGGAAAAACCCTGAATACATAAATTTTAATATCCCTTCATTCCAAGCATATATTTATTTAATTATTTGCAAAATCGCCGGCATGCCCTTTTATGAATTTGGGCCCTTGCCCCTCTAACATCCTCTGCGCGTGCCTGGGCTACAGTAATATACCTGACATTGTGGTTTGCGTCGAGACATTAATTAATATGTAACTATTAATACGTAATTAAGATGTAATCAGCAACATTACATGAAGACACATGCACCCGGGGCACGGAGGAGAGGAGGGTGCATTTTCCGAGCATTTAGACGCACCCTAATTAATCCTGCTTCGTAGTATATGCAGAGGTGTAAAGTAAGGAATTACAACTACTCTCGTTACAGTACTTGAGTATCGTCCCCCCTGTTACGGTACTTTGTTGAGTATAATTACATTATAGTACTTTTTACTTTTACTTGAGTTTATTTTTCATAATGTATTTTTTATTTTGATAATCGTCACAGAGTAAATTAAATTTGGTGATTTAAGTGAGTCCCTGAAACTCTAAACCAATTAGAACAAATCGCAGGCACAATTTTAAAAGATTCAGACAATTCAACATGATTAGAATTTTGAGAGCCAATTAAATCAGGCCTACCCAAGTCAGTCGCTGCAACCGCGGCGCGAAGCTGTTCAAAAGTGTGTCGAGTGTGTCTGTGTGTGCAAGATGTCGGAACTGTCACAGACAGAGTTTGTCAGCGAAAATCCCTGGCCCCACTTATCCCAAATTTTTTATTTTAAAGCCACGAAAGGCAATAACATTATAATGAAATGCAAAATGTGCATGCCAAAACCGGTGAAGATCTCTGCTTTTATGAATTAATCTTCTAACCCGAGGAAGCATATGGAGGTAAGCAACTAGCTGGCTAGCTACAAGAATTTTTTCACTTTTACTTGGATGTTTTAGACTAAGAAATAAGCAAGACAGCTCTGTATTAACTATTAACTGTAAACTTAATACTGTCGCTTCCAGGTGTTTTGGGGGTGCCTGTGTTAGAGTGCAAAAGTGAAAAGTTCAGCAATATTGCACAGGCATCTGCCAAAAACCGAATCGTGGAGTGAAACATTATGGAGGTAGATTTCTATCAAAAATAAACAAGCACAAAAGTATAATCCACAATTGTATTTACCATCCACACACACACACACCTCTCAATTTGTGTTCGTAGATATAATCCACAATTGTATTTACCATCCACACACACACACCTCTCAATTTGTGTTCGTAGATATAATCCACAATTGTATTTACCATCCACACACACACCTCTCAATTTGCTCCCAGCATTGAGCATGCCAATTGCATGCTTTCTGAAGACTTGCAACATCTGTGGCATCGGGTCAACACACATTTGAGTGGTCTTTTATTGTCCCCAGCAAAAGTTGTGTCAGTGTAATGGTCACACCCTGTCTGGTGGTGGTTTATCTCATTGAAGGAGAAATGCTTAGTAGTGTGAATGTAAACAAATTTGTGCACAAAATTGAATAAAAATCCCAGCGTTGTACATTCATTGTTGTGCCTGGTTTCCTGGAGAGAGAGAGAGAGAGAGAGAGAGAGAGAGAGAGAGAGAGATAACATGTTATTGACATTTGACTTTTGGCATTGACATTTGACTTCCAAATGGGTTTTGGCCTTGCTCCATTTTGTTGGTTCGAACAAAGATGCCTTGCAGAATGGGCAGTGAAACCTCTTGCAGCATGTGGTGCATCATTAAATGGCAAGGATCGTTCTTTTTGTATAGTTATATGAATCTTGAAAAATATAAAGCCTAATTGGTCAATTTGAACACTTAGTTAATTTCACTGACACAAATTCAGCCTAGTACTGGACCAAAAGACATTTTGAATATTCTGTCCTGGATTGAGCTTAATCTGTGTCTGTGAAATCACTTCATATATACAGCACATGACAGAATCTAACACGAGTAAGTAGTGTAAGCCTATAGATGCAGAATACATAATAACTGACTATTAAAATACCCAACATTACAAAACAATGTCCAAATGAAGAGACTGGCTGATAACACATACAGTGGGGGTAAACAGGCAGTCAGCACAGTTTAGCTAATTATTAAGATTATTTAAACTTAATTAAAATGTTAAAACAATTAGTATTAAACAAACATTTACACTGAAGACAGTACTGCTGATGTAATGTAGCTGACGGACACAGATCATATCGACATGCTCTTACCATCTTTTGAAGTTTAATCAATGTGTTGGCTAGAATTCATTAGCATAGTCAACTAGTTGGGCTTGCCAAAATCGCACTACGGTTTCATTAAACAAATAAACAAATGAGGCTCACGTCAAAGTTAGTTCGTTTTGCAGCAAGCTATCGGTAAACTAACATTATAACAGATGATTGTTTGTAGTGCCTTTTAAATATGCTTCGATTATCTTGGAATCGAACATTAGCGTTAGCAAAGACTATCATAAGCTAACATAACTCGCACTTTGACTAGCTAGCTAACGTTAACTTTGCTGTTGGATTCAAGACACCAGAATTGTTTTTAACATTAAACAAATAAAACTTGATTCACATTCAGTTTTGTACTCACATTCAGATTGTCGTCCATCTTCTTGTTTCTCTTGTGCATGCGAAGGACTCTAGGGTCTTCAGACCGTCCAGGTCCTGAGACTGTCCCGGCCCTGACACTGCACCGCTCCGGTATTGCAGGCACACCTTTCTCCTTTCAACTAGGAGTTTAATGTCTAAAATAAGGGAAATCAACCCGACAAGGAAGAACTTGACATCACATCATCATGGCAGCTCACCGCGACCCACATTGTGAACAGTAAACAAACATTATTTTTAGACGAGTTTAGTTTTTAAAACACTTCAACTTTCGTTTTTCAGCATGAAACTATAACTACTATTGCATGTATTGTGTCCATTAAGCAGAGGTTAAAAATTTTTAAATTGATGTCAATGTGTTATCTATTTTAGTAGCCTAACTCAAAAGTATTTTGATTTGTTTCTTGTAGATTTTGACTACTTTGAGCAAGAATTAGTTACTTTGAACAATGTAAAATGTAATAATCCAAATAAGTTCATTTCGTCTAACTAGAACTATTTAATTTAACATCATGTGACGTCTCTGAGGAAGACTGCAGGAAGTCAGCAGTCGAAACTGTCAGGTATAACAAAAAAATAAATGCGTCTTTTTATATGAACAATAAATTAAAAAATGTAAAATGTAGTTATAAAATTATATTATCATTAGCTATGATAGATTACATTGATAATAAATTGATTTAACATAATTTACGTTGATTTCCATTGTTAACATCAACATTGTTTCAGCATTATTTCAATGCATTGAACAACACACATGGCCAGCAATACATGCGATTCCTTTAGCAAGCTGCCTGTAACTAATTCACCTCGACGTAGGCTACTACGAGCATTTAACGTTAAAGCTGATTTACCGAGCCCACTCACTGGATGGATAGGAGGCTTCGGTCTCCCATCCGCCTTCACTTGCAATTTTTTTTCAAAGTTTAAGGATTGAAAATAACGTTACGTTAATCCCACAGAATCCAATCCAGGATGTTTACATTCACAGGTTCCATTTTCTTTCAAATGCAGCCAAATTAAATGGCAAAAGCTAACGTTACAAAAAGTGAGCTAGTTTAGGCTAACGTTAGTTAAATCATTAACGTTAGCAATTAGCTAGCTATTAACACTACAACACGATAAAAAAATTAACTATTTACAATACAAATCACCACTGACAACGCCACAACCATAAAAATTGAATACGTTTCTCTCTCGCTCCCTTTCTCTCTCTCTAATACAGTAATGGTCATTTGGTCTAGATCTACTCGAAATTGGCGGTGAAGATGATATTGCTGTACAGCTGAACTTGTGTTCTGAATGGTTAGACATTATGTCAATCATCAGGACGAGAACGCGCACAAGAATGATTGAAACTCTCTTGAATACTTTAGTGAGGCAGTGCTTCACGGGTGGGCTCAAAAACGCGTCATAATCCACAATTATCCAATCATGTCTTATAAAGTTCCCCATTGATTTCCAATGGTCAAGTGAAGCAGTCAGACACTGTGCCTCACTGAAGTTCCTTTTAAAAGTCAAAGGGTGGCGCTGTTTTTCACGATACAAGCACAGAACTATGTATACAAGAAGATACAAGGCATATTTTTGAATCTAAGCACTTTTTTTAGCTTCACAAGGGAATGCCGTAAGTCGGTGATGATTCAATATTAATAATAATAATATGTTTATTTGTAAAGCACATTTTAAACAACAATAGTTGACCAAAGTGCTCAAGATAACAAAAGCCATAAACAATACACTAAAAACACAAAGACCAGTTTAACAGACAAACAAGACAGAAATGCTATTCTCATACTGAGTTAAAAGCCAAGGAATAAAAATGTGTTTTAAGACAGGATTTAAAAACGGGCAGTGTCGGGGCCAGCCTAACATGCAGAGGCAACTCGTTCCAGAGTTTGGGGGCTACCACTCCAAAGGCATGATCTCTCCTGTGCTTTTTTTTTCTTCTTTCTGAGAACGGACCCTAAGGGGAGCAAGTAAAGGGAAAATAGGATTGGCTCAAGAATAGAACCCTGCGGGACTCCACAAGGGAGAGGCGCTGAGGAGGATACAGGGTCACCAAGGCTGACAGAAAAACTTCTGTCAGACAAATAAGACCTGAACCACTCCAGAGCAGTGCCTTTAATGCCAACACAGTGCTCCAGGCGAGAGATGAGGATATTTTGGTCTACTGTGTCAAATGCAGCTGTGAGATATAAAAGCATAAGAAGGGCAGAGTCCCCGGAGTCAGTAGCCAATAAAAAAACTTTTAAAAGTGCAGTTTCAGTGCTGTGAAGGGCTTTAAAACCTGACTGGAACACCTCAAGGCCATGGAACGCCATGTCTGTCATTCAAAAAAGACTGCAATTTTCTCCAGAATTTTTGAAAGAAATGGGAGTTTGGAGATTGGTCTAAAATTGGAGAGGACTGAGGTGTCCAGATTGGGCTTTTTGATCAATGGTTGCACTACTGCATGTTTAAAATTAGTTGGCACCACACCTGAAGCAAAACTGCTGTTCATCATTGTTTGGTCCAATAGTCTCACAAATCTCCTTAAAAAAGTAAGGGGGGACAACATCTGTGAGACAAGCTGCTGGTTTCATGACTAATAATTTTATTTAAAAGGGAAAGAGACACAGGCTCAAACTGGTTAAAAACAGCAGAGCAAGTAACAGTGATAGATGGGTCATAAGAAGGGAGTGAGATGTGTGCTCTAATAGTCGCAATCTTGTCAACAAAAAAGCGAAGGATTTCTAAGAAATAAAGACAAGCAGATTGGGGGGTATTTAGAACAGTGTTAACAGTGCTAAAAAGAACACTTGGTTTGTGGCAGTTATTTGAGATATTTTCTTTTCAGCTTTGACAATTTTCTGATGTCTGCACCAGCTGTCCTTTAAAATGTCAAGTCACCTGCAGCTTGTCTTTTTTCCACTTGCGTTCAGCTCTCCTGCATTCTTGTCTGATGGCACGAGTCGTGTGATAAGTAATAATTCAATATTAAAGAAAGCCTATGTTGCATGTATGGTTGTGTGATATGCATGTTCTTTTTCACCTCTTTTTTTTGGTGAAGCAATGCTTCACCTGTTGTCTTAGAGAAACCTCCTCTGCTATGGACTATTTCACAAACTAAAAGGCACTACCGCTGTTCACCTCACTCAACGTGGCCTCGTTGTCTTTCAGAGCACCTAGGAATAACTCTCCATACTTCTGAAATATGAAAACCATTCTTGACATCTGTATGTTCGTATGTGGTTTCTAAACGAGCACAGAAAACAACGGGTATTTTAAAATCATTTTATTGAGACAAGTTCATATGTGAATATTCAATGATGAAATGGGAAAATATCAAAATTGTATTTATCCTTATTGCAACTACCCAATGAATGTGTCACCTCGGGAGGGTCACACAGTTGCAGTTTGATATTTCTGTTATGCGCCTCAGAATTACATGCATCCAGCCACACATACATAATTTACAAATTCAAAATAAAGTTACTAACAAATTATATGTATATAATTATAGATTCATGAATGACAAGGAATGATTTGCGAGTGATTAGAATAAATTGGACACACAATCCTTTGACTGAATAAACCCTCTCCCGTAGAAATAAAGCCAGTGTAGAGAGAACTGCCAATTGCCAGCTGGGCTACATTCACAACAGCATCAGATGCATAGGAAAGGTTCTGTTGGTTACAAACACAACTGCTTTCAAAGCAACAGTAGCCATTAAGCAATGTCATATCATATCAATACCACTGGATGCACACCCAGTGTCATATTATTGAAATACACTGAGACATGTCTAAAAATGACCACAGTGATAATTTTGTTTTGTTACAACAAAAAAAACATGGGGACCATATCTATGAATTTTCCCGGCCAGTAATTCAGTCACCTGACCTGACTGTAGGTGTCACTGTTGAGCTGCCATACAAGCCATAGCCAACTGATTTGCTTCTGAAAGGAAATGAAGGGCTTGTTTTACTTAATCAGTGCTCCACAAATTCACCAATCATTAAACAATCTTGATCCACACAGTATAAATATCAGTCAGTCCGTACAACATAAAAAACAAACCTGGAGGCATGTTGGTCTCCTCTTTCCACACAACTAAGACTCATTCGATTGGTCCAAACATGTCCCATGGCAGTATTAAAAACATCCAGTTCCCTCATGGAGTTCACATGACCAATCAAATACATATAATTCAGGGAGTCAAAATCTGGGTCATTGAATGCATTCTCATATTTCAGGGCAAGCTTCACCTGCTGCCATATAAATTATATGCAAATGAGACATGCCATGCCTCACCCAATCTTCACTTCAGCGACAGCGATTATGAGAAAAAAAATTCTCTAATTATTATAATAAAAAAAATAAAAAAAAGTACTCATTATAAATGGAATTGGTTGACTCCCATTCTGCGTGGATGATTACCTTTTTTTAAACCACAAAATTTTTAGTCTGACCATAAAACAACCATTAGGAAACTGAACTATTGTCTCAAACAGAAATAAATATAAGCCAGCACTGTTTTTTCCCCACCTGGTAAGTGTTATGATTATGAGCTTCCATGGGCAATGATCAATGCCAGGGATATCAAAACAGAATCTCAATAAATGAAAAAACACTTCCCTGGCAAGAAATATGGAAAAGCTGTCGTGGATGTGGATCGTCTCAGCAAAAAAAAAATTATGATTATTTTTTAAACAAATATTATTATTATTTTATTTTTTTTACAATACTTTTTTGAAATTGTCTCTGAAGTACTCATACATTTGACACGGAAATTTTTTTTGAAGTTCCCTTTTTGATATTCCCAGAGGGTTCCCAGTTTTCCTTCTGGTCCGAGCCAAATTCCTCCACCATTCCCACCCCCTTTGCAAGTCCCCCCACTAAATATATTTTGAAACAGCCATTGGTCCAGGACTCCTTTGCATAAACACATTGCAGGGGATCTCAACCCAGCTTCTCTGTATGTTTCTGTAATATTCAGGAGGCTGCAACATGCTCTGCCAGAGTCTGTGTGGAGGGGCCCTTCTGACCAGGTCTCTCCTGGATGGTTGGCCAGTGGAGAGGGTCAGCTGAATGCCCAATGCTGTTTGATGTCAGCCGGGTTACAGGGAACCATGACTATCTTGCCTTCTTGCAGGGTCATGCACTTGTTGGAAGAAGGGTTCCGTAAGAGCTGCTCCTGTAAAACGGTCACAAAGACAGGTCACACTCTCCTAATATATGCCAGCACACAGTCTTATGTTGCGGTTGAGCATAGGGCGGAACAGTGGGTAGTGGTGGGGGAATTTAGTTTTTGGGCAGAGGACATTGTGGTTTCTACCCAGAGATAAAATGGAGTTTTGCTTTGGAGGAAAAATATTCAACACAGGTCTACAAATTGATTAAATACACTGCCTGGCCAAAAAAAATAAGTCACCGGTGCACCAGTCATGCATAGTGCCCACTGTACAAGCCTCTGGAGGCAGTGTTATGATCTGGGGTTGTTTCAATTGGTCAGGTCTAGGCTTAGTAACGTTATGCAGCAATAAAATGAAGTCAGCCGAGTACCTGAATGTACTGAATGACCAGGTTATCCTATCAATGGGCATATTCCAGGATGACAATGCCAAGATTCATCGGGCTCAAAATGTGAAAGAGTGGTTCAGGGAGCATGAGGAATCATTTTCACACATGGATTGGCGTCCTGACGTTGGTTCGACTATCCCGTCGTCAATACAAGATCTCGACCAAAAATTAATGCAACTCTGGACAGAAATAAATGTGACGTTGCATAATTTTGTCGAAACAATGCCATGAGGAATGCGCGCCGTAATCAAAGCTAAAGGCGGTCCAACTAAATATTAGTGTGCGACTTTTTTTTTGACCAGGAGTATGTGAAAAATAATAATACATGCAAGTACTATGTGTAATACATGCAAGTATCACAGCACGTAACCGACACTGTGGCGCTTGTGGTCTGATCTCATTTATGGACAGTGTTTGGTGGCTTCCTTACCGAGGTGAACTCCCACTGCTGTCTCTGGTCTACCACTGTACCACGGCCTTTCAGCTGGCACATCTCCACAGAAACCTGCTGTGGTTCAGGCCGCACGTGTAGACACAGTTGCTTCCCGATGTTGTGCCGCAGCTCCTGGTGGGACGTGTACTCGAAATACTGCAGAGTGATAACAGCACAAACGCACGTGTGTTGCTGACAGACTGGCCCATCAACAAACATCACACCAGAGACTAGCCAATTAGTAACCAGCTGCCCGGAGACTAGTCAATCAAATCAGAAAACAGCAGTTTAGAGACTGTCCAAAACATCAAAGTCAGACAATTCAGTCATCACATTGTCAATGTGGTAGAGGTTTTTATTCAAATAAATCTAGTTTTCACTTATTCCGTTTCAAACTTAAGCAGTAGACAAAATGGCCAGTGCAGAGGGCAGTTTGTTAGTTGTGCAAGACACATTTCTGAACTCTGCTGTGTTCTGTAGCATATTGTATATACAACCTAGTGCCTGATATGTTATGTGCCCCCTTTTTCCAAGTTACAAAATTTTCTCCCAGCCAGGTGTGAAGGTAGGAAGCATAGTGAAGATAAAGGGCTCTATCTAGATGATCTTCGTGCTTGGTAGAAAACCTTTGTCCACTTTTGCTAGTTAGATGGCGTGTTATTTGAGCACTAAGTATGGCGCAAGGTGCAAATGGGTCTCTTTATTAATTATAGGTGCGTCTTAGGGGTAACATGCAATAAACCAATTAAAATGTCATATCCCAATCCCTTTAAAAGCCACCCGAGTTTGCAAACTCTAATATGATGGCAGACAGTAAGACTGAAAACAGCGATTTACAGGTGGTGAAAGAAACATGCATGTGCACGTAGTTAAAGCTTGCAAGCAAGGAATAGGCGACATGGATCAATATTATGATCAATATTATTCGGACTAACCATGATGATGCGTTTTGATACACAATAATAATCTTTCACATCAGGGTTCATCACCAGCACGGGTTCCCGGTAATTGACCAAACTATTTCCCAGAAATATAATAACGGGAAAACGGGAAACTTTTTTCCATTAGCTTACACCTGCTGTTATTTTACTAAATATATGCGGTTTAATTTCGTTATAACACCTGCAACATCTGAGCAAAAGCTACCAGAACTTGGCTTCCCTCTCAGCTTAAAAAACGCCAAATTGGCCTGCTTGTTTAACGAATTTCGTTTGAGTATACAATGAAGCATTGTCAAACATCAATTCCATGAAGACCACTTTCCTGCGATTCCAGCGTCTAAAAAATAATTTTGGGAAAAATATGAACCCCCATTTCACAATGTAATCTTGATATTTTTATTAGGGGTGGGACAATGCACCGGTGCATCGCGATGCATCGATCCGAATGTGTAAATACAACTGCATCGATCTGCAAGATTCGAATCGATAAGCATCGATTAATATCGCATTTTAAATGAATGTACACGTATTCATTTATTCAAAAATTATTTAAAATATATATTTCTGAGACACGATTACTTTTAAAACTCTTTTGACCAGCTTCAATCCATGTTTCTGCTCCAACCCCAACGTAAGCGTGAGTTGAAAGTAGCGACTATGAGACGGACAGATCTGAGCGAAATGGCTAGCTGCGTGCTCGCTGAGTGCGACAAAAGAGACAGAAACTCCGAATTTGCGATGTTCCGAACAGAAAATCAGTGGTATGGAAGCATTTCGGGTTTAGAAAGAAGGAGGGTGTACTTGACAAAACCGCTGCAATATGCAAGATCTGCCAAGTAGAAATCAGATACACAGGCAACACCACAAACATGATAAGCCATTTGAGCCGACGATACACAATTGACGTGAAGGACAGCAAGCGCGTTAGCAAGCTGGTAAGCAAGCTAAACTCGGGAGTCATTGATGAGTTTCCTGGAGAAATGGCCAAACAGTTCTATTTTTTTGTATAATTGTTTTTATTCGTTTTTATACACATACCGTGTCCAGACAGTTAATTGTAAAGTGCTTTCTGATATTTAAATTTAAACCATTTTCTATTCAAAATCAAGTAGACGTTAGAGACAAAAAACAAAAATAGTAAGACTATTTCCAATGTCTTACGTTCAATTAATTATTACTACGTTAACTGTCCGATTCACAAAATGAATGTCGTGGAACCTAGATACACCATACCATGCAGAAAATATTTGAGTGAAAAATGTATACCTGCTCTGTATGAAGAGGTGAAGAAAACTGTTCGACTGTCCTTGCAAAACGCTACGAGAGTAGCTTTAACTACGGATGGATGGGCATCTTGCTCCACCGAAGTTCTAGATCGTACTAAGATTTAGGAAAGTACTATGCATGACACTAACCTATAGGCTATTTCATTTTTCTTGGCCCAGTTTAGTAATTGTTATACATTTAGCCATTTTCATTTTGTAAATAAAGGAAATGTATTAGAGTACCATGTCTGACACTGTTTGAAAAACAATAACCTAAATAGGGCAACTTTAGAAAATACACTGTTAGTCATGTTTATTGCTGCATTATTTGCTGCAGACAGCTGCAAAATGTATGGCATGCCTTAACAATAAACATAATGCTGTGAACTTGGTGTAAGGTTCTAATTGAATATTTAATTACTGCTGAATGTATCGGTATCAAATCACATTAGCATACCTATTTAAAGTATCTAAATTAATCGAACCGAATCGAATCGAATCGAATCGTGGTCAAACGTAAGATATTATGATGCATCGAACCTTTGCCTAAAGAATCGGAAACGAATCGAATCGTGATGGGATTGAATCGTCCCACCCCTAATTTTTATGCATGTTTGTGCATGCCCCTGTGTATACAACAGACAGGAGGGGGTGTGTGCCTTGTGCACACGCCTATGTAGACTAGGGATGTGCATGTTTAGTCGACTAATCGAGTAAACGTTGCTACCCTCGCTAGTTGGCACCAGAAATACTAGTCGGTTAAACTTATTATTATTATTATAAGTAATACTTATTATTTTAATATATATTACTTATCTTTATATCGTGCAGTTAAAATAACATTGAAACAACTGCAACATGACCTAAGACCAGGTTTGTGGTGGTTTTAGTGCAAGCGCTGAATGCTGCCTCAAGATAGCAAAAATCTAAAATTATCCTGGCCACACCTCATCTTAAGACCAACCCGTCCAGTTCACTTGCTATGGGCGCAAGTTCACTTGCTATTTAAACAACATGAGTGCTGGATGCTAAAATGACGACTGCGTCGGTCTGAAACGAGCAAAGACACTTGCGTTTGGGTTACCACCGGGTGTAAGATAGCAAAGACACTTGGGTTTGGGTTACCGCCGGGTGTAAGATAGCAAAGACTCTTGCGTTTGGGTTACCGCCGGGTGTAAGATAGCAAAGACTCTTGCGTTTGGGTTACCGCCGGGTGTAAGATAGCAAAGACTCTTGCGTTTGGGTTAACGCCGCTTAGCGCCGGGTGTAAGATAGCAAAGACACTTGCGTTTGGGTTACCACCCCTTAGCTTCGGGTGTGAGATACAGATAGAGCCCAAAAACTTAGAAAGCTGGGCTTGAACTGGAAGCAATAAAGCTTTTCAACCCTGTAGTCTAATGAGACACGTAGCATCCTTGGCACCAGGGAATGCAAATTATACGGTAAAATAAATAAGTATGCGAGAGGAAAGTATGAAGTTTTTTGTACTTTTAAACAGGTTCTAGGGAATGACACACAACCATTTTGTTTCATGGGACAAATGTCAATAGATGCACCCAAAAAATATTACTGTTGTTATCTGTGGAAATTGTCAGAATTTTTGAATGTGCATTGGAATTGGAAATGGCAGCTAGCTTCTGCTTT
This sequence comes from Ilyophis sp. 1 JC-2022, assembly GCA_022702515.1. Classification (NCBI taxonomy): domain Eukaryota; kingdom Metazoa; phylum Chordata; class Actinopteri; order Anguilliformes; family Synaphobranchidae; genus Ilyophis; species Ilyophis sp. 1 JC-2022. The sequence continues at coordinate 27,981,282 of CM040402.1, read as the reverse complement.
CTAGTCAGAATCAGGTTAAAGACTAGTGGGCCATTGTAATGCTGAGGCCAAGGTAGGTCCAAAGATGATAGGCACAAAATTGAAATCATGTTTTTGTCGGAACAAAACATAATTTCAGTGCTACCTGGTGGCCATTGTCATACTGCTGCCCTGTTCATCAGATAAAATAACATCACTAAAGGCATGGTTACTAGATCACGGTCATCATTGGTGGTGCGCTACCTGGTCACTGTTTGCAATATCTCAGGCATACGTTCTCACCAACACACTCCTGCATATCTGATTACCATTAGCTGTGTTCTCAGCCATACCTGGTCACCATTAGCAACATTCTCAGGCATAGCTAGTCACCATTAGCAACACGCTCAGGCATACCTGGTCACCAATAGCAACACTCTCAGGCGTACCTGGTCAGCGTTAGTGGTATGCTTGAGCACACCTGATCAACACTAGCAACACTCTCAGGCGTACCTGGTTGCCACCCATGTTGTGGCACGTATACATGATCATAGGTTTCCCTCCTAGGTTATTCTCTCCTACATCCAGGCAGGTCTGAGAACCGGAGTTCTTGATCTGTGTGCAGACAAAAGATCGAGAGAGAGAAAGAGAGAGATCAAGAAGGAGGGAGAGAGTGATGTGTATAATGTTCATCTAATGCTGTGGCACTGTAATGTCATGCCAATAAAGCGTTGTTGAACAGTCAAGAACGCAGGAAAATGCACTTGACCTCAAAACACACTTCTGTATAAGAACAATCATTAGCTATGTGCTAGACAGATGAACATACAGTAGGGATGGGGGAATGGCATCAGGAATCCCCACAATGGGTGGAGCAACCATAAATCAGAATCAATACTTCCCTTCCATTGTAAAATGCTATAATTACAGATCAATGAGTAACTGATCATTTATGATAACTCCACCCATTTGGGATTTCATAGTCTCAGATTAAAATGACCAATGAAATACTGAATAAAATAAAAAAACTCCAAGAGTCCTGGAGCACCACAGTATACTGCTTTTTGGTGAATTTCTATGTTTAAATGTATGTTTTCAGTCACTGATTGGCTAAAGGGTCCACACACTCATCTCCAAGACCTCAACTGGCTGATTGAAAGGAAACCATAAAAACCTGTAGACACCGCAGCCCTCCAGGACCCTCCAGGAAGTTTAACACTCCTGAGCTAGCACAACAAGATTGCTCACTACAGCCAGAAGGCAAAAAAAATTCAAGGCAACACCCCTCTTAAACAGAGTGTTAACTTGTGGCGTTTTCTAGCTGTGCGGCCCATCTTTCAACCCACGGGTGTGATCACAGGCAAACCAGCCGGTCTTACCGCTCCAAACTTGTCTGGGATGAGGTCAGGAATAAAGACTTCTGGGTAGATGTTCTCCAGATACCATGTGAAGTTCTTGCAGTGCAGCCTCTCCCTCAGTTTCACCCGCTCAGATATGTCGCCATACTTGTTCTGTGGGCGGGGCAGAGACAATAAGATATCACTGAGTCACTGAGACTGAAAAGGGAATGCTGGCAGCTGACGTTTGCAAGAAGAGCTGTGCAGCGCCACAAGAATGCACCGTTGCGCAACGGAGAAAAGGTAGAGGGAGAGCGACGCTTTTCTCCACTGTGTCCAACAGTAAATGCACTCCGCAGCAGGGAAGGGCAAAGGGGGGAAGGAGAGGGTCATATCCATTTCCAGATTTCATCCTTTCTTCGGTTCTCACTTATTTAGTTCCATCATGTGACCCGAATTTTAAGCTACCAGTTTTTGACCAGTCTGTGAATCACAGCCCCTTTTTTTGTGTCCCTATATAGAAAACTTGCTGTGGTTTAATGTACAAGTGAACTGGCATTAGTGTATACTGTTGAGCCAATTAGCTTTCTGAGTGAGTGTTTGGTGTAAGCAAAAATCTGCTTACACATTGCCCTGCCCCCCCTCTCTGCCTTGGGACTACGAGTGTGTGCTGTAGGGAAACAGAAACATTGAGTGCAGTGAGTCCAATCCATCAACAATGCAAGGGAAGTCGGCAAAAAACTGTAGACTTCGGGCAGTGAAACTGAAAGAATCCTTTGTAACTCATAATTTCCTGTCTCCCAAATAAATAATTTCTTCAAGAAAAAAAATATTTTTCTCAAAAACATACGTCAGAATTATTGGCACTCCTAGAAATTCTTATGAACAAAAGCCAATAGAATATTACTGCTCATATTTTACTTTTCATCCGAGTCTTAGGAAGTCTCACAAGGTCATCCATGACTTCCTCTTTCACTGTTGTTTAAATATGAGGTGACACACATACCAAACTACCTTAGTTAGCCATCAATGTGGGGAAGTTGACACAAAGATAAGATAAGGGGTTGCAGACCTTTATAAATCAGGCAATGGCAATACAAAATTAGCTAAACGCCTGAAAATACCAATGTTCACTCTTAGTTCCCTCACACACGATGAGGAGGATGGTTCAAGAACCAAAAAATTCACCAAGGCTCACAGTTGGAGAATTTCAGAAGTTGGTTGCATTTTGGGTATCCAAAAGCTACCACTAGGTGCCACTGGCATGCCAATAAGCTATTTATGATGCTTGCCAGAAGAAAGCCTCGGTCATTAAAACTCAAGTGTAAGTGCCTGGAGCTTGTAAAACATCACTGGAACTTTGATTGTAAGACAAAAAGAGCTTTTTGGCTAAAAAACACCAGAGATGGGTTCGCCATAAAAAGAGGGATGGTCATGTATAAAAAGAACCACTGTGGAGGTTAGTGGTGGATGTGTGATATTGTCAGCCTTTTTTTCCTCTAAAAGGCCCTGTGAACCTTGTTAGGATACATGGCAGCATGGACTCCAAGTACCACAAGAATTTTAACCAAAATCTGGCTGCATCTACCAGGAGGCAAACAACTTGTGGGTTGTGGTTGGATCTTCCAGTAGGACAATGACCCAAAGCATTCGTCAAAATCCACAAAAAAATGGTTAAATGACCACAGAATCAAGATCTTGCAAGGGCCATCCCAGTCCCCTGACCTAAACCCCACTGAAACCCCATAGAAAACAATGTAAATTTATCTAGCATGCATGTACACGCACAATTATTAAGGTAATACCTGGTTCAGCCTGAGAAAGACGTCTAGGATTAATACTGTACAAGTGGCACGTGGAAATAGGGGGTGTATTGTCTGGCTGGCTATATGTGTGGGTTGATACTTGTGGCAGTAACAGGAAATGTGGCATTACTAATAATTAAATATTTTTATTTATAACATTAAATATGAATTGCACACATAATAAACCAGCCAGTGAGGTGCATTAACTAGCAGTCTAGTTTCATAAATGTGGTAGTAATATGTTGCATCCTTTTACACTTCCTGAAACGAGCAGCTGGGCGGGGCCTCACCTCTTTGGCAATGACGCCTGCATTCTTGTTCCGGCGGTAAAAGATGTTCTTGTAGTCGTCCATCCAGACCTCAGCCAGACGCACCTGATTTCGAGTGATGACCTCAGTGCCCTTGGGGAAGGTGTGGGGGCTCTTGCTGCGGAAAACGTGCCCGACCACCGAGCATGGGATGATCTCCAACTGGCCACCACACTGCCACACCTGCACACAAAACACAGCATGTATGGATATGGGGTTGCATCCTCAATTGCCGGGGTGGACATGAATTCACGTTGGTTGTCTGGGTTAACAACCAGGGGTGGCTTTCCCAAAGCATGTCGTAGCAATAAGTATGTCGTAAAACGTGTCAAGAAGATATACTTGCTATTCATGCCGCTTTCCCGAAAGTGCTCGTAACTGAAATTTGTTGTGAGTTCAAGACAACATTAGACTAGTCATGAAATCTCAACTGTGTCTTGAGATGGGGTACTATGTGCAAGTCCCACCTCTGCAGACAGAGGCCACTAATCTACACGAGAGATATAGATAGAAACAACAACAATAATAATAATAACAGTAGGCTAGTAGTAGTAGTAGGTGGTAGCCGACTTAGTCTACAGTGCATACGGAAAGTTCAGACCCTTTCAAGTTTCACATTTTGTTAAGTTTCAGACTCATCTTTAAATGGATTCAGTAAAAAAATTCTCATCAATCTACACTCAATAACTCATAATGACAAAGTGAAAACATGTTTTTAGAAATATTTGCTAATTTATTAAAAATCAAAAACTGAAATTTCTCATTTACCTAAGTATTCATACCTTTTGCTTTAATGTATTTTCAAAGTGTCATATTTCATATTTGGTCGCATATCCTTTGCATGCTGTTACTTCCTGAAGTCTGACACATCAACATCAAAAAACTCTCGATAACTTATTTTCAGGTACTGTTACAAGCGATACTATAACCTCTCTGCATTTGATCTCTATGGGAATTGGGGGGTGAGACTAGATTCAGCTGTAAATTACGCTGGTACAATATGGAACACATGACTGGCGAAATGGCTGTAAGACATCAAGGGTCTAAGGTATCAAATGAGCCCCAAACCATCACTCTGTTGCCAGATATGGAGTAGATGTGGATGGATCACTTTAAGGGTTGTTTCTCCTGACTTTTTTCCCCATAGAGTTCTATAGAAAGTCAGAGTCAGAAGAAATAACCCTTTTAGTGATCCGTCCACATCTACTCCTTATCTGGCAACAGAGTGATGATTTGGGGCTTGTTTGATAGCGCAGACCCTTGATAACTTACAGCCATTTAGCCAGCCATGTGTTCCATACTGTACCAGTGTAATTTACAGCTGAATCTAGTCACACCCCCCAATTCCCATAGAGATCCATTCAAATGCAGAGGTTATAGTATCGCTTATAACAGTACCTGAAAATAAAATATCGAGTCTTTTGATGTTGATGGGTCGCAGACTTCAGGAAGTAACAGCATGCAAAGAATATGCGACCAAATATGAAATATGATACTTTAAAAATACGGTAAAGCAAAGGGTATGAATACTTATGTAAATGAGAAATTTCAGTTTTTGATTTTTAATAAATTTGCTAAAATATCTAAAAACATGTTTTCATGTCATTATGAGTTATTGAGTGTAGATTGATGAGAAAAAAAATCAATTTAATCCATTTTAAGATGAGTCTGAAACATAACAAAAGGTGGAAAACTTGAAAGGGTCTGAAAACTTTCCGTATGCACTGTAGAACAGGTGTAATCAATTATCCCATCATAGGATTTATAAAGACTTGTGACCTGTGCCGACATGTACATTGTAGGCTACATTCACAATAGCCAAAATAATTTAAATACATGTAGACAGCAATACATGGATCCTATCAGTTTGCCAAAAGCATCATATAGTTACGATAATATTAGAGTAATTTGTTTTTCATTCATTGCTTGTGTAACAAACGAGGTTCTGGCGGGGCTCAAACCACAGAACTTCAGGGGGAGAGGCCACCGCGCCAATTACAGTGCTCGTTTGTTTTTGGTTACTTATTAATTTATTTTTCTCGCTTTTCTCTTGAAATATTCACTCCACGATATACTTTTGGAAAGAGTCCTGAAAATTTCAAGACATGTCTTCAAAAAAAATCGTGAAGTGTGTCGTGAATTCTGAAGACACATCGGAATTGGGAAAGCCACCCCAGATAAATATGACAGCCCAGATACGCTGGTATACTGGTATGTAGTATATCTGCACATATGCAAAGAAAATAGTTACTTTAGTACTCTACTTTAGTACTACCTAATACTTAAGTCTCTTGCTTTCAAAGTATCCCTTTTTTTTTTTTTTTTAAAGAAGAAATTTACAGCAGTTTCTAATTTTCAGAAAATGTGAACAATGTATTAAACAACTTCTTTTATGAACATTAACACCCAAAAACATAATGATAGCTCTAGAATTGATCGCTCGCTCACTGCACACTCGCTGCTCTGAATTGTTCCAAAGTAAGCGTGTGATTTCTAAGGGTTTACTCACTACATGTTAACAAAAGTGCTAAATGTTTAGGAAAATCTCTATAAATGGTTAAATAATTTTTTTTAAGCGCCAAACTTGATTGTTATAGGAAATTCTGTTTTTATAAGTATTAGTGCTGATCTGGTGTCGGTCTTCACAATTGACAATTGAGTGAGCTTGTGATACGGACTGTATGTTCCTTGATCAGCTCTCAAGTGATAATGTAGGCATCTGCTTGCACACATGACGAAAATCAAACTGACATTCCTCGAAATGCTTTTCAAAGAATGGGGGAGAGAAGGTATCATTAGTCAAATGTAAACTTTGTGACACTGAGCTAACACAACAGCACGGGAATTATGCAAAATCATGTAAGATATAAACTCTTGACAGTGACTTTGAGTGACGAGCCTTTTAGCAGCCATGCTAACGGCTATAATTCTCAGTAAACATCAAGGAGAGCTTTCACTTTGAAAAGGTGCAACAAAACTAGGCAAGAAAATGTAACCAGCGGTGTTCTGCTTTTTTGACATTTGCTTTGTTGTTGCTTAAATAAAACATTTCATATTTTGCCCATTTTCTTATTCTATAAAATATATATCTTTTGTAAAAATTCAGTAAGCCCAACACCTTATTACCGTTTTATCCTCTAAAACGCATTTGAAGTTGTCCGGTCTGTGCTACCTATCATAAGGTGCTTTTTCTGTGATATTGGCTTTTGAAGTCTGCTCTGTGGCCGCTTTTGCAATTTTGTTTTTGAAAGCACATCTTGGCAAAAATTTAGGTAGCGCATAGGTTTAGATTGACATGCATATTTGTTGAGCTATTTCTTTAATGCAGTTTCCTCTTTACTACTTGCAGATAACGCAGGCAACTCCTGCATACCACTTGAATCATGGGAGAACCAAATGAAGTTCACCCAACACAAATGACTTGTGATCTATCTTTTTTTTTTGCAAACCTCATCAATCTGGGACAAAGGGTAATCAATTATATTCCCTGAACTTTGAAACTCTACAGTTTTGCATCTGGACCTGCTCTCTGTAGTTCGCACACTCGCACCCTCTTGCTTAAGCCCATTTACGTTCCCTCGCTCACTAGATATTTATTTTCCTAGACTGCGATTCAAAAAATTTCTCTCAAGGATAGCCATTACTCATGATTTATTTATAAATGTATTGCCTTCCTCTACCTCACGCTAAGTTAAGTAGGCGGTCTGACAACTCTAGACTTAACAAGCAGTAAATAATTTATCTGGAAGAAAGTATATCTGTGCGGGGTCTTCTCAGACTCCCAACTGCCATAATGGGAAACACACTCACCCTAAACGACATCTCCACATTCTCCCCTCCCCAGATTTCCATCTTGTCATCGTAGGTGCCAATTTTCTCAAAGTAGGCCTTGGAGATGGAGAAGAGTCCTCCAGCAAAGGTGGGAGTCCTGGGGGAAAAGGAAATTGACTACACCATAACAGACACCTCAGTACTGACATCACCACACCACAACAGACACCTCACTACTGACACCACCACACCATAACAGACACCTCAGTACTGACACCACCACACCATAACAGACACCTCAGTACTGACATCACCACACCATAACAGACACCTCAGTACTGACATCACCACACCATAACAGACACCTCACTACTGACACCACCACACCATAACAGACACCTCAGTACTGACACCACCACACCATAACAGACACCTCAGTACTGACACCACCACACCATAACAGACACATCACTACTGACACCACCACACCATAACAGACACCTCAGTACTGACACCACCACACCATAACAGACACCTCACTACTGACACCACCACACCATAACAGACACCTCACTACTGACACCACCACACCATAACAGACACCTCACTACTGACACCACCACACCATAACAGACACCTCACTACTGACACCACCACACCATAACAGACACCTCACTACTGACACCACCACACCATAACAGACACCTCACTACTGACACCACCACACCATAACAGACACCTCACTACTGACACCACCACACCATAACAGACACCTCACTACTGACACCACCACACCATAACAGACACCTCACTACTGACACCACCACACCATAACAGACACCTCACTACTGACACCACCACACCATAACAGACACCTCACTACTGACATCACCACACCATAACAGATACCTCACTACTGACACCACCACACCATAACAGACACCTCACTACTGACACCACCACACCATAACAGACACCTCAGTACTGATATCACCACACCATAACAGACACCTCAGTACTGACATCACCACACCATATCAGACACCTCAGTACTGACATCACCACACCATAACAGACACCTCAATACTGACATCACCACACCATAAAACACTTCACTACTGACATCACCACACCATATCAGACACCTCAGTACTGACATCACCACACCACAACCGACACCTGACTACTGACATCACTACTGCATAACAGACACCTCACTACTGACATCCCCATATCATAAGACACCTCACTACTGACGTCACCATACAATAAATCCGACAGCATACTTCATCAGACACTCATTTATACGTCTGCAGACATCGAATAGAACAGGAAAAAAAAAAATTTGCCTTCGTAGGACGTCTTTTGCGTAGACTGCTGAGACAAACTTTCTCAGCCGAAGTTCGTTAGTCATTGGCCCGCACCTGTCTGCAATTAGTCTAAATATCACAGTTCTAACTGGTTTGTCTTTTCAAGTAAATCATTTGAGGAGTCTGTGGACATCTTTAGTCTTTGTCTAAACGTCTTTTGTCTACCATGTCTGATGAAGTATGACATCTGTTATGGTTTGGTGGTGTCAGTAGTGAGGTGCCTGTTATTGTATGATGATGTCAGTAATGTCACAATCACTGCCACCTTACCACAGACATCGCCACACCACCACAGACACATGTACATGTGTGTTCTCACTTGACAGGGTAGGTCTCGTCTTTCCTCCTGGTCTTCTCGTGGTCAGGAATGATCTCCCAGCCGAAGGTCAGGCTCCAGTCGAAGTTCCCACGGTTGTGGGCGCGGGACGTGGATACGGGCTTGTTGAATTGGAAGCTGTTGAGGTCAATGGCAGAGATATCGGGACTCACCACGGCGGTGGGCTCTTCCACAATCCGTGCCAGCAGGGGCTCCAGCCAGCCGTGGAAGCACTCACCTGCACAGGAACACGCATGCACACACCCACATGAATAACCCCTCCATTTAATACACTCCACCACATGAGGATGCTTGGTCACATTGAAAACAATTCTGACATCAAATATCAAATAAATGCTTGAGGCCGGTGAACTCACAGTGGGCATCCAGGAAGGTGAGTACCTCTGCCTGGGCAACACTTGCACCCAGCAACCGGGCTGTGATGAGCCCCTTCCGCTCTGCCTGCCTCATGACCCGCACCACCTTCAGCGTGCGCACATGCTCATCCAGCCGGTCCTTCAGATGATCTGCAACAACGCCAAGCTACTTCAGCACCCGCCAATATTTTTCAAAGTTAGGAGCTCATCCTGCTAAGTCACTGTTCTACTGCAGGGGTGTCCCGCTCTCCCTCTCTCCCTCTCTCCCTCTCTCCCTCTCTCCCTCTCTCCCTCTCTCCCTCTCTCCCTCTCTCCCTCTCTCCCTCTCTCCCTCTCTCCCTCTCTCCCCTTTTTTCTTATTTATCAGCCTCATAATAGCTTCCTTGACTTGCACTGGCACTCTGGCCCTCATGTTGACAAACACTAATAATAGACTCCAAAGGCAATCAAAACCCTAGAATCAAGACTAGATACTGAAAGCTCTCTTATACATGCACTATGGAAGTAACTGAACACACCTGACTAATCAGAAACACCCTTGAAGCCATTTGTCCCAAACATTATGTTCCCTAAAATGGGGGGCTATGTATAAAAAAAGTGCTGTAATTTCTACATGGTGAAACCAAAATGCATAAATGCATCTTTGTCCCAAACATTATGGAGGGCACTAAGTACTAGTACCGTTTTTGAGGAGTCAAAACATATCAGCAAAGGCTGCTCATAATAACCCAAACCCAGACAAACACATTATTATTTTGGGAATCTGTATGCACTTAGACCACAGTGATAACTAATCACCACTTATTTCTTTCACACTCTCTCTCACTGTCTCTAGCTCTCTCTCACAGACAGAGAAACACTCACTCGAGTATGCACAAGACAGAGATTGCCATTGCTTGATAAATATGACTGAGCATGGTTATTTTATATACTGCCTGGCCAAAAAAAAAAGTTGCCGTTGCACCCGTCATGCATAGTGCCCACTGTACAAGCCTCTGGAGGCAGTGTTATGATCTGGGGTTGCTTCAATTGGTCAGGTCTAGGCTCAGCAACGTTATGCAGCAATAAAATTAAGTCAGCCGAGTACCTGAATGTACCGAATGACCAGGTTATCCCATCAATGGGCATATTCCAGGATGACAATGCCAAGATTCATTGGGCTTAAATTGTGTAAGAGTGGTTCAGGGAGTATGAGGAATAATTTTCACACAAATTGGCCCACCAGAGTCCTGACCTTTGGGATGTGCTGGAGAATACGGAGTGGTTCGACTCTCCCGTCGTCAATACAAGATCTCGGCCAAAAATGAATGCAACTCTGGATGGAAATAAATGTTGTGACATTGCATAAGGTTGTCGAAACAATGCCACGACGATTGGGCGCCGTAATCAAAGCTAAAGGCGGTCCAACTAAATATTAGAGTGTGTGACGTTTTTTTGGCCAGGCAGTGTATAATATTTTCCAAGGTAAAAATCCTGAATAGTGCACTTTTAACTAGATTATATTTTGCACCATTTCTACATCATTCCTCCAGAGGACCTGCTTAACATTATCTGACAGTAAATAAGGACGTGTGCATGCCTGTTTGTGTGTTTGTGTGTGCATGTGTATGTGTAGTGGTCTCCACAAGCCAATGCCCTGTGTGATACTGAGGGCTGGTTATACTGCAGTTAAAGGCAATAATTAAAACATGAGCCTTAACCGCACTGCACCGCACCACACCAAAAATAAATCAATAAATCAATCAAATTCACACCACATATGCAGCTCTGTCCTTCTTTTTACAGTGTGTGTGAGAAACTGACCCTGTGGCCTAGCGCATTTCAGCCTCATAAATACCAGCAGCTAATATGTATACTGTACATAGTACCTAGTATTATGTAGTCAACAATGTTCCGCCTTGGGACATGGTTGCGTTAACCACAAATATTCAGATAATAAAATATATACCATACAATAATATTCAGAAGTCAACTTATTACTTCAAGCACAAGTAGGTAGCATAAAGATCATATGACCACACATTTGTGTGTGTGTTTTTTTTTTTTCTGTCTCAGAACCGTTAAGGCCAGGTTTGTGAAAAGGAAGACATTTCATTTTAGAGCCGACAGTTAAGGATGACGATCTAGCTTCTAAAGTTTTCCCTGATAATCCAAAAAAAAATGCAGAGCTAGAAGTCAGTGCAGTGTCAGTGTTGGTATGTCAGTGTGACAAGCAGTCAGTGTGTGTCAGTTTAAGAGAGAGTAGGGATTGCTTCGCCAGTATAACAAACATTGAGTGTTGATGTGTAAGTTTAAGAGAGAGTAAGTATTGCTTTGTCCGTGTAACAAATGGTCAGTGTTGGAATGTGAGAGCAGTCAGTAGTCGGCGAGCAGGTTACAGATGTGCTCCCACCTGCAGTGCTTGCGTCATCCACCAGTATGATCTCGGTGAGCAAGGTTGCGGAAGTGGTGTGCAGCACGCTGTAGACGGTGCGCAGGAGCGTGGACCATGCCTCGTTGTGGAAGACGATGATGACGCTGGTGGTTGGCAGAGGTGGGCAGCGGCGGAATTTGCGCTCTACACACCTGAGAAAACATGAGCCACGCCTGTCAGCGCTCCGAAAAAGACCAGACGTCAGAGCCACGCTCCGGGCCCAGCAGGACAGAAGCGGGAATCTGATATCTGATAGATACTAGAGCGGGGCGTGTCAGTACTGTTCCTGGAAGGCCAGTGTGGATGTAGTTCGTTTACGCTAATAACCCTGGCACACGCGGCTAATTGGTTGCAAACACCAACAGCTGTTCACTTGATCAAATAACAGCAAAACATTTTGTATCGAGACAAAAGAACAGCCTTATCCTGAGCTTATAGAGAAATTTTGCTAAACTCTTACATCATTTAAATGACTGAGCTAAGAAGCTGGTGTGAAATCTTTCCCTGTCCAGGCCTGTAGTAATAATTTTAAAAGCCGGCTCACCACACTAGAAATACGAATACTCAGAATTTAGTTCTGACAATTTAACTTGTTTGACAGGAAATGTGGAAGAAAAAAAAAAACTAGCTACCTCAGCAGAGACGCAAAAATGGGACTTTTGTGATCCAAAATGATACACTAAAAGTATTTTAAAAAAAGGAATAAACTAAAATAAATCCTAGTAGTACGGTGGAAACCACTTTCAATTAACCAATTGGTGGCATCTGCTGTTAGATATCTTGACTTTAGAGCTGTCTGTTGCACGATCTCATGATGCCAAAGGAAAGACAATAAGGTCTTGGTCAGAAGCTGGAAGGGAAATGAGAGGTAAACCAACATAATACGAGTAAATTGTTGCTATCAAAATTCCGTTTATATAAGCAAGACTGACTACTTATCTGGTTGTACTGTATGTACACAGACCGTATATCCGCAGGACTCATAATATGTATACTGCATGTGATGTGTGTGTGTATGCATGTGTGCATGCACGCAGGTATGTGCATGTATGTATATACGTATGTGGGTATGCACAGGTCTGTATAAGGGCACATGCATGTACGCGTGTAAGTATGTGCACGCATCTGCGTATGTGACTTGCGACTCGACCTTGCAGAAGGTGACTCAGACAAGCCTGGCGTATATGCACATTTGTTTGAATGCAAGTATCTTTGTGCTGTCATGCATGTATGTATGTATGTATGTATATATATATATATATATATATATGGCACATGGATGTACACTGCTCAAAGAAATTAAAGGAACACTTTATCAACACAGTATAACACCAATAAACAATTGTAAATCAATTTCACCTGCTTTGGTGCAAACGAAAGTAATAACAGATGGACAAGAGAGGCAACAGCAAGACAACCCCCAAAAAGTAAATGGTTTTGCAGGTGGTGGCCACAGACCATTTTGCTCCTTATCCTTCCGGACTGATTTTTCTCTAGTTTTGCATTTTGCTAGTGCCCTTGTCACTACTGGTAGCATGAGACGGTACCTGCAGCCCATTCAGGCTGCACAGGTAGTCCAGCTCCTCCAGGATGGCACATCCATACGTGCCGTTGCAAGAAGGTTTGCTGTGTCTCCCAGCACAGTCTCAAGAGCGTGGAGGAGATACCGGGAGACGGGCCATTACACGAGGAGAGCTGGACAGGGCCGTAGAAGGGCAACAACCCAGCGGCAGGACCGGTATCTGCTCCTTTATGCGAGGAGGAACAGGGGAGCACTGCCAGAGCCCTACAAAATGTTTCTGACCAAACTGTCAGAAACAGACTCCATTAGGGTAGCATGAGGGCCCGACGTCCTCTAGTGGGACCTGTGCTCACAGCCCAGCACCGTGCAGCTCGATTGGCATTTGCCAGAGAACACCAGAATTGGCAGGTTCGCCATTGGCGCCCGGTTCTCTTCACAGATGAGAGCAGGTTCACACTGAACACATGTGACAGATGTGAAAGAGTCTGGAGACGCCGTAGCGAATGTTATGCTGCCTGCAACATCATCCAGCATGACCGGTTTGGTTTAATTGACTTGGTGTTATACTGTGATGATTAAGTGTTCCCTTAATTTTTTTGAGCAGTGTATGTATGCATGCATGTATGTATGTAGCACAAGCCTGCATGTATGTATGTACAGTGAGCACCATAATTAATTGGTGTGAGACATATTTTTTGTTATTTTGGTTCTGTACTCTAGCACTTTCAGTTTGAAAGGATACAATGACAATGAGGTTGAAGTACAGACTGTCAGCTTTAATTTGAGGGTATTTTCATCAATATCGGATGAACCGTTTAGAAATTATAGAACCTTTTGTACATAGTCCCCCTCCAATTTCGGGCATCAAAAAAATATTGGACAGTTTAACATAAGAAGAATAAAGAATAGAATAAAGTAATCATTTTTTATATTTGGTCGCATATCCTTTGCATGTCATTACTTCCTGATGCCTGTGACCAAACAATATCAAAAGACTTGATATCTTATTTTCTGGTACTCTTACAAACGATACTATAACCTGTATTTGAATGGATCTCTATGGGAATTGGGGGGTGCAACTAGATTTAGCTGTAAATTACACTAGAACAGTATGGAACATATGGTTGGCTCCAAGTCATCAAGGGTCTGACGTATCAAACAAGCCTTAAACCATCACTCTGCTGCCAGATATGCAGTAGATATGGATGGATAACTTGAAGGGTTTCTTCTCCTGACTTATTTTTCCATAGAGTTTAATAGGAAAATCTTTCAGGAGAAACAACCCTTAAAGTGATCCATCCATATCTACTGCATATCTGGGAGCAGAGTGATGGTTTCAGGCTCGTTTGATACCTCAGACCCTTGATGACTTTGATTGATTTCGGAAACCATGTATTCCATACTGTTCCAGCATAATTTACAGCTAAATCTAGTCTCAAACTCAAAGTACAGCTGGAGTACAGAACCAAAATAACAAAAAATTAGTCGCTGTCCAATGAATTATGGTGCTCACTGTATATGAATTTCAAATGTATACAATTATCAACATGAAACCATTAAAAAATTGTTCACAAATTTTTTTTAAATGGAATAAACTGGAGGGTCTTTAAGGAGTGTGCGCTTTATCCAAAGATTAAATGAACAGCAACATCAGTAGGACACCCTCGCCACACAGTAAAAGGCAGAAATGTCAAAAAATAAATAAATAAATAAATAAATGACTAAATTAATAAAATAACAATAATCTACACCAAGTTCACTGCCGAAAATAGTTTATTTAGACAAGCTTTGACTGCAAAAATGTATGTGGATGAACACTACAGTCCATGTTAGGCTACAACCAGGGGGAAGAGATTTTTTCCAATACTTTTCTTGCCCTGGCTTTGGCCTCACTGGACTGAATTGTTTGCGCATTTCATCTTCTTGCCCAGTTTGTCTAAATTAACCATTTTGGGCAGTCAGCTGAAAGTTCCCCTGCATTTTACTTTAGGAGTGGCAGTGTGTGTGTTGTCCAACATTTTACACGCCTTCACAACAGGACAGAGCGCAAAGTGCCAAATGTGTGCATAGCTCCCCCCTTTGAGTAAACAGTCAGCTGCTCAAAATAACATAAAATTACTGTCAACACACCAAGGTGCCTTCAGAAGACTTTTCACACACAGATAATCAACAATTCTATCTTAAATTAGCATTGCTTTAACAGAAAAAATTTAATTCCTTACTATGCACAACCTTGCAGTAAAGCAATTACTAGTAAGTCTACCTGGTGGATTACACAGAGACACACACAGACACACACAGACACACACAGACACACACAGACACACACAGACACACACAGACACACACAGAGACACACACAGAGACACACACAGAGACACACACAGAGACACACACAGAGACACACACAGACACACACACTGTAGCCTTAGTTCGAATTAATGCAATTTCCCCTCAGACCTGTACTTTACTTCTCAAAAAATCTGCAACCAAAATGTGATCCCAGATGAGACCTGTTAAACTCTCTACAGACGTCACCTGTCAGTTTTGGTGAAAAAGACACCTTGGTATTTGAGAGAGACCCAAAACTCACTCAGGGGGGCGGGTGTCCTCCCCCAGGTTGCGGTGCAGCGAGATGCGGTCGCTGGCAAACTGGTTGAAGCAGTGCCGGGTCATCCCTTCCTCCTTCTCCTTCTCCTCCGCAGGAGACAGCTTGTCCATTTGGAAGGCCTTCCCATCAGCCCCCTGGCCCTGGGGCTCCTGAGGGGGCCTCTCCAGGTGGGGACGGAGATCGGCCTGGGTATAGAAGCCGGGGGGGCAGAGCCGGTCGGGGGTCGGCTGCTCCTCAACAGGCAGGGGCTGGGGGGCGCCGATCTGAAAGCGAAGGTTGTTGACCGCGCCTATAACCGCGTCGAACACCCGCTCCTTCCTATTGGCCAGCTCTCGGAACCAGGGCTCGGGGGAGCCCGCGCCTGCACCGACGTCCCGCTGCAGCACCACCAGCACTACCATGAACAGCGTGCCCCCCAAAATCGCCAGCTTTAGGGGCGAGGCTCGACGGCGCAGAAACAGACGCAAGGCTCCACCCCGCCAAAGAACAGCCATTCTCAAAAATGGTGACCACCTGTGAGGAAACAGTCAGACCCCCCTTTTGCTCTCATTTGGATTCACCATTAACCTGCCTAAAAATCTATTTCCAAAGTATACATAACTGTGAGCCAGTGACTGTTTTAAAAACCCAGTACTACAAGAGAGCTTGCGCAGATCAAAAGAGAGGTGTAGCCCTCTACTGCACACTACTAAAAAGCTGCAGGTACTAATGGGACCTTATGCAGGGTAAATTAACCCAGATGTACAGTTCACACATTTGTCAGTCACAATGAGGGAGAATCTTTTTTTTGATGACCAGTTTGACCACACAAATCAGGTATGGACTGCCTGTTAATTTATAAAACATTCTGAGACTGCCTATAATGACATTTAAACAGAAGTCCTTTAGGGGTCTAAACAGAAGTCCTTTAGGGGTCTAAACAGAACAGCTTGTTAATCTTGCTTAGCAGGTTGTACAGTTCACACTCTTATTCTCTCTCACACACACACACACACACACACACACACACACACACACACACACACACACACACACACACACAGTACACCAGCATGCATGCACGCACCTGCCTGTGGTGATTGTACTGAGTCTTGCAGTCACTCACGGATGTCAGCTTTGCCCACTGAACAACCCGATCAGTGATGTCACAGCAATGCCACAAGTAGCTGACTGACACAATCTCCAGGGCATATACTCCTACCTGCAATAACAAAAAATGGGAAACAACGAAAGAGTAGCTCAACTTCTTGGAGGGCCACCAATTCACTTTTTTTCTCCTTTGAGTAGAGCAGACAGTTCACCCTCCCTTTGTATGTTGTGCTTTATTCAGACGGGTAGAAAGAGGGTCACACATCTCGCCCATCTATTAACTCTTGAGGAGAAGTAAGCAAATTAAAAAGAAAGAGGCAATGTTCCTGTGTTCTACCCACTCTCAACACTTTTTTTCCCCTGAAACGTTCCCTCAGTGCTCCCTCTTATAGTGGCCTCATACATATTGGCTGTCATGTCCGTGTATTCAAATGAGAGCAAACATGGGTGTGCTGTTAAAACGCACCTTTTGAGCACCTGCTCGGGCCACCGCCTTGCAGGTATATGGCTCGGGCCCCCAGTGTGGACCGACATTGCCGCTCCCACACTCATTAATGAATAACGAGATGCAACGTGTGCACACCCCGCGACCACACAGCCCAATTTCCAGGACCATATGCGCATATGACAAACACATCTTGAAGAAGGATGCAGGAGCATTCAAACATGACAAGGCCAAAGAGCGAGCCTGGTCTTCAAAAAAGGTGTTTGGGGGGGGGGGGGCAGGATCCAGACTGAAACTACCAGTAACAGAGCCTGGAGGAGCCCCTCTGTGCAGACCAATCACTGTTCAAACACAATCTCTTCCTTATCCAAACAAGTGAGCGAGATAAAGCGCTCATGTAGGTTTCAGAATGGCAATTCTACTGGCAGCCTAGAGGCCAAATGCACACTAGCTAATATCTAGACATCATTTTGACCTTTTAATTATTGCAAAAAGAGTCTATTATCCCAATGAATGTCTGAATCTGCACAATGCCAGCATACCTCACACTCGTGAGAGAATAATAAGTAAAAATGTATCCATATTTCAGAAGACATCTGCTATATGACATCTTACATTTGCTGTACAATACATTTTAGGGTCATTCTGGAGGAAAATGGACCCTTTTAAGCTTGACATCGCAGATCTGAGAGGTCAAGCTTATTTGATACCCATAATGTAACCTTGGTGTAATGACCATTATTATACTTTTGAAAAAAAAAAAAATAAACGGAAACCATGATTAAGAAAATTAGGGGACAAAGGGTCCATTTTTTCCCCCATTTTTGGCCTACCCACCTCTACTTTCGAAACTTGCAGTTTGGAAAATGAAAATGGTAAAGACAATGGGCCTCATTCTCAATCACTCTACACATTTGTTCTTAAGACTTTTTTAAAAACGTTTTTACAAACATTACAGGATTAACCGATGTTTGCATTCTGAGCCAGAATGTTCATAAAAACGTGTTAAAGAAAGCCTTAAGTACAAATTTGTTGGTAGAATGGTTGGTGAATGAGGCCCAATATCTTGGGCTCCTTATAATCACAAAGATTTACTCTACAACATGGGTCATGTTTGAATACTAATAATTAACTTAAGTCTTTATATTAATTTAGAATTAAAAGTAATAATCCAATTGCTCAATTTTTCACACCCTTGTAATAGTACTGTAAAACAAAAAGCACCCACAGATCCCACTCTGAATTAGCATGTGTATACATCGGACTGTATAGAAGATGACAAATTTAGCAAAAATTTTAAGGAGTTTTGAGAAGATTATTATTTTTAAATTATCTTTAAGAATTAAGTCAAAGTATTCAAACAAGACTCGTGTTATAGAGCAAGTCTTTCTGATTACAATGAGGCCAAGATGTTGTTTTCTTACAGTTGTGAAACTATACCTTCGAAAATACTATCGAAAATAAAGGCGGGTAGGCCAAAAATGGAGTGAAAATGGACACTGTCCCTAATTTTTTAAATGATGGTCTGTTTTTTTCCCCTCAAAAGTATAACAATGGTCATTACTCCAATGTTGCATTATGGGTGTCATATCAGAAAGATCAGAGAGGTCAAGCTTGAGAAGGGTCCCATTTCCCGCCGGAATGACCCTTTATTCATAAATTGTAAGTGCAAAAAAAATTTAACTGGCCCCCATTATTAATAATAATAAAAATAACAAAAAGTAGTTATTTAAAAACCCTTGTTTACACCAAAGTACAACATCAGTAGCCTTGGTATATCCATATATCTGAAGTATAAAGACTGCACTTCTGAAAACAGATATTCGGTGATGCAAAAGAGTGTCAATAATCTTGGGTCGGTAGTCCCATTAGACACTTGACTTGACATATCATTTACTGGAAGCACAGCGTTCTTCCATATTTATGCAGTTTACAAACAAAACTAACTTCTGCATCACAGCAGACTGCTAATCTGGCCTCGAAGGGATTCAACCGCAATACAATCCCAAATAGCGTCCCACTATCAGAATATGCTCCCCACAGACAGGGAGGCGGCGATGAGAGTATCAACAGTCTCCCGTCTGGGCTTTGATTTACTCACATTTCAGGAACTGTAGGCAATTCAGCATTAAATAAAATAAAGGGAGATACTTCCTCTAAGAACGTCAGGAATGAGAACAATGGCGTTGCTGGATTCTTCTGTAGGTCTACCAGAAGTAGCCTATGGCAAATGTTGGTCTGCCTAAAACGCATTTCTAGGTTAAATGGCCTAAGGACTGACCCGCTGGGCAGGGTGTGAGAATATGGAGAAACCTGCTACGCTGCACAAATCAGAAAAGTAAATATTCAAATCCGCATTGGACGGAACATACTTCCGTTTGGAATTACGCGCAAAGGAGCGTTAAGAATAGTGATTGTCATTGCAGCTTTTTTATTTTTATTTTTTTTATTTCGTGATTACGTTGTGAGACAACACAGTGCCAGTTACGCAAAGTTACACAATCAATAACTTGTTATATGTTATTCTGACTTCCAAAACCTTTTCTACCAACAAATTTGTACTTAAGGCTTTCTTTAACACGTTTTTATGAACATTCTGGCTCAGAATGCAAACATCGGTTAATCCTGTAATGTTTGTAAAAACGTTTTTTTAAAAGTCTTAAGAACAAATTTGTAGAGTGATTGAGAATGAGGCCCATTGTCTTTACCATTTCCATTTTCCAAACTGCAAGTTTCGAAAGTAGAGGTGGGTAGGCCAAAAATGGGGACAAAATTGACCCTTTGTCCCTAATTTTCTTAATCATGGTTTCTGGGTTTTGTTTTTTTCCAAAAGTATAACAATGGTCATTACTCCAAGGTTACATTATGGGTATCAAATAAGCTTGACCTCTCAGATCTGCGATGTCAAGCTTAAAAGGGTCCATTTTCCTCCAGAATGACCCTAAAATGTATTGTACAACAAATGTAAGATGTCATATAGCAGATGTCTTCTGAAATATGAATACATTTTATATATGTTATTCTGACTTCCAAAACCTTCCGTAATAGACGTGCAGATATCTTAAATTGTAGTCTGCCATAGGGACCTGGTATGAATTAAGTCTTTGTAAAGGCATTACTGCTCAATTTTCCGGATTAATCTAGCCTTGACTCTTGCGAATATATTGCGAAACGACGTATAGATAAGTTATCGTTTTTTATGAATTACCGTGACGTATAGTTGGTGTCGCATATACCCACAGCAGCAGACAAGGGAAGAGGAAATACATTTTAATAAAGTTAAGGGTATGCAAATAATTTTACAAACATCCAAAAATAAAGCCAGTGAACAGATATTGCGCTCACATAGGCCCACATGCCACTGTCAAGATTCGTTCACAAGTGACCAACATTCTCTATAGCCTAAATAATTTTAAAATTCACAGCGAATCGATGTAGATATCATAGAACATTAATCAAAAATCACGTTGGGGCTACTCATTAAAACACATTTTAACTCGATCATTCATAGATTAAGAGTAAATCGCTAAACACAATATAGACTGTAATATTTTATCAATTAAGATCTTTACGCAGAAAACGTGTTACCATACAGACACGGAAGCAAATACGACTTCAAGCAGAGACTAGATACTGCGGTAACAAAAAGTTGTTCGCTTCTTTTACACTGTGCCAAACGTACCTACTATCTGCCCAATCCTGTGTATCTGCTTCGGTCCAGCGATTTCCTTATTGTTGGCAGAGCTACGATAGGCGCTTTACCACTACAACGTGGAGACGGATACTGTTGCTTCGGCTTTCTTGAAGTATTGAGTTTGCCTATGCAGTGAAACCTGCCGCCCCCAGCAGCGCTGCGCTCCCCGCTTCCCTTTCAATGCAACAGGTGCAATTCGTTGCAATGATTAACTTCACACTCTTCCGGGTCCTACAGGCGACGCGTAACACACTCCACGTTATACACTCCACATGTAGTCGTACTACAGAACCGGCATTAGTGGAATGCAGTTAACGTAATAAATAACTTACCGATTTCAGTCTGCTTGGAGTCTTCTTCTGAATTAATTTGTTAACATTGTAATAAGTAGCCTATACAATTAAGCAACAATGCATTTCACTGGTGACGTTAATTAATGTTCAGCAAAGGGTGTAGCACATTTCAGATATAAATAATACATGCGGAAGGAATCTAATGCCCAACAGTAGCCTACCTTCGTCTCGTAACCGTATACAGATTTATTCAGAATTTGAGAAAGGCGCAAGACAAAAGGTTCCGGTGTGTCTATCCGGTTACCTGACGGATGAAATCTTGTTATAAAGCGTTTAGTTCGCATTCTCTCCTTAAGCCCTTGACCCGGGGTAGAGATGTATACGGCCGGTATACAGCTCAAAAAATTTGAATATCGTGAAAAAGTTAAATATTTTTTGTCACTCATGTCAGAAAGTGAAACTCATATATTATATAGATTCATTACACATAGAGTGAAATATTTCAAGCCTTTATTTCTTGTAATTTTGATGATTATGTCTTACAGCTAATGAAAACCCAAATTCAGTGTCTCAGAAAATTTGAATATTACATAAGATCTATAAAAAAGGATATTTTAAACAGAAATGTCAGCCTTCTGAAAAGTATGTTCATTTCTATGCGCTCAATACTGGGTTGGGGCTCCTTTTGCATGAATTACTGCATCAATGCGGCGTGGCATGGAGGCGATCAGCCTGTGGCACTGCTGAGGTGTAATGGAAGCCCAAGTTGCTTTGATAGCGGCCTTCAGGTCGTCTGCATTGTTGGGTCTGGTGTCTCATCTTCCTCTTGACAATACCCCATAGATCCTCTATGGGGTTCAGGTCAGGCGAGTTTGCTGACCAATCAAGCACAGTAATACCATAGTCATTGAACCAGCTGTTGGTACTTTTGGCAGTGTGGGCAGGTGCCAAGTCCTGCTGGAAAATAAAATCAGCATCTCCATAAAGCTTGTCAGCAGAAGGAAGCATGAAGTGCTCTAAAATTTCCTGGTAGATGGCTGCGTTGACTGTGGACTTCAGAAACCAGTGGACCAACACCAGCAGATGACATGGCACCCCAAATCATCACTGACTGTGGAAACTTCACACTGGACTTCAAGCAACGTGGATTCTGTGCCTCTCCACTCTTCCTCCAGACTCTGGGACCTTGATTTCCAAATTAAATGCAAAATTTACTTTCATCTGAAAAGAGGACTTTGGACCACTGAGCAACAGTCCAGTTCTTTTTCTCCTTAGCCCAGGTAAGACGCTTCTGACGTTGTCTCTGGTTCAGGAGTGGCTTGACACGAGGAATGCGACATTTGTAGCCCATGTCCTGGATTCGTCTGTGCGTGGTGGCTCTTGATGCACTGACTCCAGCCTCAGTCCACTCCTTGTGAAGCTCCCCCAAATTCTTGAATGGATTTTGTTTGACAATCCTCTCAAGGCTGCAGTTATCCCTGTTGCTTGTGCATCTTTTCCTAGCACACTTTTTCCTTCCACTCAACTTTCTATGAATATGCTTGGATACAGCACTCTGTGAACAACCAGCTTCTTTAGCAAGGACCTTTTGTGGCTTACCCTTCTTGTGGAGGGTGTCAATGACTGTCTTCTGGACATCTGTCAAGTCAGCAGTATTCCCCATGATTGTGTAGCCTACTGAACCAGACTGAGAGACCATGTAAAGGCTCAGGAAACCTTTGAAGGTGTTTTGAGTTAATTAGCTGATTAGAGTGTGACACCATGAGTTTCCAATATTTAACTTTTTCACAATATTCTAATTTTCTGAGACACTGAATTTGGGTTTTCATTAGCTTGTAAGCCATAATCATCAAAATTACAAGAAATAAAGGCTTGAAATATTTCACTCTATGTGTAATGAATCTATATAATATATGAGTTTCACTTTTTGAAATGAGTGACAAAAAATATTTAACTTTTTCACGATATTCTAATTTTTTGAGCTGCACCTGTAATTTACCAGGGCTTTTTAGCCGCCAAAAGCACCGTCCTAACGTGCTACTCAGCTACCGTTATCTACCTTTGTTCAAAATTGTAGGCATATGCCTTACTCATCCTGCTTTGTGGACATCGCAAATAAAATAATAAATATTGTAGGCTATACTCTGTATTATTAATGTCCATGCATTTACATATTAAACGATCTCTCTCTCTCTCTCTCTCTTTCTTACATACACGCATGCATGAAGTGCTGTAAAAGTGCCCTGCCCCCCGCTGATATGTATTTATTTATTGCCACATTTTCAATCAAGAGAATATTTGATCATCTCACAAGTCCTAGTATAGATACAAGGTGATGTGAAATAGCACCTGAAAAAGTTGCAACTTTTACATTATCTACTCATTAAAAAAATTGGATATTTAATATCCCATTATATATATATAAATAAATATAAATATGCCTCTTAGCTTCAGTAACTGCAAACCTTCTTTAGTAGCATCCACGTTAACTAAACGTTTCATGTGAGTGTTGATCAGTCTCATATCGCCTGGTAGAAATTCAGGACTGCCCTTGACAGGGGTAGCGTACAGAACGAAGGACCAAGCGTGACATTAGGGGTTCTCTAAGTGTTCTTAACGAATACCACAAGGCGGGGGGAAAACCTGCAAACAGGGAATTAAGTTGAATAAAAAAATAATAAACTCTCTCTACCACGAGAGATTCCACTACCAAACTGAAAGTGACCCGTATTGGGCGAAAGACTCTAACCCTAGAGATTAAGACAATAACAAAACAAAAAAAGTTCTATAGCTCACAACGAGGGAGCCGAAAAACACAAACAAGAAGAAAAGAAGACGGCGAAGACAAACTGTCTAGGACAGGGAGACAGAGGTTAAGCAAAGGGACAGACAAGGGTGGAGGATAATCTATGCTAAGTTTCTAATAAACTCATAAACACCTGCAACAAGTCCCGTGTAACGACAACACGTTGACGTGATACGGTCGTCACAAACTGTCAGGCTTTCCTTGTCAAATGAATGACAATATGTAAGCGTCAAACAAAGGCGACGCGAGGTTTAAATAATGAAAGGAAATGCCGAACAGGTGAAAACACTGAGCAGAAAAAAAACCTAAAACACGAAACGGACAACGAAAACAACAAGAAGAGACGCTACAAGAGCGCTCCCCAGGGAAGTGGCCAACAAGAAAAGAGCAGGCTGAGAACCATGCCAGGACCCCCCCCCTCTAAGGGACGGTCCCAGACGACCCCTCAAGCCTGCGACCCAGGAAATCCCTGATCAGTTGAGGGTCCGGGATGTTTCTGGAGGGAACCCAACAACGCTCCTCCGGACCATAACCCTCCCAATATACAAAAAATTGGAAACCTCTCCCAACCTGTCTATCGGCTAAAATGCAACGAACGGTGTAAACTGGACCTGCCTCCATCATCCGAGGAGGCGGCGGTGGCTTGTCCGCAGAGGCCAGAGGGCTAACAAGAACTGGTTTTAGCCGAGAGACATGTAACCAGATTTATACCCGGATTTACATGCCGTATTATCTTAAACAGCCCAATAAACCGGGGAGCGAGTTTGTGAGACTTCACCCTTAGAGGCAGATCACGTGTGGCAAGCCACACGAGTTGCCCCACCCTGAATGAGGGGGCAGGATGGCGTCGGCTGTCAGCCGCCACCTTTTGTCTAACCGCAGCACGCTAAAGCGCAGTGTGCACCCGCCTCCAAACAGAGCAACACGTCTAAATAAAAGATGCCGCAGAGGGAACCTCTACGTTCCTCTCAAGCTCAGGGAATAATGGGGGCTGATACCCCAGTTGAGCCTCGAAAGGCGAGAGCCCTGTGGACGTGTTGCACAAAGTATTATGGGCATACTCAGCCCAGGCCAGGTGTACACTCCAGGACGTAGGATTGGAGGGTGTTCTCAAGCATCTGGTTAGTGCGCTTAGTCTGTCCATTAGTCTCAGGATGGAAACCAGAAGACAAACTGACTGAGGCACCAAGCAGAGAACAGAATGCGCGCCAGAACTTGGCCGCAAACTGAGAACCGTGATCCGAAACCACCACTTGGAGAAGCAGTCCACCATGACTAAAATCACAGATTTGCCCTGTGATATTGGCAAACCGGTGATGAAGTGGAGGGCGATGTGACTCCAAGGACGGCTGAGAATGGGAAGAGGGTGCAAAAGCCCAGAGGGTGGGAGACGTGAACCCTTGCTGCGGGCAAAAACCGGACAAGCCGCAACAAAACTCAGAAAATCCCTCTCCAGACTGGGCCACCAAAACCGCAGAGAAAGAAACTTTTTTGTGCGGTGAATGCCCGGATGAGCAACCAATTAAGAGGTGTGTCCCCATTGCAATACTCGGGATCTAAGCCTCAGTGGGACGAACAAACAGTGAGGTGGGCCTTCCCCTGGCTCTGGGTCGGAGCACAGCGCCTTCTGCACTACCGCTTCAACGGCCCATATAACCAGAGCCACTATGTGGTCGGTGGGGATAATAGGTTCGGGAACAGGATCCCTGTCTGATCAGTCAAAGATGCAAGAAAGCACATCTGGCTTCACGTTCTTGGAGCCAGGGCGGGCAAG
Source organism: Ilyophis sp. 1 JC-2022 (assembly GCA_022702515.1). Classification (NCBI taxonomy): domain Eukaryota; kingdom Metazoa; phylum Chordata; class Actinopteri; order Anguilliformes; family Synaphobranchidae; genus Ilyophis; species Ilyophis sp. 1 JC-2022. The sequence continues at coordinate 27,955,393 of CM040402.1, read as the reverse complement.
TATTTGAAGCGCAAGAAGAATAACGCCCACCGGGCTTGGCGAGAATTACGCCTCTTGGCTAGCTGCACGTATTCCAAGTTTTTATGGTCCATCCACACTGTGAATGGATGCTCCGCCCCCTCGAGCCAGTGACGCCACTCCTCAAGAGCCATTTTCACTGCCAAAAGCTCCTTGTCTCCCACATCATAATTTCTCTCGGCAGGTGTTAATGTGCGAGAAAAATAAGCACAGGGATGCATCTTGTGGTCAATCGGAGATAGCTGGGAGAGAATGGCTCCCACCCCCAACTCAGAAGTGTCTACCTCCACCACAAAGAGGAGGGAAGGATTGGGCGTGACAAGAACAGGCTCGGACGTGAAATGCTTTTTAAGCTCAGAAAACGCTGCTTCGGGCCTCGAGTTCTATAGGAACTGGGAAGAGGAGGTCTTTTTAGTGAGCGCAGTAATAGGAGCAGCTATCGCGCTGAAATTACGAATAAACCTCCTATAAAAATTTGCGAAGCCTAAAAAAACGTTGTACTTGCTTAAGAGAAGACGGCATGGGCCAGTTCTTAACGGCCGAGACTTTCTTGGGATCCATTTGAACTTTGCCGTCTGCCACAATGAACCCCAGGAAAAAAACAGATTTAGTGTGAAAAACACACTTCTCTGCCTTTACAAAAAGCTGAGCTTTGAGCAGAGCATTAAGAACCTGCCTGACATGGAGAATGTGAGTGGGAAGATCAGGAGAAAAAATTTAAATGTCATCGATGTAGACAAAAAACTATTTTTCAAGCATCTCCCTTAGGACATTGTTCACTAGCACCTGGAAAACTGAGGGGGCGCTAGTGAGCCCGAACGGCATCACCTGGTACGCGTAGTGTCCCGATTGATCTCGCTTGTGAATGCAAACGAGGTTGTAAGCACTGCGCAGGTCAAGTTTAGAAAAAATAGACGCCCCCTGGAGGCGTTCAAATGCCAAATTCATCAAAGGGAGGAAATAACGATTCTTGATCGTGATTACATTAAGTCCCCTGTAGTCAATGCATGGCCTGAGACTACCGTCCTTCTTCTTTACCAAGATGAACCCGGACCCTGCCGGCAATGTGGAGGGTCTGATGAAGCCGTTTGTAGGAAAGCCTCAAGCTATTATATATGTACAGGTGCAGCTCAAAAAATTAGAATATCGTGAAAAAGTTCAATATTTTTTGTCACTCATTTCAGAAAGAGAAACTCATATATTATATAGATTCATTACACATAGAGTGAAATATTTCAAGCCTTTATTTCTTGTAATTTTGATGATTATGGCTTACAGCTAATTAAACCCCAAATTCAGTGTCTCAGAAAATTAGAATATTGTGAAAAAGTTAAATATTGGAAACTCATGGTGTCACACTCTAATCAGCTAATTAACTCAAAACACCTTCAAAGGTTTCCTGAGCCTTTAAATGGTCTCTCAGTCTGGTTCAGTAGGCTACACAATCATGGGGAAGACTGCTGACTTGACAGATGTCCAGAAGACAGTCATTGACACCCTCCACAAGGAAGGTAAGCCACAAAAGGTCATTGCTAAAGAAGCTGGTTGTTCACAGTGTGCTGTATCCAAGCATATTCATAGAAAGCTGAGTGGAAGGGAAAAGTGTGGTAGGAAAAGATGCACAAGCAACTGGGATAACCGCAGCCTTGAGAGGATTGTCAAGCAAAATCCATTCAAGAATTTGGGGGAGCTTCACAAGGAGTGGAATGAGGCTGGAGTCAATGCATCAAGAGCCACCACGCACAGACGAATCCAGGACATGGGCTACAAATGTCGCATTCCTCGTGTCAAGCCACTCCTGAACCAGAGACAACGTCAGAAGCGTCTTACCTGGGCTAAGGAGAAAAAGAACTGGACTGTTGCTCAGATGAAAGTAAATTTTGCATTTCATTTGTAAATCAAGGTCCCAGAGTCTGGAGGAAGAGTGGAGAGGCACAGAATCCACGTTGCTTGAAGTCCAGTGTGAAGTTTCCACAGTCAGTGATGATTTGGGGTGCCATGTCATCTGCTGGTGTAGGTCCACTGTGTTGTCTGAAGTCCACAGTCAACGCAGCCATCTACCAGGAAATTTTAGAGCACTTCATGCTTCCTTCTGCTGACAAGCTTTATGGAGATGCTGATTTAATTTTCCAGCAGGACTTGGCACCTGCCCACACTGCCAAAAGTACCAAAAGCTGGTTCAATGACCATGGTATTACTGTGCTTGATTGGCCAGCAAACTCGCCTGACCTTAAACCCATAGAGAAGCTATGGGGTATTGTCAAGAGGAAGATGAGAGACACCAGACCCAACAATGCAGACGACCTGAAGGCCGCTATCAAAGCAACCTGGGCTTCCATTACACCTCAGCAGTGCCACAGGCTGATCGCCTCCATGCCACGCCGCATTGATGCAGTAATTCATGCAAAAGGAGCACCAACCAAGTATTGAGTGCATAGAAATGAACATACTTTTCAGAAGGCTGACATTTCTGTTTAAAATATCCTTTTTTATTGATCTTATGTAATATTCTAATTTTCTGAGACACTGAATTTGGGTTTTCATTAGCTGTAAGCCATAATCATCAAAATTACAAGAAATAAAGGCTTGAAATATTTCACTCTATGTGTAATGTATCTATATAATATATGAGTTTCACTTTCTGACATGAGTGACAAAAAATATTTAACTTTTTCACGATATTCTAATTTTTTTAGCTGCACCTGTATATATTTCCTACTGTTTCTGTTGAGCCTGTAGGTATGTATCGCAGTGCTCCCCTCTATCAGTAATAGCCCCCACCTTTCTGTTTCTATTTGTCTCTTAATGCGAGAGCTTTTAGTTCCCTGCATTGGTTGCCTAGCAACGGGGGACGCGCTAGTTTTACGGTTACTTTTCATCTAATTACAATGATAATTAATATGGAATATGGAAGCGTAGAACAAAGAAGACACAAGGTTTAAATAATCAGCGGAAATGCAGGACAGGTGAAAACAGTGAGTAGCAAAACAAACCAAAACACGGGACGGATAAAGAAAACCAAAAAAAAAGATGACGCTACACGAGCGCTCCACAGAAAAGTGGCCAAAAAGGGAAGAGCAGGCTGAGAAACCATGACAATTTATTAGAAATCAGGGCAAATAAGCAAGCAGACAGGAGAGCTGGGTGAAGGTCAGGATACGGGGTTGGCGAAATTACAAGAGGGCAGGAACGAGCTGGAACAGGGCAGCAGGCAGGAGGGCTAGGTGACGGACAGGTTGCAGGGTATGTGCTTTCATCATCGGGAGATCAGGCAGCCAACCAGTCAAGTAATTACTTGGTTGTAGACTATTCAATTCAGTTCAATTCAATACCATTTGTACAGCGCTTTTTACAGAGAACTGTCCCAAAACGCTGTACAGGGAAACAGAAGGAAAATATTACAACAACAAAAAAACAGGCCTTCGCCCCCAACCAGCAAAACGAGGTAAAAAAAACTCCCCAGTAGGGGAGAAAAAAAACACTCAACGGTGGCGAGAAAAAACTCCCCAGTGGGAAGAAATCTTGGAAGGAACCTGGCTAGAGAGGGGGTGCCCATTCTTCGCTGGCTGGCTTGGTTTAAACTAAAGGTGATGAACTGGACTAGAGGAAATAATGTAGGCTGCTTCATGAAAATTTGCTCTACGTTGCCAAAACACACACATCCCATGCACATGCTTCAATGGAAACACGCTTTTATCAAAACAGCCACGTGATTGCTATTTTATCTTGTCCCCTCTGCTTTATCATACCACAGGGATGTTAAAGTGAAAAAAACAATTTAGTAAATTAATCTGTGCTAACGCACAAGATGTTTTATTGGTTGATGAGTGGATTGTTGTTGCCTCTGCCTACCCCATGTGTCCTAAGGATTAATAAATGTATACTTTATGAACTAAACTAATGTGGTATCTAAACAAAAAAAAATGCGATGACCATTTTTATTACAATATATAAATCACCTGTTCTTCACTGGCTGCATACAGGCATCCGGGTTGAGCTTGCCTAGCCTTGTTCATTCATGTAATCATTTTTATTTTGTCATTTTCAAAAAAATGTCTCATTGTTAGTTGAAGTATATTTTTGCTGAAGTTAATTGTTGAAAGGCTTTGGCAAAAAATCTGTACCAGGCATGTATAGAAAATGAACCATGACAGAAAAGTATGCATGTGGTGTGTATGACTGTGTTTTATGTTTTATGCCTGCTATTTATTCTTTTATGTTGCACTGACAAGAAGTACTTTAAATTTCGTTGTACCTGTGACAATGACAATAAAGATCTATCTATCTATCTATCTGTATAGTTGAGCCCAATGTTAATTGACTTGTTATTACTGCCATCTAGTGGTTAATTATGTAATAGCACTACTATTCAATATCACAGTATAATGACAATATTCATGTCAAATGTTTTTAGAATAATAAATAAAAAATAAAATAATAAATGTCCTGTTTTTTTAAATCAGATATTATTTTGATTATTATACATAACATATAATAATTATTATATTTATTTACTTTCATTGGGTTTTCTGTTTATACCGTAGGTGTTCATATGGGAAAATCAAACTTGTCAAGATTACATACAGTGGTGCTAGAAACCCTCTAGAATTTTCTGTATGTCTGCATAAATTTGATCTAAAATGTGATCACATCTTCAGCTAAGTCCTAAAACTTGATAAAGTGAACCCAGCTCAACAAAAAACACAAAAAAACATTATTTTTTATAATTTATTTATTGAGCAAAATTATCCAACATTAAATGCTTTGTTGGAAAAAGTATGTGAACCCCTAGGATTATCAGTTCATTTAAAGGGGTAATTGGAGTCAGGTGTTTCAATCAATGGGATGACAATCAAGTGTGAGTTAAGTGGTCCCTGCCCTATTGAAAAAACATAAATCTGGGTTTTCACTATCAAAGTCTGGTCATCACCGCACAAAGGAGATTCCTGAAAAGCTCAGAAAACAAGTTGTTGATGCTCACTAGGCTGGAAAAGGTTGCAAAACAATCTCTAAACAGTTTGGGCTCCACCAAGCCACTTTCAGGCAGCAAATGGAGGAAATTCTTGTTACTCTACCCAGGAGTGGTCGTCCAGCAGAACTCCAAAAGCAAGGCGTATAATATTCCAGGAGGTCACAAAGAACCCCAGGGTAACATCTAAAGATCTACAGGCCTCTCTTGCTTTGGCTAATGTCAGTGTTCATGAGTCCACCGTCAAACACTGAACAAGCATGGTGTGCATGGCAGGATAGCAAGGAGGAAGCCACTACTCTCCAAGAAGAACATTGCTGCCCGTCTAAAGTTTGCTACCATGTGGACCACGTGGATGAGCCAGAAGGCTATTGGAAGAATGTTCTGTGGACAGATTAGTCCAAAATAGAACTTTTTGGTTTAAATGAGAAGTGTTATGTTTGGCAAGATAATACAAAAAATAAAAATAAAAAAAACAACCCACTGCATTCCAACATAAGAACCTCATCCCAACAGTGAAGCACGGTGGTGGCAGTATCATGGTTTGGGGCTGCTTTGCTGCCTCGGGACCAGGACGGCTTGCCATCATCGATGAAACTATGAACTATTTTACCAGAAAATACTACAGGAGAATGTCAGGGTATCCATTCGTAAACTGAAGCTCAATAGAAGATGGACAGTTACAGAAAACGTTTGGCTGAGGTTATTGCTGCTCAGGGGGGTCACACCAGGTACTGAAAGCGAGGGTTTGCATACTTTTTCCCAACAAAGCATTTAATGTTGGATAATTTTGCTCAAATAAATTATAAAAGAATAATGTTTTTTGTTGAGCTGGGTTCACTTTATCAAGTTTTAGGACTTAGATGAAGTGATCACATTTTAGACACATACATAATTCATACACATTATAAATTTTCTGTATATCTGCATAAATTCTAAAGGGTTCACAAACTTTCTAGCACCGCTATCTGTACAGCCTTATAAAACAGAAATTTTAAGAAGGGTGAATTTTTAGTCGGCTGTAGAAAATAAAAGGAAGTTAATTTTGTGTTCCTGTAGCCCATTTACATTCTATTGAGATTGGTTCAGTTGCTTATTATGTAGACAGTCACAGATGTTTAATATTTCATATATAATTCTTGATGCAATCATGGATTCTCAAAGATACCTACTGCTCTACCTCGGCAAGGACTCAATCTACAATACTGGCAAAGAAGTTGCCTGATTGGTCTGCCAGCTACCAAGGGTGATGGGAAGGATTGGTTTTGGTGAAATAAAACCAAAAAGCTTTCAATTGTTTGATTGTGCAGGCATATCATTGTCACTACCAGGCATATTAAAATAAAGACCTTTTATCAGCTCTTTTATAATGTTGAAAATGTAAAATAAATGATTACATGACATTAATGGATCTGTTAGATATTTCATGTTTTGAATGACCGAAAAACTATTCTTAAAAACTGAGTGCTATATTGTTGCATGTGAAGAGCTTTTAAATAGTGAGGTATCCTCACATCCAATATTAAATGGGTTCCATTGTAATTACCTTGCTCTTTCTGCCATATATATCTAGCGAACAAACGGAAGGTGAGTCAGCTACATAAGCTACCTGAAGTGAAACTGCCGTTTTCAACCAAATAAGCAGACCAAACACGCGTCTATTGAAATAGAACAGACTATACTATAACTAAACTACGAATGATGTCACTGGTCATATTCATCAAAGTTAATAAAAATATATAATACAAAACATATCAGATCAGTCCCAATACAAATAAAAGTTTTGATTGCATTGAGTATATTTCAACAAAGGCTAATTGAAATATCCAAAATATTTGCCCGTGCCAATCAATCAAGCAACTTGCAGGTTTCATTTTAAATATATTAAAACTTTCAATCTATATATTCAAAAATGACTTGCATATATCAGGTTTCATTCTATGCATTCAAGAAATTGCCTATGTATTCAAACTTTAAGTTTTGAATGATTGGCAGTTTTCCTGTAATCCTCTTCCGTTTGCATTTGTATTTGGAGGGATGGGGCGGGGCTTGGGTTCATGGTCATCAGCATCTGCATATTTCACGCATATCTCCACCTTTCGGCCCCCTGGCTACATCTCAGCTCCCATCCAAGTACTGACCTGCAGCCCTACTTTGCTTCATCCATCAGATAGAAAGTCACAGGGTGATATAGTCACATAATGAGCTCCCCGTGGAGGTCAGAACATCAGAAAGTCTGACCGCCTTCAAGCGCAGATTGAAGACTCGCCTCTTCAAGTTGCACCTCTCTCCACCCCTCCCTACCTCCTTGGGACCTCCATTGATTATGTTTTATGAATCCTTGTTTAAGTGGTTCAAGCTTCTAGTTAATAATTGTAAGGTTACTTATTGGTTACATATTATTGTTACTTACTCATTGGTTATTTATTCACATGCCAATCATCAATATTGTGTGGTTACCCCCCCAAAAACCCAATCATACTGACTGCGCCTGGTACTTGAATTCGTATTTACCTTTTAGGGTTGTTTTAACGCACTTGTTCCTAGTTCGGAAATGCACTATGTACGTCGCTCTGGATAAGAGCGTCTGCTAAATGACTATAATGTAATAACGGTATGTGGTGTTTGCCTGTATAATGAATGCTAAGTGTGCCCCACACGCGACAGCTACTGGGGCTCTTCTTTCATTGCAGTGCTGCAGATTCACTTATCTTTACATGCAGTAGATGGGCTGGTATAGTTTTCCTTGCTCCAGCTGTTGGGTATGAAACCATTCTGCACCCGGCATTGCTGAAACCATGCTTTCACAGAAGAAAGGTGGCCAGAACGTGAGTGACATCATACTAACATCATCATACCAAACATGCGCCGAAGACATAGATTCAATTTCAATGGCCTTTACTAATGATAGGAGAATGAGCCTTCATTATAACAAATATGGGTGGAGTTACCATAAGCTCTCAGTGACTCACAGATTGCATCCAATCATTTTGTTTTCCCCTGGACTGCAAAATGTTTTGATAGGTTCAAACCAGTGATTGGCAGTTAACTGTAGCTTCACCCTGTTCATGAAACCTCACTGTCCCACCACTCTGCATTACTGAGGTATTTCAAAAGAGACCAGTGTGGTGCAGCAGGAGATAATATAGAGAAGGATTAGACATTGCTTTGCCTTCTGTGTGAGCTCTAAGTTCCCCTCGGCTAAGACATCTGCAGGCACAAATGAATAATGTGAGGTGTAACAGGTACGTCTGATTGATGCACGTGAATACTGTGGGCTTGAAATAGAAGAAATCTGCTTCCTTGTTCATCTTTTAAACTTTAATGCTTCCCAGCAAAGCCCTCAAACATTGGTCAAAAGATGAATCTCAAAATGATCCACGACCTTGCATCACACAGACACACACACTCAGCACTTTAATTTTAAGTGCAGAGTGAAAAACACAAACACACTCATAACAAGGAAAGAGAAAGCAAGACAAAATTAAACAGCCATTTATTTGTTTCCATGGGGAAAAATTTTCATTTTTCATGTTTTTTCCCCCTCTTCATAAGAAATAATTTTCATTTTGTTTACCATATGATTTACCGGAATTAAAAAAACCATTCCTCCTTCATCAGACTGACACCGCAGTTTAAAAAGTACCTCCCGCAATCCTTCTGCAGACAATCGGCTTCCTCCTCAAGCCCACGCGTGCCGCACAGTGTCGCTGGCTCTGAAAACAGCACAATGTCTGACGGAAACAAGGGAGGCGCAAACCGCTCACTGTTCAGACAGGGACCGATCAATCGCTATGATCAACAGGGGCACTCGGTAGTGCCGGCAAGCGATCCGAGACAACAGCTGGGAGAGAAAGAGAGAGTAAGAGCTGAAGCAATTCGTTTCCAACACAATTAGCAGTGACAAAATGGAGCTTTCCTCATTTCCCCCACCAGGTGCTTTTGCTACTGCATCTCCTGTAAAATATATTCTGCCGTGTTCGACTGCTCAGGGTCTTAACATACAGCGCCAAAAGGCACCTTGAATATCGTTAAGGGATTCTAATTGTTTTATTTATTTTTAAGGCAAATGTAATGTTCAGACATTTCTTTTTTTGAGAACACAAATATTGAGAACAACTCCTTTTTCAGGCCGTCTTCCACAAGTCTACGAATCTCAGGCATTCGTCTTAAACAAACCTTCACTGATTTGTTAAAAGAGGAGAGGGCAACAGAGCCTCAACACTGAGCATAATACTTTACCAAGGGACACTGCAGAGAGGTAATCCTGCCATATACCATAGCAATCAATAATATTCAGCAGATACGTGATCCTGCTCCTGCTGCCTACCCAAAACAATAATATCTTAATAAGTAACAGTTCCTGGCCAAGTACAATTATATTGACGGGCACTTTCTTAAATATCGCACGTGTGATGCTGAGCTGGATCTGTTTCACTATCTGCCGACGATCAGTACTAGGCTTGTGCTTTCCTGGCGTGAAGCGGTTTCCACATAACTACTGTGACCTTTGACCCTCAAGGTTTGGAATGGAATCATTGTAATCAGCATAACATAAATAAAAAGATTAATAAGAGGTGATTAAAAAAAAAAAACAAGCAACGTTAAAACCATAAATAAACACACAAACTAAAAACAGAGGAGACCACAATCTGACATGCTTTGGAGCAGTTAATTTGGCAAGAAAGCAATCTGTCATATCACATAGACCTCACAGTGAAAAGTTATGCCCCTTGAAGAGAATCTAAAGCACAGTATTCAGTCATAATACACACACACGTACACACGCACACGTAGCATACACAGACGTGTACACACATACGTTGTGTACATACATATGCAGGCAGGCAGACACGCACGCACGCACGCACACATGTATCCATGCAGACACACACACACACACACACAAAGACATGTATACACACATACTGTACACACTTACACACAATATTCTGTAAAAAATGTTTTCTATAACAATTAGAACATAATATATGGTCTAGTACCATAGTATCCAATGCCATAGCTTGTCTCCCATTTCAGAAGTGTATTTGTTTTCTTATGTTGTGTACCAAAAATATTTTTTGAAAGAGAAAAAAAATGCAGTCCAACAAACCAAGCAGAGGGCCCGGGCGCCGTCAGGAGATCCCTGTCCTTCCCAGTGCCCTGGGGTGGGGAGAGCACAAATCCAGCCCCTGGTTTCATAGTCCCTGGAGGCCTCAGACTACGTTCCTCCTCGTTTGAGTCGAAAGACCAAAAAAAGTCAGAAATGAAGTCTTTGATCTCACTGTTGTCCTCAACACCAACGAACAAGACCTTGGTTCACCCAGAACAAGAAAATGGACATTACTGTGGCCTCTGCGGTCTGCACCGGGACGACAAGATGGACAACTGCCACAAAACTGCCATCAAACAAGGTCCAACAGAAGAAAGGAAACAGTTGAATTTCGTAACTGTTCAGCGTGAGCTTCAAATAAAGGACACATGTGTCTTGCCTTTCTCATATTAAATACTTGTTCTTTGGTCATTTCTTCTCGGTTTTTATATACATATATATGTATATCATATACATATTATATGTATATATACATAGGTATACGGTTTCATAATGTTCCTGCAAAATCCATCAATTAAATAAATAAAGACTCCAGAACTGCAGTCTAAGTACCTGTATTTATAGTTCTCCCAAAATAAACATAACTAGAAAATCAAAAAAACGTACAAATAAAAAATGTTGTTTAATATTCAGCCACTTTCCTTCTGAGGCAAAAGGCCTTCATTAAATAAAATTGCTATTATTTTACTTTTTCCTTTAAATTTGCCTCTGGGAGAATCTTGAGACGGAGATAAACTTACACACGTACACACACGCACACACATTCATGCACACAGAAACACGTACACGCGCACACACACATGCACACACACACACACACACACACACACACACACATGCGCGCACAAACATACAAACACAGAGGTGCACACACACACTTTCTCTCTCGGGCATGCGACTCTCATGCGAGTCTTGAATGTGTGTGTGTGCACACGTGTGCGTGTCTGTGTATCCAGAAACTTGTGTCTCTGAGTCAGTCCGTCTTCGTGTCTGTACAGTAGGAAGCCTCCCACGGCTGCTGCTAGCTGCTGGGTGGTCCATCGTTCAGGAAGTAGGTGGTCATCTCCCCCTTCCCCTTCACCTTGACCACGCCCCGACACTCCAGCTGGTAGTCTTTGCTGGCCAGCACCTGGTACAGATCTGTGGTCACCTTGGGGAGCAAAGGAAAAGTGCCATTTGAATCTTTCTCTCGCATCACTAAGAATCTAGGAAAGGCACAAAGCCAGGTGTGTCTTGTCATTGAAATAGGGTTCACCATGTTCCATATAAACTAACTCAACTTCTCATGACACAATATCATGAGGTCACTCCACTGGCTGCCAGTTGCAGCCAGGATCAGGTTCAAAGTTCTGACCCAATAGGACAGGCCCCGTCTACCTGCAGGACTTGATCCAGAACTATGTTCCTGCTCGACCACTTCGCTCGTCTACAGCAGGGCGACTCGCACTTCCCCCCCTCCGTGTCAATGGTGCTCGCTCGTCCCGACTGCTGAGGTTTTCCACCCTAGCTCTGCAGTGGTGGAACGGACTTCCCATTCCCCTACGTTCTATGCCAACCCTGCCTGCATTCCGTCGTGGCCTGAAAACACACCTTTTCAGACTCCACCAGGACTGATACTTATCTAGGACCTCTCATGGTACTTGTTCAACTGTGTGTTGAAGTTTATAATATTTAGAATAGAATTGTAGTAGAGCTGATTTACCCAGTTTACTGTGAACTGTATTCAATGTTCATTACTAGGGATAGCTGCTACTTTATGGGAAGGATGTGCTTTGTCTCATCTGTTCTGTAGTTACTTCGATGACGTTTCTGTATGCACTTACTGTATTCACTTTGGATAAAAGCGTCTGCTAAATGACTAATGTAATATGTGCATAAGTCACAGCCAGCCACCTTATTTTATTAACACTGTAAAAGGAACCTTCACCCCCAACCCAGCAGGTGACAACACCACAAAACTATTCGATCAGGCAGCAGGATTATCGTGAAAGTAATGTAGGCAATGTTCAGCTTTTTCCAAAAACGTATTTCACGGAGTCAAATGAGCCGTTCAAATCACCCTTGGGAAATGATCGGGCTTTAACTGCTTGTTGCTTATTAGAACCACAGTTATAAATATTTCTCAATTTGTGTGGGAGCCCAGTGAGATCATATGATACCTCACAGAGGAAAAATTCTATTTTACAACATTCTTATTTTATTGAAGTTATCATTTTTTCCCCTGCAATGTAATTGCACAGCTGTGAGACAGAAGGTAGATACCTGGATGCAGTCAGGTACGCCGGTGCTGTCCATGCGGCTAGCCACATTGACCGTGTTCCCCCAGATGTCGTATTGCGGCTTCCTGGCTCCGATGACCCCAGCAACCACAGGGCCCATGTTTAGACCTGGAGTGAAAAATCATCACACAGTTTCCTTCTCCCTTACAGCCAATCAGAATTCAGAGGTGGCCATATTTGATCAGCGGCCAATTAGCTGCCTTTAGGCTACCTCTGGTGTGACTGTTATTTGTGTAGCAAAGGGGTAACTTAATTGTAAATATTATATTTATTGTTTATTATGTACCCCCTACTCTCTCTCTCTGTCAAATTCAAATTCAAGATTTTTTTAAAGGCGAGAAATACATTTGTAGATATTACTTAAACCTACAGAAATTAATGTAAATATTAATACAGCTGAAAAATTACAAATGCTAAATTATTCCCACCCTGCATCTATCCCTTATCCCCCCCGCCCCCCGCCCTCTATTTCTCTCTCTCACCAACATGCACGCACGCACGCACGCACGCACGCACAAAAATCCGGCCCTCACCAATCTTCATCTGGAAGTTGTTGAATGAGTGCTCGTTAATGTAGGTCATCTGCTCTCGCAGCCGCATGGCGTAGTCGGCCAGCGCCAGGATGTGGGAACGGCCCTCCTTGTCGTAGGTGGAGTCGTTCAGGCCCGACGCTGCCATGTAGGTGCTGCCGATGGTTTTAATCTTCTCCAGCTGTCTGTACTTCTCCTCGCTGATTATCTGGGCGTGGAGGGAGGGGGGAGGGGGGCAGGACATGAGCGGGGTAAACCTGGAGCGCTCTCTGCATCACGTTCCCCCTGGCCTCGAAGCACGCGGCTGAATGTGTTTGGTTGGTTTGGCAACCGACCACATCCTCTGTTCGCCCTGGTACATCTCTTTCTCTACACCAGCCCCCCCGGGAGTGGAACGAGCAACCCGCTACAGTCAGAATGGCTGAGTCGCTGTCTGCCTTCTGACCCGTTTACACTGCATCTCAGATCAACTAGTACTGCCTGCTGGGTATTTACTGTGGGTATATTAGCCCTCCCACTTAATACTATATCCTCAAACCCATTGTCTACATAAGAGCTACATTCTCTCTCTTGCATCTACTATGCCATTCAGTAACTCAATGCTTTAAAGTTTGTACTGATGTGGTGTGCAATAGCTCAAGACCAGGGTTGACACAGAACTAGATACTCTCCTTGCTGTGGGTGTGAGGATGTCACACAGGCCTAAAGGCCTGCCCTCCTCATTAAACTTCCTCATCCTCGCCTCTCCTCCCCTCCCCTGAAAGCCTCCACGCCGCCCCCCGCCCCCCCCCCTCACCTCGTCGAAGTCAGCGATGATCTCGTTGAGCAGCCGCAGGCACTCCACGCCCTCGTTGTTGGCCTCCAGCTCCACGTAGAACTCGGAGAAGTTGCTGATGGAGGCAAACATGACGGCCACGCACTCACAGGACTGGTAGTACAGCTCGTCGTTCCGCCGCTCCCGCGCCAGGAAGTGCGCCGCCACGTCCTTGGGCAGGATGTTGTGGAGGAGGCGCCGGTTGTAGGCCTGGAGCTCCTCCATCTCCTCCTTCTCCTCCGTCGCCTAGTGGGGTGGGTTGGAGAGAGTACAAGGCTTGTGAGCGAAACAAATTTTTTTTTTTTGTGCAAGTTCCAAGTAGATCGAAATGAATGAGAAAAAGAGAAAGGCTCGCTCATTTTTTAAAATGAGGATAAAACAAATTGTCTACTGTTCGAATTGTTATTATGTGTTATCATTTTTAGAGCTAATGTCAATGGAACAGCAAATAACAGAAACTGATGCTTCACCAACGAAGGAAATCAAGCAAAAAAATTTTATAGAGGAAGAAAGTTGCTGTTTGTTGCTGTTTGTTTCAAGAAAAGGCTTTTGAACCTAAAAACATTTGACCTTCAGCAGCATGGGATTTTCTCTGATCTGCGTAAAACTTCCGTATGAAACAAAATAAACAATTTTTACATGGTGGCAATGGTGTGCACACCTGCAATTTCCACAGAAAGTCCAGGCGTGCCGTGGACTCCACCTGCTGGGCATGCAGGTACAGTGCCAGCACAAAGACTGTCAAGATCACCGGGGTCATGACCTTCAGCGACACCTTGGTCATGCTATCCTGGCTGCAGATCGAAAGAGGGGGAAACATGTAAGGTGACAAATACACACCTTAAACAGTCTACATGCTTATAAACAAGCTCCTCTTAAACAGTCTATGTGCATACAAATACACTCCTCTTAAACAGTCTACGTACTTATAACAAGCTCCTCTCATTCAGTCTACATGCATACAAACAAGCTCCTCTTAAACAGTATACGTGCTTATAAACAAGCTCCTTTTAATCAGTCTATGTGCTTATAAACAAGCTCCTCTTTAACAGTCAAAGTGCACACAAACACAATTTCCCTTTAAACATGTACATTAGATACAAACACAAAAAGAATTCTCCCAATCATACTCCACAACTTTCTAATATGTAGAAGCAAATAAATACATACCCCTTTTTTATCGATTTTTTCCCTTTTTCTCCCAATTTGATAGCCAATTAGACCCTGTGTAACTCAATTCCCCCCGTGTAGCAACCACTAGAGAACCGCTGCTACAAACCCTTCGTCCGGTAGCAGGATAGAGGGTGCCACGTCCTCTTCAGGGCGTGACTCCTCGAGCTCCAAACCGTGAGTCCAACTCTCCCAGGGCTGTCTTATGTGCGACGATTATCTCCGAGCCCCTCCCACCCGGAAGCAGCCGCCAGTTGCCGCTCCCACAGGGCACCGGCCATGCTAGGATCTGGCAGGACCGGGGCGCGAACCCCGATCATCAGAGTACAACTGCACCGACTGAAAATCGGCAATTTCACCGCTGTACTACCGCGGCGGCATACATACCCCTTTAACATTTACATACACACACTCTCCTCCAGGTATTTATTGGCTGATATTAATATAATATATTTGTATATATATATATATTTATTCCTACCACGGCTCTGTTTCATTGAAATTGGACCTGAAAAAAAGAACAAGAGAAGCGTTTCAGCTCCAAAGCACACAGGAGGACATGGGTGCAGTGAGAATCCTTCACACAGACAGACAGACAGACAGACAGACAGACAAACGGCTCCTGCGGTACCTACCCTTCCACAGTTTCGTTGAAAGTTCTTAGATTACTAAAGAAAAACAGATGGTTCAGGGTTAACTGTGATGGTTACGACCATTTCATAACATGATTGACAGTTTGCTGCTCTAAGAAAGAATAACACAGGCACAGTAACAAAGCAATCAATACACACAGGAAAAACATCCGCAATATGTGGACACAGAGACAATGGAACTGATTGAATAGGAGAGGAGAAAAAAATAAATAAAGATTACTATAAAATTCTGGGGCATATAGCAATACTGTAGTAGTACAAAAGTATATTTACTTCCATAATGTTATACTAGCTAACATGCAATGAGCTAAACCTAAACCTAAACCTAGCTTGCCTAGCTCTCAAGGTGACAGTATTTATACTAATATATCAGAAGCTAGCACACACAGACGCTTGCTTGTTAATGGTAAACCAGATAATTTAAAAGAGAAGACAGTATAAGGACAGCTACCATGAGGTTTGGCTAAAAAAGTGCTTATTAAATTTTTTATGCAAAATACTTTTTTTTTTTTTTTCCCACTGAGGTTGTCTCACTTGACTGATTAGATCTGGATACACATGTTAATGTTTAATTCATTCATCACTTTAAACTCCATTAACCCATTCATCCTTAAAACTGGACAGAGAAGCATCATCAACCCAAGAATGGGTGGAGCTTTGATGTCATCAGTGACACGCTGATTTCAGAAATACAGTGTATGGTGCTGCAGAGAGCAAAGCGGTTGAATTGGCTCATGAGAGTCCGTGATAGACAGCACATAGTGGCTCCATCCATCAGTGGGTTCTTCTACTTAAGATTAAGGTACTCACATGGCGTTGGCAGTGACAAAGAGGTCAGCATTGTCGAACAGCGGCCCCTGTGGCCACTCTGCCAGGAGCAGGTAAGAGAGCTGGATGAGCAGCATGAGAGCCAGTTTACCAATGCTGCTGATCTGCAGGAACACTGAGCAGGCCAGGAGCGTGAGCAGCACACTGTAACTGAAGTACTGCAACAGAGAAGCACAGTGTTACACACACACACATACGCGCAGGCACGCAGGCACGCACGCGCGCACACACACACACAGACACACGCACGCACCCATACACACACCCCCCCACCCGCACATGCACATGCACACACACACCCGCACATGCACACACACACACACACTCATATACACACACGGACACATGCACCTATACACACACACACATACACACACACACATCTGCCACATATACAAATGCACATAATAGACCTGCACACAATCATACACACATGCACACACACACAATGGGACAGTGGGACACACAGGTGTGAAGAGAGACTCACTTCTGGGAAGTGACAGGGCGGAGCCTCTCCGGGGCAGTGGATCAGCCTGTCCTGCGCAGACTGTGACAGGTTGTGTATGAGGCAGACGCCCACAGAATCCTCTGTGATGTTGAAGTCATTGGCGATGCATTTTATCAGGCTCTCTGTGTTACAGGCAAACTGCAGAGAAAGAGACAGAGGGGTGAAGGTACAGCAGGAAACACAGACACGCACACAAGCGCTAGCATACACACACACGCACACGCACACGCACACACACGAGAGGCTGTCTTGCAACATTGTTGGGTAAATGTGGGCCGGTCCTTACCATGTTCACAAAGGCAGAGACAAAGACCAGGAGTATGGTGAACACGCCCACCAGGGTGCTGTTGGTACGGGATTGCACAATCTTCTTCGACACAGTCTGCATGGCGACTGGAAACAACTGACGAAGACAGGCGGTTGCATACTTATATATACACATACTGTTAACAAATACAGTATACATTCCGATTCAAATTAGCTTTATCGGCACAATGATTTCACACTCATGCTGCGAAAGTATATTTTAAAATAACTAAGACAACAGGACAACTGTCCCTCAGACAATACGTAAATAAGCCACACAGTCCCTTCTTGTGGTGGCCTCTCAATATTGAGACTTGTTAAAAATAACACCAGGTAACAGAGTAGTAACAAGAATGCTAAAAGTGTCAATAATAATTATCTGAATGGGAGGTAAACAAAAACTCCCCCCTTCACCCAACCTTTTCATTTCTCTCTCTCTCTGACAGACTCTCAAATGCAGGGCATATATTTGTTGTGGGGAAGTACAGGGCTTTTGTTGAACTGTATTTTCCACATTTAGGTAGTGCGGCCCTTTATCCACCGTTTGAAGATGACAGTGAGAGCACTACCTGTCATGTTTGTGCAGCCAGGTGTGCTGGTGTGTCGGTCTCCACAGCCAGGCTGTGCTCACAGAGTCTGTACTTTCTCAGCGTTCTCCTGTGTTTACAATTTTTCAAGATGGTCATATAGTCTGCTGTGGTGCATTTTCTTTTCATGGCCAGAGAGAATTCCTTTTTGATTTGTGTTTTTGTGTGTTCCAAAAAGTGATGTAATCCTGTGTGTGATGTTTTATAATCTGTTGAAATGCTGTTGTGCTGTTCTGAGGCCATTTTTGTTTGTGTGTCAGTGCTGTGAGACTTGGTTGTCCTCAGGGGCACCATAGTGGGGTGAATAGTGGAACTGACTACCCCTGACTAGCCTTCAGAAGGCCTGGACTAAAGAGTTTGCATTGGGAAGCGGGCCCACAGAGGCCCAGAATTTCGTGCTATGCCCCTGGTTGTCCTTCTGTAAAGAAATGTTTTCCTCAATGGACCCACCTGGGAATTTTAGTTTGTCAATAAGGCCTAATTATGCCCTACATAGACTGTTAATAGTTTTCCTTTGAACTTTATATGAAAAATATTTTTTCCATGCAGTTTCGTTTATAAAAATCTGCATTATTTATTTGTGGACCCCCACACTTCACTACCACAGTCTTATGATGGTGGTGATGGATTTAAAAATTTGTATCCACATTTGGCCATTTTATTACATACGTACAGACAGCTGTTTGTGTCAAGCTGTTGAACTGATTTTTAAACTTAGTCTTTTATTTCCCCGATACCTGCATCTTTTTAAAATACAGAATACTAGGTATTGGTTATACAGTCAAGCCGGAAAGTCTCCACACCCCTTTCACCTTCTCCATGTTTTATTACGTTACAGACATATTCTACAATAGATTGAGCTCATTTTTTGTCTCAAAATTCTACACAAAATAGCCTATAATGACAAAGTGAAAACAGACATTTGTGGTAATTTATTAAAAATGAAAAATGTAAAATATCATATGTACACAAGTGTGCACACCCTTTGATATGACACCCAAAAGTAAGCTGAGGTGCATTTTGTTTCCACTGATACTGCTTGAGATATTTCTACAACTTAATTGGAGTTCACCTGTGATAAATCCAATTGATTGGACATGATTGGGGATTGCCAACACCTGCCTATATAAGGTCCCACAGTTGACAGTTGTCAGAGCAAACTCCAAGCCATAGGGTCAAAGGAATTATCTGCAGACCCAGAAAGAAAAGGATTGTGTCAGAGACAGAGATGGAGAAGGGTATGGAAAAATCTCTGCAGCTTTACAGGTCCCAAAGAGCACAGTGGCCACCATCATTCGTAAATGGAAGAAGTTGGGAACCACCAGGAATCTTCCTAGACCTGGCCGCCCGGCCAAACTGAGCAATCGGGGAAGACTAGCCTTGGCCAGGGAGGTGAGCAGGAACCCGAGGGTCATTCTGACAAAGCTCCAGCGTATTGTTGTGGAGATGGGAGAACCTTTCAGAAGATCAACCATCCAGGCAGCACTCCACCAATCAGGCCTTTATGGTAGAGTGGCCAGACGGAAGCCCCTCCTTAGTAAAAGGCACATCGCAGCCCGCTTGGAGTTTGCCAAAAGGCACCTAGAAAACTCTCAAACCATGCGAATCAAGATTCTCTGGTCTGATGAAACCAAAATTTAACTTTTTGGCCTGAATACCAAGCGTCACGTTTGGAAGAAACCAGGTACCGCTCATCACCTGGCTAATACCATCCCTACAGTGAAGCATGGCGGTGGCAGCATCATGATGTGGGGATGTTTTTCAGGGGAACAGGGCGACTAGTCCTGATAGAGGGAAAGAGGGAAAGATGAATGCAGCTAAGTACACAAAGATCCTTGAAGAAAACCTGCTCCAGAGTACTCTGGACCTCAGACTGGGGCGAAGGTTTACCTTCCAACATGACTACGACCCGAAGCACACAGCCAAGAGAACAAAGGAGTGGCTTCGGAGAAAGTCTGTGCATGTCCTTGAGTGGCCCAGCCAGAGCCCAGACCTGAATCCAATTGAACATCTGTGGAAAGAGCTGAAAATGGCTGTGTACCGACGCTCCCCATCCAACCTGACGGAGCTTGCAAGGATATGCCAAGAGGAATAGGCAAAAATGTCCAGAAACAAGTGTTTCTTTCCCAAGACGCCTTGAAGCTGGAATCGCTGCCAAAGGTGCAGCAACCAAGTATTAGGCTAAGGGTGTGTACAGATATGTAACCCCTAAATAACCTATTTTTGTCAGTAAAATAAAATTGCATATTTTCTAAAAACCTGTTTTTCATCATTATTGGCTATCGTGTGTAGATGTTTGAGGCAAAAAATGAACTCAATCTATTGTAGTATAAGTCTGTAACATAATAAAATGTGGAGAAGGTGAAAGGGGTGTGCAGACTTTCCGGCTTGACTGTATGTACTGCCAGGGCCCAGCTCTGACAGTATTCCTCCTATAGGTCCACAGACCTCTTACAGAGGCAAACTACAACCTGTCTGACTCTGTTCCAGATAAAGTTCCATTCCATCCCATTTGTCCTTATTTAAATGCGGACCATATTTAAATTCACACCTTATCAGATGGCCATAGATAATTTTGTGGAGTACAATAAAGGATTCACAAAGATGATTGCACGATTACCACTCGCAATAAGCATACATTTTTTAAAGACGGCCTGAAACCAGGCAGTAAAGCGGTGCAGTCTACTCAAAAGCCATGCAATGCGTTGACCATGGCAGTTGTCATAGCTGCAAGAGGAAGACACCGCTAACATGTTTAGCATGCAAGAGAGCGGAACAAAGAGAGAAATAATTATTTGTCAATACAGGATAAGTCATGCAATACAAAATTGTTTGGTGACAAAGATGACATTGAACCCTACCGTAATTTGTTTGAGGATATCATTTAAGTAGGCCGTTTCATTGTACAAGACAAATATTTATACAGCTGTAATAAGCATGTAACTTAAATAAAAATATAATTTGATTGAAATGGTCCAATTCTATTAGTCGAGATAGCTGTTCCAAGAAATACTGAAGAGGTCCATTTGCTGGTTATTCAACCGATCTGGTCTGTGGCTCAGTGGTTCCTTTTTTAGTCATTATTATTCTTTTGTGCACCAAATGAAAATTAATCCCTAGTAAAATGGCAGGCAGGTTTCCAGTTAATATTACTGAAACAACACTTGGCTTGGTCAACTTCAAAAACAGGTCTGTGCAAAACCAGCCTTTTTTACTTTATTTGTACATTCAGGGGTAACTTGACACCACACACTGAGACAGCTGAGGTGAGGAGCAGCCTCAAATGTAAACTAATGCAGCACAGAAGGTACAACCTGGCACAAAAAATACCTCACGTAGGCTGGCCTGATGAGTGACAGGTCATGTTTCACAACTTTCAGAAACGTGACATATTATTGTACTTGTCAACTGCGCTCGCACACAATTTGGCCGAGGCTCCTTGATTTGCGTCAATAAATCAGTGGTTAATTTGGGGTGGACAGCATTTGCAGCCGTTGCGCAAGAAGCGGCACAAACTGCGCTCAGTGTTGTTCTACCCCTAAACGTCTGGGAAACACAATTTGTTGACGTGCGAATGCGGCATCATTTTAATTTGCAGATTTGAATTTGAATGAAAGAGCGAGACCAGCGTACTGTGGCAGCCTACCACGCCCTGGGGGAAGCAGAAAGACACAGAAAGACCACGCTGTCCCTAAAATAAACCGATTGTGGTGGTTACCGTCGGCACTGAGCTTAACACTGCAGCTATAAGATGTCATCACTGTTACTCGGGTGATTGTTGGCATTATCCTTTCCCCCACATTTTGGTTTTGCTGTGTGCAGGATTTACCGCTTTTAGCATTCGTCATTTCAGTGAAGCTCAAGTGAAACACGAGGAGTAGATGGGCAACATACCTTAATGCAGGAGTAGATGGCACAGATGAAGAGGATGTTGGCCAGTATGATGAAGATGCTTATGTAGATGCCCAGCATTAGTGGGGTACTGTGTGAGAGAAGGAAACCATGTCAGATTCCTCACCATAACCTGCTCATCATTAGATGAGAAAGGGAGAAGACCTGTGTCTGTATGAGCAACGCAGGTGTGTTTTAACGAGCCCCAAACCATCACTCCGTTGCCAGATATGGAGTAGATGTGCATGGATCACTGCAAGGGTTATTTCTCCTGACTCATTTTCCTATAGAACTCTATGGGGAAAAAGGTCAGGAGAAACCACCCTTAAAGGAATCCATCCACATCTACTCCATATCTGGCCGCAGAGTGATGGTTTGGGGCACGTTTGATACCTTAGACCTTGAGTTTGACACCTATGCCTTAGACCCTTGATGACGTACAGCCATTTCGCCAGTCATGTGTTCCATACTGTACCAGCGTAATTTACAGCTGAATCTAGTCTCACCCCCCAATTCTCATAGAGATCAGTTCAAATGCAGAGAGGTTATAGTATCGCTTGTAACAGTACCTGAAAATAAGATATCGAGAGTCTTTTGATGTTGATTGGTCACAGACTTCAGGAAGTAACAGCATGCAAAGGATATGCGACCAAATATTAAATATGATACTTTAAAAATATGTTAAAGCAAAATATTCAAATTTTCTGAGACACTGAATTTTGGGTTTTCATTAGCTGTAAGCCATAATCATCAAAATTACAAGAAATAAAGGCTTGAAATATTTCACTATGTGTAATGAATCTATATAATATATGAGTTTCACTTTCTGAAATGATATTCTAATTTTTTGAGCTGCACCTGTATAAAAAATTGTATGTGTGTGTATATGTATGCATGTATATAAAAGTATTTATGTGTATATGTATGCATGTATATAACAGTATGTATGTGTGTGTATATGTATGTGTGTATATAAAAGTATGTGTGTGTGTATATGTATGCATGTATATAAAAGCATGTGCGTATATGTATGTGTGTATATAAAACGTATGTATGTGTGTATATGTATGCATGTATATAAAAGTATGTGTGTGTATATGTATGTGTGTATATAGAAAGTATGTATGTGTGTGTATATGTACGCATGTATATAAAGGTGTATGTGTGCATGTGTATATGTATGTGTGTATATGTATGCATGTATATAAAAGCATGTGTGTATATGTATGTGTGTATATAAAAAGTATGTATGTGTGTATATGTATGCATGTATATAAAAGTATGTGTGTGTATATGTATGTGTGTATATAAAAAGTATGTATGTGTGTGTATATGTACGCATGTATATGTGTGTATGTGTATATGTATGTGTGTATATGTGTATATGTATGCATGTATATAAAAGTATGTGTGTGTGTATATGTATGCATGTATATAAAAGTGTATGTGTGTATGTGTATATATAAAAGTATGTACGTGTGTGTATATGTATGTGTGTATATAAAAAGTATGTATGTGTGTATATGTATGCATGTATATAAAAGTGTATGTGTGTATGTGTATATATAAAAGTATGTACGTGTGTGTATATGTATGTGTGTATATAAAAAGTATGTATGTGTGTATATGTATGCATGTATATAAAAGTATGTGTGTGTATATGTATACATGTATATAAAAGTATGCATGTGTGTGTATATGTATGTGTGTATATGTATGCATGTATATAAACAGTGTGTGTGTGTATATGTATGCATGTATATAAAAGTATGTATGTGTTTGTATATGTATGTGTGTATATAAAAGGTGTATGTGTGTGTATATGTATGCATGTATATAAAAGGTGTATGTGTGTGTATATGTATGCATGTATATAAAAGTGTGTGTGTGTATATGTTTGTGTGTATTTAAAAAGTATGCATGTGTGTGTATATGTATGCATGTATATAAAAATGTGTATGTGTTTGTATATGTATGTGTGTATATAAAAGTGTATGTGTGTGTATATGTGTGCATGTATATAAGAGTGTGTATGTGTGTGTATATGTATGCATGTATATAAAAAGTGTGTGTGTGTATATGTATGCATGTATATAAAAGTATGTATGTGTTTGTATATGTATGTGTGTATATAAAAGGTGTATGTGTGTGCATATGTATGCATGTATATAAACGTGTGTATGTGTGTGTATATGTATGCATGTATATAAAAGTGTATGTGTGAGAAACAGTCACTCACTGAGGGAAGATGACAATCTGTATGAAGGAGATGAAGCAGAAGACGAGCAGAGTGCAGGCAACGTATCCCCCAAAGCGATCATCCACCTTCTTAGAGTACTGACAACACACCAACACACACCATCAGAAAACACAGCTAGCAGTCCCTAAACAGGCAAGTGCACCGTACTCAGTTATGACTCTGTGTGGGGGTGGGGCCACGCTCACCTTTTTCTCCAGGTCAGGGGTCTGGAAGGTGAGCAGAAACTTCTTGACGTGATCTTTGCGCAGCTGGTCAATGCTGCGGGCATCAATGGCGCGCCCCAAAAATTCATCCACCTCATCCTCAGGATCCAGTGCCTCCTGAGCACACCGACTGGAGGTGGTGGGGGAGGGGGAGGCAAAGAATATGTTATACTGTATGTATTTTATTTCACATACTGTTACATGTTCTGGCGTGACAGCAAAGTATCTATCTATCCACCTGTCTATTTCTTTTTTCCTCTTTCGCTTCTGTTGAATCTTTGAAATACTTATTGTTGGACATTTGAATCTGGTGTTTATGATTGGTTGAAAGGAGGAGTACTCAAGGCTTTTATAAAAATAAAAATAAAATCTATCTCTCTGTCTCTCAGTCAGTCCATTCACCCCTCTGTCTCATGTATTAAACCTCATAACCTTCTGGTGGGAAAAATCCAAACTGCAGAGACATGGGTGCCATCTAAGAAAGTAGCATAACCCTAAACCCCACTCATATGGTCCTGCCGCATGCCCTCCCTGGGCCTCTGTGCTGTACTGAGCCGGACCCCCATAGCGCACAGGCCAGCTGCAGCAGATACTCACTTATCTTTACTGGAGGCCTCATCAATGCCCTGGGAAAAAAAGGGGGAGAGATCAGAAAGCGGAAACACACACACACACACACACACACACACACACACACATAATGCATGGAGAATCGCACAGACACATATTTGCAGACACAGACACACATAGACAAATCGGTACAGTTAATCCCACAGTCAGACTGAGGATTTAATTACTGAGCCTTTGGGTAAAGCACAGGCCCTCAGAGATATATTTAATACACACACACACACACACACACACACACACATACATATATATATATAGAGAGAGAGAAGAGTGAGAGATGAAAGAAGGAGAGTGCAAGAAAAGGAAAGAGATATAAACAGCCCGTTAGAGAACACAGCTATCAAGCTTTTTTACAAATTATATAAACATGTATTGTGCAGTGGCGAGAGAACCTTTGGCTGATCTGGTTTAGAGGACAAATGACAATGCCCACATGTATCATATTGCCAGGTCAAAATGACATGACAAGTTTGGGAACCGTAGACAAAGTCAATTTCAGCATAAAATAATGTACAGGGCTTTGAGGAGCAGATGATCTGTATGCGTCTCCTCATGGTTATGACATAACCGTGCTGATTACGTGATTCCTTCCCTGTACTGTTCCCTGCCCTCACCGTGCCACTAAAGATGATGTCACAATAGATATGAAGCCACTGTCAGCACTGCAAACTGCCCATACTGTGCTGCTAATGATGATGTCACAATACATGTGAAGCCACTCCCTGCACTGCTGTCTGCCCTCACTGTGATTCTATGTTCACCAGTAAAGACAAAGTCAGAGTGCCTTCTCATAATAACCACAGCAATCCATCACCTCCATTTATGTGAATGCTGGTACTTGTGAAGGGAGAGCTATAAAGGTTCAGGAAGGTGTGATTAATCGAGGTCTGCGCATCCCTGACAATGCACGTACAGCTACAACAACAGCTTTTAAATTTTTTTATTTTTTTACACCGCACCTTGGTGATCTGTGCTGGTTTGTTGTACAGCTCAGTACATTATCACGACAAGAACCTCTAGCCAATCAGAGCCATCTTACTGCTGGTCCTCCCCGAGGAGGTGGACTTGCAAATGAAGGGCAGCCTGGATAGGGATGCAGTGCACGCTGCATGCAGCAGGTGGCGATGTCACCCTTGTGACTCCTCCAATATATCAGACTGTGCAAAGGCTTACGAGGCTCATACAGCAGACACATTTTAAATCAGTCAGGACAATGGAGAAGAAGCAGAATAAAACTGATTGTGATTAGTTAGGGAGACTGTGAGGGACTGTTTAGTACAGGGAGGATAGGAACTGTGTCATGTATCTCTAGGGCAGGAAAAAAGCAGATTCTAACCTACATGAACCCAAATTAATTTGGCACTCCCAGTTTGGCAGGAAGGAGCAGTGTGAGAAGGTGAAAGGGTGGCGGTGGGGAAGAGGCTCACCATCTGTCGGAACACTTTGGAGTCCTTGGTCCTGGAGAAGCTCCGGTCAGGAACCCAGCGAGGCAACAGCCCCTCTGTGGAGTTGGCCCGTACGCGCTTCATCTTCGCCATCATCGCCTTCTCCTCTTTCTGCATGACACACACACACACACACACACACACATAAGCAAGAATATGTACACACACAAGCACACACACATACATACAGGCATGCACAAACACATTAAAAAACCATGCACACACACATACACACACACAAACAAATAAACACACACGGTTTGTGGTTAATGTCTAGGTCTGAAGCTCATCTCTGAGTGGCTAAGAGCAGACAGTATACACGAACAATATAAACAGTAGACGCCAAGTAGACACTAACTGTAGAAACAGTAGACACTAACAGTATATACAATGTGGCTGAGAGGCAAGAACACAGACCCGTTTCTGACTGCAGCCCAGCACCAGGAAGGTCTCTATGCTATTCTCTTTCAGGTAGGCGTTCCTGTCCCCCCCAAAACCGGGCTCCACCTCATAGTCCCCATTCAGGTACTGCAGCGTCGCCTTGGTGATGTGGATGCGCCTGGACATTGGGACAACAAGGATATGGGGTGCTTGAGACTGCAGTGGTGTGGGACATTAGTTATGAGGACTATGTTTGTGTACATATGTGCATGTGTGAATGTACGTACATGTGTGTGTGTGAGGGTGTGCGTTTCTCTGCATGTGTGAGTGTGTGTGTACATGAGCGTCTCTCACCCTGCCTTGCCCCCTGCCTCCATCTGATTGGCCAGCGTGACATCGTTGGACCACACATCAAACTGCCACTTCCGCAGTCCCAGGACCCCACAGTGGACACGCCCACTGTGGATCCCTACACGCATGTTCACATTGACCCCGGTGACCTCTCGCACCAGCCTTCAGACACAAACACACGCACACACATGACATCACCCACAGCAATCCCTACTAAATATATTAGATCAGATAATACATCTCCTTTGGGTGTGGATATATGGATGGAGGTGCGAAAGAGAGATTGAGTGAAGGAAAAGTTGAAAAAAGGAAAGAGATAGAAAAGAGCAAGAGAAATGGAGAGAGAAATTAAGAGGGAGGGAATGAGAGGGAGATATTGAGAGAAAGAGAGCGATGTAAAAGTGAAGAAGGGATGGGAGGAGAGGGAGAAAGACTCACGAGATGGCCTCAATCATGTCCACGCCCATCTCCACACAGCAGTGGGCGTGGTCAGCCCTGGGTTCAGGAAGTCCAGACACACAGTAGTAGCAGTCGCCCAGAATCTTAATGCGCAGACAGTGGTTCTCCTGCGGCGAAACAGGGTCGGCATATTTACATGAGTGCAGCACCACTACCAACCACTGAGAATAACATAGCCTGTAGGCCTATGCTTTTAGTGCAATAAAAAGAACAACTGTAGTCCAAAATGAGGAAAGCAATAGTATTTATTCACCTATTTTTAATTATGTACTTATTTTTGAGAGATAACTGGCTTAGTTTCATGCAAATTAAACGCATTACTGTAGTCTTCCTAGGTCAGTATCTTGCAATCTTAAAGAGGTCAGTATTTTGTCATCTTACAGAGGTCAGCGTTTTGTGTTCTTCCAGAGGTCAGTGTTTTGTGTTCTTACTGAGGTCAGTGTTTTGCAGTCTTGCAGAGGTTAATGTTTTGCAATCTTACCGAGGCCAGTTTGTCGAAGCGAGCAAAAAGCTCATTGAGAGTCATGACCAACTCCTGTGCCGTACACTGCGATGCCAAACTCGTGAAACCTTCAATGTCTGCAAACAGGATACTGCAGGATGAAAAGAAGGAGGTAGGGAGGGAGAAATAAAGAAAGAGAGAGAGAGAGAGAGGTCAGTCCACACTCTGCACACACTTGTATTCTAGAGAACACTGGCAGTGAAAACACAATTAATGACAGACACTTAGACAAATTAATATATAATAGAAATATATACTATACTATAGACTATAAGTAACACAAAACTACGCAGGTAACTCGGCAGCATCACTGTTTTGGTGCTGAGAATTTAGACAGTGGAGTGTAGGAACTTCATACTGGAGATACAGCTTTCCTCTAGTTTCAGGTGGCTGGTTTGATATAAATAAGAATTATTGAACCATCCAGAAGATGATTGCCAGGGGTAATCAAAAGTACCAGGTAGTTTCCCTTTGATCTAATTTGCGTGGTAATCCGGGAGTGATTGTGCAAAGCATCCAGGCTTGGTCCTTGCTCTCCAGTGACCTGCTAAAACCAGCCCCCTCGTGTTCTCCAGCCTCTGGAGAGAGGCCGTATCACGGGGCGACGGGACCTCCGAGGCCAGCGGCTCGGTGCTGTAATTGAATATGGAGCGCGGGCCGGCTCCTCGTGGGGTAACGCGAGCTGCTGCTAATTAACTATTCCCTCTCAGATGTTAATTAGCACGTCGCCTCTCCCCAGAGCACAGCCCGAGTAAGCCCCAGTCTGAGAAGAGAGAGAGGAGTGAGCCCCAGTCTGAGAAGAGGGAGAGGAAGGAGTGAGCCCCAGTCTGAGAAGAGGGAGAGGAAGGAGTGAGCCCCAGTCTGAGAAGAGGGAGAGGAAGGAGTGAGCCCCAGTCTGAGAAGAAGGAGAGGAAGGAGTGAGCCCCAGTCTGAGAAGAGGGAGAGGAAGGAGTGAGCCCCAGTCTGAGAAGAGGGAGAGGAAGGAGTGAGCCCCAGTCTGAGAAGAGAGAGAGGAAGGAGTGAGCCCCAGTCTGAGAAGAGGGAGAGGAAGGAGTGAGCCCCAGTGTGAGAAGAGAGAGAGGAAGGAGTGAGCCCCAGTGTGAGAAGAGGGAGAGGAAGGAGTGAGCCCCAGTCTGAGAAGAGAGAGGAAGGAGTGAGCCCCAGTCTGAGAAGAGGGAGAGGAAGGAGTGAGCCCCAGTCTGAGAAGAGAGAGAGGAAGGAGTGAGCCCCAGTCTGAGAAGAGAGAGAGGAGTGAGCCCCAGTCTGAGAAGAGAGAGGAAGGAGTGAGCCCCAGTCTGAGAAGAGAGAGAGGAAGGAGTGAGCCCCAGTCTGAGAAGAGGGAGAGGAAGGAGTGAGCCCCAGTCTGAGAAGAGAGAGAGGAAGGAGTGAGCCCCAGTCTGAGAAGAGAGAGAGGAAGGAGTGAGCCCCAGTCTGAGAAGAGAGAGAGGAAGGAGTGAGCCCCAGTCTGAGAAGAGGGAGAGGAAGGAGTGAGCCCCAGTCTGAGAAGAGGGAGAGGAAGGAGTGAGCCCCAGTCTGAGAAGAGGGAGAGGAAGGAGTGAGCCCCAGTCTGAGAAGAGAGAGAGGAAGGAGTGAGCCCCAGTGTGAGAAGAGGGAGAGGAAGGAGTGAGCCCCAGTGTGAGAAGAGGGAGAGGAAGGAGTGAGCCCCAGTCTGAGAAGAGAGAGAGGAAGGAGTGAGCCCCAGTCTGAGAAGAGAGAGAGGAAGGAGTGAGCCCCAGTCTGAGAAGAGGGAGAGGAAGGAGTGAGCCCCAGTCTGAGAAGAGGGAGAGGAAGGAGTGAGCCCCAGTCTGAGAAGAGGGAGAGGAAGGAGTGAGCCCCAGTCTGAGAAGAGGGAGAGGAAGGAGTGAGCCCCAGTCTGAGAAGAGGGAGAGGAAGGAGTGAGCCCCAGTCTGAGAAGAGGGAGAGGAAGGAGTGAGCCCCAGTCTGAGAAGAGAGAGAGGAAGGAGTGAGCCCCAGTCTGAGAAGAGGGAGAGGAAGGAGTGAGCCCCAGTCTGAGAAGAGAGAGGAAGGAGTGAGCCCCAGTCTGAGAAGAGAGAGAGGAAGGAGTGAGCCCCAGTCTGAGAAGAGAGAGAGGAAGGAGTGAGCCCCAGTCTGAGAAGAGAGAGAGGAAGGAGTGAGCCCCAGTCTGAGAAGAGAGAGAGGAAGGAGTGAGCCCCAGTCTGAGAAGAGAGAGAGGAAGGAGTGAGCCCCAGTGTGAGAAGAGGGAGAGGAAGGAGTGAGCCCCAGTCTGAGAAGAGGGAGAGGAAGGAGTGAGCCCCAGTCTGAGAAGAGGGAGAGGAAGGAGTGAGCCCCAGTGTGAGAAGAGGGAGAGGAAGGAGTGAGCCCCAGTCTGAGAAGAGGGAGAGGAAGGAGTGAGCCCCAGTCTGAGAAGAGAGAGAGGAAGGAGTGAGCCCCAGTCTGAGAAGAGAGAGAGGAAGGAGTGAGCCCCAGTCTGAGAAGAGGGAGAGGAAGGAGTGAGCCCCAGTCTGAGAAGAGGGAGAGGAAGGAGTGAGCCCCAGTCTGAGAAGAGGGAGAGGAAGGAGTGAGCCCCAGTCTGAGAAGAGAGAGAGGAAGGAGTGAGCCCCAGTCTGAGAAGAGAGAGAGGAAGGAGTGAGCCCCAGTCTGAGAAGAGGGAGAGGAAGGAGTGAGCCCCAGTCTGAGAAGAGGGAGAGGAAGGAGTGAGCCCCAGTGTGAGAAGAGGGAGAGGAAGGAGTGAGCCCCAGTCTGAGAAGAGGGAGAGGAAGGAGTGAGCCCCAGTCTGAGAAGAGGGAGAGGAAGGAGTGAGCCCCAGTGTGAGAAGAGAGAGGAAGGCGTGAGCCCCAGTCTGAGAAGAGGGAGAGGAAGGAGTGAGCCCCAGTCTGAGAAGAGGGAGAGGAAGGAGTGAGCCCCAGTCTGAGAAGAGGGAGAGGAAGGAGTGAGCCCCAGTCTGAGAAGAGGGAGAGGAAGGAGTGAGCCCCAGTCTGAGAAGAGGGAGAGGAAGGAGTGAGCCCCAGTCTGAGAAGAGGGAGAGGAAGGAGTGAGCCCCAGTCTGAGAAGAGGGAGAGGAAGGAGTGAGCCCCAGTCTGAGAAGAGGGAGAGGAAGGAGTGAGCCCCAGTCTGAGAAGAGGGAGAGGAAGGAGTGAGCCCCAGTCTGAGAAGAGGGAGAGGAAGGAGTGAGCCCCAGTGTGAGAAGAGAGAGGAAGGAGTGAGCCCCAGTGTGAGAAGAGGGAGAGGAAGGAGTGAGCCCCAGTGTGAGAAGAGGGAGAGGAAGGAGTGAGCCCCAGTCTGAGAAGAGGGAGAGGAAGGAGTGAGCCCCAGTCTGAGAAGAGGGAGAGGAAGGAGTGAGCCCCAGTGTGAGAAGAGAGGAAGGAGTGAGCCCCAGTGTGAGAAGAGGGAGAGGAAGGAGTGAGCCCCAGTGTGAGAAGAGGGAGAGGAAGGAGTGAGCCCCAGTGTGAGAATTTAGTGAGGAAGGAGTGAGCCCCAGTGTGAGAAGAGGGAGAGGAAGGAGTGAGCCCCAGTGTGAGAAGAGGGAGAGGAAGGAGTGAGCCCCAGTGTGAGAAGAGAGGAAGGAGGGAAGGAGTGAGCCCCAGTGTGAGAAGAGGGAGAGGAAGGAGTGAGCCCCAGTGTGAGAAGAGGGAGAGGAAGGAGTGAGCCCCAGTGTGAGAAGAGAGGAAGGAGTGAGCCCCAGTCTGAGAAGAGGGAGAGGAAGGAGTGAGCCCCAGTCTGAGAAGAGAGAGGAAGGAGTGAGCCCCAGTGTGAGAAGAGGGAGAGGAAGGAGTGAGCCCCAGTGTGAGAAGAGAGGAAGGAGTGAGCCCCAGTGTGAGAAGAGGGAGAGGAAGGAGTGAGCCCCAGTCTGAGAAGAGGGAGAGGAAGGAGTGAGCCCCAGTCTGAGAAGAGAGAGAGGAAGGAGTGAGCCCCAGTCTGAGAAGAGAGAGAGGAAGGAGCGAGCCCCAGTCTGAGAAGAGAGGAAGGAGTGAGCCCCAGTGTGAGAAGAGGGAGAGGAAGGAGTGAGCCCCAGTGTGAGAAGAGGGAGAGGAAGGAGTGAGCCCCAGTCTGAGAAGAGGGAGAGGAAGGAGTGAGCCCCAGTCTGAGAAGAGGGAGAGGAAGGAGTGAGCCCCAGTCTGAGAAGAGGGAGAGGAAGGAGTGAGCCCCAGTCTGAGAAGAGAGGAAGGAGTGAGCCCCAGTCTGAGAAGAGAGGAAGGAGTGAGCCCCAGTCTGAGAAGAGAGAGAGGAGTGAGCCCCAGTCTGAGAAGAGAGAGAGGAAGACAGAGGGAGAGAGACAGGGGGGGGGGGGGTCCCTGCTTCAAATTCACAGAAATCACTTTGGCATCCCTGCTTTCACACAAAGAGTAAGAAAATCAAAAAAATATGTTTTAATTCTGATGTTGGTTTAACTCGCAAAGCTTCACAAAGACATTGGAGTATTCAATGAGCAGTGGAGCTCGTCTCTGCTACAGACTAATCAGAGGTGTCAAAGTGTTTCTGACATTCGGTATAAAGCAGCAACACCAGAAAATGGGTTTTAAAAAATACAAATTCAGGGGAAGTTCACATGAAAGGATTTAAACAAAAAGAACTCCATTGTGCCATTTCTCATTTTCCAGAAATCAACCAGCTGAGTGTTGTGTGCTCCAGGTGACCTTCTACCTGACGTTATCATGCTTCTGAATGTAGATCTTGTGAAACATCATGTCTTCTTTCTTTGCATTGATGTCTGCCTTCATCTCCATGGCAACGTGCCTTGGCAACACGGACAGCAATAAGCGTTCCTGAAAAGCATGAGAGAGAGAGAGAGAAACAAAGTCACGTAGCTGTGTGGGAGTGTGTTACTATCAACCCCGCAACCCAACAACATGCACAACAGTCACAAATGTGTGTGCGTGTGTTCTCTTTCTCAGATTCAGTTTGCATGACCAAAAACTCACAACCATTGGCAATTATTTACCAAAGATAGTAATTATAAATATGAAACAGCTAAAAAAAGAGGTTACCAAATTGACTAGATAAAAGTCTCTTCATATGCAATATTGAGGTTTGTTCAAAATAATAACAGGTAACATAAAATAATAGTAATAAGTATGTTGCCACTACCAGTAATAATATTTTTTTTTTTAATTAAAAAAAAAACAAAACTCCCTTCTTCACCTATCCTTTCCATTTCTTCTTCCATCCTTCCCTCCCTCCCTCTACCCCTCCCTCTCTCAGTACCTGTTGCTGGTTCTCTCTCTGCAGGTGCAGCCGGGCCTGGATGTATCCGCGGGTCTCCTGGAAGGCCTGTCTCTGTGAAACCTCTGCTGGATAGTGCGTGCAGATCCCGATGATGTTGGTGCAAAGGAAAATCAGCACATTGGCACTCAGCTGGGAGGAGGAGGGGGGCATTAGACGTGTCTGCTCATACAGCACAGGCAGTTTAACATGTATGACCCCACACTGAGAAACAAACACACCTCCTGAAGGAAGACTCGACCACTTCATCCATATACATGAAAGAGAGACGCACACACACACACACGCACGCACGCACGCACGCACGCACGCACGCACGCACGCACGCACGCACGCACGCACGCACGCACGCACGCACGCACGCACGCACACACACACACACACACACACACACACACACACACACACACACACACAGGGTTGACCTCATTTTTAAAGGTGTCCGAGAACAACAAGAGTCATTTCAAGTGAAAGAAGGCCTCAATAACAGCAAATGCATGGTAAATCATTTTGAAGGAGATTGAATATAGAAAAGGTCTCGATCTCTGTTTAACTCGCACAGCTTCACTGGAAAGATGCAATGCAAAACTAACCGGAACTGGAAACATCTCTCATTACATTTCAGCTTGAATCACAGAGAGAAAACACACACACACACACACACACACAAACACATATAAAAAAACATATTCCAATACAGATTCACACATACACATTCACATGTGTGCACACATGCACACAAGCAAACAATGATACCCAAACATACAGTCATACACACATGCACACAACTGTACACAGGCAGTCCGACTGGCAGAGTGTCAATGTAAGTGAGCGAATGTTCTTACTTTAGCGTCAGAACAGAATCTTTCCCGTATCCACGTAGGAAAATGCTATTATGCTACTCTCCAGCTCTGACCCCCACCACAGCATGGGAAAACAACTTGACCTTTAACCTCAATATACAACATTTCCTCTAGAGACAGCATTTCCTCTCAGGGAAGGGGGGCAATGGGAAACGAGAGATAAAAGTCAAGACAGGGCGTCGATGGTGTTTTTCACCAAAGAAAAAGAAAAAAAGAAACAATTTTCACCCAGGAAAATAAAAGCACACGGCTCTGACAAAGGCAAGGCAAAGTGTGACCCCTGCTGGTCAAGTGGAAATGTCCACACAGAAACACAGAGGAGACTCTTTACAAAACACAAACTGAACACTTTGGGACGGCTGGAGATCTCCATCAGAGGTGAAGAGAGTTGAGGATTTCCGATTTAGTTCTATAAAACACAGCCCGTACCTTTCATCCCATGAACACCTACAAACAGGGAGACCGATATGAACAGTACAAATGTTTGGCCCGGCACAATTAATTTTTAATAATAGTCTAAATAAATAACTATTGGTTAAGGAACCGGCCTTGTAACCAAAAGGTTGCAGGTTCGATTCCCAGGTAGGACACTGCCGTTGTACCCTTGAGCAAGGTACTTGAAATCGCTTCGGTATATAGCCAGCTGTATAAATGGATAATATGTAAAAAATTATTTTAAAAGTTGTGTAAGTCGCTCTGGATAAGAGTGTCTGCTAAATGCCTGTAATGTAATTTAATGAATCATATTTTTTTAATTTAATGTCATTTTTTTAAATCGACTAAAATGTATTTAAATCAACAGTCTAGATTAAAATAGTCTCGCATTCAGTCTCCTCGGTCCTCACCCTAATTCCTGGGCCATGTTAAACACGTGGTGCAATGCCAGGATCTCAGAGTTTTTAATAACATTCCGACTGCACCTGATCTGACCCGTTTTAACATTTGTGGGCCTGACACATTTTTAGATCTAAAGTTAAGATCTGCTTTTGATTTAAAGGACTGGGTTGCATTTTCTTCTAACATGAACATCAAAGCCAGTTTATGAACTGGTATGTAACCAAACCTCTATGTGTGTGTGTGTTCACCGCATGTCATTTGGAACTCATTAGCCAAGTCCTTGGATGGAGTGGCGCTCGGGGGGGCGAACTTCACACGCGACACCAAAGACGAGAGGGAGGAAAAAAGAGAGAATAAAGAGAGAAAAGCAAAAGAGGAGATGGATGAAAGACAGATGTACAGAAGAGAAAGAGAGAACAAGATAAGAGGTACCCAAAAAAATGGCGCAGTGGAATCTGACTGATGGCTGCCCGAGGGGCCTGTTTACCCAGGAGGCTGCGGGGGACACGGAGAGAGAACACCGCTGACCTCATCAACGGGGGGCGGTGCCACGGCCGTTTGCACTGTACACAGGAACAGGCCTTGTGTTTACACAACAGCAGGTCTTTCTGCAGGCCCGCATCGGACGCTAAAGGTCTATTGTCCCGAAACAAAAGGGAGAAAAATTAAACCTGCCCTATTTACACATCCTGGTAACCAGACACTGCAACCTGCCTGGTCGCCATTGAGGCCTGCAGCAAATTAAGGAATCATTGTATGAACACAGAAGCCATTAACAACTAAACCAACACTGGCTGCACAGCCAAATAAATGACATTAGCCAGTAATTACCGTCGGCCGCACAAAAGGGAATGCCTGTCACCACTGCCAGACAAAAAAAAAGACTTTTACTGAGAGGGGGGAAAAATCTCAATCACATTTAGTTATTTCAGGTTCTCACATTTGAACAATAACTTAGCCGTAACCTTAACACCTTCGCTTTCCCTCTCCCAGTGAATGTAATGGAAGCGCTCTCGGTCACAAACCAGTTTGACTCATTCTGTCGTTGACTGGGCGTGGCCTTAGAGATGTGTCCAGGCTATGAATTCTGGGGGGTGATGGGAAAGGAGGGGGGGGGACTGCAGGCCTGGCAAACAAAACGGCTAAATGTCACATTGCGCTTGTAATGGCACAGGCAATAAAAATTATTAAAACGAGACTCTCCCAAAAGCTTATTCTGAAGCGGACGGAATGAAGAGTCTCTGTGTGGCTGCTTGTTAAGAAAAGGGGAGGCGTGTTTTTACCAACGCGGAGCACAAAAGGCCTTTGGGACGACTGTAATGCTGTTACGAAGATGGATTCCAGACCGTGGATGGCAGCCAGAGCTTTGTCCTGAGTGGTGCACTGGTTCACTTTGGTTCAGCAGATTGAGAAACTGACATTCTTAAATCCCTCTCCTTCATGACAAAGTCAGAAGTCAGACCCCCACCCCTCCGCCACCACCATCAAGGTGAGGTTAAACAGAGCCATGGGGGAGGGGGGTGTGCTGATGAAAGAGAGAGGGGGGAGAGGGCCCACAGCGAGTGAGGGGAGAGAGAACGGGCATTTTGAGAGAACATTCAGTAATTAGCAATAAAAGATATAACCGATTATCATGGTGGTAATAGTTTGGAAAAATAGGTCCAAGTCGAAAAAACCAGTTACTCTTAATTCTTGCCTGGGAAACTGGCCCATAAAGCTTTATCTATAGAGAGAGAAAAACTAATGATTAAAATAATGAAGTAAACCATTATACTAGCAAAAAAAAGATAACAATGAACAATCACTGCCTGCTGATATCCACTAGCTCTGGTTACATGATTTTTTAATAAACTTATTTATAAACACGTTCAATTTCAGGCTGCGAGACCGGTTTTGAGATCAACTTGCCATTTTCCGCACACAATCACTGTTATAATGTCAGAAACAAACTTAGCTTAAAATGCGAAGTCCCACCACATCCCCAAAAAACTAAAAAAACAGTACATTAACTATGAAAGATGTTCCCAAAGTTAAACAAAATACATTTTGATGCATTTGGAAATACTGATAAACATGATTCTGGCTGTTCACTATACACCTGTGGTGTATTCAAATGGCAGAACACCAGAAAATATTTTACAAAGGGGCTGATGGGAAATGAAGTCCAGAGCATATTGACATAAAATGAGTGGAACAGCCTGTGAAAGAGCCAACAACCGTATTAAAACAAACAGGGATGAAGATGCTACTTGTGTTGGAGTTTTCCTACATTTATTGGTATTTTTTTAAAAGAATTTTTAAAAAAGCAGACCAAATACATCATATACCAAAGCATATACCAAAACCATTTAGGAACAATGCCAAATGGTCACTAAATTCTTAATATATAAGTAATTTAACCATCAAATGATAACTAGCTGTAAAAATGGATGAACTTGGAATGTGTGAGGTGCGAATGTCGCTCTATAAGGGTGGCAGCTCAACAATGCGAAAAAGATTTCTGTTCACCTCCAACTGTTCCTGACTTCACCCAGACTCTGTGGTTCCATCCCCAATGTTTCTCTGACATATAAGCAATGCAGCAATGCAATATGATAAAAAAAGAGAGGCGGAGGAGGTGCATTGAGGGAGGTGGGATGGCCAAGAGCTCGGGAGAAAGAAGGAAAAGGCTTTTGGGTAAAACGGATCACGGCCTTCGATAATGGTTGGGGCTGCCTGTCGCCTCTTCCGTGTCTTCCTCCATATGCGGAGGGTGAGAATAACTGTACAGGGTGAAACTGCACACTTCCCTGCCACCGGGTCACCCCAAGGCCCTGTGCGGGTGAGGTGGTACATCTCAGAGAAGGTGGCGCTTCAGAGGGCTCATCCGTAAACCAGGCTCCTTGCACCGGGAGAGTGAGCCAGGACCGGCACGGGGGCAGGGGAGTTTGGGGTCAGCCTCTCTATTTGGTCTGTCGCAAAATCATTGATTAGGCAGCAAAGCAAAGCAGCTCTCTCCATTCGCTCACACGCATGGGATGACGCACAAGCACACACTCCTAAAACAGGCACAGTCGAAAAACACAAACACACATCTCTGACCGACGTACACACTCCCTTACATATACACACGCTCGACACGCACCCACAAACACGCACTCTTCCAAACACACAAACGTTCCCACACATGCGTACACACACACTCTAATAAACACGTATACTTCAAAATACACTAACATTCCCTTCAGTCACTTCACTGGTTCAGAGGTCTGGGGAACACAGGGGTTCAGCGCCCTCACAGTGGGAGGAGCCAAACAGAGAGGCGGTTCAGCTTTGGCAGAAAAGAGCTCACGTGGCGATCCACGGGGGACTCTGGGAGCAGCCCCGGGCTTAGCCGACGTGCCTGACGGAGCGACAGCTGTCCGCTAAATGGGTGAAGTCACACGAAAGGCCGGCAGCTCGGGCCTTTTGCTCTCGGAGACAGCTGCATTTGGTTATGGGTGGGTGGGGGGTGGTGCTAACACTGATACCAGCTGTAAAGTGAACACGCTGCTCTCAGGGCAACGACTCTGTTCCCGGCGGAACCGCAGGCTTACAGGACGTGGGCGTCGTTGTTGCTGTTGAAACCGGGCCACAGGAAGCCCTTTCGAGCAGGACTCTGTTCATTCTCAAAACCCCTGTCCCGACTTGCACCCCGCTGGCCCTGCCCACATTGGCCCTGGACCTCTGACGAAGGCCCTGGCGGAGTTTCCGCCCCCCTTTCTGAGGTCGAAGCTCCCCTCCATCCCAGTTCCCCCGGTGTACAATCATCCCGTATGATCTCAGGGACAAGAGAAGTCTCAACACACACCTCCTACCTGGAACACTGGACACCTGCCTCCCCGTGTGCTACAGACGGTTTACATACCTATACACGTTTACTGTGGTTAAATAGCTTCAGTAAGAGCACAAACATGTACATACTGTATATGGCTAGACAACAAGAGCAATAGTACAGGTGAGATAGACTAACTTTTAATTTCCCGCAAGGGAACTTCAGTTATAGCCCCAGCAATAACAAAAAAAGACATACAGTGGGGCAGACCCACAACACACAAACAAACAAACATATCAAACAAAAACATACAACAAAATCATTCCATCAATCAAGTGAACAAAGTGAATTAAAGTGCAATACAGCCATGATTTTAAAAATAGCCACGCTGTCCCGAGATGTCCAGTGTCACAAAGCAGGCAACACACAAACTCCGCCTCCACAACTCCGAAACGGAGCACTGAACTGCGTCAATCCTCCCAGTCGTCTCATCATTCCTCCCCCGCATTATGTTCTCCTTCCCTGGCTGCCTTTTGAAGATTGCCTGCACTACCGGATCAGTCCCGAAATCCTCAACTCCGGTGAAGAGCGATGGTAAACTTTGTTGCTGCAGTCTGCAGATCCAACGGACATTCCCGAGCATATGTTACGAATGCGTTTCCATGGTGACGACCACAAACAAAATTATATCGACTAGACAATTCATCAATATTATCAAGCGAGCAGCAGGAGTGCCCTGAAAAATCTCCAGCCCGCTTCACTGTCCCACTACAGACACACAATGGTATGAAAAAAACAAAGACAAAAGCCCGACACAACAAAACACATTCAACGAACACGAACAGCTGGACTACATGTCGCCATTACAGCGCCACGTGACGTCACATCATTCTGTCATTACATGGAATAATTTGCCTGCTGCACGCGAGGAGTTGCATGATTTTCGGTACAAATGGGATTCCAGGTCAGAAGCCCACTTCACTTCTAATCACCGGCAGTGAGTCCATTCCTCAGACCGGCGTTAAAGAGATACCTGCGGCCCGCTTTAATTTCACTCGCTGTGCTGTGGCTTTCTTTCAACTGCACGGCTCATGACGAGCAATGCTTCGGTCTTAATTTAACACCGATTGTTTAGGTCACCCCGCCGGGAGATGTGTCTTTGAGAGCAGCAGTAGAGCAACTCTCCTGACAATAAATGGTGTGATTCAGATCCAAACCACCGGCATAACCCCAGCACCTCCCCCTACCAAAAAAAACACACAGGCTGATACACTGTTTCCATTCTGTGCATCTACAACATGTAATGTTATCATCCAGTAATAAAAAAAACACTTCTTGAATTTCCACTCTTGGTGTAAATCCAAAGCATGCATCATGCAAGTGACTGGTATTGCGTCCCATTGGATGGTATTATTGTTATAGCCATTATGATTATTTAATTTTGCTTGGCAGATGTTACTTGTGTGTGTCTGTGTGTGCGTGTGCGTGTATATGACGGATGTTTCACTGCAGCTGTTTGGTTTTGGTACTTTTGCACAATACTACTGGCCTGCCTGGGAATCAAACCAGAAACCTGCTGGTTAGGAGCTGAGAGTCTTAATCACAGGTTCTGTACTAATGCTACACCCAGCGCCTGAGACAGGTGGCCCTGCCCCTCACTCCCAAATCATACCACCCACACATGGCATCCCTAATTTAGACCTACAGGAAGGAGGGGTTTTGGGTTGCCAATTTGGATTGGACCATGTTCACGATTTGTTTTAGAGCTTTTGGGCAAAGCCTAAACTTCTCTGGGTCTACCCATGAGACCGTTGAGAAATCTCAGTCAAAAAAATAAAATAATTATAATAATACGAACTGAAACTGAAGCAAACTCCCAGAGCACATTGGAGGTTTGGGAACCCAGCCACACATCTGTCATATGAAAATCGCTAAAAAAAACAAACAGCTAAAGCCTCTTCCACTCTACCCCCTTCCCCCAGCATGTTATAACCAAATTCCTCCAAATTCCAAATCACAGGGGGTTACAACATTCTTTTTATAGTCTTGGCAATATCTCCACCCCTCCCACCCCCCCACCCACCCCTGCAGCTCCATGAACACCCTCTGGGTGCAATGTGTTTTACACACCAGTCTGCAAACAAACACCACTCATCCACTCATCCTCACACTCTTCTACTGGGGTCCTCAACTCCCACTGCCCCTGGATTCACATTCAAATGAGCGCTATTTATGCCACAAACACAACCTGTGTAAGTACATTGATGATTGCTTTAACAAAAGGCTAAAAATTGTGTTCCCCCCCAAGGCTATATTGTGTTGCCAAAGCAATGGTGATAACCAACTACAACATACAAGTGACTAACCAGCTATGCTTTGTTACGGAAGGGGAGGGGGGAACTACTCGCTGCACTACAGAGCAGTGCTACTGCAAGAAAGTCACAGACAGTAACAACAGCGTTTAAAGATGATGCACGCGGGGAGGCTTGGTGGCTCGTCGGGTTAAGGCCCCATTCTTGTTTCCGAAGACGGAACTTACTCTCCCGGCGGTCTGAGCCACTCCGGGTATTAAGAGGAGCAGGTCAGCATACTGATGCAATCAACCAATCAGATCCATTCATGTTACTATGGGACAGAATGGTTAGAATGGATGTACAAAGTCAAATTCGTATAAGCAGTTGAGGACGCGAAAGATGCGACTGACAGGAAGAATGACGCACAGTTTTCCACAGAGTGGAAAAGATGCAGACAGTGATACAATCAGTGAGGTGTGACTGATCTGTGTTTGATTTGAGACGGAAACCCGTTGATTAGAGACGATCCTGGGTGGTTACCCTGTCTTCACAACACATGTCGAGGGTCAGTTACGATTGTGTTCCACTAGGGGGCACAACGCTTACTCAGCGCCTTCTTTGATGTGGTCCTCCACCCATAGCACATACACATAATGGCCAAAAATACACAAAGACACACACGCACACACAGGTGCACACGCCTACCCTACAGACATAGGCCCACACATACATAAATTCAGGCATGCACCCACCACACACACACTTGCGGGAGGCTCCTTGTTTGCGCAGTGTAAGCAGCAGGTCTGTGTGCACCCTGTCAGTGCCCGTTTGACAGGCCTACCCTCATTGGCTGCTCTTGAGAGAGGGCGTGGTCCCTGAGTGAGACCTTGCCCCCAAGTGTCTCCTTGCCACACTCACACACTCACTGGCAACACCCACAAAAGGCCGCCACTCTTAATGCAAGCTACAGTTGTGCTTGTACTTTCAATGTCTGCTGAACAGCATTTCAATATTAATTTAATAAGAAAATCAAGAACGCAGTATATTTG
Organism: Ilyophis sp. 1 JC-2022; assembly: GCA_022702515.1. NCBI lineage: Eukaryota > Metazoa > Chordata > Actinopteri > Anguilliformes > Synaphobranchidae > Ilyophis > Ilyophis sp. 1 JC-2022. The sequence goes on along the minus strand of CM040402.1, from coordinate 27,913,458 downwards.
TCAGCAAAGGACATTGTTTGCAGCTTTGCTATGCAGGAACTATTTTGAGGTTTTCAGACTACTTAAAAGAATTATCTGGCTGTCATGGCCAGAAACAGTGTTTAATTCTTCTCCTGGGAAATAACAGCCATGAGATTTGACTTCATAGGAACATGGAGCGCAATGTAGAGTTTATTAGTCTGCCAAGACTACTGTCAGCTGTCAGGATGACTTGTTCTTATGGATATGGCTGCAGTTGTTTTTTCCTGTACATAATATGAAACTATCTCCTCTTACCGCTTGTGAGCTACATGCTGAAAACACAATACATTTCCAACTTGAGCTGCTACAAATTAGTTTTCTGAAAAACATTACCCTTTTGGATCATTACAGGCTTTTAAAAATCTATTTTGCACATTTCCTAACTTTAGTGGAATTCTCAGGATGTTCAGATGTCTGGTAATTTCAGCTTTCTTCCTGGTAGTGATTCCTAGGGATGCACAATAACATTGGAGTCGTATCGGTATCAGCTGATAACATCTTAAAACAACCTTATCGGTATCGGATCTATGCTGAGTTTATGAGATGCTCTGATGGGCCAGTATGACACAGCACACATTCACCACAGAGAACACCCATTTAATTGACTACTGATGCTCTAAATTAAGAATAAATACCATACACAAAAAGTAGCCTAAAAACTGTCATCTAAACCTCTTATTATTCATTTTCAATTCATAATTTTTTCAACAAAAATACAAATACTCAGTAGACTCATGCTCACTGGTTAATAATAAAATACCGGTAAGTGAATTGAATACATAACCATCATTTCATTTTTCCTTCTTAAGCTGATGTATGCAATCATCTATTTCTACCATGACGGTAGTAAACTGGTTGTAGTTTGCATTTTATACTATAATGTAAAGCGGAGGTGTTGTATCAGTCAATATGGCCAGACAAATATTGGTTATTGACATCAGCTTAGAAATGTCCATACTGTGCATCTCTAGTGATTCTGATACCACAAAGCAGACACTTCAGTGGGATCAGGCAGTTTTAGCCTTGGAGAGATGCACAGATGTACAGGTACCAGCAAGATTGCTTTCTGTGTGACATCCAGGCCACATTTGAGCAAGTCACACACCTCCTAGACTGTAGAAGAGACCTACTAGTGCAAATCTTAATTGATAGAGGTAATGTCAAAACATTTTTAGTTTCATTGAATGTATTACATAAATCCCGGATTACGAAAGTAGCTCCAAAGTAGCTTGAGGCCACGCCCCTGACTCAAGATGTAAATCAGAGGCTCTTCCCCCATTTGAAGTTGAAAACCTGAAGCTCCTCCCCCTAGAGAAGATGCAACCCTCCACCTTATGAAATCAACGATCCAAGGCTCCTCACCCTACCACGGATGCAAATACGATGCCCCTCCCCCTGCCGAAGACAGGTCTGGCACATCTGCAGTTGAGAGTGGCAGCAGTAATTTAATAGTGAAAGTGGAGACAGAAGAGAGGCTGCTGGGAATCTCACTACAGGATCTTTTTTCACTCTGGTCAAAGGTAGGGCTGCAGATGAACCCCATCCTCATGCATGCCATGGGCATCAGGACCGAATCTGGAGGACCGTGAGCTGCTACACAGTGCGCTGGGTTTTCCCGGCTCAGCTGGTCCAGTTATCTCATCTGTCTACATCTACACATGCACCACACCGCATCTCTAAGAAACATTTAAAAAACTGTCAATTTCAGCCATGCTTTCAATGTAAGGCCCTACATAATTCAAGATGCTTTGATTAGCACTACATAAGACCTTATTGCTGCATAAATACCATCAATCATTTATGGCAACTACCACAGGGACTGTGAAGAGATATGTACCACAATCCACATAACTACATTTATTATAAAAATGTGCACAGCACACCTGAGTTATCATAAGTAGTCAAGAATGTTTACACAGTCTCTATGAAGGTGCTACGTAGCGCTCATAAGCATTATACTGTACTGAAAGAAACGTTGCAAAAAGTACTACCAATGCATTTATGTAATGTTAGGCAGTCATGGTAAACTGAAGACAAAAGGCAGAAGTAAAAAGCAGAAGGCATTTTGCGTGGTCCCTTCAGGTACATACTGAGAAGTAGGCAAGTCATTGTGCTCTGCGTGTAATCCATCACAGAATGACCTTTGTCCCTGAGAGCGTTTACACACATGACCTGACCTTATGGCCAAAAAATTCATTATTTTTAAAATGTATTATTTATTCATTTGTTTTGGCAGACAACCTCGTCCTGGGAGCTGAGTAGTACGTTAGAGAGAATGAAGGAGAAAGGCGCAAACAATCGCGAGCGAGCACAACGCAGAACCGAGAGCACAACATAACTCAGCCACCTGAGGGACGGGCAGCAATCTTTGTGCAATTTATGCAAAATCTGAGAAACACGTAGCCTTTACAAAACTGAAAGACAAAACCACCGGTACAACAACACTGGTCTGATCATAAGCACAATGACAAGATGGTTATCACTAATTAACAGCGAAAGAGAGAGAGAGATACGTTCGTGTGACAGTTTTGTTTTGCACAGATGTGTGCTCTGTGCTTGGTCATTGGCCTCTGTGTCAGGTCTGTTTTCTGAACGCCAGGGAACAGAGTAGGCTGCTGCTTTCTACTTTTATCGCCCCACCCCCCTGCCTCCCATGTCTGTGTCATTCGTGACAAACAGCGGCCGATTGTACAGTGACTGAACGCCTGTTAAACGAAGTCTGCCTGGCTACGAGTATATCCATCACCGAGCGAGCAGCAGGCCTGGTGCGCTGTCTGGCGCAGCGTCTCTGCCGATGACAGAGCGAATACAGCTGGCGTGCGCCTCCGATTAAAAAAATAAAAAATAAAAACTTACTTTAGAACGGCATTAGAAATGCTCGCGTTTTGCAACATTTTTGTTCAAATGGAACAATGACATTGCAAAAAGTTATCGATACTGGATTCAACTGGAGCAGGGACAAAACAGAAATATTAATCAATCCCTCGACTGTTTAAAAAAAAATTTATAATAATAAATATATATAGATATATAAACCACAAGAGGGAAAAATACAATCAAAATAAATCAAAGGAGTTTCAGAAAGTGCATTTACAGAGAAGTGATGCAAAATTATAACGTAAAAAACCCCAATATGGAACATAGAATAAAATTTTTTTATTTAAACATCACTCACAGACCGCAGATACAACTCCAGTTTCTGTGACACAATCAAAAAGATTGAAAGCCCAAAAGAAGCTTCTCAACTGTGCCATTATCACGGGTAGAGTTTATTTTACAGCCAGTTGGGAGACAACTTAATGCTACAGTTTAGTCTGCTCAGAGAAAGCCACAGCAGCGAACTGTTTATGATAACAATAAACATGGCAGGAAATGGAATATTGCTCCTGGAAATAGCACTGTCCAAGCAGCCCTCATGTTTGTTTGACCCAGTTGTGAAACATTAAGCTGAACTTGGACGTGAAGGAGCAAAGACTAAATGAAACCCCGCAATCTGGCCTGAACTGTCATCAGCATCTGTGCACACCTGATGAACACGGACCAACAGAAAGCTGGGCTATATTTACCTGCGTAAACATGAAATGAGGGGAACTTGCCTTCACTATAATTCTGCTTTCCTTACCCAATCTGTCACTTTCTAGCTAAAATAGAAAGATCCTTACAGTAATGTATAGAGGCCCTGCATGGGTTGGGCCCTGGGCACATCTCCATGTTACAGTCCCAGTGCGTACTCATTACTGATCTCAGATCAGCGTCTCAGGGCATTCAGTGCACTAGTGCTCACACAGCCTACGAGACCTTATGCGTGTGGGCATCAGGCTCTCACTGTTCCTTCGACACACACCCCTTTGTAAAGTTTAAAGTTTAATTCTCTTTGTAAAGTTTAATTCTCTGCAATCTCTTTGGAAATATTGTTCTTATTTTTTTAACTTTGTTTATACTTTGTAATTTAACTTTCTGTTATTAAACTTGGCACCTACAAGTCTTGGAACACGGTGTGTACTGTAAGTTGGTGTGAGTGTGTAGGCATGTCCCATTTTCCCAAAGCACATTTGAACAAGAAGCATTTTAGCGGCAGTTGATCAGGTTTATAATTACTACTATACTATAACAGTATAATTATAGTATGTCTCCTGCTCATCCCTAATGGCTGGCTATTCTCCAGTCCATCCCACTCAGTGACCTGAACCCCCATACAGGCAGTGCTCCTGCTGGCTCTCTGCGGTAGGGTGGGGTTGGGTGGGGGTGGGGGGGGCTGACTTGCAGAGTCATAAAACAGGGCCTGTTGAACAGCAGATAAGCCCCACTATGACACAGCTGCCAAAGACCTGTCCCACACACATACACATAAGTGCAGTGTGCATAAACACACACACACACACACACACACACACACACACACACACACACACACACACACACACACACACAGCTCCTACACATAAACACATATACTGACATGGGCACGCGCACACACACACAGCACTCTCACTCACACACACACACGCACTGGCACACCACTGGAGCACAGAACGATGCCTGTCCCATGCACACGGTGGGTGGTGGGATGATGTCGCTGCGCTTCCTGATGTAAAGGCTGCAGGCTCAGTTCCCTATCTGTCTACACTGAGTCTCAATGTCACACTGATTCAAAGCCATTTTACTGTAAAAGCTCTAAACAAGTTTTGAAAAAGAAAAGAGTGAAGGAGGGAGATGGGGGGGGGGGGACTAAGGAGACATATAGAGCGTGAGAAATAGAGCAAGTGAAGGACAGGAGAGAGACAGAGAGCGAGAGAGTGAGACAGAGAAAGAGGCTCTTCTCTCACAGTTGTGCGGCTATGACATTATGGCCTTCCCTCCCACCTGAGGCTGATCGTAAGAACCTCCCTAACTGTGACAGTACTGGTGCTCACTACACAGCTGAGGCGCAGGCCGGATCCGTAAAACACGAGAGGGTGAGAACTATCCTCAGTCTTACCCACCCTATCAAACCCTATTGGTGGTGGGGGTGACCATTGGGGACCATGTGATGACGGAGGGGTGAAGTCCACCAGTATGCAGGATAACCCAGAAATAGCTCTACCATCTCCAACTAGCTGCTCTTGACCATCTGGGGATAATATCAGCACCACTATAGATTATCAAGGCATGCTCTGGTTAAAGTTGTGCACCCTGGGTAATGCAGTGTGCTCTGGTTAACATGGTGTACTGTACCCTGGGTAATATGGTGTAATCTGGGTAATGTAGTACACTCTGTACTCTCACACCAATATGCACTTGCCTTTACGTTTACCATTATCAGGCTCATTCAGATTGCATTATGAAAGACAGGCACGTAAGCAAATTAACACAGTTGGATCGATATTTGAAAGTTTTTTTTACTGTTTAAACATTAGTGTCATATCCTAACCCCTAGCCAAAAAAGACATTTAGCCTACACACAAAGTCTCTGAGGAAGATGTAGCCTTGCTTTAAAAATGGCTGAAAATGGTTACAGTCCATGGCCAAAAACGGGACTGGTGGCTGGATTGAAAGGGCAGACAGAATGTGTCATACTTTGATTTGGAGAACCAGGGTGACACTGAATGACAATGATGTCCATTAATGAAAACAGTTTTGATAAGATCCCCCCCACCTATCAATATTCACATGGGCCACGTTTCTCTCACTCACACACTCTCACACACACTCTCGCAGCCTCTCTCACTCATACACACACACACACACACACACACTCCTGTATTCAAATCTTTGTGGGGACATCCTAAACCTAACCTAGCCCTAAACCTAACTCTTGTATTCCTATCATTATTGGGACTTCCTAAACCTAACCCTAAACCATAAAACTAGCAGTGGAAATATCAGGCCTGCATTCTAACATTAACTGGACACAAGAGGACAGACGTAGAACAGAAAGACATTGGATTAGAAAACTCAACACCATATTCCCAGGAGGATTCAACAAACGCTGGTAAAAACTTCAACACAAGAGGGACCAAATGCTTCCTACTTAAAGGCTGCAGTACACTGAATGGCCAGTGCAAACTTTTCTTTCCCAAGGGGCCCTTATAAGGGGTACCTTTGGAAATAAAGATTTTTTCTAAACCTAAACCATAACCCTAGCCCTAACCCTAAATCTAAACATAACCTTTGACCCCCAATTCTAACCCTAACCATAATTGTAACCCTAGCCCTAAACCCAACCCCTAAAATTAACTTTTCCCTCATGGGGACCATTCCCGAGTCCCCACGAGGGAGCATTTTTTCTATCCTCATGGGGACATTTAGGACACACACACAATTTAAGGCAAGTGTGGAGGACACTTTAAACTACATTTACATTTCAGGCATTTATCACACACTTTAATCAAGAGAGACTTACACAGTTTTAATTATTTGCATACAATCCATTCACACACCTGGATGTTTGACACAACACCAGTTGTGACCTGGGAATCGAACCTACAACTTTGGAGTTCCAAGGCATTATGCAACACTGCCGTCCCTACAGTGTAGTTAAAATCTGCAAGCGGGCTCATACTGAAACACACCCCATCACGCTCCCCTACCGCAAGCCATGTTCCCATCCCTTTGGTAAACTCAGCTGGACTAGAAGGCATGGAGATACCGGAGTGTTATTATAACTAGAGATAAAAATGAGCAGCGGAAACATCGCTAAGCTAAACTAATACGAGCTCATTAAACCCTTGTTAGCATTCGAATCGGGCTCTTTCGTGGGCTCAAAAAGATAGCATCCAAATCGTGATCCGAGATTTAAAGCGCTTAAAAAACAAGCCATAACAGAAAATAGCTGCAACATAACCAAATGCTTTTGGGAGAGAGGAAAAGAAAAAGAGAGGAAGAAAGTTGCGAGCGAGCCTGCTCTCAGTTAAGGAGGTCTGTGGCAGCCCACCCGCTTTTCATGTGGCCTGTTTACACAAGCCATTTCCACCCTTTCTTTTCCCTCTGTTTTCACCAAAGTATTTTTCATTAATTTTCTGCTGAACATCTTTTTCAGTTTTTTTCCAAAGCCTGAAGAAAAACAAGGCAACAAAAAAAGCACGGGTCCCAGGGAGCGTAGAAGGAGACGAACAAGAGCGTCGGGCCGTGGCACTGGAGACGGACCTGCCAGCCGCTCGCCACCACTCATTAAGAACAGGAAAAAAATGTGCCAAAATGTCCCAGAACCGATGTCCGCGCAACCAATGTCAACCACAAACATTTAACCAGAGATCTTTTCATATTGAAGGACTGGACCAAAAAGTGTCTTGTGTCCAAAAAGTTCTCGTTTTGGCAGCAAAGCCTCAAAAGGAACCATCTATTTATTTATTTTTCCAGTAGCCAGCCCTTCAAAAACAGTCAGTCTTGACTGAATATCAATTATATATTGAAGGTTATGTAATAGTGAGCTTTGTTAACACTTTTTTAAACACCTCTGAAGCATACCTAAAGTTACAGGGGCCTGAAAATGACTTTCTTTTGCAAGCCCGGTTGGATGTTTGTGTGCGAATGCATCCACATGCAGGCGTAACAAATCTTCTCTTGTGTTTTATCTGTGGTTGCATAGTGAACCTGCTAAGGACTACAACCAACACAAAGTTCAGAGCAAACCGAAAAGTACACAGGTAAACAGGTTCGGCAAGCCAGTGGAAAGGGAGGTTTTTCCATCACATGACTGAGGAAACACCTGAAATATTGGTACAGAGTGATACAGCCCATTTCAGAGTTACGGGTCAACGCTAAAGACCGTTCTCGGAGACACACTGCACAATTTCCACACGGACAGCCAAAGAAAGAGCGCTTCAGAGACACGCTTTGCTTTTCTAGTAATCCATTTGTTTGAGTGATATTAACAGTTTAACAGCTAATATTAAACAGTTTACATTTGTTCTCTCGGTATTCAAGTCCTTGGCCCTGCAGAATGCCACAAGGTGCTGCCATTTAAGGAGGATGTGTTCAAAACGGATGTTTCCACCTCTGGCAGGACAGCGAGCTTTCATCAGGCTCGGACTCAATTTCACTTGTGGATTCACTCGTTTCCATCGAGGGTCCTGTTGGAAATGAGCGTCATGAGCTCAAATGGCCATTCATCAATAGGCTAAAGCTGAAATGTGCTTGCATGTTCTCTCCATGAACTGCTATATTTTTTTTTTTATAGGCAAATTAAGATTCATCCAGATTTTTTTTTGTGACGAGAGCATACTTGTCTCACTCTGAACTTTTAACCACAAATAAAATCCCATCCCGATGTATGTGTATATTTCACTGCGAGCCTTGGCAGGCAGATTGACTTAGCATCGCAATGTGGTCAGACACATTGCGTGCAACCCACCAGGGCAGTAAGAACTCGAGCAGGAGTAGAACAGCTAAAACATAAGCATGCAACAGGCACTTAGCGCATAACTAGCCCCGCGCCTGCCCATTACCAACAATTATCCACGAGAGAAACGCGCGTACATCATACCGATGTCCGCAGTAGTCTAATAATAATCCACAGGAGAAAGCTTGGCCCAAAGTTAACCCAAAGTATGCAAAGTGCCAAATGATGGCCGACAACGGAAGCAGTTAAAAACAATGACCGGCTTCCGAGGACGCAGCGTCTCCTTTGTGGAAATGATAAGAGTGTGTCCTGTTCTGCACGACTGCTCTCGGCCGTCAGCAGTATCGTATAAGAGAGGCACGGAATGCTGTAGGCCTGAAACCTGGGGTGATATGCAGGGCTAAGTTCAGAAAAGCACAGCATCACATAGCACAGCACATCGTAGCATAGCATAGCACAATGTACTGTAGTGTAGCGTATCATAGCACAGAGTAGCAAAACATAACACAGCACAGCATCACATTGCACAGCACAACGTAGCATAGCACAATGTAGTGTAGCGTAGCATACCATAGCATAACATAACAGCATAGCACACCACAGCAGAGTATGGCCCAGCACAGCACATCCTCCTCTCCACTGTTGTTCTGTAAAGTCCAAGTCTGTATATCAAACTGTAGGTTAACATTAATTTAAGCTAAAAATGTGTGCAAACCATAGACTGTAAAAACATATGGACAAAGTCACTGTTACGCCACCCATTGACTTCCCACGGGCTCGTAAAAAACGTTTTGTTGCTCCGGAAGTCAGGCAGAACTAGTTTACGCCGCCATGTTGCACAAAAAGAGTCTGCGCAGTGGAGCCAGAGTTTGCACACTAGAGAGAGCCTCTGCCACGGATTGGTCCACACACAAAAATGTTTTAAAACAGCATATAAATGACACAATAACTTAACAAATCGGCGCCAGAGAGAAACGCTCTCAACAAAACCAGAAATTGAGCTTCAAAAACGTTCAGTTTTGGTTTCTACTGCAAACGTGACAAATAGGACAGCCGAGGTGCGTCCAACCATGTTCTTTCCCTGGGTTTACGTAAAACCAACACTCGAGTCTCGAGGTGTGTGGCCTTTGACAGGCTGATGATGCAAACGCTCTTAAAAGCTAGATGCCGTCAAATCAGTTTTCCTTTAAAACAAAACAACAAAAAAGTGCTAAAACCAGAGCCCACAGAGATATCTAATGGACTGTCTGAACATCAGCACCAGAACCTCTGAAGACAAGTCTGACCCAAAAACACTGATGTGTTTGTGTACTGGACAACAAGCAAAAAGGTCAAACACAACCTCTCTCGCATTCCAGAGGGAGAAAATGTAGAGATGAGCGAGAGCGAGAGAGAGAGAGAGCGAGAGAGCGAGAGAGCGAGAGAGCGAGAGAGCGAGAGAGCGAGAGAGCGAGAGAGCGAGAGAGAGAGAGATCAGGCCATCCCATGTGACACAATGCCTCTGAGAGACCCTGCAGGCTGTATATTTTTAGGAGCAGGTCTCCGCACCTCCCGGCTTGTAAAACAACATCGCCCAAACAATCTGCACTCTCACCGGGGGGACCACTGCCACCTCTCCATCAAACCGTAAACCCCAGTGCCAGGGGCAGCCGTAAAAAAAAATTTTTTAAATTTTAAAATTAAAAAAAAAAATACAACATTTTCACCAAACTATCCAACGTCGAGATCTGGACAACAATGTCAGCTCGGGAACACCCTGGGTGCTGCCACGCCACCGGGGTGAGCCACCGGTACCATTAACCTAACGCACAGTGAATGGCGCACTGGAACCTGCTCCGTGGGAGGCCGTGGCGCTCCAGTGCATGCCATTATCAGGCCATTACTATTATTAGTAATGCTGTTATTACTGGTACGGCTCCATTTATTATTCGCTGGGATTCGCGGTGGCCTGCATCAATCTGGACCGAGGCTGGCTGAACAGCGCAGTCACACGGGCGCACGGGTCTCCAGCGATAGGCCTTTAAGGCCTTCTGAGGATTGCGGGGATATTCCCAGCTATTCTTGCATTCGAGGTCAGACAAACATTAATAAATAAATAAAAACATTAATTAAAATTAAATCTGGACCAAACCGGTTCAGGACAGAAATTCCATACTCCCCCCAGCTCCACACACACGCACATAGACAGGCACAGACAGACAGACAGACAGACACAGACACACACAGATGTAAGGCTGTCAGTACTCTGCCAGATCGTTACTTTGGGGAGACGCTCACTTGCTCACTCGCTGTACCTGTGATCAGACTGGACGTGCTAACATCCTGCCCCCTACAGATGTACTCTGCCCCTGCCAGCACTGCTCTGAAAACACCCAATAAGAGAACGCTCATTCAGACAGACAGACACAGCGTGAGAGAGAGAGGGAGGGAGGCAGAAAGGGGAAGAGGGAAAGAGAGAGAGATGGACAGAGGGAAAGCATGGGAAATAGAGAAAGAGAAAGTGGGAAAGCGAGAGATAGAGAGGTAAAGGGAGATTGTTCTTTCGAAGCACTGTGCGTCAGTCCAGTACTATTTCACACCCTCTGTCCCCAGCCATCACTGCCCACCCCCCCACCACCACAGCCTGAGAGTCTGACAAAGGCAGCCATTGTCCTTACTGTCATCCCCCCCAAACCACTCTGCCCTGACTGTGTGCCATCTCAAACCAGGAGAACAACAGGGGGCATAAAGAGGGAGAAAATGAGAGCTTATCTATAAATTTACTGCTTGTCCTGCTAATATATCAGATTTTAATTTTATTTTGAATTTGAGAGCTGATGCAGGCAGAGAGGGAGATAGAGAAAAGGTAGAGCGAGAGGGAGAGAACGAGAGAAACAATTGAACAAGGTCTCCCAATGAGATGCACATTCCAGAGATTAGGCAGCCTGATCATGTGACCCCTATGAGCTGGGCGGGGCCCTGCCCCCCCTCCCTCTCACTCTCCTTCAGCAGCTGATTGGGGCCCACACTGGTTGCCAGATCTGTCGGGCAGCAGCACAGAAGGACAGCTTGGCTACATCACCCCAGCGCTTCCCTGCCGCGTGGCATGCATGGCAGGCAGATAAGCCAGGCGTTCCGTGGGAGTTTGGACCTCTCCCGAGCACGGGCGTCCGACGAAAAAGCTGATACGGGGGGGAAGACCGGCTGATAGGGTGGTATTAAAAATGATCCAGTCAGAAAATGTCCAGATTACAGCTAGGCTAGTGCACGTACATCACACACTCTTCTACTCACTTCATTTCAGCTTTTGCTGTTTTTGTCTGGTTTTTTAGACTTCAATTAAACTTTTAATGTTCATGTGAAAAGCTAATTTAAGTCAAAAACTTAACCAACACAACCAATAACATTTCAAAACACGTGGCTTTGTAGGCCCTACATGCATGCCTGGGCTGCGATTTGTTAGCAAGCTTGGAAATCTCTCTCAGAAGATGGCTCAGAGTAGTTTAAATTTAGTGGATTGCAAACTCCCACTGACAGGGAGAACCATTTCTGGATCAGAATGTTGCTATGCTCCTTTCAAATTAAGGGTGTTGAACTTCAGCCCGGAACGAAAGGTTCCTTCAAATTAAAAGCATTCAGCTTCAGCTTGCAGCACCGACGTCTCGGTCATCATTTCAGATTTTACAGCGGCGCTCGTTTCATTTACCACAGAGGGACTGTTTGTGACTCAAATATTGGATAATGCAGTTACGCTACTTCTGAAATACAAACTAGAAACCTCAGCTGAACTTTACACTGAGGTAGCGAGGGGGATATTTGCGAGCAGCAAGAGTCTGGTTTGCGGCCCACGGAACGCACAGCTATGCAGGCGGCACACACACCCAACCTTCCTTCTGCACGCACACACACTATGAATCTAGTGAGGAAAAGAGAGGGAACCAATGTGAATATGAGGGGGGGGGCAAAAGAGACCACACGGTCGCACACACAGGAGTGGAGGAGCAACACGAGCACATTCAGTTTTGCGGTGGCTGTTGGCGGAAATTGCTTATTTCAAGTTGCCGCGTTTCAATCTTTCGCGTGTTATTGGAAGTGTACAGGGACTGCTGCTACCTTCTCCCTGTGCAAACACAAACACATGGAAACCATTTGCCTCTGAACCGGAGCCAGACAGAGCAGACGCTGTTCCCATGTCCCGAGACGGGTAGGATGGGTTTAACCTGGAATCTCTTCACGGAATGAGAGGAGCCAGCAAACCTGTCTGTGGCACACTGCAACGCTTTTTAAGCTTTTTTGACCCCCGGGCCGGGCCCCCACCGCGCAGTTTGTTCTTCTGAACGCTCGTCGACAACAAAAGTAAACTGAACGTCCAGGAAAGGAAAAACACGGCGCATACTTTAAACTGAATTTAATCTACGTTAAAGCGGGACACCCAAACCAAACCAGGTGGTTACTCAGCTTAATGTGTACAAAGAGTTTTGTCGATGATAAATTCATTCAGTTGTTTTGGAGGGAAATGGGTTTTTTTTGGAGCCAGTGCAGTTCTCCATCGGTGGTGACGTCCATAGAGGCCCAGTTTGTTTCTCTTCTTTAGAACCCTGCAGTAAACTGTCCAAGACCCACTCAGGGACAGTCCCCACCCATAGTCTAAAGTCAAAAATTGCAGCACTGCGCTTGATCCAAATTTTGTTAATTGTTTAGAGTAGTAATTCAAAATAACGTACCAAACTATGCCTCCTTAAAATTCTGTCCTGCTTGGCAAAACTTCTGACTTGGCATTGTAATACAATTCCCATCAGGCATTTCACCCACATCACATAGACAACACAGGCAATGACTTTGCAATGAGCTACGGGACCTTGAGGAAAAGCAAACATGGAAATGGCTTTGTACATATGATAAAGTTTAAAGAAGGTGATATGACAAAACATTGTATTAACTTGTCACATTACTCAAATGACAGAGTACCTGTACATAGATAATTTACTTTGAAATCATAAAATAAAAAATAAAAAAATTATGAAAGATACATTTTATAAAATAAGAATGAGAAGTAGCCGAGAGCATGTGTACATAAGTACACATATACCTTTTGTATTAAACAGGAGTGGACTTCTTCCCACCTATGTCATCAGGAATAATCTGTATAAATCTTAGGAGTACCATCTTGTTAAGCAGGTTATGACATGTATTACGCTCTGGGTGTTTAAAACACTGGCTGCAGACTGGGAAAGGACATTTTCTTTGGTGAATAGCCCCTTTAAGTACTGGGCTGAAATGGTCGCCCTCCCACTAGGCTGTCCTGATAAGTCTTTTTATGGCACTTCATAAAAATAATGCAAGAGAACATTTTGAGTAAAGTGCTAATCTATGTCCTGTGCTCCAATAAGGCGTAACGCGCATAATTACGTTATGGATAAACAGCCATGTGAGTGTGTTCCTTTATAACGACAGGCTCGTACCTTCGCCTGTTTTACGGAAAATCCAGGCTGTAAAGAGAAAAACATGCGGCAAAATAAATTACTTCCACTGCTTTGAATAGAATGAATCATGGCAGGTGAGATGGGGCCATGGGAGGCTGGGAGGGTGGTCCACACTCTCCAATAACCACACCCCTCCCTGCCCCCACCAATACAAAAGCACCTCAAATATATTGTGGCGCGGTTACATGAAACCAGACAATAACTACATTTGATATTCAAAGGTTTCTCCAAACAGTGTGATATGAGGAAATCGCCTACCCGGGAAAACCTTAAGCCTTATGTTTGATCAGTGCAGAGAGGAAACTCCTGATCACACATGCGCCTCTATTCCTCCAATTACCCACAATCCACGCCTACAGTACTGACAATCCACCACTTTGGCACTGAATGCCAAGCAGAGACAGGATGTGCTGTGGCTGTGACTTTCGGGGGGGCTCAATTCGGGATTGAACTCAATGTGTTCTGGCGAAGGGCCAGATTGTGACCAGTAGCTTACGGAAGTGGAACCCTCCTATACGACGCATCCCCAGGTTTTCTCCGGGATTGCGGCAGAACCTCAGTGCGAGACATGCTGGCAAAACAGGCAAACCTCCTCCCTACAGGCGTAGAACCTGCCAAGGACCACAATGCAGTTCATCTTATTCATAGATGAACCAAAATGTCAAAAACTACATGTGTGTGTGTGTGTGTGTGTGTGTGTGTGTGTGTGTGGCTCTGGGGCTCTATGTTGTTGTTCTGTAAGTCAAGGACGAGCGTTTGGTTGAAGGTCAGTCTGATCAGAGTGAGCCTGTTTGGTCGCCTGATGCCTGAATATCATGATAATATAATACAGTTTGACTGGGACCGCTGCACTCAGAAACAGGCCCTGCTTTGTGCTCTTCTCTGTGGGGGGGGGGGGGGTGATGTTGTGTATTGTAGTTCCTACTGCTTCAGAGAGGACAAAACAAAAGGGGGAAAATGAAGAACGATTATATAGAAGGAAAGAAAGAAATAGCTTGTATTGGCTTGTGTAGAATTACAGTACATATATGGCATTATACACTGATTCACACACACACACAAGCATGCGCACGAGCACGCACATACAGGAATGCACACACAGATACACACACACACACAAACACAGGCATAGTATACGTTCAGGCATGAGCATTTAGCACACGTAAGCACACACACATACGCACATTCAGGCATAACATACATTCAGCCATTAGCACAAGTAAGCGTGCACACACACACACACACTCACACTCACACACACACACACACACACACACACACATGCACGTCGCACGCACAAGCACACACACAGCAAGTATAAAAAAGCAAGCCAGAAAAAAGCATATAATAACATAACTCTGGTATACTGTAAATACAGATGCTCATACAGTTTTAACCATTGAGGTTCAAATGAAACAGAAATTCCCTTATTGATTTGACAATATTGCAGAATGAGCGTCCACACACTAAGCTGAACAATTTTATTATTTATCAAATTATTATTTATTATTGTTACTGCGGCGTCCTCAACTAGCTGCTCATAATTAAAGAATGTGGCTCCATGACCCCGAAGGTGGGAGGAGCTTCAGTATCATGCGCTATCAGTGCTTGGATGCATTGAGGCAATGATGCCCTGCTGTGGAAGAGCAAAGTCTCCTGACCTGTCCACAAGCGCCCAGCAAATAAACTATGAGGTCACAGCTGATAACGGTGACAGTTGCTTAACAGTTGCTTGTATTTTTAGAGACAGCGGTGAGGTTTAGTGGTTTAGCCTGACATCCCACCCCTCCCCTCCAAACTCAGAAAATTACAATTAATAAATTATCTAACCGTCGGTCACATGACCCTCTCTTCATTCAGTGGCACGGACGACAGGGCGAGCGGTCTAGCGCGTGACTCTGGGTCATGTGACTGCGCTGTGGTTGGACAGTGAGCCGTCCAGCCCTACTTCATCCACACAAATGCTGACCTGTACTTGAGGTGTCAGACACCAAAATGCGCCTGGTAAAGTTCTGTCCAAAAGACTACGTTTGTTATTATAGTACGTGAGTAGGTACCGTTATTTTTGTTTCATTATGCCGCTCTCTCTGAAACTTGGACCGCTTGAAAACACATTTTTCCATGAACCCAACAGCCACAGAATAGAGGTGCATTTCCAATTTTTTTAATCAATGGAAAGTGTGAATCAGTTGATCATAACAAAAACAAAAAAAAACTGTATAGCACTAGGTCAGGGGTCGCGTTAGGCAGGAACGCGTTGACCGTTTTTTTATGACAAAGGCAGGAAAATTTAATTCCCTCCGGACATTTGGGCCGGTAAAAAAACAATTATTTTATTTTATTTTTTACTTTGCAATATAGTAATTTAACATATTTAGTATTAAAACCATGGCAATTTATCATTAGGCCTATTATCACCGCAAATCAGACAATGCTACTCTTGACGAAATCCGCTATTTCAAATCGTCTGTCCCTCGGCCCTCTGCGGAGCCTGCAGTGACGTAAGACATAACGTCTAGACAAGTATGTGTGGTGTAGCTGCTTGCGAGGTAGCATTCAATAATGGCTAAATAACCTGGTCTGACTTTCCCGAAAGCGTTGTTTGTTAACGTTAGGTCGGATCCCAATTGTCACGTGTCGTTGCTGGCTCTTTTCCTTATAGCATTTTCCGCAACTCTGCAATTTGCCTTGGAGTAAAGAAATGGTAAAATCGTTAGCCTATTCAAAATTAGTGTATTGCTCGTTATTCTGAGGAAAAATGTGTTCTATTAAACTAATGATGCAAAATCAAGACAGCTTCTTTTGTTGAGAAAACATTATGCACGCAGTCACGCACACCAAATGTGCGATTTTAATGTAATTCATCCGCATGTGCAAGACAAAGCTGCTATATTAAATTTTTATATTATTCCTATTTTTATTTTCAAATAGTTTCCAGTATAAAATATAATACTTTGCTGTAACAGCATTGGCTACAGCATTAAATGCACCTGCCTGTCGTTCATGCATTGAAAATAGATATAGATAGATCATATAGATAATAGATAAATAGATCTGCACTAGGTATCTGTCTAGTAGAACGTTCTTTAGTGGTTACAATACAAGTTGTTATTTGTTAGGTTCGCAATTGATTATTAGTGGACTTGTATGTCTTCTTGCTGATATGGTGTTTTTGTATTCCTGAGAGCAACACTGATGTTCTCCACTTCTGTATGTCATTCTGGATGAGAGCAACTGCTAAGTGATTGTAATGTAATGTAATGTGTTTTACAACAAAGAGCTTGAAAAGGCGTATACCCAATTTGGTTGACCAGGCGATCAGTCTGTAACTCTGATGTTTGCATCTCTGAAGTTGTACTGTACTATTCTTCACCATACTTACAGTTTCAAATATGCTGTGAACTTAAACCAAACAAGCCTGCACTGAGCAGGAGGAACAGAAGCGGACACTCCTCACAGCGAGCGACCAGGTACCACAAAGTTCCTCAGTCACATTCAGCACCGGTTCCTCCATTTTGTTTCCTTTGTTTTGGCAGTTACATTTTAAGTGACATAACTAATCTGCCTCAGTGGGAAGAGCGCCTGTAGGACATACCACAGAGCGATTCTGTATGTCATGCTGGGGACTTTAGTACAACACAAAAACAACATCATGCACTTCTAGGGCAACAAATAGATAACAGGCACAGGTGCAAGCAGCAGCCCAGGTAGCGGAACGGGTTGCACTGTGGCTCATGGGAAAACACAAAGGTTAAGGAGCTCACACCCAAAGGGAGAGGAAGGCCTACTCATTTCCAGCCATGTCCTACTCAAAACACCCATCAGATATGGAATATCTGAGGTGAGTGAAACCTGAAACAGGTAAACCTACCACCTGAAGACCTGCTGGATTCATCTGCTTTAACACAGGACTGTAGACATACAACCACACATTTAATACATCCATACCTCAAACACCTCATGCAAAGCAAGAGGCCAGTCGGGGTTGCTCTGTTAAAAAATAACCTCATAAAAAGTTGACCTTATAAGCACCTTTTAGCATGCATGCCTAATTAGGAGCCAAAATCAATCAGAACTTTCACTGGAAAAGGTCGATAACAATTTCAAAACTGACCCCAGGGAAACGGTTTATTTGGACATACACATGGGGTACACAGCTGGTCGATAGTCCAAAAAAAGCCGATTTATTAATGCTCGACACATCTAGCCAAACGTGCTCCCTGGGGTTGATTTTGCCCATAGTGCCACTTCAGGTTTTGATGGCTCTAAAACAAAAAAAAGAAACAAAAGCCAGGATTTTGCAGGGACATTTTTTGACATTCCTGCTGAATGACCTCCGGTCTGGCAAAATTTCCCCACTCTTCCGGTTACCAGTTCATAACAGTTTCACCGGAACATCATAGCCTGAATATTTGACTGTTTCTGCTATGAAACTCTTAAGTGCAATGATTCTGTGTGAGCTTGAGTAATCGCCATGGCAACAGTACCATTTCCTTGACTTCCTGCAGGCTGGTCAAGAGGCAGCCCCTGCAGAAATGCTGGAACAGCAAGCAGATCCCCTTCTATTTTTAAACAGATTAATTTGGAACCAAGTATGGGTTTCTATGGGCCAAAAAACAACAACCAATAACCAACCTCTTCAGCAAACGAAAATGTGACAAACAGCCACCCATAAACAGACAACAAACAGGGGCTCAACAGTGAACACTAACAAAGCGTAACATTGTACTAACATCGTAACCTGCTTCTAATATCCATTGCTCAGTGTGCTCTGATACAGTGAACACTAACAAAGCCTAACCCGTAACCTGCTTCCAATATCCATAACTTGCTTCTAATATCCATTTGCTCACTGTGCTCTGATACAGTGAACCAGGCACTTTCCCCTGGTGTTCATTTCCAAATATGTGCCACTTTTCAGAAAGCAGAAAAGGTTATTTCTAGTTCATATTAAATTATGACACTAAGGCAACCTACTTCATAAGTTGAAGTGACTCCTTTAACCCAGAGAAACAGCCTCATATGGCCTTCCTTGGGGGCAAGAGGAGACTGTTTGTTGTCAGAAATGCAGTGGACAGATAAGAAGATAAGCCAGCACTGTTTAGCAAAAATAAATGTGGGTTGGTTGGGTTACGAATATGTTCACAACCCCAATGGCTCACCCAAAACGGGTAGCTAAACAATGTGCTAAATGATATGACTGTATTGTGGTACAAACTGCATGTTTTTATTTAACAAGCGGTACCCTTTCTGTTGAAGTCTGCTGTAACTACCCTCTGTCCACCCTGTCTTTACAATTAAACTGGCCTTGAGATTACAGCTATTCAGTCTAAATATACACAAAGCTGGGATGCACTACAGACTTCATATTGGTTGGCCAACATTTTCAAGGGCATGTATTCATTGAACAACTTAAGTGTTTGAACATCCTTTCAGTTATCATATATGAGAAAAATCCGTTTTTGCAATAATTATTATTTCGGTTTCAGAAGATATATTTGTTTTTGCCCTAGGGCATGGCTACTCAAATATGGCCCTTGAATCCAAATCCAGCCCTGCTTTTCTTTTATCCCAAGTAATTCACTGAACAATTTGTGCTACTGATTGGCCAGATTGTCCTACACCTGACTCCCATGTAAAGAGAGGGTGGAAAACCTGGAGGCTCATGAATTGAGTAACAGAACCCTAGGGTAAAAGGCAACAAAAGATACATTTCAACAGGCACTATATTTGTAATATATAGCCTATAATCATATGTAGAAGGTCTCTATAATGTGCAAATAAGCTACTTTTGACCAGAGGTTAGTAACCGGTAACCAAAAGGAGACCAGCACTCTCCAACCCCGCTATAACTTCACTAAGAAGCAACAAATCCACCACCACCCATGTCTCAAACGACCTTTATTTGCCTTTAACTACCTTTCCCACCACTGTTCACCAGACAAAGACAAAGGCCCAGACAAAGAATATATACAGTTAAATGCAGAGGTATTGGGACAGTGACACCGTTTTCTGTTGTTTTAGCTCTGTGCTCCAGCACATTGTAGTTTTGATTTGAAATTAAACTATTAATATATGGCAAAAGTGCAGACTGCGGGCTTAAATTTGAGGACATTTGAATCCACATCAGGTGGTCTGTGTAGGAATTACAGGGCTTTTGATACATAGTCCCCCTATTTTAGGAGAGCAAAAGTAATTGGACAAATGAAAATTATCTGAAATAAGATCATCATATTTAGGACTTGGTTGCAAATCATTTGCATTCAATGACTGCCTGAAGTCTGCGACCCATAGACATCACCAGACGTTGGGTATCTTCCCTGGTGAGGCTCTGTCAGCCATCTTTAGTTCCTGTTAGTTTATGGGGCATTTTGCCTTCAGTCTCGTCTTCAGCAAGTGGATTCTTCAAATGGATTCAGGGTGGATGATTGACTTCACCAGTCAAGAACATTCCAATTTTTGGCCCTGAAAAACTCATTGGCAGTATGTTTGAGGTCATTGTCCTGCTGCAAGGTGAAACACCGTCCAATGAGTTTTGAGGCATTTGGTTTGGATACGAGTAGATATTTCTGTATTCTTCAGAATTCATCCTGCTGCTGCCGTCAGCAGTCACATCATCAATGAAGACTAGTGAGCCAGTTTCTGTGGCAGCCATACATGCCCAAACCATAACGCTAATACTGTCCTCTTTCCATCACTTTTGTACAGGTTAATACTAGTCTCATCTGTCCATAAGACTTTTCTACAGAACTACAGTCACTCTTTACACTCTTTAATGCACCTTATAGCAAACTCAAACCTGGCCGTACTGTTCTTGAGGCTTACCACTTGTTTCCATTTTGAAGTGAACTCTCTGAGGTTATGCTGGTGTCGTCTTCTCTTTCTGGAAGTCTTTGACACATCTATGCCTACATCCTGGAGAGTGTTCTTGATCTGTCCAATGGTTGAAAATGGGCTTTTCTTCACAATTGAAAGCATTCTTTGGTCATCCACTAACAGAGGTGGAAAATACAGGTTCACAAAGTAAGTCCTCCCCAGTATTTTGTTCCAATCGCCTGGACAATTCTTCAGCCAGAAGGTAGAACTAATTAGTGAAATGAGCTGGCTGAGTTCATGGGTGGAAGAAACACATTGCAGGACTTTCTAACCCCTGGACTTTTGTCTACCAGGTTGTTTGCTATTGCTGAGCTCACCAGTGCATTCTTGCTTCCTAACAATGTATCAAACAGTTGATTTTTTATTCAGATTGTTCAGCCTTATGATGGCCTGCTTTACTGTCATTGACACTTATTTGGTCCTCATGATGAGAGACAACATCAACAGACTCCACATGATAATTCCACATCTAGAATAAACTCTGACATTTTGCTTCCTTGTGCATAACCCAATGATGCAAAGACACACAGCTGGCCAAGAAACAGCTGAGCAGCCAATTGTCTCCCATAAAATGGGGGTCTATGTATAAAAAAGGCTGTAATTCCTACACAAATCACTCAATATGAATGTAAATATCCTCAAATTAGAGCAGTCTGCACTTGAACCTCATAGTAATTGTTTCAATTAAAATCCAATGTACTGGAGTACAGAGCCAAAACAACAAAAAATATGTTTTACAGTTATACAGTTAACTTTTGCATTTAACTGTATATACACAAGGAGCCGTTGTTTTCCTGAATTAAATAATGTAGGACCCAAACCAAAGTATTGATGGAAAATATCTTATACCAAAATACCAAACACTGAAACAAATTACGTAGTTACTCGTTTGTCTTGCCATTCTGCAGCTCTAAAATTATTTATTCAACCAGTCCACAAATTAAATTGATTGATTCAATCAAATGTAATTTCCTATGGTACAATTTACATTCACATGGCTATAGAGAGTCATACAGTGGGTATTAAAATGGAAATAACAAAAGAAAATTTAATATACAAAAATGGAACATTAGTCCCTAGCCCCATTTTAGATGTTCTCTACACTATTATAAATGGAGAACCAACAAATATCCTGCTCACATGGACATAATCAGAGTGAGTAAGACAGGTTTTGAAATGTCTGTATCATTCTACTGCTTTACTGGTGGGGGGGCTCTCCTTCAATTTGAGATTTAAATTCTCTTTCAAATCCTGTTATTAAAGAGACTAAATCTTTAATTTCTCCCCATTGATATCCCAGCTATTGTTTACCTTATATTGGCTAATTGCAGTGTTATAGCATTAACCATTTTTTATCTGAGATGTGAAAATTAGTAGTCCCTAAAAAATATTCTCAATCTAACACTATTGTGACAAATAATCATTTCTGCAGAGTGTGAAGACCCCCCAAAAATCACCTAGTGTTTGTCCATGCAGAAGGCAGAGACAAAAATGTGTTCTGAAGAACGGTGCCGAAAAACTATTTCACAGGCAGCCCAAACATTTCACGACCAGGAACAAATTAAAAACCTGTTCCACACACACACACACACACACACACACACACACACAGCACTGCTCTTCCTGACAAAGATACACATGGCCCTGCTCCTCCTGCCTGACACATACACATTTTAATTCTCTATGAGACCATAGTTGAATATACAACAAAGGGCCCAACATCAGTGATGTCTTTAACCTTGTAACTACTCACTGTCAATGCCCATACATATAGTTTTACAAAAGATTGCAGAAAATAGATCTGTCAATTTATACAAGTACCACACACACACACACACACACACATACACACACAGAAGGTTCCCTCTGGAGGGTCACATTAACCAGGCCTCACCAACGTCACAGAGGAGGTCGAACCAACCTTCATCACTCAGCAACTATTAACAGCCAGTCAATCATAAAGAAATTTTACAACCCCACCCCCACCCCCCAAAAAAAGGGTCAAATCAGAAAACAGAATCGCTGCTGACTGACCCGAGGAATCTGTGGCACGCGGCAAGGCACCGGCACCAAAAAAAGCAGTTTTACCTGTTTCCACAGGAAGCTGTCGTCCAGGTTGAGCCTCCAGGCGACGAGCAGGTGGATGGAGGAGAGCACGGCCCCGCTCAGCACAGCAGCACGCATGCGCACCGGTAGCAGTGTGTAAATGATGTAGATGAAGAACACCGACCACCAGATGCCCTCCGAGGCACTGCGGGGCGCCACCTTGAGGACACCAAAAGCCTGCACCACGAACAGCACGCCGATCACCAGGTAGCTGACCATCCACATGTAGTCCTGGTGGAAGCCGTTACGGTTGCATACCACCATCATGGCCAGGAAGAGGGCCATGGCCACCGAGAGCACGGAGGAGTAGGCCACATCTGGTACCGCATGGACGCAATGGAAGGTCAGCATCACGCCACACACCACCACCAGCACGCCCATCAGCATGGTGAGGGAGCTCTGGTTGAGCCGGAAGAAGTAGCGCTGGTAGAGGCGCTCCAGCTTGGCCGATTGGAACTTCTTGGACTGGAACACCTGGACCACCCGCAGCCAACAGTCGGCAGCGGTCACCCCGCCCTCCTCCAGACCCGCCTCGCCTGCCCCCCAGCCTTTCCTCCCCTTCAGCTCCCCGTCTTCAAAACTAAGGTCCACCGACTTCAGACCCACCTCCGCACCGCCCCCTCCCTTCTTGCCGTAGTGGTCTTCTTGCCAGCCGCAGCGCTGGCCAAAGTTGCCGCCGCCCCCGGCCCCGCGGTGATGGGGCGGAGTCTGAGGGGGCGGGTCCGCCGCCTCTGGGTCCCGCAGGCAGCTCATGTAGCGAGGGTTGCACAGGGAGCCGCCTTTCCGCTTGGACCTGTTGCCATTGCGCTCCCCCCACGCCGACTTCTGGTCGTCCACCCGTGCAACTAGGAACCCACTGACCCAGGACATCCTACTGAGACATAGACCGAGGCTGAGAGTTTAGGAGCAGGGGTGGTGGGGGGTGGAGGAGAGAGACAAAAAAACTTCATTGAGACTGATGGATATGGTTTCTGCTTATTTGTCATAACATCACTTGAACAACAGCCAATGCAAAAAAAACAACCTGACTTACAGCTGCAATATGTACATTACGATTTACATGCATGTGTATACAAGACAAATTAGACAATTCACTGCTCCACGGTTGATAGGCTAGCTGAGTGTTTTTCAACTAGATGGTTATTCATGTTCTATTCTGTGGCTGGAAATTATATCCAGGCAGTAATGAGAATGACCCCTGTGAGTTTTTCTTATAATCAGGCATTACTGTGGCCTCTCACAGTGTCTCACCTGTGTGGGTTATGGTTTGAGTCCCAACCCTGCTCCCCTGAGCTAGGGCACGCATTTATCCACGTGAGCAGTAAGAAGGCAGCGATGTGTGTGTGTGTGTGTGTGTGTGTGTGTGTGTGTGATTGTGTGTGTCTGCTTGCGTGTGTGTTTGTGCTTGGGGCGCTGGGGTCCGTGAGGAAGGCTCAAGTTTGGGGGTCAGTGCTGAATTTGATGCCAGCACACGATCGTGTGCAAGTTTGAGGGACTGTCGCTCCGGCAATGCTTATCCTCCGTACACCTGTGTCTGCAGATAAACAAACAAACAAACAAACAAACAAATGTCTTAACGAATAGGACCAGTGGGGTCTTCAAGTGAAGCAGGGAGTCTGTGGGACTCCACACTTGTACGTTCGGTGGCTGTGAAGCCTGACAGCTTCATCCACAGTCAACAGGTCCAGACAATAACAGTGAAACTTTTGTCACAAACGTGGCTTTGACAGATATAAATGTGATGCACCACGCACGACTCTTGTTATGAACTAAACTACTGGATGCCTCCAACTCAAACTCAAACTCAAAATGGAGTAACTGCATAGGAGCCAATTTAACTGTTTAACTTTATTCACGAGGCTAAAACTAAGTTTCCCAAATAGGGCAGTCATCTTGGAAAAGTCACCAGCGGGACAGTAATACACAGAGACTGGACAGAATCAGAGGAACGGTCATCTTTAAAGCTTTTGTTTTTCCCCATCCACCAGTGCCAAAGTGCCCTACATTTCTCCACAAATATGTGTGAGAGCACAAATCAACTTGTACAAAGTCAGAATATGGCCATGCACAAAACACACAAGCGCGCGCATACACACAAGACCCCAATCTGCTCTCAAAACTAAGTGCCACAGCCAACTTTACTAAATCACTTAGCAAAATATATTTTCACTTGTCGCAAGGTGGCCAAATCATATGAAGGCTGGAAGGCCCAGAATGACAGTATTTGTGCACATGGAGCAGGGGACGCAAGTCTATTAAGGCCTACTGATGAAATAATGTAACGCTCACAGTTTTTAACGAGTTTCAGAGGCCCGGATAATCTGCTGGTGTCGGAATTAAGGCCTGCCCTGTTGGTGAAGTAATCACGAGGTCCTCTCCATGTCTACCCTGAGCACTTTTCCGAAAGCGATGCAATTGAGCCGGGCCCAAAACTCGGTCGGATCACGGCCCTTGACATGGGGATGGGGTGGGAGGGATAACAAGCTTGCTTGGACGGTGACCAGAACGTTATTTGGACATAGTCGTAAAGGTGTATTCTTTAAATAAATAAAAAATCAGTTCAAAATAGTAATTTACCCGACAACTAAAAATATACTAATTCATAGCCCATGACGAACGGATGTCATATAATGTGATGTGATAATTGGACGCAATCGGAAAATCAGTCTCGCCAGGAACACTAATGGCCCTTTTCGTATCATTCCTCCTTTCAGCTCATTCCAAGTGCACCCACCTCCAAGCGCGCGCGGCTGTGTGTTTGTTCATATTTCCATGTCAGTAACGCAGGAAGCCATTCCTGGTATATCTGAACAACATTTTGGACCGGTCGACAGCACCACGCGGGTGTTATATTCAGCGCAATTGTAGAAGCGTCGGTTCGACATAGACAAACTGTTCCCTGTTCCCACGTTCAGATGGCTGCCATCACGAAAATAAGATGTTGCACCAGTTAGGCTACAATAAGGACTTCAGCAATAATGCGTGTGATATCATCATAAGCTTGATATGTCATATTTCAAGATTAACCAGCTAGCAACAATGCAGCAACGTTTTTAAAGATACATATATAATGTAGTCGTATAGCGACATTCCATGTAGCTTAATGTTAGTAGTCTATACCGAATTTATGCACTCTCACATTACATAACCAGGGATCGCTCTGTGTATGTGACAACCATATTACATATCACAGCAGTGACCATTTCGCTGCAGTTACAGTACGGTTGCTAACAATGTGCTGTTTCTTATCCAGCGCAGTGTCACTCGCACTCGGTTGTCAAATATGTGTCTCCTCGAACTAGCAAAGCCATGACGGAAACCGAAACGGAACGTCTTGAAAAGACTTACGTCCCCCCTCAAATGAAAACGAAGTGGTTAATACTTCATTTCAAATTCTCCGACTACTTATAATTCTAGCTCGTCGGTGTAGCCTGCATTCCAACGCACCGCGGTCCACATTAACCCGCTCTCAGACGCTACTTCCGAGCAAAGGAATATCGACCTTCAACTGTTATTTATCCGCTGTTATCCACTGTTACAATGCCATTTTGAAAACAGTTTGTCTTGTCATGTTTGTTTATTTATTTGTGTGGCACAGAGAGCTAGTTAGATGTGTTGTTTTTCCATTTTGACTTTGATCTATTGCGACCTCTGCAAATGCGTCGTGTTTAGCAGGGGATAGCTAGCTAACTACATTTCGCCCATGCAATATATTACTTTTAAATACAAGTAGCCTAGACATGATTTCACAGTCCTACGTGTAAGCGTTGGCTACATTGTAATCGGGTGCTTTGGCAAACCGGTCAGAGCGATTCTAGCAATATAAAACATCCTGAAGAAGCGAACGCTGGGAATGAACACAACGCCGCACATAGCAAGAAACATTGCAAGCAGACCACTGCGCACCCATTCTGTGTTCTGGAGAGCCTGACATTCCAGCAAAAGACAGACAGGCTACTCAATTACCGTATATATGACAGCAAATGTTGGTTTGCTCGCTATCCGACGCCCACAGCATTCAGTTGTATCACGCGAAAAAAACCGACACACATTAGGACAGGACACCCTCGAAAGAGCAAGGACTCACCGCGAACATAATATTTAACAAGATTCACACAGCCCTCCCTGTCGAACAGTTCCGTCCAAGCGGTTGTGTTGTTGTCCTCGGTATCGTTACAAGCGGCTCCCGCGGTTGCGTCCGCGTGCATCAGGGACTAGGGCGATGGTTTCACAATTGCAATAGTGCATTGGGCTCGTGTCCCACTCTCTCTACATTTACTCCTGTCGTTTCTGCCTCCCTGACTCTATCCTTCTCCCTAGAATGCATATATACACACACAGTGGTACTAACAGCTCCTGAGTCCCCCTAGAGGTAGCTAGATCTGTCTGAGTCTGTGTGCGTGCGTATGTGTAGGAGTATGTTATTGCTTTTATAAAAGTGCCACAGTGATTAAGATTGGTCGATTCTGAAATGCAATATTACGATCATAATGCATCAGGGACGCCACGTCTTAAGATGGGCAACATTCATATGTTGCATACTAATATAAATTCCACGTAGGAGATGTTTGCGCAGGATCACGTTTTTTACGATTTAAGGTATTTTAAATATAGCCTACAGACGCCAATTAGAAACTTTTTTCTATTAATTCCTTTATATTTACTGTCATTTCCATCGCAATAATGTTTTTTTGAACAACACAACACAAATTAATCTTCAACGAATTCCGTTAAAATATTGAATGCGTTCTTTACAAAAGGTATATTAAGCTTCACCAAACAAAACGAAATAGAACAAATAACACTATTTGTAATGAAATAGTAACGAATAAAATAAATTTGGTAGAAATTGCTCGTTGCCAAAGAGACCAAGCAGAATTCATAGAATTCACAGTTCTTTCTTTAATGATAGCCTTTTTTTTTTCTTTTTAGAAATCCGTTTGAGGTATTTTAAAAGCCAATTAATATGGCAATCATCCTTCATCTGAGATGCAATGAAACTGTCAAAAATGCACCTCCAGCATCTTAGCGGTCTCTGCTCACCTTTATGTCTGAGCTCTGCCCTTTTCACCATGGAATTAGTTCGATATTTGGGAGGCAGGATTGGTAATACAAGTAATTGTCAGGAAACAGAGCAACCGCATGGAAACTTAATTTACCCAGATATCACTAAACGACAATAGATTAAAGTTAAGTATCTGTCACGTCCCGTGCCTCTGTGTCATAATTCAGTTCCTGGTTTTTCTGTTTCTATGTGTTTTCTGTATTTGTATTCCGTTTCACGTTTTCCCTTTTTCCCATTTTGTGTCTCCGCCTTCCGCACCTGATATGTGTTTCCTCATGTTGTATCATCTCACCTGTTCCTCGTTGTCTCCTCATTAGTCTGGCATATAAGGTCACCTGTTTTTCTGTTCTGTGCCAGATCATCTTGTGCCCTGCATTCGTGCTTGTGTCCATTACGGTCCCGCGATTATTTCCTGCCTGCTTCTTGCCTGTTCCGAGTTTCTGTCTCCAGTCCTCTTTGCTTGTCCTGAGCTCCTGTCTCCAGTCCTGTGTTGTCCCGTCCCGTCCTGCTCCTGTTCTCCTGCCCTCCTGCCTGCCTTGCTTGTCCCCGTCCAAGCCCCGCTCCAGCCCTTTGCCCTCCTGTTCTCCAGCCCCATGGATTGATCTCCCAGTTCTGACCCCTGTCTGTTCTGGGACTTCGCCCTGCCTTCTCCACATTGCTCTGGTTGCTTGGACTCTGACCCCTGCCTGGACTTTACTATGATTCTGCTTATCCTGTATTGCACTGTTTGCTGGACTTTGACCCTTTTCTGTCGACTCTGAATAAAGCCTGATTACTACTACATCTTGGTGTCTGCGTATAGTTCCGATCGGTTCTTCTAACAGAACGATCTGGCCACTATAAAACCAGCAGACCCACGACAACCTTCCGAGGCCCTTCGTTATCAGGGCGCTCGACTGGGACAGCACGATACAAAGCTGCCGTCACTTCAACAAGCCGTACAGACCATCTTGGAACAAATGATGTCTCTGAAACTGCTGGTCCGAGACTTCGCAACCTCTGCCCAAGCCGCCAGCACCACTGTGCTCCAGGTCCAGTCCATAGCTGCTCCCCGAGGGATTCCGGAGCCCCGTCTGCCCGTGCTTGACCGGTACTCTGGAGAGCCTGGTTTCTGTCAGTTGGGCATCCACATCGCCCGAATGAAGACTCCCCTCCACACCAACACTTTTACTGGGACCCCCCTGGCAGAGATCCGAGAAGTTACCAGCCCCGGGAAAATTATGGTCTCCGGCAATCATCGGAAGGAGATTTTTTTGTTTGTCCTGGAGTCGCCCCGCGTCCCAATTGTGCTCAGACCATCATGGCTCACTAAGCACAATCCCCAGATAGACTGGACTCAGGGAATTATAACTGGCTGGAGTCCTAAATGCCATCTCACTTGCCTCAGTTCCGCTGCCAGCTCCATGAGGACCCAAGTGCCTCAGAAGGAAGAGGCGATCAGTTTCACTAGTGAATATCATGACCTCCGCCAGGCGTTCAGCCACTCCCGAGCCTGCTCTTTCCCTCCTCATCGCGCCTACGACTGCCCCATTGACTTGCCTCCGGGAACCTCGCCTCCTAGAGGTCGTCTGTATTCCCTTTCTGTTTCTGAGACCGAGGCCATGGAGAAGTACATCACAAAATTCCTGGCTTCAGAAATCATTCGTCCCTCCTCGTCACCAGCAGGACCCGTATTCTTCTTCATGGGCAAGAAGGATGGTTCGCTCTGCCTATGCATTGACTACCGTCGATTAAATTACATCACCGTCAAGAACTGTTCCGCAACACCTATCACTTGGTGTGGATCAGAGAGGGGGACGAGTGGAAGACGGCCTTCAATCCCAAATCCAGCCACTACGAGTACCTGGTGATGCCGTTCCGACTCACTATTGCTCCCGTAGTGTTCCAGGCAATAGTCAATGACGTGCTCCGGGACATGATTTACAAGTTAGTTTGTGTTTTCCCGTACGCCGGAGGAACACGTTCAACACATCAGGTGATTCAGCAACTCCTGGAGAACGAACTTTACCTCAAGGCGGGAAAATGTGAATTCAGCCAGCAAAGGGAGATTGGAGATGGAAACGCAGAAGGTGAGGGCAGTCCAGGAATGGCCGGAAACCAACTGCCACATACAACATTTTCTTGGGTTTGCAAAGTTCTACCAGAGATTAATCCGCAATTACAGCTCAGTGGCTGCTCCTCTCACTCCCCTCACTTCCACTAAAATGCCCTTTTGGTGGACCACGAAGGCCAGGTCAACCTTTCTCGAGCTGAAACGCTGATTGACCACCGCGCCTGTTCTGTCCCTACCTGACCCCAGCAGGCAGTTTGTGGTGGAGGTGTGGGAGCTCCAATACCGGTGTGGGAACTGTTCTATTGCAAAGAGCTGAGGACTACAAAATGCACCCCTGTGCCTTCTTCTCGCACCGTCTCTCTGCGGTGGAGAAGAATTACAGCATTGGAGACCGGGAACTGCTGGCAGTAAAGATGGCGTTCGAGTATTTCTTGTGAGAATGGATCACCGGAACCTGGAGTATCTCCACGCCAAGCTAGGTGGTACTTGTTCTTTTCTCGATTTCATTTCACCCTTTCCTACCGACCAGGGTCTAAGAACGTCAAGCCTGATGCCTTTTCCTAGCTACATGCATTGCCTGAGGAGGAGGGAGGTCCCGAGCCGGTGCTCCTGTCCAGTTGTGTGGTGGCCGTGGCTAAGTTGGACATCGTTGGGGTTGTGGAGGAGGTTTTGCTTACCGACTTGGCCCCTAGCGACACTCTCGAGGGCTGCCTCTACATTCCGGAACCCGTGCGCTCCGGTTGGAATGTCACCAGAAACTACCTGCCCCCTGGCCCTTCTATCCCACCGGTTCTGGTGGGCTACCATGAGGAGAGACACGGCTGAATTTGTTGCGGCTTGCAACACATGCGCTCAAGCCAAAACGAGCAACTAATGCCCCAGTGGCCTCCTCCAACCCCTGGCTGTACCTCATCACCCCTGGTCCCACATTGCATTGGACTTTGTGACAGGACTACTTGCTTTGGAGGGGAACACTGTGGTCCTCACCATTGTAGATTTGATTTTCCAAGGCCGTACATTTTGTGGCATTGCCCAAACTCCCCTCTGTCAAAGAGACTGCAAAACTAATGATCCTGCACATGTTCCGGCTCCATAGTCTTGCCCAGTAGGTTGTTACGGACAGCGGCTCCCAGTTTGCCAGCAGGTCCTGGCGGGCCTTCTTAACCTTTTCTCTGGGTTTCACCCTGAAACCAATAGGCAGACCGAACGCCTGAACCAGGAGCTTGGGAAGGGGCTGTGCTGCCTGGCGGAAAGGACTCCCACCACTTAGTCTAGCTGCCTGCCGTAGATCGAATACGCATATAACTCTCCCCCAGTCTCCTCCATGGGAATCTTCCCATTCCAGTGCTGTTTGGGGTACCAGCCCCCTCTTTTTCCGGAGAAGGAGAGGGAGGTGGAGACTCCCTCTGCCCAGGCTCTAGTCTCCAGAGCCCGGAGAACCTGGAGAATGGCGCGCGCCACCTTGTTACGCCACATTTCCGGGATGAAAAGCCAGGCCGACTGTCATAAACGCCCTGCCCCTCGCTACACAGTCGGTCAAAGAGTCTGGTTCTCATCCCAGGACATTTCCCTCCAGACCCCTTGTCGAAAAGTCACCCCCTGCTTCCTTAGCCCTTTTTCCATAACCTGCGTCATCAGCCCCACTGTTTACACCTCCCACCTCCCCTACACTGCATCCATCCTGTGTTCCATGTGTCTCGTGTTAAACCCTGTGTAACCTCTCGTTTCAGCCCTCCTGTCCTTCCCCCTCCTCCCCCCCGACTCATCGATGATGGCCCGGCTTACACAGTCCGCAGCCTCCTGGACGTTCGGCGCAAAGGGTGTGGCCGCCAATTTTTGGTTGACTGTGAGGGGTATGGTCCCGAGGAACAGAGTTGGGTCCCTGAGCGCAACATCCCGACCCCTCCCTGATTCAAGAATTTCTGCGTTGATGTCCAGAACAGGCTGGTAGGGCGCCAGGTGTTGCCCGAGGTCACCCTTCACCCTCCTGTTCTCCAGCCCCACGGATTGATCTCCCGGTTCCGACCCCTGCTTGTTCTGGGACTTTGCCCTGCCTTCTCCGCAGTGCTCTGGTTGCTTGGACTCTGACACCTGCCTGGACTTGACTATGATTCTGCTTATCCTATATTTGCTGGACTTTGACCCTTTTTTGTCGACTCTGAATAAAACCTGATTACTACTACATCTTGGTGTTTGCGTGTGGTTTCGATTGGTTCTCCTAACAGTATCACCATTGGGCTCATATCATAGCATTAAAACTCTAAGAAACTCCCTTATGCTTTAACAACACAGTATTCTGTCAATCTCTCTCTATCTTATATATACATATTGATATCAGACAGGGGTGTCTCATTTGATGCATCCAGGGCATAGACTATGGTTTAACACATAGGGTACTCCACACCTCCTTTCCTCCACTCCTCTCCTCCACTCGTCTCCTACAAAGACGTAGGAAAAATAGCCTGTACGTTTCAAGTACAAGTATTTGCATGCACAGTATACAATGTACCTGACATTGCGGTTCGCGTTAATATGTAACAATTAATATGTAAATAATATGAAATCAGCAACATTAGATTAAAGCACAAAGATCTGTTTCCAGGGCACGGAGGAAAAGAGATTGTAGTGGAGAAAAAGATGGTGCATTTATTTGAGTATTGGGACGCACCCATGATAGTATCAGGGGTGCGTCCCAATATTTTTTACTCCCCACCTACTTTCCTCCACTCCCCCACTACAACTCTTCTACCCGAAAGTATACAAAACTGCCTGAATGTTTTCGAGTACAAGTATTTGCATGTACAATACAATGTACCTGACATTGCCGCGAGACATTCATTAATATGTAACCATTAATACGTAATTAAGATGTAATCAGCAACATTAGATTAAAACACA
The DNA here is from genome assembly GCA_022702515.1 of Ilyophis sp. 1 JC-2022. Classification (NCBI taxonomy): domain Eukaryota; kingdom Metazoa; phylum Chordata; class Actinopteri; order Anguilliformes; family Synaphobranchidae; genus Ilyophis; species Ilyophis sp. 1 JC-2022. The sequence continues at coordinate 27,880,657 of CM040402.1, read as the reverse complement.
AAGATCCGTTTCCGGGACACGGAAGAAGGTGGTAGTGGAAGAAAAGAGGGTGCATTTTTTCGAGTATTGGGGCGCTCCCAGGGTCACCAAGTAACACTGCCCGTGATAACAGTATCAGCCTATGCTGATGATGTCACTGCTTTAGTCAAAGATCGGGAGGACCTGCCAGCTCTTTAAGGCTAGACTCAGACCTATGTTGTGTGTTCTGAGCTGTTCTCAGCTAGAAACTGGTCTCCCCAGGAAGAGTAAAGCTGTTGGAGGCTTTGCTAGATTTGGTTTGGAGGTGACGACACTCTAATAGACAGCATCCTAATATCTTGCTGAATCTGGAGACATCTTGTAACAATTGTATTTTGGATCTAGTCCGACAGGGGCCAGAATCTCATCCCTGAGAGTGGTTTAATGTAATTGTACCTTGTTAATTGCGTAAGAAAGAGCTGCACCTTGAACAATTGTTGAACACTTTGTAACATGTTTGTGATCCTGGTCCCTGTGTAATTAAACATTTCTGTATTGGTTGCGGATTGATAAACAGAATCAAATGCCGAAACACAAGCCTAGTTTCAGAGTAGCAGTGCAATGGTAATTGTAATAACTGCTTCAAGAGAGAAGCTTCTGTCTGTAATTGACACAGCCTTTACAGCCCGGTCTTTACAGAATCGGGTGTCAGTACCTGGTGTGGGTGCACACACCTGATTGTACTTATCAAGGTATTGATGATTGAAAGTCATGATTAGTTAATTAATTGAATCAGGTGTCGTATTCCTGGGCTAAAATAAAAGCCTGTACACACACTGGCCCATTTCGGATAATATTTGACACCCCTGCAAATAAATGCTTTGCTACCTTTTGCATCATTTCTCAGGAGATGTTTCATGGGCTGTGTCCGAATACGACCACTGTCCCCTGTCCACTGTCCTTTGTCCACTCAGACCCCTGTCTACTATGTGCCCTTTCCCCTCACTTTGCAAGCAGTGTGCGAAAGAAATCCCGCAAAACTCTTTCCAAACTAGTGAGGAAGTAGTTTGTAATAATAATAATTATTATTATTTTTAATTGAGAATATAAATCAGTTAACATAGGATGATTGTTACAAAGTGTAGATTATGAATAAAGAAAAAATTTACAAACATAAAAAAAGCATAGTTTTCAATATGAAACTATCTTGTACCTAGATATGCATATACGCTCTATGTCTTTTACGTTTTTACTTCCGGGTTACTTAATTGAATTGTTTGATGAGTGCACCGTTCTGCAGATGAGTGTGCTCCTGAATTCCCACAACAAAGGGGTTTATCCTGGTATTTTAACACACAATGTATTCTATCACTGTAATAAAGTATTTCATTACAGTTTCATGAGGAAATGTCTAAAATTACATAATAACTATGTTTAATTATCTGTCTGTTTTAGTCCTATTGTTTTAGGCTATATTTAAAGCTGCCTTAACTAATACTTTTGGCATTAATGTTATTTTTTTCTGCATTAATATGGCATCAAAAAATCATATCACGTAGTGGAATGAGATCACCCATTGTCTAAATGTATTAATGCCATAAGGTAACGTGCCCTGCTTCCTCAAAACCTTACATTGTATCCAAGGCTCCTGCTCGAAATGTTATTGTAGGCTATTTAGCGCTGGGTGCTATTGGGTAGGCATATATGAATAAAAACAAAAAAACAATTACATTCTCGTGTTAATGATTTACACAATGGAAGCATATAGTGTTGCAAACGTTATTCGTTCTCATTGTAGGAAACCCAGTTCAGCACCTGATCTTAGCATGCCGATGAGTTTTTCTAAAACTGTGTCATACATGGGAAGACCATGGGTAAGAGGGAGAATTGTGCAGTAGGCATAAGTGTATTTGACGTAATATTTCTTGAAATTAATAAATATATCTAGACAACTCATATCTTGACCTACGTATTTTGAAAGTGGCTGATTTATTTTTTGTTCATATATGTTACAAATATTTAAAATGAGTAAACAATATGAGATTAGATAGGCTACTGTAATGTTAGCCAATCATAACACTGATCTGTCACAATTACGTTATGCTATTGATAACCATCTAGCTATCATAGCTCGTACCGTAGGCCTAAGAGTGAATTCAGATCTACACAGCACAAATAATGTAAAGCCAATTCAAGCCAAATAGTATTGTTCAAAAGCAGCATCGCTTTTGATGCGTTTGTCACACATCCTTCGTTTGCCACAGGAGCTTTAGGGCACATAATTTAAAAAAGAGTTATTAGCTAGGTAGCCTACAGTGAGAATGAATGCATGTGCCAAATGTATTCCTACTTTGGCACAAGTGCTGTAGCTACATATGCCCATAGTTGACAATGCGGGCGTAGCTTGGACAGGTCCCGATCGTCTCCATGCTTTTCACGGAGGCTCTGGCCCGCTGTCAAATGATTTGTCCGATTTCTCGCAGACTAGCGAGACATCCCCTCCATCAGACTCTTCGTCATTTACATAATTCAGCAATGCTAATACCTTGTCCGCATTCATGAATCTTTTTCTTCTGTCCATGTCGTCTATATGTTGTATTTTATTTTATAATAAGCAATAGAGCAGCAATAATGGCAAAATAAACGACCATAGGCTATATGGTTATACGTTTGAAAAGCAACACATCTTATAGTGGGTAAATTTTACCCGCTGGCGCTTATAGGTATAAATGCCTCAAACTTTTTTCAGTTTTTTTCTATAACGTTCTTACATTAGGAGATGCTTAATAACTCAATTTTAGGAAAAGTCGATGACTGGGGTACTTGAGTTTTTCATTGGATCAGAGTTTTAAATCAAGAAAACTTCAATTGAAATCAGGAAGGGGTCAATTTTACCCCGTGGCGGTTCTAGTGTTAAGTGCCCCCATTTGTGAGAAAAAGTCGCCCACTCAAAAGCTTTTTGATGAAGTGGATTCAAATATGCACCCTCAAAAGGGTGTAGAGGTCGTATTCGGACACAGCCCAGGCGTGTCATTGTTGTAGGAACTTTGGCCACGCTAGTTTGGTGGTAGGATAGAGTATTGCATTGAGTTCAATTTTGCAATTAGCTACACTATTAAGGCCACTGTTAGGGTGTGTCCATTCACAATACTGGAAAAATGCACCCTCTTTTCTTTCACTAACACCTCATCTCCTCCGTGCCCCGGAAACAGATCTTTGTGTTTTAATCTAATGTTGCTGATTACATCTTAATTACATATTAACGGTTACAAATTAATTAATGTCTCGACGCAAACCGCAGTGTCAGGTACATTGTGTACTGTACATGCAAATACTTGTACTCAAAACGTCCAGGCAGTTTTGCATACTTCCGGGTAGGAGAGAAGTGGTAGTGGAGGAAAGGAGGTGGGGAGTGAAGAATATTGGGACGCACCCGTCATGTCATTCTATCGCCCTGGTATTCCAGCCATGGTCTTCGAGGTTTGAAGACTGCTGGTTTTCCTCTCTGCCTTTACCTGGGCATCAGGTGTGAAGACAATCAGGCCAATCAGTAGCACTAATTCTTCAGTTAAAGAAAGAAAACCAGGTCCGGCTTTGGATTTGAGGTCCAGATTTTAATATCCATGACGTAATCTATTGCCTTCTCAGGCCGTGTCCGAATACGACCACTACCCTTCGTCAAAAAGCTTTTGAGTGGGTGACTTTTTCTCACAAATGGGGGCACTTAAAATACCAGGATGAACCCCTTATTTCCTGGGTTTTGTTGAGGAAATTCAGGAGCACAGTCATCTGCAGAACGGTGCACTCATCTAACAATTTCAGTAAGTAACCCGGAAGTAAAAGCGTAAAAAACACAGAGCGTATATGTATATCTATGGTACAAGACAGGTTCATATTACAAACTACTCTTTTTTTATTTTTGTTAATTCTATTTTCATTCATAATCTACACTTTGTAACAATCGTCATATGTTAACTGATTGATATTCTCAATAAAAAAAAAAATTTCAAAATAAATATTACAAACTACTTCCTCACTAGTTTGAAAAGAGTTTTGCGAGATTTCTTTTGCACACTGCTTGCAAAGTAAGGAGACAGGGTACATAGGCACAGGGGTCTGAGTAGACAGGGGACAGTGGACAGGGAACAGGGGTCGTATTTGGTCACGGCCTCAGTTATCATACTGTCATGGGTTCTCAGCCTGTTCTTTGCCCGGTGGCCACTCCTCCTTGGAGCGCTCGAGTAGCGTCCACTTTCTTTGGTTTTTGTTATCCGTCCCGTGTTTTCGCTTGTCCTGCTACTCAGTGTTTTTACCTGCGCCGCATTTCCGCATCCTATTTAAACCTCATGTCTTTCTTAATCGGCGCTTCCATATTGTCTTTTGTTTGACAAAGAATGCCGGTACGGTACAGGACAGACAGCTCGAGTTGGATCATTTTGCCTCAACATAAAATTGTTGACGTAACGCGGGATTTGACTTGAATGTCTTAGAGTTAGTTCGGAAGTCTCCTACTCTTTTTCACTCTGTTTTGTTGAGTTTATCGGTCTCTATCGTTCGAGACAATTCACTTTGCCGTTTCTGTTTTACCTCTCGGTTATACTGCTTTCATTTATGAGAGCGAGAGGTTCTTTCTTTATTTTTATATTTTCTAAGTGCTCTAGTCTCTGAGCCTTTTTCGCCCGCTCTGGGTTGTTATTTATTTATTGCATTTCCTCTCTCCTTGTGAGAGCTTGCTGTGATCTCTTGTGTCTGAGTTCTGCCCGCTTTTCTGCGGGTTGTTTTTCATTTTCCCTTTGTGCCCAGTCTCTCTGTAGTATTCTCACAGCGTGAGAGAGGGAGTCTGTTTCTTTTCTATTTTTTGTCTTCCCTCCTACGGAGGTTTCTCCGACTAGTGGTGCTCCTCCCGAGCACTTTCTGATCCCTACTGTCACGCCTGGTCCTCTGTCCTAGTACCCCTTACACATACCTGCAATACACCTAGTGGTTCATTTCAGTCTTGTTTCAGTATTAAAAACATTCATGTTACATTTTAATGCTCTTCAGTATCCACCATAATTTCCAGGACCGTTGGATGCATCCTTGCTGACTCATCAAAACCAAGTACTGTATATAGGACTCTGGCCTCCATCATGCCAGTCCTATGCAGCTTCTTTTGCCCCTTTGAATTACATTAGAGGAGAATGTCTTGGAGGTTTTGCGGTGCCTTATTCATAGGGTTCATTATATTTCATTTTTGGGCCCAAGGCAACATTGGCAGACTGAAGCTTCACAAAAGTCTAAATGGGTGGAGCTATTGTATGTTCAAACCAATCAGTTTGTTTTTCTGCCAATTATGCAAAGAACAAATATTTTTTATTGGCTCAAATGAGTCAGTGATTGACAGCTCATTGCAACTCCATCTAGTGCGGGATCTTGAAATCCCATTCCCCCAATCACTATAACTAGGTTTTTGTTGTTGTGGGAAGACAGACTTGTGATGCAGTACTGATATTTCAGGTTTTTTCTCCCTCTATATGCCCCAGGACAGTTTTTGCCTACTTTAAAAGACCTCTGATGTAATCCATTTCCAAGGTTTCATATGTCAGAGAAGCCATTTGCATGTTGGATGATGGTGGTTTTTGAGTATTGGTGTCTGTTTTGCATATTGCAGAATCTTTTCAAATTTTTTTGTTATTTCCATTCGGTACCCAATATGAGTATAGCAATGGCAACACCCAATTGGATCATAGCGATCCCAATACCCAGTGGGATTTTGTGATAGTCAGGAAAAAAAGAAAGAATGACTTTGGTAAATAACATTTTAGTAAAAAAAGTGCAATGTAAAATTACGAGATACCAAAGGCACTTCAATATCCAACTGTATATCTGCCCTGATGGTGCAGTGTCAACATTTGCATTGAAACATGTAAAACGTGACACACTAAATTGATGATATGATCCCAATCTGAAAATACATAAGGAATTGAACCTTTATTGCCAAAATGACTGATAGGGAAAGCCCTGTGTGATAGGGTGGATTCAGACAGGTGAACCTGGCATGCATCAGACTCTGTGGTGACTCAGCATTTCTTTCTTGATGTTCCTCAATCTCCGCTCTGTTGTGTGGGAGGCAGACAGAATGAGGCGGAACCAGTTTCACAGAATCAGGAGGGAGGGCAGTGAGGGGTGGAGGGCTCACAGCATCACATCCGCCTCTGAGTTTAGTCAGAAAGCATTGTGGGTAAATGTCATAATGATGCAGCAGACACTGAGCCTTTACTGGGAGCTGTGAACAATGCAGATTTTACAGTGGAGAATTGTGTGACGGGCAGTGTGAAGGGCTCCAGCGTCCAGGGATACAACGCTGACAAATCACGTTTGCTTTGTGAATGTAGATTGAAAACTGCAAAGAATTTTGGCAGAGCCATCTTGTGGGTATGTGCACAGGTGCAAAGAACTATACCCACTGGTCTGTGTTTTTTGGGAATACTGACTACCAGTCAATAAAGCAGTCTCTGGTTTCCCTGCATCCCATAATGATCACTTGTTTGTTATGACTGCCAGAGACCATCTCCCCTCCTGTTAAATCATCTCTGGCTCTGGGACAGGCCAGGTTATAGTTTGTCACATGACCCCCAAAACTATAACTTCCCCCTCCCTCCACATCTCAGCAACGAAGCTGCAACTTATGCAGAGGAGGACAGAAACTATGAAAGTACTTCCTCATTTTTTGCAGGCATAGAACATCGCTCCTCTTTGTTGGCTGCTTCATGGTAATAAAATAACCAAAAGTGAATGTAAATAGTAAGCACTATATCATCACACTGAATCATGTATTTTTCATGTTTTTATATTTGTATGCATTTTATATGGACCCCAGGAAGACTAGCTGTCGCCACGGCGTCAGCTAATGGGGATCCATTCAATAAACAATAAACAATAAACACGTGCATGTGTATTATGTGTGTGTGTGTGTGTGTGTGTGTGTATTGTGTGTGTGTGTGTGTGTGTATTGTGTGTGTGTGTGTGTGTGTGTTTTCCAGCTGGACGGACCATAGCCAATAATTTTATCCCACCATAAAACACAGGGTTGTGAACAAGACCCAGCGATCGATGTGAAAGAGGAGAGATCTGATAGGCTTGTGTTCACTGGCCCGTGAGAATGGAAGCACTCCCATTGCCCGGTCAGCCATGTTTAATCTCTACTCCCTGTGCAGTTCCACCCTGGGCTTGGGTAGCGCTGACATTATATCTATATTTCACAGGACGAGCCTCCACTTGCATCAAACAGGGCATCACCAAGATGGGACCAGAAATCAATATCTGTATTATGATTATTTATTATTATTATTATTATTATTATTATTACAAACCCCAATTCCAAAAGAGTTGGGACAGTATATAAAATGCACATGAAAGCAGAAAGCAGTGATTTGTAAATTCTCTTTTACATATATTTAATTGAAAACAGTACAAAGAAAATATATTGAATGTTTTACATTATCAACTAAATATATGCCAATTCCGAATTTGATGCCTGTAACACATTCCAAAATAGTTTGGCAAAAAAAAGACTGGGAAGTTATTGGGTTTGGGTTTGTATTATTATTATTATTTGTTATGGTTGAACACTGGACTGGACCCAAACGCAAGACTCAAAACTCGAAGTAAACTCCACAAAGAAGTGTATTTATTGAACAAGGCAGGGTAGAAGGCAAACAAGCGAACAAGGAAAACTACAAGTGACAGGCTGGAAGCGGGGTTGGCAAACTAAAACTGGGCAGGTGAAAAGTCAGGGCTGGAGCGGACAAAACAGGAGGCAGGCTGGGCGGGCTGGAACGAGGAACAAAAACAAACAGGTTAGCAAGGAAGTGATAAACAAACAGGCCGGGAAAGATCTCAAGACGAAGCTGAGAACTGGCGATGAATCAGTGGAAACGGGGAACTTAAATAGAGCAGGGAACAGGTAGGTGGGAAGGCTAATAGAATAACTGAAGGGCGTGCGGAATGTGTGCAAGGGGAAGAGTGATAGGCTAGTCAATGAGGGGAGAAAACCAGGAACAAAACGGGGACCACGCCCAGCCTGCAACAAACACAGAAACTAGACAGACAGGGTGAACTGAAAAACACGACGTGAAACATAAGGAATGTGAAACGAAGGAAACGAAAGGGAGGTGGACTGGAGGGAAACGGGGGATGTTACAATTATTATTATTATTATGTCCCAACTATCCCTTAACCAGACAACCCTAACCAGTGTTAGAGTGACAGGCACAATTTACATAATTCACAGTATATCCATTTCTGAAGCTGGACATGCAGTGAAGATATCCAGGTTGAGTACATAGCTCAAGGCTATAACAGCACTGCCCAACATCTTGCAACTACATGCATAGCATCCTCATCCACTGTTTTACCACCTATTATTATAACCATTACATGCTAAAACAAGTGCTGATGGTGTTTTGGGTGAAACATATTTGTTTGATTGTTGCTAGTGGTGGGAGAGGGTTGAATGTGTGGGTATACTACGAAGCAGAATTGCTTAGTCAGTTGGATAACTGCACTGAGTAAAACCTTGAACCATCCCAAATCTGGAACACGAACTGAAGTGAAAAGAGCTGTTCCGGGTTGTACTCAGTGCAGTTATACAGCTAACTAAGTAATCCTGCTTCGTAGTATACCCCTCTGTTCCTGCGAAGTTTGTGTTCTATCTGGGCCTTTAATGAGCCAAACCTGATTGGTCTCTTAATTAGGGAGACTTGATTGAGCTCTTACTTTAATATTCACCTGGCGTTTAAGTTACATGGCAGGTGCAGTGCATGCTACGACAGTAGCCCTTTACCCTATGGCAGGGGTGGCCAATTCCAGGCCTCGCGGGCCGGTGTGTATGCAGGTTTTTGCTGCCGCCAGTTAACAATTATTGAATTAGCCCAATCGTTTACACGATCTGATATTTTAATCTACATATCCGCGATATGAAAAGCAGCTGATGAATGTTCTTGTGCCGGTATGCGTCAATGCGTGTATTGTAGCATTTTATCGTTCTGTAATTTACAAGTGAATCGGTGATTGTGTGTATGACTAATTAGCTGATTGAACCGTGGTAACTGGTGGCAGTAAAAACCTGCATACACACCGGCCCGCGAGGCCTGGAATTGGCCACCCCTGCCCTATGGGGTAGTATTTTTTTAATATCGGTTGCAAGGGCCGTTCAGTTCCGTTTTGGTTTGTTTCTTGTCTATCCTCATCTAGGCAGCGCTCCCATTAAGTTTGCTTGCAGTACATCCGTGCTGCAGAGGGATGCTGTAGACCAGACAGGATAGTGCAGGGGTGAACAACTCCAGTCCTGGAGGACCGGCCGGGTGCTGGTTTTTGTTCCAACCAATTACCTTAGTTTTAGTTTTCTGACAGCTCTATAAACTGTGCTGGTTCACTCCTGTACTTCACCACAGTAAAATCTTTAAGATGCACTTGCAGTCTACGGCTGTAGCTGGTGCTTATACAAATCTCAGATCAAGATATGATTGAGCTAATTAAATAATTAAGAGCAAACTTTGACAAAAAATCCTGATACGAATTGACCTTGTTGCACGCCTGGGAGAGTAGCAGGTCCTAGAGTAGCAGCTGTGTGGAGTAAGTGGTGAGGAGCGCTGGTTTTGAAGAATAATCTGCAGGATGTGGTCACTGACACAACATTCTTTGCGAAGGACAAACTGTCATCGAGGGAGAGCCCAAGTCTCCAGGCTTTCTGAAAGGTGGGGGAGGGGCAAATGAGGCACCCCAGGGTCATGTAGAGGTTGTGGAGAGGTGAAGGTCTATCCGGTACCTGTAGGCAGAGGAAAAGCTGGGATTCGGGTGAAAGTTCATCATCCAGGTAGAGACATCTGAAAGCTGAGCTGTGGGATAAATGCATGAAGCTGCTGCTGTCATAACTAGTTAAAATACGGTAAAATGGAATAACCTTGCCCTGATTCTTGTGCTGATAAAGGCTCAATTAGCTAATTCAGGCTCAAAGTTCAAAACCATTTGCCAACTTCATTAGCAACCAGTGGCTGTAAACGAGAGCCACTGGTTGCTAATGGAGTTGGCAAATGGTGTTGAACGTTGTGACTGCCAAAGCTGTGTGGTAGCCTATTCATGACGCACATGGTAGTTTTACTTTCCATGCAATTCAAGTGGTGGCGATAGGCCCTGATAAGCAACCTCACCTGCATGGGAGTGTGTTAAAGCTATCTGTGGGATTTCTCACCTAATTCTGCTTGTAATTATATATATATACGAAGCCCAACCATGACATTTTAGCTTTTGTCAAATTGTCAAATTTCTTGACAAGTTTATGAATCACAGCTGAATACTGTTTTTGTGTCACTGTATGAAATGTTTACTGTGGTCTAACCAACGAGCGAATTGACCTTGATGCATGCAGCGAATTAGCTAATTGAGCCTGATTGTCCAGCAGGGGTTGCTAGAGAGCAATGAGACACAGATCCCTGAGCATTGCTGCCACTAATTAAGAGTCGCCCTGTGGGGCTACCAGCCACAGTTGGCACTGCAAACAGTCTGAGATCAAACTACCATTGTGCAGAGTAACGTTATTATTATTATTGCTGCTGCTGCTCAAGCAACTGTGTGGTAAACGCAGCAGATTTGAGTCTGTTGGGCTCTACAAAGACTGCATTTTCCTGACCACTGGAATGCAGAGTGCACTCAGTGTATTGTTTGTTTAGTGTTCAGCATGCTGGTTTGTACTACGTACCCAGTGGTGTACCCGGTTACCGTCTCTAGGAGAGTAGTGTGGGAGGGCTCACTTCTTTACTGTGAATCTCTCTCTTTCTTTTTCACTCTCTTGCTCACACACACACACACACACACACACACACACACACTCTTTCTCTCTCCTGCTCACACACACACACACACACACACACACACACACACACTCTCTCTCTTTTTCTATCGCTGTCTCTCTCTAAATATGCAATGTATTAGACCAGGGGAGCCCCTCTTAACCCTCCTCTTCCTATTGGCCAACTCGTGTAATGTTGCCCAGCAACCCCTGTTTCGGTCCTCACCCAAAATGAGTTCAAAACTGTCAGTCCTTCCAATCAGTAAAGTGGCAAGGTAAACACAGTTACTACAGCAACCAAATAAGTTGAATGGGGACACGGACCAGGCCAGGTCAGGCCAGTCCCTTACCTGTATGCTCTGTTATTAAATTCAAAAAAGGGAATGCTTTAGCCTCAGAGGTGTATGAGCCTGAGGGCACAGCCTAATTTAAAAAGTTGTCTGATAATCCAGTGACATATGATAGTTATACAGAATGTCCTACATTACCTGGAATCAGAACAGGAAGAAAGGTTTGTTTACAGTTGATAAACAGTAGGGAAGCATTTAAAAGGCAAACACTGTAATTCAATCACAACCCAGTTAGCCTTGGTGTTATATTAACTCCAGACTTCAGCACTGTCAGTTTTTAATCATGGGTGTATTATTGTATTATAACATCATACAATTTGTCGAGCTGACAGATTGGTCCTGGCATAAAAGGAGTGCCATGGCGAGAAACATTGCAATGGAAAAATCACAGGCTCAAAAAATATCAACAGGAGCATAATGCAGAAACAGGTGTAAGAAGCCCACACACAGAGAAAAGAGTAAATGTAGCTTGTGCTGACCTGAGTGCCCAGGTGTCACTTAGTGTCCTGCACCTTGGCTAGCTGATGGCATGCACCATAACAGTGGGTGTGCCTACGGGGTGACAGCTGCTACTCCTCCATGCCTGTTGGAGGCGCTGTAGGTGTCCATCAGTCCGATGCGGAAGGTGGTTGGTGGGTAGAATAGTGGGGTAGCTGGGAACGACAGATGGGGAGAGCCGTCAGTGTGCTCCACTGTAGATATGTATGTATTTATATGCAATAAAGATATTAAGTGATACTTGCAGCCTGTGTCCTCTTGTCCTCATGTGGAGTGGGGGGGTTCTCATCCGAAACAAAGAGTGACAAACGCCGTATGGAAATAACCAAATAAACAAAATTTTATATAAAACTTATAAAAATGTTATCATTTACAAAACCGTTATTATTTATATGTTTTTTGAGGCTTACAAAATTAAAGATTAATTTGGTTTATTTTGTTTATGCCCTATCTGGGGAGATTTGCTGAGCATTACAAAACAAGTGGCATGTAAACAACCACATAAGCAGAATATTTACTTAATTTAATTTGTATACCTTAAGAGAATGTGTTTTAAAATCTTGCTTGCATCGAATCCTAAATCAACAAACTTCTACATAATTTGTCCCCTCCCACCCCACCACGTCCCTCTATAACTGGCTATTCCTTTCTTTTATTTAATTATTAAATTGTGCTTTAAACCTGTGTGGTTGTCTCCACGTGTAATTACATGTCTGCAGTTAAGCTTTATGTGCGGGTGTGAGCGCCATTGATTTGCTCCAGTAATTCTGCTCTCTGACGCGCAGTCTTGGTTTCCAATGGCAGCAGTTGATCACCTGGAAACGGCAGGAGATTTTATCTGATCAAATAGCGGAGTGGTCACTGCATGGCGTCGGTTAACTGCATGCAGAGGACAGAGCCGCTGTCTCCTGTAAATAATGCAGGCTGGCCTCAGGGAGACAGGCTGGATCAACACACCTCGCTCGCATCCACAAGAATTAGATTAAGATAGAGAGGGGTGTGTGCGTGTGTGTGTGTGTGTGTTAATAGTGTATGTAGCGTACTGTGTACTAGGTACTATATTTGTGTATAATGTGCATATGTAGCATATATGTACGTCGGTGTGCGTGTGTCGGTGTGCGTGTGTCGGTGTGTGTGTGTGTGTGTGTGTGTGTCGGTGTGCGTGTGTGTGTGTGTGTGTGTGTGTATGTGTGTGTTATTTATCAGCCTGCTCTTTTTCTCTGCTCATTAAGTGGGAGCCCGCTAGCCCACCATTTGCACAAACAGGCCTAAAGGCAATGCACTTGGTACAGCAGTCTGATAACATGTCATTTAAGACAGATAAGCCAGAGGTTAAGGGACAGGTAAGTCACCTTGAAGCTTATGCAGATTTTCAGGAGTGACATAAGGCTGGATCCTCAGTGCCCAATTAACTATACACACGTCTGTCCTTTCCCAGTTGAGAATGTTGAATGGTTTTGTGAGTGGTCAGGATCTGCTGTTGGAAGAATTGGTGTTTGTTATGCTCATAAAAGGTTTGCTGTTCTTAGAAACAGTGACAAATCCAAATCACCAATGCAGTGATTGGGACATTGTGTTGTAGGATGGGCATATATCAGATCTGGTCCATTAATATTATATAGTACCCATTGTATGATGATATGTATTAAAGTACTCAAATATGTGTTTGGTGTTTTTGTAAAAATACAGGCAAAAGATTCAAATGCGTTGGCATGCTGCCACCATCTATTAAGTTCGGTTTGCAAAATTACATACTCACCTCTGAAATGTCACAACTATGTATATGTATGTAATGTATATTATTATTATTATTATTGTTATTATTATGTGATAGTGGCGAGTTTTGTGGAAACATGCAAGTATTTTGGCACGTGGCTTCTACAAGGGCATTTCTTCCTCTTACCACAAGATGACGCTAACGTCAACATACTTATTTTATTAGCCTATTTGTTTAGTAATTGCAGTCATAGTTAAAATTCGGTGGAGTTTTTTTTTATACATTTAAGTTATGGATTTATAATGAGCTTTTAATGTTTGGCCTTTTAAATAAGAAAATACATTTGTATATTTTAATGCATACCATATATACAGAACATACACTTTTAAAAAAGCCAGAAGCTATACATTTTGCAGCTGTGATGCTTTGTATGAATACTAACAAGCTATTTGTTTTACTGATTCATACACATGCAAGGCTTTCACGTTTCTATGACTATGGCTACTAGAGACGGAGAAAAAGATAAAGACGAGGAAAAAGGAGGCTACTTCTAAAACTTTAAAACAAGCGTCCCATAGTCCCAAGCTGGCGGGTATCCTGTGGTTCTACTGTTGGCCTACAGAGTGCAGTGTACGAAAGGCGATTTGGAGTGAGCGTTATCGCGGGCGTCTCCAGGAATTATATGTTTGGCCATTGGAAATGGAGAAAGTGCTCGATTTTATCAACAGTATGGTGCCTTCCATGGTTGACAATAACCTCGATCTTTACCAATAGCTAAATCTTTTGTTTTTTTTGTATGTTAATTGGCCTGTTGTAATGTTAAGTGCTTTGAACTAGCATACTTTTGTTTTGAGGACATTATCTTTGTAACAAAATACATAGGCTAGCATAAGCTAGTATACCACAATGTAATGCGACTGGTCGAGAAGCTACTGTTCTATACTTATAGGAATGCAGTCCTAAAGGCGGTGACATTCTGGGAATTAATTTAGCAACGGCAATTCATGATTCGTGCCGTCATATATTTTGAGGTTAAGCACTAAAAACCGACGACAGCTAAATCCTTAAACAAACAAGCTATTGTGTGTCAACGTGGCCATACATGCTTTGAGGAGTTTAAGATCATGTTAAAATGTTGCTGTCTTGATCTTTGTGTGATTCCGTTCCTGATCTCTCCACTGATAAAATGGCCCATGACGTAATTGTTGTAACATACGACAATGGTAGCTATATATTTTCTTTGCGGCATGACAGAATCACGTGGAAACACCTGCCCAGGTTCGATTACACGTTTATTGATTATGCACATTACACAAAATTGTCTTAGCCTATAAGTGGGGGAAAAAATTTTAAGACAGAAAATGTCCCAAAAGGGATTATGCCCTATGTCTTGCGAACGACTCATCTTTCATACCGTTATTATCGCGCGAGTTCTCCTGTTGCATCCACAGTGTGCGTCCCGTTTCCTGTGTAAGTCTTTAGCTGTTTGTTATTATCCAGTCATCGTTGATTTACATAGATGTTCTCACTCTAACGTGGGAGGAGTTCCCTTGATAGCGTGACTCACCACTGCAGGAGAGATAGCAGACATAACACAGCAAATACTCAATTCCAACAGCATCACATTCTTTTCGACAATTGTACGTTGATGTGAAAATAGGTGCACTTGCGGATGATCCCTTGCAGCGCTCGTTTTAGAACAGAATCAATTCGCAACAGACAGAAACCCTTCTCAGCTCCTTTCGGTTCCTAAGGGACAAAGTGAAAAGTGCAGATAAATTATTGATTAGGCAGTAGGGAATCAATCTTTGCTTGTTCCAAAGCATCATTGGCCGATTTAGGGTTTTAGCTCATGTATGCGATCATTTATCAAGTAGCGAAAATAGGAACAGAACATTCACTCGAGCTAGGCTATTTAATTTATTTATTTATCTTTAATAAGAGACAGAGAGAGAATGATTCGACGGAGAGACAATGTGCATTACTTGAGTAGCTCGAGAGCTACCTTCCCCGAAGTTGGTCTTCTCTGACCGAGATCATTTTTTTAAATCGCGGATGTCCCTTTCAAATTCAAGCGTCTTTTTGCTTAACGAGGTTAGTTTATCTCTTATTAAAGGGGTCTTATTGTTGTCAGTGTTGGGAGGGTGGAAGAAAAATAAGTTACAACTCAAAAACATATTTTCCCAAGTACAGGACATGGCAGGTTGGAACAAAAGAAGTAGACTATAGTACAGATTGCTAAAAAAAGACCTTGCTCGGTTTCAGTTTGATGGGACTGTAACGTAAATTTGAAATCATTTTGAAATACACGTAAGGCACCATGGCGACAATATCTACTATGTTTTGGGGATGGTCTGGTCAACGTTGGAGTCATCAAACTGTAGCGTATTTTTAATTGGTGGTCTTCTCGCAACAATAGGGTGAAATATATATATATGTATACAGCTCTGAAGAAAAATTCAGAGACCACTGCAAAATGATCTCGTTGTTATTTTGGTTCTGTACTCTAGCACTTAAGAGTTTGAAAGCATACAATGAAAATGTGGTTGAAGTGTAGACTGTCTGCTTTAATTTGAGGGTATTTTCATCCATATCGGATGAACCGTTTAGAAATTATAGAACCTTTTGTACGTAGTCCCCCACATTTTCGGATATTGGATAGTTTAACATAATATAAAGTAATCATATTTAATATTTGGTGGCATATCCTTTGCATGCCATGACTTCCTGATGTCTGTGACCCAACAACATAAAAACACTCTTGATCTTATTTTCTGGTACTCTTACAAGCCATACTAAAACCTCTCTGTATTTGAATAGTTCTATATGGGAATTGGGGGGTGGGACTAGATTTAACTGTAAATCATGCTGGAACAGTATGAAATACATGATTGGTAAAATGGCTGTAAGTCATCAAGGGTCTGAGGTATCAAACGAGCCTCAAACCAACACTTTGCTGCCAGATACGCATATGGATGGATCACTTTAAGTGTCGTTTCTCCTGACAAATTTTCCTATTGAACTCTATGGAAAAACAAGTCAGGAGAAGAAACCCTTCAAGTTATCCATCCATATCTACTGTATTTCTGGCAGCAGAGTGATGGTTTAAAGCTTGTTTGATACGTCAGACTCTTGCTGACTTAGAGCCATTTAGCCAACCATGTGTTCCATACTGTTCCAGTGTAATATACAGGTAAATCTAATCCCACCCCCCAATTCCAATAGAGATCAATTCTATCAAGCTACGTATCTATAATCATGGAACCCATTTGTGAAGCTTTACATGTAATATAGCCTAAATGATACAACTTTTCTTACAGGTCTCTAGATGTTATAATGTATGGATCGTGAATTAATTTGTATGGTCAGATTTTCATTGTATAAAACACACTGTGATAGTTGTTTAAAGACAAAACCTCTTGTGAAAACAGGAGCAATTCCTTTTTCTTCATTTATACATCTCTCTCATTCTGTCTTTCTCCCCTTTGGTCTCTCCTTTCTCATTCTTTGTGCTATCTTCTTGTCTGTACAATTTGGCAGATGCTTGTAGTAAAATTGGCTTAGACAAGTGTATTTCACATGATAAGCAAACTTCCTTAGAGTTATATAGATACAGTCAAGTGCCACTGTCAAGGTGCTTGCCTCAAGACCTATGATATAAGGGGAGAGAAGGGTTAGGTTGATTTCTTTTATTATTTATCTATTTATTTATATATTTTAAAATACAAACACTGAGGTTTAGGTGTGTTTTATATGTTTGTGGGAAACAAACAGTGAATTTGTCTTCCTGACTGTTTGGGAAAAGTTGTTGCATCGTCAGGAGACGAGGGCAGGGTGGACTGTCAGGAGCTCAAAGAGACCAGACAACAAGCTGGCGAGAGGAGACGGAACAGAGAGGTGTAGTTAGAGTGTATGGTGTAATCGTCGTCTGAAGAGTACCATTTGCAGCTTGTTATTCCATTGTTTGTTCTTTTAATTGAATGGGCAGCCACTGGGAGCCAGTAAGGAGTGTTCAGAAGTGGTGTGGCACGTGTGAATGAAGGCCCAAAGGCACAGAACAGTATGCCACCCAGCAAGGCATTACAGTAGTCCAGACAAGAGATTACAATTTGTAGCTGTGTCGCCTCTTAGGGGAGTAACATTTTCGGCACAGAATGACATACAGTTTGATTGTTTTTTTGGAAGTTGGAGTTTGAAAAGTTTTGCTAACTTACAACACCAGTCTCATCTGGGAATCAAACCCACAACATCATAACTACAAGACCAGTTCCTTAACCATTATGCTAGACTTCTCTGCCCTAACTGTTTTTTTTAAATTCAGCATGTATGTTAGTCATTTGTCTCAGGTAAGAGTGTTATTTTGGGTCAACCCTGCTTTAACACGTGAGCATATTTTTTTATTCAGACCTTGCTGTTGCTGTGACGCCTGTCCATCCCACGGCTTTCTGTGACGAATGTGGCCAGCAGCCACCCTGTGAGAATAATTAACATACCCTAATGAATCGCTCCACAGCTCAGCTGCGCAAGCTGATCCCCACTGCGATTACGCCTTAAGGCTGTCAAAGAAATATGTCCCACATAACCTTCATTCACCTCAATACTCTCTCAAACTGCACTCCACCTGGGTATCTGTGATGCCTGTTGCACAACTTCAGACTTAGAGGTCATAATGGCGGAAATTGGTGTTCAGGACTGTCTGCCTGTATGGAGTGATGGTTAAGAGAGTGAAACTTCCCACCAGGAGGTTGTGGGGTCAGGTTCCAGGCAGAGCACGTTGTGCCCTTGAGAAAGGGACTTGTACCTGATGTGCTTCAGTAAACCTCTGCATGATTTGTCTCAAAGTCACTTTCAGTCTGGATGCCTGCTAAAACGAATAATTATAATGGAAATAATAATTCATAGATTTTGGAACTTGATGTGTCTGACCTCCTCCACTTAATGCAGTGATGAGCTTCATGGTTGTGAATTAATCCTGACCAGGTCAGAGCTGACTAGTTCGGGGTCCTGTAGATGACACAGAGTTGGCCACAGGATCACCCAGGTTGGCAGAGCTTCTTCCGCTGTGATTGGGGAACAAAGAGGCAGGGGATGTAAATTCTGCTCTCCACCTGGTCTTCAACCTGCGTTCATTCACACATGCCACACCACTTCTGAACACCCCTCACTGGCTCCCAGTGGCTGCATGCATTCAATTAAAATAGCTCACACTGAAATATCAAGCTGCAAATGGCACTGCCCCTGCTTATCTTCAGACAGATTCCACAATACACTTCAACCAGACCTCTCCATACAGCATTCTCTCACCCAGCTTGTTGTCCCATCTTTTTGACCTCCTCACAGTCCGCCCTGGCTCTTCTTTGCCCTCGTCTTCTGATGGTGCAAACAGTCAGGATGGCAGATTCACTGTCTGTTTCCCGCAAACATCTAAAAACTCGACTTTTCAAACTAAACCTCAGTGTCATAAATACACTGCTCAAAGAAATTAAGGGAACACTTAATCAACACAGTATAACACCAAATAAATTAAACTTCTGGGATATCGATCTGTCCAGTTAGGAAGCGTAAACGATTGTGAATCAATTTCACCTGCTTTGGTGCAAATGAAAGTGACAACAGATGGACAGGAGAGGCAACAGCAAGACAACCCCCAAAAAGGTTTTGCAGGTGGTGGCCACAGACAATTTCTCTCTCCTTATCCTTCCTGACTGATTTTTCTCTAGTTTTGCATTTTGCTAGTGCCCTTGTCACTACTGGTAGCATGAGGCGGTACCTGCAGCCCATTCAGGTTGCACAGGTAGTCCAGCTCCTCCAGAATGGCACATCCATACGTGCCGTCGCAAGAAGGTTTGCTGTGTTTCCCAGCACAGTCTCAAGAGCGTGGAGGAGATACCGGGAGACGGGCCATTACACGAGGAGAGCTGGACAGGGCCGTAGAATGGCAACAACCCAGCGGCAGGACCGGTATCTGCTCCTTTGTGCGAGGAGGAACAGGAGGAGCACTGCCAGAGCCCTACAAAATGACCTCCAGCGGGCTACTCGTGTGCATGTTTCTGACCAAACTGTCAGAAACAGACTCCATGAGGGTGGCATGAGGGCCCGACGTCCTGTAGTGGGACCTGTGCTCACAGCCCAGCACCATGCAGCTCGATTGGCATTTGCCAGAGAACACGAAAATTGGCAGGTTCGCCATTGGCGCCCTGTTCTCGTCACAGATGAGAGCTGGTTCACACTGAGCACATGTGACAGACGTGAAAGAGTCTGGAGACGCCGTGGTGAATGTTATGCTGCCTGCAACATCATCCAGCATGACCGGTTTGGTTTAATTGACTTGGTGTTATACTGTGATTTAGTGTTCCTTAAATTTTTTTGAGCAGTGTACATTTAAAACAATCAACCTACCCCTTCTCTCCCTTTATCTCACAGGTCTTGAGGCTCGCCCCTTGACAGCGGCACTTTATTGTAACTAATGGAGTTTGCTTACCATGTAAAATACACTTTTCTAAGCTAATTTGGCTACACACATCTACCAAATTGTAAATTGTGGAGACAACAAGGTAGAAAAACAGAATTAGAGAGATGTATAAATGCAGTAAAAGCTATTTTTTGCACTTTGTGAGCTCAGGGTTTACGTACATTTCCTCAGCTTTTCAGATATGTGATTTTCTGATGATGGCCGCCAGTATATGTGGTTTTTATCTACTTTTTTAGTTGATCCTCACAGATGGCTCACTTGCCCAGCTTGTGAAAGCTTGCAAAGAGTGGAACACACGGTTGAACATTTCAGCTGGCAGATTGGGTTATAGAGAGAGAATAACAAATATACAGTCTGAAACTCATAGGTTTACAGTTTGACAGACTCGCAAGGCCAGAGACTTTGAACTGACAGATTCTCCTGATTTATGGAGTAGCTGAAAGACAGATAGGGACACTGACAGACTCTCTGACAGACTCAATAACTGACAGACCTGTTGACTAACTGATTGACAGACTGATAGATGCCTGAACCTTGTATGTCAGAGCAAATCACAGGAGTGGGGACTGTACCAGATAAGCTGTAAGTATTTTTTTGAGACAGGTAATGTTTCCCATTTTAGCTCTAAATCTCCCCTTAGTTAATGTTTTATTCACCACAGAGCGCTCTGACTGAATTTGGATAGATGCTCCCCTCATCTCTCCCACCCCTCCCCCTCTTCCTTCTCTCCCTTCCCGTCCGTTTCAGGCACTGTCTTTATCAATTATAAATTGTACATCCTCTGGTTTTATAAAACCCAAAGTGACGCACAACTGTACAAGGTCAGTCCAGTCATGCTCTGACTAATACTTTCTTCCAGACCGAGAGTTTATATTGTATCTGACGTAAAATAACTGGCCCATGTTTAGAGTGAAGTTTTTCATTGCTACAGTAATCTTAATTGTAGTTCGCCCCGAAAGGTGTACTATGCAGGATTTTTTACCTTGAAAATAGTATAAAATAACCATGCTCAGTCATAGCAACAATGCACTGGCAATCTCTGTCTTTGCGCACATTCGCGAAATCCTTGCTCCTCTGCCTGTATTTATTATTCTAAGATGTGTTTGGTACGTTTCGGGTAGTGATGCTCTGTTCTGTGTGGGGAGAGGTGGATGTGGCTACAGAGCCTATGAGGTTTCAGCAGGGCATTTAGCTAGTTAGCTACTGCAATGGCGGAGGTGAAGATGCGCAAGTACAGTGAAGCCAAACAACAAGCCGATGTGCAAGAAGAGTCAACCTAGGATTTGCTTTTCCTTGATAGCGACCACAGAAGTTTAGCAAGAGGATGAAAAGCGACGTGGAGTTGGCGTTTTTGCTGTTGAATCTGTAAGTATCGTTACCTCTAGATATCCAGCTAGCTACGTTAGGTAGCTAGATGGGAGGAAGTCGTTTAGCTTGAGTGGGTGGTGTTGAGAATGGAGGAGGAGACTTCTTTGATTGTAAACACAGGACCACAGCAAGGCTAAACATCCTTTAATGTGCCCTTACCCTGACCCTGGGGGTGCACCATGTGGTTACATCCCAGCTGAGATCTCAGTTATCTAACCACTGGGAAAATGAAGAGGCAGCTGTCTTGAGTGAGTGCAAATAGCTGGCTAGTGGGTGCCTTTAGTCCCCACGGTGAGCCACTGTTGTTGTTTCTCAGAGACTGAGAAAGGACTGAGATTTCACTGAAAACTGTCCAAAACTTTGTTCAATGGAACAGATGTCATATTCCAAGTGAGCCAGTGAGTTACAGTGACGTACTGCATCAATATCACTGTGTATCTGAATGAAGTGACAGACAGGTGCTTGGCGCAAATGGCTAACAGCTCTGTCCATCTACTTTATTGCTTCCCTTAATGTTTTTCTCTTGCAACCTTCCCAAGAAAGCCCTGTGCCTTCACCAAATACACATGTCAATTGACTGCACTGACTGTAAAAGCTGGCAAGCTGATTTCTTCCTTTTTTCTTGAGATTTGTGATGGATGGGTTGCCAGATCAGTGCAAATGATGATCTGGTTAGCAGCCTAGTTTGATAGTCTGGAGAACCACTGATCCATATTGATTTGGGACAGTGGTCTCTGCTCTTGTTCTTGTAGAGCTGTATGGTGTGCAGGTTTTTGTTGCTCGAAGCTTAATGGATCAATTAAAGCTCTTAATTATACAGTTAACTCACCTCACCTCGTTTCTAAGGTCTGAACTGGTAGCTGATTTAAATGTGAAAATGGATATCTGCCGCTCCGTGGCTCACCAAGGGGAAGAGTTTACCACTGATCTGCTGGTCTGAGTGGGACTGGGTCTGAAGAGATCTGAGAGCGCAGAGAATGGAGCACAGTGGAATGATGTGGAGGGGTGCGTGCAGTGTGTCTCGCAGCATGTTCCCCTATAGTCTTTCTCCCAGGAAATAAGCAGGGAGAAGACAGAAAGAGAGAAAAAAAAAAGGGGGGGGGGTCTTTCATAAGACAATGAACTCCAATAAAGATAGAGGACGAAGAAGGGAGTGAAAAAGGAAGACAATAGGGTATAGGAAAATGATAAATTAAGCAGAGACAGAGAGAGAGAGAGGGAGGCAGTAGAAGTCAGAGAACCATAATGACGTCGCTGCCAGCAAAGTAGTGGTATTACTGGGGGGAAGATAGAGAGAGAAAGAGAGGGAGAGAGAGAGCTAAAGAGAGAGAGAGGGAGAGCAACCAAGATAGGGGGGAGAGAGAGAGACTCTTGAGTGGTACTCTAAAAGCACGGTACAGTACACTTCACTGCTAGCCGAGAGAGGAAACGCACCATGATGACTGAGTAACGAGAGTGGAGTGAAACACCAGCTGCCCTCCCTTAGCCTCAGACTGAGTGAGTACAGAAAGTCCTGGAGGTCTCTGTTAGCGTGAGCTGCTCTTTGCTAGCAGGAGCTGTCTCTCTTATTGGGAGATTTCTCTGTTAGCATGCACTGCGCTCTGTTAGCAGGAGCGACTCTCTGTTAGTAGGAGCTCTCTATCTGTTAGACGGAACTGCTCTCTGTTAGCGGGAGCGAATCTCTGTTAGTAGAAGCTCTCTATCTGTTAGCATGCACTGCGCTCTGTTAGCGGGATCGACTCTCTGTTAGTAGGAGCTCTCTATCTGTTAGACTGAACTGCTCTCTGTTAGCGTGAGTTCTCTCTGTTAGCAAGTGCTCTCTGTTTGTGAGAGTTGTGATTCTACACCACAGCCAGCTCTGCACCTCTCTCTGCTTCTACATGAAACTTAGGGCCATATTCACATGTTAGGAATTATTTACTGTTGGGATATTTTCTAGTGCTCAGTAAATATAAATATATGATAAATACAAATAAAATATCATAATATGCTGTTTTATTTGAACTTGCACTACCCACAGAGGACAAAAGTCTGGTTCTTTTACCCTCACCTTCTGGTCAGAACTGCTCCAGATAAAGTCAAGCCCACAATATATTTCAAGAGAGAGTCAGAGTGCGGAGTGGATGAAAGGCAGGGCAGTGTGAAAGATGAGGTATTGTGTGGAAAGGCAGGGTAGTTTTTGTGCCACATTTGCAGACGTTGGGACAGTGTGGAGGAGTCCTCGGAGCTTGGACCATGGGGGTATGGGGGATGGTTTCAGTAACCCCAGGGTGGTGTTGGTTTAGTAGTTCATGGTTGTCTTTTTCTGGTAGATGTTCAGTCCTCTATGTGGTGTCACTGAGGTGGTGGGAGGGGGGCGGGGCCGCGCTGGGCTTCTTTTGCGGGACGAATTAAATACTGCATGAGTCCGAGCGCTAAAAGCCTGCTCTCAGGAGAGTGCGAGCACAGCTTTGTGTGTGTGTGTGTGTGTGTGTGTTTGTGTGTGCATGCGTGTGAGTGTACACGCGTGCAAGCGGGAGCATTTACATATGAAAGTGTGTGCATGAATGACAGTGTTTGAACATGTGCATGTGTGCAGATGTTACAGATGTGTGTGTCCTGTATGCATGTGAGTATTCAGAATATCTCAGTGCAAAAGTAACGGGTGTCGGGCGTTTTTTAAGTGCGGTGCTTGTTTATGCCGTTGTAATCATACTGTATGGGTTTGTGAGAGTGTGCAATTTTCATTGCCTTGATTTATAGTCGGTAAACTCAGTATCCCAGGATGCCCACGGAGGCAGCTGAGATTAAACAGCTTCCTTAAGGGCACAACAGCAGGGCTCCACCCTTGACCCTGAAACCTCAGGCACCAGTCAATTGAAATTGTTATTGAGCAAACAAAATGCAGTTACAGCAGTATAACCAGAGAAAACAAATGGTAGGAGGATGACCAGCCAAATGTAGTCACCAAAAAAAAAAAAAAAAAAAGAGAAGAATTGTGGGAAAACAATAACCGTCTGTCTACCTTTTTACAACAGGCCATAAATTAGTGGAAGTAATTCCACTATAAGGAAAAACTAGGTGGCCCAGATTAGTTATCCCAGATAGGGAGCACATGGTAAAATCTCCCTTAAAATAAAACCTCCCTCATCCCATAGTGGAAGACTAGTGGAGACTGTGGGGGCGCCCTCTGGTCTTCACTCCAGTTCCCCAACCATTAGTGGACATTATTATCTTACAGAATTCACATCAGCGTCTGTTAATGCGGACGATTAATATCTTAATCGTCTCTCCATTAAATCACCACCACTTACACGAGTAATGCAAAAACCATCCCAGCTTCTTGTTTTCTTTTCTTTTTTTCTTTTAATCATCTTGGGTAGTCAACAAAGGGAAAGCATTGAGTTAGTTTAAAAGTGGCTGTATGAGAGTGCAGGATAGTGGATAATTATGGGATGTGATGCAGTCTTAGTGTCTGTTAGTGTAACGGATTACTGATGGCTTGTTATACCAAGAGACCAGCGGAGTGGAGCGGCTATAGAGGCAGCATCAAACTTACAGGGTTTACAGTCACACCCTCCACTGCTGGGCAGAATTAAACATCTGTGAGTCAGCCGCTAAGGCTCGCGACTCACATCTGCGACAGTCAATACGTCACAGCCGCAATCGTCACTTTGAGCATTCACAACGTAAGCATGTGGCAGAGGCAAAGTTTGAAGGGGGGGGGGGGGGGGGAGTTAGCTGTTCAGTAGTTAAGAGTTTGCATCCTCATTCTTCCAGTGGGTTAGAAACAATGCACCAATGCCACCGAGTCTACGACCAACTCACCATCACGTTAACCAGGCACACTCATTGTTGCAATCTCCACCATCTATTCTGGACAGCGCAGACAAGCGCGCAATCTTCAAAACGTGGGGTGTGAAGCCACTGCTTCTTCTCACTCCGCAATCCACAAGTTCAGCTCACACAGAGATGAGCTTGAGTATGCAGACTGTGGGTCCCTAGACTCCCTGACCAGTGGGGGCGCTAGTGCACAATGAGATGACCACTGGATCCTTCCCACCGGATCCTGACCGAAGCTGTGGCTGATGATGCATCACCCTATGGGGCTGCCAACTGCTTGCACCCCCTTTTGTTCACACTACCGTACATAAACGGTTCTGAAGAGCAAGGCATTTTAGTCCTTGAATAGCAGTATCCAAATGGGATAGGATGTGAACATTTACAAAAACTCACTGAAGTAGCTGATCCATCTGGACCAATCTGTTCTGGAGATGTGACGGGTATACCGGTTGACAGAGGAACTGACCTGGAACCTGAACCAGAAGTGGAACCTCTCCCCCTGGGAGGTCCACTATGTTGGACAGTTTCACAGGATGCCGTATCAAACCTTCACTGTGTCATTGCGATAAACATGTCTTACAGCTTCGAGCTCTGGTTTTCCCACAAACAACCTCGCATTTTGCACAAGGTTTTTTCAGCAGTGTGAGGGGTTTACAGCAGACAATTCGCCACAAGGTTTTTTCAGCAGTGTGAGGGGTTTACAGCAGACAATTCGCCACAAGGTTTTTTCAGCAGTGTGAGGGGTTTACAGCAGACAATTCGCCACAAGGTTTTTTCAGCAGTGTGAGGGGTTTACAGCAGCCAATTCGCCACATGCGCTTTGGACCTGGGAAGAGACGGCATTCACCGGTGGGAGAGGAGCATGTCACCTGGGACCTAGGTCCAGCTGAGGGGCGAGGCGGCGGCTTCTGTGATTCACGCCCTACACCTGGCTGCACCTGGGGTCGGCAACAGGACACTGTGTCGTGGGCGTCACCCCGGCAGCACTTATTCAAACCGAATGCAATGCTTGGTGCAGTATTTAAGGACTGACAGTTCTTTTTTTCCCGCTCCTTCCCTTCTCAGCAGTGAGTTTTGTGCCCCCCTCTTCCGTCCCCTCCCCCCTCGGTACAGGAGTGTCACAGGTCATCAAGGCTCTCGTGTGCAGACTGATCACCGGGCAGAATAAGAGAGAACAGGATGGCATGAGACTAAATTTAGACCAAGCTACTTCCAGCGATAAAAACACTCCCTTTTCAATTTCCAGACCGCAGGCCGGCGGCTTTCTCTCCCTGCCCCTCCAAACCCTCGCCCTGAACCCTATCCCTCTGTTTTCTACCTCTCATCATCTCTCCTCCTTCTTTCTCCTCCTTTCTGCTTTATACCCCTCTGTACTTATCCATCTCTTCCTTTCTGTTTTCTGCTGCTCTTCACCTAATTGTATCCATCCCTCTCTCCATTCCCTTCTCGCTCTACCGTTTCTCCTGCTTTCTGAACTGTGCTCGCTATCAGTTTTTTCTCCTTTTCTTTTCTTTTTTTTGATGGATGACGACTACAGCGCTAATGAGGAGGAAAGAATCGCCCCGGCACTGCCGTCGCTCCACCCCTGTCTTCTGAGAACGAAAAGAGTGGGGGATAAAGGAGGCAGCGGGCCTTGTTAATGCGAGCGCTTTGAAAACATACACACGCACCCACACACAATCGAGAAGATGGGCTTGGAGGCATCCATTTGGAGAACTCTTGCAGGACGGGCAATGGCAAGGCCAGCCAAGCCGAAGAAGGAGCAGAGCCTGCTGCTGGGGCGACGGGTTGCGGGCGGACGGTAAAGTGAGGGCCCCGGTGCCCCCCGGGTGGAGGGGTTTAATCAACCCGAAACGGAGAGGAACAACACAGCACTTTCCTGCTCCTTGGGCATCTCCCTGCCCCCTCCACCCCGCCTACCCTCGACAGCCTCATTAAAGGGGTCACACCACTGACTCCCCCCGCCTTTTAGTCTGACCTCTTACCTCTGCCTCGTTAAGCAGTGCTTACCTCATTAGGGTGGTGGTCCCCTTGTTAGGGCAGCTGTCACCTCGTTAGGGCAGCTGTCCCCTCGTTAGGGCAACGGTCCCTTCATTAGGGCAGTGGTCCCTTCATTAGGGTAATGGTTCCCTCGTTAGGGCAGCTGTCCCCTCGTTAGGGCAACGGTCCCTTCATTAGGGCAGTGGTCCCTTCATTAGGGTAATGGTTCCCTCGTTAGGGCAGTGGTCCCTTCATTAGGACAGCTGTCCCTTCATTAGGGTAATGGTCACCTCGTTAGGGCAGCGGTCACCTCGTTAGGGCAGCTGTCCCCTCGTTAGGGTTATGGCACAGTAACCATTCTGAGCAGAACCCACCCTCACCCCTTGGACATGCCACAGGTGACATGTTTGTGACCAGTGTGAGGTGGAGATATTTATGGGCCCTGTCCTGTGTAATGTGCAGTGGAGGTATTTAAAGTTTCCGTCATGTGTGTTGGCAGGCAAAGGTAATTAAATATTCTGTCATGAGTTTCCCTGAAGAGATGGGACATCCTCTTAAGCCGCCTTCTTAATTAAACATAAACTTCTTTTTAAAGCACCAATTCATTAACATTAATCATTTTTATGGTTTAAAGACGGAGCATCAGATGTTTTTAATGTGACTTTGTTCTGATCAGTAGTTCAGTACAATGTTATTTGTTGTGATATTTGAAGAATTATAAATAAAAATTAATTATACTATGCAGGAGGACATGCAATTTCCAACTTTTACCAAAAACAGTAAAAAGAAAGGTGCATAATTAGAATGATATAGTAAAATATTTTGACAATATGATATAGTAAAATAACAAATAATTGTAATTTTCCAAAACTCACTGTTGACTTTGGGAAAATCAACATTTTAGTTTATTTTAAGTGGTTCAAGTTTTTTTGGGATGACAAATCACATTTTAATACTTAAATAGTGTAAAAGCACAACTGAAAATATCTAACCATTTATCAGAAAAATAACACTTATCTTGAAAAATATAGTTTATCAAAACTGGACTGAGTTTTGGAAAAACATCTTCAGCTGCGTCTGAGTTAAAATGCAGTATATTTCACTGTCCTATAAACAGTAGAACCTCATTGCACACCAATTTGAATTTGAATCATTTATTGGAATGGTTATTTCCATTAGTCTAGCCTTATTTATTTTAAAATAAGGCTCTCGTTTTATAAGTTAATAGCCAATATTCAAACAAGCCGTTGATCATGTTTTTTCTATAACCAGTCTACAGTTAACAGTTCATAACTTATTTCGCTGACTGTTCAGTTTGTAGGCTAAATCTAAGGTTTGTAGCCTATCTCTGACGTTCTACTGTAGGTTAGTTGAAATAGTTTTATGCTGTTGTGCTTTATTCATTTTCTTTGGCAATGGTATATGTTTCATATAACACATTAGTATAGGACCTGTCACTTTTTTGTTAACTCATGATTAGTAGGCCTATGAAAGTTCTTTAGAAAAAGGAAGTCACCCATAATGCATCTCCCTTGTGTGGGAGGGCCAGGCTTGCTTGGCCTTATGGCTAAAGTCAGGTCAGATGTGTCCCTGTTAAACTCTGAAACAATGGGCCAAGCTCTGCTGTACAGCCTGCTCTTATATTAACCACAAATAGCCTACTTCTCAGCTTGCATGGGAGAGGAGAAAGGTCGTTCTGTTCTAAAGGGGAGTAGGCTACACGGTACAAAAATATTATTAAGAGTCATCATATAGCCAGTGCTACTGAGTAATTTATCATTGCCACTGTGGGAAAATGTGATGAGGCCGTGGTTTTTTTAACCCAACGTTTTTAATCACATGCTATTGTTTTTGAAGAAAGAACACTCATATTTCACTGAGTTGGGTTTGTAGAACTACATTTAATTGCACCACCAGTTCTGCATGCTTGCTTCAAGCAGGAGTTTGATTTCCTCTGTGACATGGATTTGGGATTTTACGGGACGGGACGGCTGCAAGGGTGCCGCCTAAAGCAAATATCAGCGTATTCTGAGACGTTAATGTTCCCTTCCAGCCTGCAGTCAGAGCGGATGTGCTCCAGCGCGATATTCAGCGCATCAATTATGTATGGGGAAATGGCAGCTCAGAGAGCAGGCGGACCGCGGTAACGTCATTATGGAGCACGCGGGCTGAGCGCGTTTTCGCGGGCATTCAGCTTCCCTGGCCCGTAAAAGCTGGATTGCAGGAGCATCGCTCCCATGGAGAGAGGCAGGGATCGCGGGACAGAGTCCCATGTCTGTGTCTGATAACAGCGCCACAATCCTCATCGGCGAGGTAGGCCAGGCTCTGTCCTTCTGTCTGTCTGCTGTACCGACTCCGGTTCCATCCGTTTTCCGCTCCGGCTTCCTGCCCGCGCGCTTCTGTTCTTTTCCCGCCCCATATTTTCAGCTTTTCATTGTGTCTCCCTCCTTTTCTTTTTTATAAAGCAGTTGCCTTCTCTCTCTCCCTCCTCTACCTGGCTGCAGCCTGCAGAACCATTATCGTGTTTTATTTTTAACGTTTCTTCTTCTCTATCAGCATCTTTCGATTTCTCTCTTTTCTTAATCCAGTTTTCAGTTCCTGGTTTTTCTTATTGTAGCCTATTTCAAAAATTTCTGCAATTATACAATAACTACTGTACCTGTTCCGACGTGATGGAGACGGGTTTGTTAGTTGGCCGTGTTACTTTCAATGCATGGAGGGGCCTCTCCCATGGTTGAGATTAGGCTTGATTGTTGTAAATCGCTGTAGGATCAATAGAATGCTGCTCTGCATTTGCATTGGACAAATCTGAAGAACAGTTGACAATATGAGGCAATTAACCCATACATGGTAATCAATGTAATATAAGAGGTGTGGCATTTTCCGTTTCTAAAAAAAAAAAAAGATTTTGAGCGGGGACATGGGTGTTTAAAAAGTTTATTGTGGAAGATGCTGCAGTATCCAATAACTGAATCTTGATAAATTGTTCAAGAATACAAAAACGACACATAGATAAAACAACACACAACAGCAGACAGTAAGAGAAGGTGTGTGCATATGGGTCATAGCTGAACATTGTGTTTTCTCATTGATAAGTGGTGTAAAAATGACCAGATTACAGTGTGGTGTTTGTAGTGCCTGACCAGGCATGACATCCTCTTAACATTGGCTATTACGTATGCAAAATAGCATTTGGATAGATATGATACATTATTACTGTCTGAAGGAGTCAGGTCATTTCTGCATCGGGTGGGGGAAAAACTGCACTGTAAAGCATAACTGGGCCGCCACAACGCCAGCTTAAACAGGGGCAGCACTCCCTCTTATGTAATGCAGAATCCTGCGGAAGAGTGTTTTAGACACTGTGGCTCCCTCTGCTGGGCACTACTGAGTGCCACTACTCAGACATTTTCGGAATCACTTGCTGTTTCATGTATGTTGTGCCCTTCTGGAGGTGCTGCATAAGGCTGGGTGAGAATAAGTTTTTGTTATAATTTTGACAGAAGGCTGTGAGGTCCATATAGCAGTAAACAAGTCTCATAGCGGAGGCCTGAAGATGGCTGTGTTTTAGCAGTCTGCTGTATTTCACGCTTGTGAATGTGCACGTGAATGCAGTGCACTGAAATAACCCAATTCAGAGAGGAACTATAGCGGCTCTTTGTCTCTCTGTTTCTGTGTCTCGCTCTCTCTGTGCCAGACGTGGGTCAATACATACTTATATAATAATTTAATACTTAAATTTGGAATTTAAGAAATGATTTGCATGTAGTTGAACGTCATCTAAATTGAACGCAGTAAATATTAGTAAATATGTGATACACACTGTATGTACAATTACAAAGTATGTTATTTTCAGGGATGTATTTGAAAATATTGCCATATATTCATTGATGTTATGTCAAATAAAACCAGCACAGTTGACAGGTCTTCTTTAATGTTTTCAGTTAAGGGTGGGACTACAATAAAACACTATAAGATACAGCAGGTTTGTAAAGGGAAATAGGTCACGTGATTAATTAAATTTTACATAGGCATTTCATTAGGTCATACAACTCACCTAAATTGTTGGTATTTTATCTGGGTGTCTAAAATGTATTCTAAACCAAGCATGTCCTTCCAGCTGCAGATTTAAAAAATCAATCATAACTCCGCCATTTTCATGTAGAAACTGAAATCCACAGCTACACGTGGAGTATTTTGCATTATCACTACTCGATAGGAGCAAAGCAACCTATCTGAGTAACCACCGCTTTGTGTCAACCTGGATGGACTGTATTGCTGTGCCTTTCCCCCATCACGGTGTATTATGATGATATAGAGATCTGTGCGGGACACAGCAGTAAACTGAGGTTTCGTTTGCATGGCTGCTTGGTGAAGTTACTGACAGCTCCTGGCAGCACCTTTAGAGAGCACAGGATAACAAGAATCAGTTCAAGCTTAAAAAATAGACGTAACACTTGATGTTACATTGTAGGCCTGCATATTTAAATCAGGGGTACAAAGTATAAAAAAAATTGGGAAAATAGGCTTAGACCTGCATGGGTTAAATAGTATATGAAGTATTTGGCAAATGCTGGTTAGAGTTTAAGGAAGTAGGCCTTTGAAAATACTTCAAATACCTCACAAGCATTTGGTTTCTCAAGAAAGTATTTTAAATACTTCAAATTCAAAGAATTTGCTTGAGCCATTGGTAATACTTTATATAGTCAACATCAAAATGGTCGTTTTCAAAAACAGATGTTTAAGTACACACGTATTTTACCTGGACTTAGCACACGTTTACATACTTGTGTGTGTGCACTCAAATGTTTGTGTGTATGTGTGTAAGTGAATGGTGCTGGGAATCGGGCCACAGGAGTCAGGCCCTGTTCTCACCATTAATCCCCCCCCCCCTCCTCGTGTCAGCGGGAAGCATGGTATCTCATTTCATTGCTATGCTGATGATACACAATACACCTCAATATAGCTCCAGATATCTCTGCGCTGCTCTGGAACCTTGAAACCTTGAGTTTTTGTCTGGAGGAGATAAGGGCATGGAGGAAACATACCGTCCTAACTTTAAAGGAAAGATTCACCATACTGACTTCAATCTATTTTACTCAGGTTTATTGTGTGGGTATACATAAAAAAGGCAGCTTGATTTGTTTTGGTAAGTCATAAGACTTGGGCCTAAGTTTTTACAATTCTGTTGTGCTTGACAAAGCTAGTCTTCTCAGGTAGCATTGTAATAAAATTCTCATCAAGCATTTCACCAACATCTCATGCACAGCGTAGGCAACGACTTTGCAATGAAGGCCCGAGCCAAGGGAAACACAAAATGGCCGTGTACGCTTCCTTTCACGGCAATTTAAAAGATCTTATTGTTATAAACTGCCTTGAAACTTGAACAACTTACTGCTAGAGGTCAACTGATACATCTGCCTGTCCAATCTGGCCAATATCCAAATTTGCACAATTGGCATGGACACATTTTTGCAAGCAGGCCCTCTAGTGTTGAAGTAGTTCTCGTTCAAGGAACATGTGACTGTGGAGTGTCCTCCCAGTCTTCTGAAACCTGTGGCACAGAGAGGGTACAGTTTACATCATGAAGCCCCACTTAAATTGAAACCTGTGGCACAGAGAGGGTACAGTGTGCATGATGAAGCCCCACTTAAACTGAAACCTGTGGCACAGAGAGGGTACAGTGTGCATGATGAAGCCCCACTTAAACTGAAACCTGTGGCACAGAGACGGTACAGTGTGCATGATGAAGCCCCACTTAAACAGCTACTGTGTTTTGTTTTCCATTTATTTTTCAATTATACAGAAAGTATTAAACTTGTTTAGGAATCCATTAAATGTGATCATGTAATCAATAAAAGTATCAACATTGCTACAATATACAAACCCCAACAGCCATTTAGCCAACCATGGGTTCCATACTATTCCAGTGTAATTTACAGCTTAATCTAGTCCCACCCCACAATTCCCATAGAGATCCATTCAAATGCAGAGAGGTTATAGTATCGCTTGTAAATAAAAAGTACCTGAAAATAAGATATCAAGTCTTTTCATATCCTTTTATACCCAGTCATGATAGCATCATCTGTTTACCTGTGGAATGTTCCAAACAGGTGTGTTTTGAAGTTTACAGTCTTTTATTGCCCCTGTCCCAACCTTTTTGTGTTGCAGGCACCAAATTCGGAATTAGCGTATATTTACAAAAATTCAACAATGTTGATAAGGTAAAACATTAAATATATTTTCTTTGTCCTGTTTTCAATTAAATATATGTAGAAGAGAATTTACAAATGACTGCTTTCTGCTTTTATGTGCATTTTACATACTGTCCCAACAATTGGGGTTGTACAATATGATTACGTACAGATATTAAATGGCCAATACCTTTCAAATTTTTTATTTTAAAAGTACCAAAAAAGGACAAATTGATGTGATGTTTAGAGCAATGGACTGATAGATTTATTGCATGACTAATGTGACGACTATTGCTTGGATTTTGGGCCGTACTATGTCCTTTAAATGCAGTGTGTTTTATGCTGCTGCAAGGATCTAAAGAATGCCCTACCCACACCACTTGAAAATTTCCCAGTCTATTTTAAAACCAGGCTAAAGACACATTTTCCATGATGCTTTGAGCTGAAGTGTGTAATTTCTGTATTAATGTACTGTATTTTGGTACTTCTTACGTGTACATTTTTGTCTCTTGGGCCCTGCCATCTTACCCTGTTAAGCACTTTGTGTTCTTGTATGAAAGCACTGTATAAACAAATTGTAATACAGTACAACCTGCTTGTAAGAAAAATATAGGTGGAAAGAAAATAGTGTTCATAAATGAAGGCATGTTTATAGCTTTGTCAGTGAACAAAGCTATACTTGTTTCTCTCTTTTTTTAAATACTTTTCTACGCCTTAGATTTGAATGCCCAGTCCTATATCAGCATTAATTTCTGCAGCCCCCGCTATTGATTCAGTAAAGCACAGACAAGAGTGTGCTGTGCTGTTTGTGCGATAACGCTTCTTATCACACAGCAGTTTGTAAGTCAGGCTCACACAGACATGAGTTGGAGGAAGACACTTCATGTGGAGCTGTGCTGTTGAACTTGCAGGCACTCTGTCGAGCAGCGGGGGGCGCTAGTGCACCATAAGGCACTGTCACGTCAGCTGGCTGGAAGCCTCTGGATGACGCTCAAGCCAACTATGAATTGGGGCTGCCAGCCGCAGTCCCCACGGGCACGGTCCAGTTATGATATCAGACCACAGGGCCGGTTCTAGGCATAGGCGATATAGGCGGTTGCCTAAGGCACAATTGGTATGGGGGGACACTTGCCGTCTAGGAAAGGGGTTGGGGGGGGGGCACCAAACAAAGGGAAAAAAATGGGAAAATGGAACGCCTTGCGTTCATGATAGTTGCCAAAAATCGCCCCCGCGATCTTACCTAGGGCGGCACAAAGGCTTAATGATCCGGCCCTGCCACATCGTTTTTGTAGAACTCAGTTATTGAGAACGGAAATTATGTTTCTGCATGACTACATCTGGATTATTCTCGTACCCGACGTGCTTACAAGCAGGTTCCACTGTTCCATTATTATTTTTGTACTACTACCATTACGAGACAGAGAGGGAGGGGAATTAACATTAGTGTTACCTGTGATCATGTGACCTCCCTTTAAACAGTGAATGCTGAGGCAGAGAGAAGAGTTAAGCCTCGATTCTCTCGCCCACCACTTCTCTAAATTATTCATTCATTCTGCACAGCCTCGCTCCTACACAACTGACAGTCTGGGATTTGGGGAAAGGAAGTTTCTTTCTCTCCCTGTGTATCCCTGAATTTTTACTGGATAATGCAGTCTGGTGTATGTGTGTGGCTTTCTTGTGCGTGCATGCATTCATGTAGTCGTGTGTGTGTATAAATATATATATTTTTTGTGAAAGTGTATATATGAGTGTGGTAGTGAGTGTGTTTGTGTGTGTAGGTGTGCATGCATACGTGTGTATGTGTGTGAGTGAAAAAACTAAATTTAACATTGGCCAGAGGGTTCTGTGAGTGTTAGATTAATTGGACTGGGTTGGTTCAGGCTGGACGGGTCTTTTTGGGAGTGTTCTGGTGCGAGGCAGCGTTCCAGCTGTCTAAGAGAGCTTGCTGTGGTATTGAGTAGCTGTGCTTGATGTAAGTTGTTATTGCCCTTTATGCTCATTTAAATGAGGCCCGGTCAACCTGCTTCCTTTTCAAATTGAAAAATCACTGCCATTGTGTGGAGAGCCCATGGAAACATATTCTGATAACGTGCTGTACTCTTCATCTCCAAATAGTGATAGTTAAGGAACAGGCCGGCCGGTGTAGTGAGCACTGTTCACAAATCAGCTCTCCTAAAAATTGTTACAGTCCAAAAATTGTTTGGGGCTGAGTTGGGGATTTTTGGGTGTGGTTTTGGAGCTATAGGAAGCATAGCGAAGCTGATGGAGAGAAAAGAGCACGCTTCTGGAGAGGAGAGAGCGGCCATGGTTAACTGAAGACTCAGAGCTCACAGGATGTGAATATTTGAAGACATGCTCCCGGGGACTAAATTAGACTCAATCATGCAGCTACTGAGCAAGAGTCAGAAAGACAGAGAGAGGTGGAGGGAATGGCTGTGTGTGGGGGGGTGGGGCAGAAGGAGAGAGGGAAAAGCTTGGGAGAGCCTGAGAAAGGAAGAGAGAGACAGGGCGACAAGAGAGAAAAAGAAACAAAGGAATGAGAAGGAGGGGGAGAGAGAAGGAAAGAGAGGGGGAGAGGGAGAGAGAAGGGGGAAAAGGGAGTGGAGAGAGGGAGGTGATGAGGGAGGAAGGGAGAGAGGGAAAGAAGGGTAAAAAGCAGTTGATAAAGGGAAGGAGGGAGAGGGAGAGAACAAGAAAGAGAATGCAGGAAAAGAGAGCAGGTTAACAGATGGTGACAGAGGGCACCAGTGCTGTCCCAAACGGTTTCTATCCTGTGGGGTTTCCGCTGCTTTTTGTTTTGCTGGGCTAAAAGATTCTGGACTGAGCTCCGATTGGCAGACACCAGAGAGGCACCTGCCAGACTGGGCTCGGGGACAGGGCAACCGCATGCACAAACAGGAAATACCCGAAATACCATACTGCATTTCCAACAAGCCACATTTCATTACTAAAACTGAGCGCCGTGTGCAGCTGTGTTCTCAGTACAGCACGGTGCCCCATACTCTCTGTACTAAGTGTTCTCAGTACAGCACTGTGCCCCATACTCTCTGTACAGCACTGTGTCCCACGGTCTCCGTACTAAGTGTTCTCAATACAGCACTGTGTCCCACGGTCTCTGTACTAAGTCTTCTCAGTACAGCACTGTGTCCAACGGTCTCTATACTAAGTGTTCTCAGTACAGAACTGTGTCCCTCTGTCTCTGTACTAAGTGTTCTCAGTACAGCACTGTGCACCATACTATCTGTACTAAGTGCTCTCAGTACAGCAATGTGCCCTATACTCTGTACTAAATACTCTTAGTAAATCAATGAGCGACTCCCCTGGCGGTAGTGGCGTAAGTAGTGTGCAGCCCCTGCTGGAGGGCCTTCCTGAATTGATGGAGGCCGTGGCAGTGATGGGACAGGCCCACAAATGGGATTGGGCCTTTCAAATTGAGCAGTAAAGAACAATTGACCTATCGCTAAGTCCCGCCCCTATTGGTTACTTTTCCAAACTCGGACAAACAATAGAGTGCTACAGTTTGTAGTCGTAAAACCTGGAAGCGGGTTAGCATTTTTGAGCCATGGGTTCCCTCGCTGATTTCCAATGGGGTTTTCGGATTTGTGCCGAATATAAGGTCTGTGGTTAATATGAGCCTAAGAGAGTTTTCACGTTTTGTTCTACGCAGGGCTGTACGTTAACTTTTTTTGCACATAGCACTGGTGCTACAGAGGTTTATAGTTTTGTAGCACAGGCCAAAAACTTGTAGCACGAGTATAAAACGTCTCTAAAATCTCTAAAAACAAGTAATGCAGTTCATCAATTAAACAGGTATGTGACTGGCAAAGGACATGAATGTTGCATACAGGGCACACAAAATCCAAACCTTAACAGGAAATGTTTTCAGACATTTTTTTCTTTATTTGCCCATAATGGTAAATTGCAGGGGCATAACAACTGTATACAAGACATCAATATGTTACGCTTCAAATTAGCAGTGCAAATCTCAGTTTAAATTCATATCATCATACAATATTTTTTATTTTAAATTGAGAAAGTGTGTAAATCACTAATAAGAGAATAAAAACAACAAACGGTGTGTGTGTGTGCATGCGCGCGCATGTCACAGATCTAGCATGTCTGCTGGCCACTTTTTTTTTTTTGATCCCCGTGTGCGTCTGTCTGTCTGTCTGTCTGTGTGTCACACATGTATGTACCAGAGCCCACCACTATTACAATACATTTCCCCATAGCCAAGTACATTTGGCTTTGTACATAAAAAACTATGCTTGATGTCTCCGCATAGTGGCATTTCTACTCAGCAGACCGTCGACTTTCTAAATCCACAGAGTTCAGAGCTTAAGGTGTTTAGTAGCTCTTTGTGGAGAATGTAGAATGTATATGCATTTTCCCATTTAAGGTATACTATGTAGTTTCAGAACACCAGAACACGATATAGAACACGTAGGAGATCACGGTCGCTCTGATCAAGCTGTCCTAAATTAATAAATGTCGTAAGTTGGTTAACAGAGGCTAATCTGTAACATTAGCTCCATCTATTCTCACACACGTTAATGTGATGGTTATATAAGACAAAGATTTCCTGGTTTCCCCTTAATAACTTAAATTAAAACGGATTGCCATAAGCTATCGTTAGCTTGCTAGCTAAATGTAAAAATGACTTGTCATGAGCTATCGTTAGCTTGCTAGGTAGCTAACCCAGCATTGCCAAACATGACTCGGGAGACAAAGTTAATCAACCCTATCAGAAACACACCCAAACAAACGGGAGAGTAGGGGGATTTTGGACGGGAGGGGGTGGAATAGCTAAATTAATATCTAAATGGATAAGCTAGCTCGCTAATGTCTTCGAATAATAGTAGCGCCCAGATTTTTTTTTAAACAACCCAAAAAGCGCAACCTGCGACATCAGAAAGGACCAGCCTAAATCGCGTTTGTAGGCCTGCTATATAAACTAGTGATGTGCAGTTCGCGAACGAATCGGTATTTTTGAACGACTCTTTATGCTGAGGCGACTTGCCAGTTCGAGTGAATCGTGCTAACCCACGGCTCTTGGCTCTTGGCTCTTGGCTCTTGGCTCTTGGCTCTTGGCTCTTGGCTCTTGGCTCTTGGCTCTTGGCTCTTAGCTCTGGCTCTGACTCTGCCTGCTTTCTACTAAAGCCAGGAGACACTCCCCCGAGACACTCAGCAGTGGTTAATGTGCGGCGCGCAGTTTCTGATTGCTAAATTAGAACCTACGTAAGAATACATTTTAATTTGATCTAGCAATATTGCACACACTTTTGTGAAGTTAATAATCGCCCCAGCTCATTCCAAAGTTATTATGACTACTAATGGTTAAAAGAAAGATACGTAGCTACAGTAGCTATACTACCCAACTGATCAGCACGAAATCAACTCGACTCAATTTAAGAGCCATGAGCCGTAGCAATATCCCACGGCCGAAGTCATTTTCGAGTTTTAACCACATAACTGTTCTGTGGTTTTAACAAGGGCAAAATTCAGTACACCATTAAGCTATTAATCGGGTTTACTACTCAGCGTGATTCAAACGGAAACCCTATTGACAAAGGAATTATTTTAGCCTATATCTAATGATATTCCGAGACGCCGACTGTATATTACGAAATTATTAAACTTGGCTGTTTGCGAGAATTGCAACCGAATTACAGTCAACTATGAAACAATTAGGCCTAA
Organism: Ilyophis sp. 1 JC-2022; assembly: GCA_022702515.1. Lineage (NCBI taxonomy): Eukaryota > Metazoa > Chordata > Actinopteri > Anguilliformes > Synaphobranchidae > Ilyophis > Ilyophis sp. 1 JC-2022. Next base: position 27,841,773 of record CM040402.1, on the reverse strand, counting down.
TATGCGATATTGTGATTGTGTTCAGCTAGGCTACAAAAAAATTACAGAAAACACTTAATTAAAGTGGTGGCATTTTTATTTTAGAACTCTTGACCAACAACAACAGTGAACAGAATAAATAGCCTACAATTGTGTATGATATAATAAATAAAGTACAGTTAAAATAAACACATTTAAATAACCCTATGGTGTCCAAATAAATAAACGACACAGGCTCCTGTACATCACATGCACACTGCACACACACAATACATATCTGGCTTGTTTGTCAAATTTGGCTGGCTATCTCTCTTATACAGTCTTCCATCCACCTCATTTTCAGTAGATCTAGACTACTGGATTCTGGGATCTGATAAAAAAATATGATTAATATTAGCATAGATTAAATATCATCATCATCATCCATCAACCCGCTTATTCCTATTCAGGGTCACGGGTGGTGCTGGAGCCTATCCCAGCATGCATTGGGCGAGAGGCAGGAATACACCCTGGACAGGCCGCCAATCCATCACAGATAGATTAAATAGCTCTATACAAATATAACCATTCAATGGCTATTATTACCTGTAAGATCTAATATTACAATCTATGATCGAAAAAACGGAGATGGGAAAGTCGTAAATAAACGTAACCTGCGATTGCAAACTAGCTTGAGACAGTAGGCTACTGTAAATTGAGAATATTAGCAATGAGTATCATTCAGATGATTTGGGTCTGAATAAAATATCAAGGCTAGTTTACAAACTTCTTTTGTCTACTTTGTTAGCAGCGAGGGTCTGCTGTCTGAAACAGCTTCTAATTCCAGCTTGCGAGTCGCGCCGCTGAAAGAAAAAGATGCGGCTCAAACGGCTCTTCTGTATTAACCGGAAGTACCAAAATTACAACTCAGACTCCGACTATTCAAACTGAATGGTACGAATAGAGCCGACTCAGAAAAAAGAGCCGAACTGCCCATCACTAGCAGGCAGCTCTGGGTTTTGCTTTGCTTCAGGAGGCAGCAAATAACCTACAAAGCGCTGGGCCTTAGTTGAACGCCAGAGGACGGCAGGCTCGAAAAACTGTTGGTGAGTGACGTTTACGGAATACGACCGATTGCTGTCGTAATGTAGTTCACTTTAGCATAACGTTATATTTAATTTAATTGCGTGTGTGGTTCAGAAATCGCAAAAAGTGCATTTTTTTTGTGGTGATTATCTTTATTAACAAAACGTGAAAACTCTCTTAGGCTTATATTAACCACAGACCTTATATTCGTGTAGTTGTAGCCGTAAATTGACAATTGGATAACTCATTTGACTTAGGCTACCTGTGAAAAAAAGCCTGCTGCACACATAAACATGTCCGCCGACGCCTCACGTCTTGCACGGATCCACTTTTCTCGTCTTATGGCTCTGTTTGCGGTCAAGTCAAATGGACGGCGATAGCAGGATGTGTTCCCCCCCCCGCCCCGGGGTGGGCGAGGCCTTTTTGCGCTCTGTCTCTATTCCGAAATACTCGGGTAACGTTAATTGATGTTTTTAGAAAAACGAGAGAGCGATTTCCTCAAGAAGCAGGCAGAAAGGTTTGAAATATGGAATGGAGCGGTATGTAGTCTACAAGAAGTATGCTAAAAGTCTGTAGAAATGAAAACGTGATTAGGAGGTCTAACATTACCGCCGGAGAAAGGGCACTCAGCTGATTAACGCTACCGATGTTGCTGATAAACAACACCATCAAGGAGCAGTGTTATTCCTGCACTGCGGGTAAGATTAGGTGAATGAACTAACCTAGTTATAATTTACATTATGAATATAAACGCCCCAAAGCCAGTGACCTGAAACTGTCATGTTTAAGACGCCAGAATCAGCTCCTGATTAGCTAGCTAGGTAACGTTAGGGTGACCATATCGATTTCAAAAAGGGGGGCAGGGTTAGATAGACCAGGGGTTCCCAAACTTTTCCATGCCAAGGACCCCCAAATAGTCGTAGCCTCTGGCTGGGGCCCCCCTATTGCGAAATGGCTTTAAAAAAATTTTTTTTTAAATTACACTGGCAAATATACAAAAAATCTAACATACAGCTTCTTAATACACAACACAATACTTTTGACCCTATTTTGATTCCATAATCGGGCCGTTAGCAGCTCAACGTAACGCTTTGACTGACTGACAGGCAGACGGTTAGTTATTGGCTGCGATTGAAAGAAGGGCATGGCAAAGACCTAATTTCGATATGAAAGGATTTATAACAATTTATATCTTATTTTAAACCGGCACAGTAATCTTATGAATTTAATTGAAATTAATTTTTTAAATAAATTTAAATTATGATTTTTTTTTATTTTTATTTTTTAGCATTTTCCATTTTCCTCTCCCTTCCAATTGGCCCCCCTGGCGCCCCCTGGCGGCCCCCACTTTGAAAACCCCTGAGATAGACGGTTTATAGAACGAGCAAACCTTAACCGGACATTTTTACGAATTTAGAAATCCCGCCTGAAAGAATATTTTCAGTCCCAAAAGAAGAATGTCCAGGAAAAAAGAGGAAATTTGTTCAGCTGAGCTAATGTAGCTAACATTAACGCCAGCTAGATATAAATAACTTAACGTTACCTAAAGGTGGCTGCTGTTGAGCATCACATCAGATATAGTGGTAATGATAGCTGGCTTTACTGGTAACTCCAAGACCGACATTAGCGTTACAACAGTGCGGTCTCAATAACAAAAGCGCTAACGTTCGCCTACTTTGTGAGCACTGGGATTAACGTTAGCTACATGGGTAACGTTAAGTGAGCACAGATGCATTTGTCGTTGGTTTTGGGCTTCGGGAAAGGGACAAATCCCTCCAATCTTTCAGGGTACCCGGTGTAGGTATTACAGGTTCCCCAAGTACATCTTTTCACCATCCTGTCTATATCAATTTGTACGTTTTTAAAATAATTTTCAGTGAGCTACTGAAATTTATGTTAGGATAAAAACACATAAAGAAGGTGTTTTAGAAAAGTGTGATCATGCATTTTCAGTGAGTGTTCTGATCTTACGAGAAGCACTTGTTCACGCCCCAATGACATCATACACACTTTGTCTGTGTGAATTAGTACTAGCAAAATTGAAGTCCCCCTTCTCCCCATACTGCACCCCTGCACCCCATAGAGTACTCAAGTGACTACGTCACGCTGGTTTCGGAAGTAAATTCCCCATTCATTTAGAGCAGGGATCTTCAACAGGGGGTCCGCGGAGGTACTGCAGGGGGTCCCCCAATTTTTGTGGGATTTAAAAAAAATTAAATCTAACAATTTTTAAATGTATTTTCGACAAAAAATATATAATATTGAGTAAATTCAAAGCATTAATAGGCAATAATAAGCTACTTTTGTTGACAAAAACTATATAAAAAAAGAATGATTCCCATGATGCAACCACTTGTTTTTAAAAATATATATATCTGGGGGTCCGGAGACCTGTTTCTATCGGCCAAGGGGGTCCTTAGGCTGAAAAAGGTTGAAGACCCCTGATTTAGAGCGTAGACATAAACTAAAGCTTACTTTTAAACCATTTATACCGATTATGTTTTACCGTCAATTTCCCGGATTGTTCAATATAACGCCTGTTCGCAAACTATGTCGTTTTTCTGGACCAGCTTCAGGTATATTTTACGTTTTAGTATTTTTTTTAAAATACCAGCGCTGGCACTGTTTAAAAACTTCACGTCCCATAATCCCCTCCGAACGTGCAGCCTTGTCTTGTCATATAACGGTAGCCAGCAGTAGCACACAGCTCCGTTTTTAAACACTTTTTTCTAACGCTAGCAAGCTTGAAGGATTAAAAGCTAGAATTGCTTTATGTGGTTAACCGTAGCATAGTTTCTGACCTTGTCGGGCGGGCTTCTCTACTTAGCAAGCTAACGATAGCTAGTCTTCAGTGGCAGTTGTCTACTCCCATCTGCCACAGAGCAGACAGACGAGATGATGATAACTTATTGGTCGAGAACCACCCGTGCCTTGCAGTACTGGATATGCAGTCCTTTAAAGTGGACTACAAGTCGAACTACAATCCTTAATGCATTACTTTAAAAAATATAAATTGAAACATGCGATATATGGTTTATATCCTTGTACCCCACAGGCGAATCCAGGAAAGTTTTGGCTCATTCTATGAATCAGATTTCAAGAAATAGTCGATAGTCTCCGAAGCCCATTCTAATCTTCCATAGGGAATTTACTTCGAAACCAGACTCCGCCCACGAATGACATACTCACTTGAGTACTCTATAGTGTCTCCTTATAGAGTGCAAAGTCTTTTGATTGGTTAATGCCATTCAGTGATTGACAGCAGATAGTAGCTGTGCCTCTCCTGGAGTTTGCAAATACTCATTGTCTCCCATAACTAGCTCCAAGGGGGGCTGTCCCACTGTCCCAACAGTAGTGTAGAGGTTTAAATGCTGTTGTGTCAGCTGAACGTCTGGAAGGCGTGGCCTGCTCTGAGAGGAACTCATTGCTTGACTACACCTTCTCCCCTCCCCTCAGGGTTCAGCCGATTCCTACACCAGTCGCCCCTCAGACTCCGACGTGTCTGTGGAGGAGGACCAGGAGGCGGGTCGGCGTGACGCCGAACGCCAGGCCCAGCTGCAGCTCGAGAGAGCCAAGGTACGACCAGACAACCAGCGAACAGCCTGGAGCCTTAGCCAGGAGAACATAGGTTGGACCATTCGTAACTTTGAGTGTACAACTTGCACCTTAGAATATGTAATGTACATCTTTTGGCATGATGGGCCTTTTCAGTCTTATTTGGTTGGACACATGAACCATGTGAACAGTTTTTTCTTGGGTTTTTAAACTTGTAGAATCGGTCCTGGGAAAGCAACTCCAAGTTCTGCTGAAAGATCTAAATATAAAACAGTGATTTGTGATGGAGCTGTGATAATATTGTTTCTCAGAGATTTAGCCAAGGTACACTTAAGCTTGTTGGGAGGTAATAAAAGCATCGATGGCACTGATGAGGCTGGTCATCGTGAGTGAGAGAGATTACAGTTTCTGGTCCATACTGTGGTGATCATATTGAGCCAGGCTGTATATGGCCTGAATATGGGGAGAACAGGAGCAGCAGGCCTGCATGCCATGCAGTACCTGAGGGGTGCGATCAATCTGTACCACGGTCCCTTCCAGACCAAACCGGTGGCATTCGCGGTCAAGACAAATGTGGGCTACTGCGGGGCGCTGGACGAAGAATGCCCGGTTCAGGGATCAGCGGTCAACTTCGAAACCAAAGACTTTCTGCACATCAAAGAGGTGAGGAGGGCCGCATGGGAACAGGAGTGGTGGGAGGGGGGTAACATCTGACCTCTGACCCTTTGACGACCAGTGTTGGGAGAGTGAGGGTGCGTCCCAATATTCTTCACTCCTCACCTCCTTTCTTCGACTCCTCTCCTCCACTCGTCTCCTACAAGGAAGTATGCAAAATAGCCTGTACGTTTCAAGTACAAGTATTTGCATGTACAGTATACAATATACCTGACATTGCGGTTTGCTTCGAGACATTAGTTAATATGTAACCATTAATATCTAATTAAGATGTAATCAGCAACATTAGATTAAAACACAAAGATCTGTTTCCGGGGCACAGAGGAGAGGAGGTCGTAGTGGAGGAAAAGGGGATTTTTGAGTATTGGGACGCAGTGTCTTCGTTGCCTACAAAATGGGTGGTGCAATTATGTATTTAGTTGTACCAATCAGTGTTTTGCATGTGAGAGCATGTGGAGAATTACATTCAAGGCATCTGTCTCTCTGTCTATCTTTCACATGTAGAGTGACGGCAGTCTCGATGAATAGAAATTTAAATACAGTGTGGTTATAATTTGTGTTCATCATGTAATGACATAAATCATAACCACATGGTATCATGTCCATTATGAATGTGGCATTAGTTGCAATTTGGGATCATGTTATTTCCTTGCTCTTGCTATGATTTTTAGCCAGTTTACCATAATGAATTGTACTTTATATGTTATGTGCTTCCCTTTCAAAGTTCAACGGCTGGTCACTGAAGTCAACTGAAAAAATGCAGAAATCTTTAAGAAATGCAACTCTGTGATGGGAGCGTGTTGCATTCAGAGTGAACACAGGGTGACTGTGTTGTGGTCCTCCTCTTGCAGAAGTTTAATAATGACTGGTGGATCGGCAGGCTGGTGAAAGAGGGGGCTGACATCGCCTTCATACCAAGCCCCCTCCGGCTGGAGGCCATCAGACTCAAACAGGAACAGAAACAGCAGAAGTGAGAGTCCCGGCCCTGCCCACATTATGGCCCCGCCCACCTTCCTTCCCCATCACCTGTCCACTGCTCGCCCTGTTATCCCACCCATCTGCTATTGCTCGCGCAGCAACACTGACCCCTAGTGGCATGCAGGGAGAGGACATTCTCATGAGAGGAGAGTATTACTTAGGTCTAGTTGCTATATGTTTGAATGTACAATATCTGACATTTTTTTAACATATGCGCATGATTTTGTTCTTACTTTTTTTTTCTAAAACAAGTTATTTATAAAACATCATGTTTTCATAAAGGAACTGTAGAGGTAACAGTTTTTTTTCCTGCCCACCTCCACCTCTTTTTCAGTTTATATTAACTTTATATTTCTTCTAATTTATTTCAAATATGTCCTTTCTATTCATCCATCTTCTGTGAATCTAAGATTTTTATTTGCAGCCTTCTGTCGCTCTGTGTGTCCCAACTGTGCTGATATGGAGATAATCTATTTTCTTACAGCTCACAACTGTGCTCTGATGTCTTACAAACAGCTTAAATCTCTCAATCCTTAAAGAACACCACAGATTTTGACCTGAAAGTGACTACAGTCCCCAAGAGCATGATCGTATTAGCGATTGTGTGCATACAAGTTCTTAGATCCCTGAACAGCACTGTGGGCAAGTTGAGACAAAAAACAAGTTATTAGTAGACTGGGAGGCCGCGTGGCGCGGTCCGTGGGGCGGCTCTCAGCCCTTGAGCGAGTCCCACTGTGTGGCTGAGATTGCAGTTCCCGCCGTGGCGCTTTCTGCACTGTGGTCCCACCTCAGACTGTAGACGGTCCGCTCTACTTAAAAGATCTCCTTTATGCAAAAAGAGGTCACAAACGTATAGTACAAGAATAACTTTGCCACTGATTCAGTCTCTTCTGCCCAGAATATGCACATGGGTGACTGGTCATCTCCCTACATATTGAGCAGCCAGTTGTTTTTTCAGATTAAAATAACTTATGCCAAAAAAACTGAAACCTCCCTACTGTCCAGAATATTGCATGGGGTGGCTATCAGGCTGATAAGGCTTCTCTATTTATTTATTTTTACAAGTTCTAATGTTTGATATGTGGAGAGCTTTATTGAATAGGACTGAGACCCTTGAACATGGTTACCATAGAAACCTAGAGCTTTGCGGTGGTGAGGCTGGCCAGGTGTGAGCCCTTGTGCCTGTGTGTCTTGCAGGAAGATGGGAGGGAACACCGTGGGGGCGGGGGGCCGGAGGACCACTCCCCCCTCTGCAGGTGAGTTTGCCTGGGAGGGATGAGGGCAGGCATAGTGCGAGGGTGGCCACGCCCCTCGGTTCAATCCACAGCAAATTAAATTGGGTATTTTTTCCCAGCACTGGGCTATATCTTAATATATATTTTTTTTAAATCACAGTATCTTTTTGGAAATGTTGAGATTGCAAAGAAAATATAGACTCCAATTGATTAATTACTTTTTACTGGGGTTGGCATGGCTGGTGTTGTGTAGTACTTGAGGGGGCGGAGCAGACCACCTTGTCTTAAGAGCACAGCTTCCTCCTGTAACGTCCTCTTCTTGGCCTCCTCTGATTTGTGTTCTTTTGTTTCCAAGCCAAACAGAAGCAGAAGCAGGTAGGTGTGTTACACAGCCTGCTCTTCTTAGGCACACGGCGATCACACACACCTGTGTGACTGTTACCTGTCACCTACATCCCACACTATACTATACATTTATTTATCAAATCTTAGGCTGGAGTCAGCCTGTATGTTGAATGCAAAATGCGGGACCCAAAACAAACATTTGAATTCTCAAATTTAAGTTTGAACTTGTAAAAAAAAAAAAAAAACAGTTCTAATGATATTTGAACATTTGAATATTTTTCGACAGCCCTAGCCCTATATCGGTACTATACTGTTATGACGCGACATGCTCGCATTCTACTGTCCCATGACAAGTCATTGCGTTTTTATAATGGGAGCTAAAGGCAGATGCCCTGGAGAAGAGAGATAACATTAATTTGAAAGCCAAATCCAGGGTTAAGGTTGGATGGTGATTCTGGAAAGGGTTCCAGGTGTGTTCCCTGAGTTTGTTGCAGGTTTAGGACAGGGGTGTTCACGCGTGCCTGTATGTCCCTTCGTAGACGGAACAAGTTCCTCCGTACGATGTGGTCCCTTCTATGCGGCCTGTGGTTCTGGTCGGTCCGTCTCTCAAAGGCTATGAGGTGAGAGTCTGGCGGTATCCCTGCATACCAAAAGCTTGACAGATTCTCACAAAACTGAACCATTTGCTTCATTGTAATAGAAAACACTTTTAACCTGCAGCCAAGTGTAGAATAACCTTAAAAGAAACCTTCAGCTGAATGCTTCTAAAGGCAGGTCTGTTTATCTTGGGGAGAAACTGGGGGGGTGGAGCTACGTCTGTGTGACAAAGTCTAAACCTAACCCATCGCCCCCAGGTGACAGATATGATGCAGAAAGCTCTCTTCGACTTCCTGAAGCACAGGTTTGAAGGCAGGTGAGTGCGGATGATCCGCCAATGAAGTCTGACACAGAAGACTCCATGACCCTCTCCCTTCTTTTTTTCCACAGTGACACATTGTTCACTTAAAAACGTAAAAAGAAGTGATATATCAACATGTATGGTAAAAAAACAAAAAACAAGGTCCTCACATACAGTCAGCAAACACTCTATAGATTGACTAAAAAACATAATTCCTTCAAATCTGTGTACCAAATATCTGATATCAAAATTATTCAATATAAAACTACATTTGTATCAACTAAGAAAGCTATATCTCAAAGCAGTTCTAAAAAAACCCTCTTTTAACTCCGCTGAGTAATACATCTAATGCAATCATTCTCTACAGTTGATGTTTCACACTTGACGCATTCTTTAAAACACCCGATGCCACACGATAGTACCAGGTCAGTTTGCTGAGCGGTTAAAGACCTGAACCACTATCATAAATGCTTCACGACCAGATACCAAATAATCTCTTTCTCGTCATATGTTGTCTCAAAGTTGCTCTTAGTTCCACTTCCTGATTTTTTCACATCCATCTTCATTTTGCAACTTGAGTCTGAACTTTAATGCAGTTTTACCACCCAGATGGTAAATCAATAATAAATGAAAGATAAACAACCTTAAAATCCAGAAATAAAATGTTCTGCAGTATGGACCAGCCTCACTCCAGCACCCTGCATGGTAAGTGTGGGCTGTAACATCGAGTCAGAAATCTATGACTGTAACTGAGGAACATTTCGTAAGTATATTCAGATCGAAGATTCAGTCTCTCCTAAGGATTTCTGTGATTCAGTGCGATTCCTGACAGCAGTAATGTTTTTTCAATAAAAGGTCCCTGCTGTGAAAAAAATCTAAAGGAAACACTGCAGTGTTTATTAATGCGGTCGCTCGCAGACGGTAAGCAAACAACAGCCTGCGAATGGGTGGATTCGGTGAAGCTTGAATATGTTGATGAAAGGAAATGGGGGATTTCCTCTGAGAGACGGAAGTGCCCCACCATTTAATAATAAAGATGCATGTCATTTGGCATTATCCTTTTTTTTTTACAGTGGATTATTTGCATTTAAGAACACACCAGGTGTCCTGTTAAGTCTTGAATGAAATTCAGCTGCCGCTCAAGGCTGTCTGTTCTCCTGTTGACAGATGATTCGCCCTCGTTGTTGATCTCAGATATTAATTGATAGTTGTTCATTTTCAATTGTTAGCTTATTCTGACCTTTTTGTGTGATTTCTTGTTAAATATCCAGTTGTGCAAAAATAAATGACAATATCTGTCTGTTTTCCAGATACTAGATGAAAACTGTTGCACTTGTTTTCTCAAAGACATGTTATGTCCAAAAATTCACCCACATTATATTAACCGGGGACAAGAGTTTGGACATAACAAACAAAACCCATCTGTCAGGAATTTAAACAAGGTGCTGAATACGCCTGAATATAATCCAAACAATGTTTATTACACAACGAGAGATAAAAGACAAAACAAACAAAAATCACAAAATACATACAAATAGACACGTGTGTTAGATGTGGAACTGGACAGGACACGGGACAGGCCAGAGTAGGGCCTGTATACGAGTACTACCCTGATCTTAAACCTGTTATTCTTCCTCCTGAGAAAAACAAAATGGTGCACAAAAAAGAAAAGAAAATGAACATGCCTGTCCTTGGCAACACCACATGAAAAGGCTAAAGAAATGAATAAATAAAAAGGCTAGAACTTAAACTGGATCAGACGATATTGAAATATACGTTTAAGCCAGCAATCCAGTCTTCGTGTGGCTGGGGATGGGCTGTCGAACAATACTGTCTGTCAAGTCAAATAGGCTACATGTAAGCTATGGGCTTTTCAGATATATTTTAAGAACAGTTTAGGCAAATGAAATGCAACACATGTAGCTTCACTTTCTACCGTGGACGTTCCACTATACTTACGAACAAGCTACGTTTTTTCCACTAGTCAAACTAAAATTCAGGACAACATACTGTGAACAACCACTCTGTTTTTACTCAAAAGAGCTAACATCACTGTAACTGCACTTGTGAAACACGTCTTACAGCTAACATAACTGTAACTGCGCTTGTGAAACACGTCTTACAGCTAACATCACTGTAACTGCACTTGTGAAACACGTCTTACAGCTAACATCACTGTAACTGCACTTGTGAAACACGTCTTACAGTTAACATCACTGTAACTGCACTTGTGAAACACGACTTACAGCTAACATAACTGTAACTGCGCTTGTGAAACACGTCTTGAAGCTAACATCACTGTAACTGCACTTGTGAAACACGTCTTACAGCTAACATAACTGTAACTGCGCTTGTGAAACACGTCTTACAGCTAACATCAGTGTAACTGCACTTGTGAAACAGGTCTTACAGCTAACATCACTGTAACTGCACTTGTGAAACACGTCTTACAGCTAACATCAGTGTAACTGCACTTGTGAAACACGTCTTACAGCTAACATAACTGTAACTGCGCTTGTGAAACACGTCTTACAGCTAACATCACTGTAACTGCACTTGTGAAACACGACTTACAGCTAACATCACTGTAACTGTGCTTGTGAAACACGTCTTGAAGCTAACATCAGTGTAACTGCACTTGTGAAACAGGTCTTACAGCTAACATCACTGTAACTGCACTTGTGAAACACGTCTTACAGCTAACATCACTGTAACTGCGCTTGTGAAACACGTCTTACAGCTAACATCACTGTAACTGCACTTGTGAAACACGTCTTGCTAAAAGTTTAGCCCCACAAGTAGTACTTGCAATACCATGTAACTTGACGGCAGTGACAGAGTAAAAGAGTCTGTGGGAGTTTTCTCATGGTCTTGTACCCTCTATTGCTGGAGAGTCTCATTTCCAAAACTCAAGTCCCACCCCTCACTGCCGGTTGGAAAAACTGAGATGTTTTGTCTGTGACATCTGGGTGTAAGCCTTCAACATTACAGTAAATTAAGCAAGTACATATGTGTGTACTGAGATAAACAAACATATGTAAACAAGTTATTTGAACAAATGTTGGAAAACATAGGTAGCACTGTTTTGGCCTTGTTTAGCACTTGTGATACATTTTGATTGAAGTTTAGTTGTAACTTTGCATTTTGATGTCAGTAATTTGGTACACAGATTTTTAGGAATTGTACTTTTTGACAGATCTTGGCCTGTTACTGATGTTGGTTTGGTAATATTGATGTCATGATGGGGTTTAATGCTGATGAAGTTGAAGCTGTTACTATGGAGCGTGGGGCTGACGAAGTTATGGTGTTACTATGGAGTGTGGTGCTGACGAAGTTATGGTGTTACTATGGAGTGTGGTGCTGACGAAGTTATGGTGTTACTATGGAGTGTGGTGCTGACGAAGTTATGGTGTTACTATGGAGTGTGGTGCTGACAAAGTTATGGTGTTACTATGGAGTGTGGTGCTGATGAAGTTATGGTGATGCTGTTACTATGAAGTGTGGTGCTGATGTTGGCGTAGTGATGGGACACCCTCTTTTAGGATTTCCATCACACGGGTAACAGCTGATCTGTCTTTGGCGAAAAAATCGGTCCTCAACAAGAGAGCCATCCTGGAGAGGTCCAACACACGCTCCAGTTTGGGTGAGCCGGGAGGGGTTTGTGGGTCACACATTGTTTTCTGTGAGCACAAGAGCGTCCATGGGGTTTGTGGGAATGAGTGTGGTCACTGTGTCTCTCCTCCCCCCAGCGGAGGTCCAGAGCGAAATCGAGCGGATATTCGAGCTGGCTAAGACCCTGCAGCTGGTGGTGCTGGATGCCGACACCGTTAACCACCCGACGCAGCTGTCCAAAACCTCGCTGGCGCCCATCATCGTCTACGTCAAAGTGTCCTCGCCAAAGGTAAAGAGGTGCAGCCCCGCTGCAGTGTGTGTGTCCTCAGGCGTCCAGGCTGGCTGTGACCACGCTGCCTTCCCCTACCTCTCCTCCAGGTGCTGCAGAGGCTCATTAAATCTCGGGGGAAGTCTCAGAGTAAACACCTCAATGTGCAGATGATGGCAGGAGACAAGCTAGCTCAGTGTCCCCCTGTGAGTGCCCCCATACACACACACACTAACTTTCATTCTCTCTTTCACACACACACACACACACACACACACACACACACACAAACTTTCATTCTCTCTCTCACACACACACACCCACTAACTTTCATTCTCTCTCACACACACACACACACACACACACACACACGCACACTAACTTTCATTCTCTCTCACACACACACACACACACACACACATACACTAACTTTCATTCTCTCTCTCACACACACACTAAATTTCATTCTTTCTCTCACTCTCTCACACATTTTCACACGCGCACTAACTTTCATTTTTTCTCACGCACACACACACACACACTAACTTTCATTTTCTTTCTCTCTCTCACACACACACACACACGCACACACGCACACACACACACACACACACACACACACACTTCAGTGCCCTCCACACCCATTCCCCACTTTACTCTGGTTTCCGGATGTGGTTTCATAGTCACACGTCACCTGACTATGTTCACCGCTGCTTCCATCAGGACATGTTCGACGTCATTCTGGATGAGAACCAGCTGGAGGACGCCTGTGAGCACCTGGCTGAATACCTGGAGATCTACTGGCGGGCTACGCACATCCCTGGCTCCGCCCCCATCAACCCCCTACTAGAGCCGAACCCAATAACCCCGCCCTCGGCCAACTCCAGCCTCCAGGTGAAGTCCCCTTCACATCCCTTTATTTATATGGCCTGTCATTGATGTGCCGTTTCAGCCCTTTGCTTTAGCTGTGTTCTGGGCCAGTTCTGTTTTGTTGCTATATTGCTTGTCAGTTCTGCACTGTAGTTGTGTTTTGTGTCAGTACTGTCTTGTAGCTGTGCTGTGTGTCGTTACTGTGTTGTAGCTGTGCTGTGTGTCTACTGTTTTGTAGCTGTGTTGTGTGTCAGTTCTGTTTCGTAGCTGTGTTGTGTGTCAGTACTGTTTTGTAGCCGTGCTGTGTGCCTGTACTGTCTTGTAGCTCTGCTGGGCGTCAGTACTGTGTTGTAGCTGTGTTGTGTGTCAGTACTGTGTTGTAGCTGTGTTGTGTGTCAGTACTGTGTTGTAGCTGTGTTGTGTGTCAGTACTGTGTTGTAGCTGTGTTGTGGTCAGTTCTGCACTGTAGCTGTACCGTGTGTCAGTTCCATAAAGAAGAGGTCAACTGCATGTATTTATGTACATTTCTTCCTTCCCACCCCAGCAGTAGCATTTATACAACACTGTAGGTATTTTTTTCAAAGCTCCCCCCTGGTGTTGACTCTGTATAACTGGATCAGCTGCCGGGTGACACCTGTCCTGCTTGACGACTGTTCTGTTTTTGCAGTTCTCTGAGACGCAGGAGTTAATCGAGTGACCACTCACAGCCCAGGGTGAGTAAGAGTGCAGGGTGTGTTTCTCCAGAGCCACCTAACCCATCCAACATCCATCTTCTCCTCCCCTCCCATACCAAGAACAGAAAGGCGACAGATCCCTGCCACTCTCACTCTGCCCATAAAAGCGCAGATTCAATAGCCTGATAACCCTCCCGATTCGGCTCGGTTCAGACCGCCTCTTTCTCTGCCTCTCGCCTGCTTCAGACCCAAACTGTCATATGGGTGCAGGACTGGGGGCGGGGCTGGAGTGCAGGTCGAGGAGGAGGACAGCCCCCGCGCCCTCCACCAAAGCCAGCAGGGGGTGCCCTTTGTACCTGCACCTAGAAGAAGATGAGGAGGAGGACGAGGAAGGCGACTCACCCCAGCCGTGCCCGCACGTGCCACCACGAGGTTCCCGCCCCACTGTAGCGACTCCACCAGCCTCCACTGTGCCGATGGGACAGCCCGCTGCAGAGCCCAGCCCAACAGAACCACAACAACCACAACAAGCACAACAGCCCAAGTACCAGGTCACTGAAGCACTGCCAAGACCTAGAGAGGGAGGAGAGAGGGAGGTCACTCACGGTCAGGAACGCTCACTCCATATATGAATTACTATTCTTTTTTTTTTTGCCAATTAACAGAACAAGTGGAAGTTCTTAAATTCTAACTGAGGGAAAAATATTGATCTGTAAATATTTTGGTTAGTTTTTGCTACCCTGACATCCAACTGGGTGACAGCCACAGCCCAGAAGGAAATTTTAGTTTGTCTGACTCTAAGTGAACTACAATCCCCATAAACCATAATTTTACTTATTTCTGGGACTCAGCACAAGGCAGGAAAATATCATGATAAGCTTTTTAAAATTAAAGAACAAAGCATCAAATTAGGATCATTTTGGGGAAGGTCCTTAAATATCTAAAGTATTGTGCATATCTCTCATTGCATGTATAAATATTGCTTATAATTATAAATATATTGAGTATAATTAGCTGTATTTATATTGGAGCTATTTGCACATTAAATTCAGGAAAAAAATTATATAAACCACATATGAGCATATATCTATGTTTGGGTGTAAAAGCAGCCAAAGTAATTTTCCATATTTGCGGATTATTACACATTTATTTAATTAGAATGGCCTATAATCCTTCTTATGTTGAGGAATAATTTTGAGGTTTATAGTTCAGCATATTTAAATGAATTGCATTTATATAGTATTCATTATTATTTATGATTGCACTTACTGTATATAGCATTGATATTTTATTTATTTGTAGTGATACTGACAGGGTTTTAAGCATGTAAGAGGGTGTATAGCATAATATGTATCTCAGCAGTCATGTTGTATAATAATGAAATGTGTCTTCTTTAGGCTCCCTCATGGCGCAGTCTGATTGGCATAAATAGAGTGATGTCATCCCTAGCATAAATAACACTGGAACATAGCAATGGATCCAACCTATCCACTGGACGGCCAATCATAACGTGGCAAAAGCCAACTTCTAGTCATTGCGGAAAAAGGGTTGTTTGTTATGTTCGCTCTGAGCAGAAATCACTTATTTCCAGGGAGACCATGCACTCTACCATGATTAAAACACAATAAACAAATGAAAGTTGCCATGCAGGTAAAAAGCCGCTGTAGCGGGTGAGCACCGATCAGGTGATGCAGGAATGTGTCATTAGTTAAAGAAACTCGTTCAGGTTATGGGGCTTCTGTGATCAGATACAGGCGCTTCAAGAGAGCTGGACAATGTGGAAAACTCACACATGCACAGACATACACACACACACACATGCGCACACACACCTGGCACTGACATGCGTACTGAACTGACACACGCTACACGCACGCACGCTCTATATTCTCAGGAATGTAAATCTTGCATGCCTTAAAGCCACTACACCTTGGACAGCGTCATCACAAAGATATTATTGTTTATTCTGCTTCCTGTCCATTGTTCAGCTCATGATCTTCCTGTGTGGCCCTCATCATATCCTGCTACAGCCAGAGCAGCAGTGGTGAGCCTATGGCTAAAGTGCTGCACATGAGGGCTAGCGAGTTTTAGTCATGTGAACTATTCTGCAAGTGAAGTTTTACCTCCTCCTCTGTAATGGGAGGCACGTTGATATTACTGCTGTCTCCCTCCCCAGTTACACAGACTGTGTTCATTCCAATTGCTTATTTTCACTCCTTGCATCCTTTCCTCGCGTCCTTTCCTCGCTCCTTAGCTCCGTCCAATGGAGGACACGAGGAAAGGATGCAAGGATGAGATAAGAGGAGGAATCGAGGCAACATGCATTATGCAAATGACGCGTCCTTGCTCAGTCAAGCATCAGCGTCATATTATGCTTACGCGCTTAGCTATAATGTGTTTTAGCCTCTGTTTTAATGAATACATGCGGTTTTTGTTAGTCATAAAGAATGAATATCCTTATGGATTAAAGCACTTTATAATAAATGGAAAGGAATGGTAAACGTGGCAGATTTGGAGTGGTGGATAATTTATACACATCATCCGTTCCGAGAAAAGGCTTCCGCAAAGGCTATACTTGTGTACCCTCACTGAAGCATCCTCGGGGAACCTCGACGTTCCCCACTCCGAGGAGCATTTAACAGAATGTCCTTAAAGATGTCGAACCTCGATCGATTTCTGGGTCAGGCGAGGACCGAGGAGACGAGGAAGGATAAAATAAGCGATTTGAATGAACCCTGTCTTAATCTGCTTCAGCGAACAGGAACGTCCTCTAATGGTTTTGTTTCACATTACCTCTGTGTAGTAGCTCCTGATCGTCCCCTGAGCTAACCTGTGACCGAATATGATCCTAGTTCCCTGCCTCCTGTCCACTCCACCCCTGTCTACTATGTGCTCTCTCCCCTCACTTTGCAAGCAGTGTGCGAAAGAAATCCAAACTAGTGAGGAAGTAGCTCAAAATATTTTTTTTCATTGTTTTATTTTTATTGAGAATATCAATCAGTTTACATAGGACGATGTAAAAAAATGTTGACTCAAATATGCGCTCTCAAAAGGGGTGAGGGGGATCATATTTGGTCACGGCCCTGGGCTCATCTGCCCTCAATTTTGGTTGAAATTCTTTTATTCAATTGCACATTCAGCCTCAAAGTTGAGTAGCTTCTAAATACCTGTGAAATAATGTATAATTGAACATATAAAACCTGACTTGTGAAACCACTGCGGAATCTATATGACAGCCTTGTCTGTGCACACCAAAAACATGGGGGATATTCAGTCTTTCAGAAAAACCAAGATTCCTGTTTATCTTCCATTCTGAACACAAAGCCATAGATAAATGCGCATACACACACATACATACATACATGTACACATGCGCACACACACATTCATTTACCAGTAGCAGAAAAAGCTATTTTCTGGCTTTCTGCCTGTTTAATTTAGCTGTGTGAGTAAAATGTGTAAAATAAAGGTAAACAATGATTGCAAATGCACTTGATGGTGAAATATTACGCTGTTGAGACCAGGGTAATATGGCAGATTTTTTTTTCTTCAAAGCATGCGTAATCTGTCTGCAAAGACGCCAAAAGTATGCTGCCAAAATTAAAGCCAGTACTCTCAATAACACTTGGTATTAAAGACTAAACTGCCACCTGGCATCATAAAACACGCTATTCTCTAAGGAAACACAAATATGACAATTTCTGCTCAGGAATAAGTCCATCTTGCCGTTTTGATTCAAAATGCATGTTTTTATTACTGCACGTTTAGGGGGGGGGGGGCAAAGCCAGCTGGCTTTTAAATCCCACAGTGGGACGTTTGTTACAATTCAGACAATCTGGCGGAAAAAGCCAACGCTGGCAAACCTAGTATAGAAACGAGCTGCGTTGGAGTACTTTAAACATACATCCTTCCTTCCTTCTTTTCTGCCTCATTCCCTTGCGACAAGGAAGGAGCTAACTGGCTGCCATGCCAACACGCGTTTGAGTTGTTTAATAAACAAAGGAATATCCATCCTTGTTCACCTCCGGTAAAGGATACAGCAATGCATCATATGTGGAGCAAGCTTGGGTTATGGGTTAAAGAGCCTCACTTACGAGGCTCTTGTGTATCCTTACATATGTCAAACCTACCCAGAAAAGCACTGTATTTGAATTTAGGTCCACCCGAAATTACAGGGAGGAGCCCAGTTGATCTCGCCTGTCAACGATTTTATACTATGATTCACAACTAGGGGTTGGTAAATTCAGAACTGGAACAGTGTACGACTGAATTGATTGGAATAAAGTTTGAATGGCCTTTGCCAGTTTATGTAAAGGAACTGTAACCATACAATGTGTACTGCGTAGCCTCTAGGTACAACTTACAATAGCTATAATAGCAGGAATGTTAATTAAATGTGACTGACTATGTTAGCTAACATGTTCCAGCTAGATTGCTTAAAATCAGGAGGTTATAGAAAACGGACAGTTATTCTTGCTTATCGTTATTCTCATTAGACCACTGTGCAGATCTGCCTCAACTTCATCACTCATTCCTATCAAATTCTGGCAGAATAAAAAACTTAAATTGACATTCAAATACTTCACTTGATTTTATATGATTGATAATATAGGACAGATCAGCAAACCCGTTGCGTTTTCTGACCAATTGCTTTCCCAATTTTCGCTAGTGAAAAAACCATGGGCCATACTTGGTAAATCAAATTGACTTAGCCACAGTCATACCCGTTTTCTTTAACGAGAACCCAGCTAAGTAATGACATTGACAACAAATGTGGACAAACTTTCAGGAAGTGACATGTACAGAAGGAATCAGGGACAGGAAGCAAGGCATAGAAACAAGAAAATTCTATTTTTTGAACGCAGTCGCAAAAAGAGATACTTTGGCCTTTCCCCGTTTCCTGCTTGTCAGTTCCTTTGACCCAATACTCTAACCTTTCACGCTCCTTCAAGCCATTAGACTGAAATTGTGGAAAACGGTAAAATGCGAGCATGTATCTTAGGGTGGTGAAGCACGGATGTGTATTGAGACTCCTCACAGCCGTTTGAATGGAAAATAAAAAGCAGCCTTTTAAAAGGGCTGGTAGACTGAGAACACAATTCAGAGCGGCCCCCATACGCCTCACCCTTCATTCCCGCACCCCCAGCGATTCAGAGCGGCCCCCATACGCCTCACCCTTCATTCCCGCACCCCCAGCGATTCAGAGCGGCCCCCATACGCCTCACCCTTCATTCCCGCACCCCCAGCGATTCAGAGCGGCCCCCATACGCCTCACCCTTCATTCCCGCACCCCCAGCGACAAGTTTACAGTGTTACTACCGTTTTTAAGATGCTCGCCCTAAATAAATATAAAAGTCATATAAGAAAAGAAGCAAAGGCAGAACATTAATATTTCTTAACAGAGTACATCGCTCTGTGTTAAGATACAATCCAGACCTCAGTGTCTGAATCCAACCCCCCCCCCACCCCCAATGATTCACCATTAGCTTGCATTCTCTACTGTGTTATGGATCTACTCTGTATATTAACACCACTTACCGATTGCATTACCTTTTGTTTACATCACCTATTTTATGTTACCGATTGTTACAATTTCTATTCTTACGTGACCTGCTGTTGCATTACGTGTTGTTGCATTATCTAGCATTAAATTATCTGTTGATAAAACATTGCATGACCGAAGGTATGGATTTTTCCTATGCAAGTGTTGCATGAGATCTGATAGTTTTTTTGTTTGTTTCTATATGGTTATGATGTACTTTACAAATGAACTTGACTCCTTGTTGGTATTACTGTTATTGGTACTGTAAGCCTGCTAATCCTTGATATTCATAATCCTCTTGCCCTGGGTAATGCATTTCTCGTATTACAGAAATGTAATGCAAAGTCATCTGGAAACACAGGCAAACACATGCGTGTTTCAGATGGGGCACATTTTAAAACATACATGAATGTCACATGGTTTCACTGAACACAATCAAGCTCATGACAAAAGCATGTTCAGGGCAAATTACTGAGTTTTTTAAAAATGGGGTGAAATATTTAAAATATGGGCGTGTTTGGATGTTATGAATTTTTATTATTTTCACTGAAAAATCCCAAGCACATTATTTTTTTAACTTGTGGCTTTGGAACCTGGGGCCAGCCATCTTAAAATCTTGTGACAGGAACGTGAGGCTTCATCAATGCCTGAATGGGCAGAGCTACCACATTTTGTCAGACAGTGATTTGAACCTGAATCAATCGTAGGAGACAGCTGTGGAATGAAAAGCCTTTCGAATCAGTCAGTAGCTCCACATATTATGGGGTTCATTAAGCCTCTTTCCTCCCATCACAATAGTAACAGCATAGCTAGAGCTGGGTAACTCATCATGATACGATATACCACAATTCTGTCCAGCACTCTCAACAACTCTGAATGGGCTCAGTTTAGAAAACAACATCTGAATTGTCCAAAGGAGGGTGTAGTTTAAGGCTATATACATATTGTCGATTATCATTTCTCTTTAGTCTGTCAGCGTTATTATATAATAACACAAGAGGGCAAAAAGTGTGCTCAAACTCATCAGTACTGTTTTTCATGCTACCTGATTATTCACGCAAATATGGTGTGATTTTAACTATTACAAATATCATGCAACTCAATACACGTATTGTGCAATATTCTTTTCTCTATTATGATAATGTCAAAATATTGTGCATACACAGTTCGGCCCTTTTATTTTGATCGTCCACCAAAATAAATTACATTCCTGATGGAGTAGAAACCTAGCACACCGGGCAAGTGCTATACAGTAAAGGTTTTATTATGTTTAATGCTAATGTTAATTGGGGGAAAACCAGTAGCCATGTCTTCCTACATTCGTGAAAAATCATACAAATGAAACACCACGTTCCACATGAAGCATTACATTTTAAACACATTAAACACTTTCTAAAATAATAAATACTAATATATACACACTTCTGTTTCCGAAATTGCCAGGTTTCTACCCTGTGGACCAATGACTAAAATTATTATTTTTTAATATATATATATATATATATATATATATATCTGAAGCACAATTTGTAGTGGTTTATTTTTGTTTTATTTCCTGACATCCTCAGATTCTATATGCAATACAGAGCTGTGATATATAATGCTGTAGGCCATCCAAACTTCTTTTATTTCTGTATTTGGGAAAGAGAACAATGAAATTGCACTAATTCTCATATTTATGTCTTTATATTATAATGCAATAAATGCACTGAAAACAAATAAACAGTCTTACTGTGTTAGTGTGATATTTTTATGAAAAAAAAAAGATTTTTGTGAAATGAAAAAAAAAGATTTTTGTGAAATAAATAAAAAAATGTAAATAACATTTGTATGATTCCATAGAAAAAATACTTCCATTCAACAGAATGTTAAATTGGTGGTGAAGGCATTTTTTGACCACTAGGTGGTGAGTTTGTACCGAGAAATGCTGTTTTCAATGAGAGGTAAAACAGTTTTGCTCATATCGCTCCACAACTGATTGAAAAGGTGACTATAATTTATGTATGCACTTAGAAACATCTGCCTCCCACCTACCCACACCCCCAGGACCAAGGCTATGTCCGACTCCAAGCCCGATCTGCTGCATCCTGTGTATGTGACATTCAGTATGCAACAAATATCCTACGTATTATTTTCCATTAACCACACTGGAAGTGTCATAAGATGTCCCGCCATGCTAACGTGTCGTTGTTGTTGTCGAAGGAAAACACAAGTTATGCTGTGCCTCATTTGTAAAGCTAAGCTGCGTGTCATACTTTTCAAGAAGTAAGCGAACATTTTGGTCACATAAATATGACACGCAGCTTGGCTTAAAAAATAAGGCACAGCTTTTCTGACACTTTCTTTGAACAACAACAAAAACAACATGTGATATGGCTGTGCAAGGGTGGGATGTGCATACTGCACGTTGTATACTAAAACAGTATACAATAAACAGTACATATCCATTAGTGCACAGTACACAGGACTCAGTAGAAAGGGCCCTGATTTGGAGACAGCCAAAGTCTCTCCAAGATATAATACTAATCGACAGAAATGTGTGTGTGAGACACTGCCTCCTATTAGCCAGTCATGTGCAAATGCAGTGCCAACAAGTGTCACCTAACAATCTGGAGAGCCTCAGTCTACAATTAGAATGGTGGAGACATGGGTCGATACCAATCAAAAAGGGTAAGTAGCCCATGTTAGACAAAACAAGTGTCCCATCTGTTTTATTTGGTGATGCTAGGCATAACACAAAACTACTATTTGTGCTCTCTACAGGTGGACAGTGAAAAATTTCTTTTTTTATACCAGTTCATGCAATCCTTTCACTTATATAACATATGACTGTGATCTCATTTATTAGTGAAAATGTATTTTAAGTATAAAATATTTGAGTTGGTGTATTGTAAATAACAGTAATAATAAATTAAGAGGGCCAAGCACTCAAAGTCACAAGTACATATGCATATGAAAAAAAAGACATATGCCTAATCCTAATGATGTGCTTAGTCAGCCTAGTAAGTACCAAATGTTTTTAGTGAATTTTTGCATTTTCTTCATCTGTTGAGCTCCATGGCACCACTTTGTAGTTTGATCAGGCCTATTATTTAGGGGTTCTCTCAGGATGGAGTTTTCAACATACACACCAAATTTTATCACTTTATGTCTAACTGGTCTTTATTTGCGTTTTCGTAAAAGCCACGCCCACATTGGCTTACTGCGTGCACTATAGCGCTAGTCATGACGTATTTTTGTAGGCCAATTCGGATATTTCTTCCAGGCATGGGTTCGCTTGCCAGATTTCTATTTGAATTGAATTGAATACTTTATTGTCACTGTACATGTACAGGGAAATTTCGTTTCGAGCCCGCAGCATAGATGCACACATACACAAGATAACAATATAAATATATAAAAGAATAAGAGAAGAATAAAGTGTCCTACAATGGGGGAGGGGGAAGTGCAGCAATTGAGGGTATGGCCTAGTGGGGTAAAGTACAAAAACAAGTGATGTAAATATAATTAAATAAAAATATTGCACAGAGTAGAATATTGCACAGAATTTAAATATTGCACAGCATTTAAATATTGCACAGTTTCCAAGAACAGTTAGGTCAGTTCAATTTGTGAGGCGGAGGGGACGCCTTGAGTTCAGCAGTGTGACAGCGTTCGGGTAAAAACGGTTGGGTCTTACCGTGGGGTTTTCAGATATAAGGTCTGTGGTTAATATAAGCCTAAAATATTTTTTTGTTAATCAAGATAATCCCCACAAAGAAACACAATTTTTGAACCACACACACAATTAATATAAATTAAATATAACGTTATGCTAAAGTGAACTACAGTACTACAGCAATCGGTCGCATTCCGTAAACGTCACTCACCACCACTGAACAGTTTTTTGAGCCTGCCGTCCTCCCGCGTTCAACTAGGCCCCAGCGATTTGGAGCTTATTTGCTCCCTCCTGGAGCAAAGCAAAATCCAGAGCTGCCAAGACTGCTTATATAGGCTTACATATGCGATTTAGGCTGGTCCTTTCTGATGTCGCAGGTTGCGGTTTTTTTTTAAAGTTTTTTTTTTTTTTTTAAATCTGGGCGCTACTATTGTTCAAAGACATTAGCTAGCTTATCAATTTAGATATTCATTTAGTTATTCCACCCACAATCGCCCTACTCTCCCGTTATTTTGGTCGTGTTTTTGATGGGGAGGTTGATTTAACTTTGTCTGATTTGACAACACTGCCATGTTTGGCAATGCTGGGTTAGCTAGCTAGCAAGCTAACGATAGCTTATGGCAAGCCGATTTCATTTAGCAGTTATTAAATTTATTCGAACTAGCTGCCCAGTGTCCTACTAGCCAGCTGCTCCAATACTAGCTAGTTACGTCCTAAGTGCAGCTAGTTTAACTAGAGCATTTTATTTTGTTCACAAAATAAAACGTGAAAAACGTGGCTTCAAACGGCAGCTAGCTATCTAGGCAATTGTGGTAGTTAGCTAAGTCATATATGGCCAGCTAGCTATGATAATAGGCAGCTAATTGGGACTAATAAGGTAGCTAGCTATGGAAGTTGAATAGGCTGCATGTTAAAACGGCTTGCCGGCTAGCAAGCTACGAAGACATAGTTTTAAATATTATTGAATCATATTCTTGAATTTCATATAAAACAACTTGATGTGGAAAAGTTTGAAAGGAGCGCTACACTTGAGAGCCGCCAAGGATCTGCTGAGGTAATGACGTGTATTTATTCCAAGGAGCATCCAAGGAGTGCTCAGGCTGAGACTGTCTATTTGGAGAACGTAATGAACCAGTTTGCCAGGG
Source organism: Ilyophis sp. 1 JC-2022 (assembly GCA_022702515.1). Lineage (NCBI taxonomy): Eukaryota > Metazoa > Chordata > Actinopteri > Anguilliformes > Synaphobranchidae > Ilyophis > Ilyophis sp. 1 JC-2022. Next base: position 27,817,274 of record CM040402.1, on the reverse strand, counting down.
CAAAAGAACGAATAGTTGACTTGTAAGAACGACCGCGACCACGTGGACAAGGAATTAATTCACTTTTTTTTTTTTGATGTAGGTGTGACAGAACAAGGTGGTTTGGACACAAAATGCACGACTCAGAAACGTGGAATATAATAAATAACCTGCAGTATTTTATTATAAAATCGACAGGCGATTCTCGTAGGTCAGGCAGGCAGTAAACAGTAGTCAGGGTACAGGCGTGGGCAATAACAAGAATCAGGCTTGGAAATAAACGCTCAAAAGTGCAAGACAAGTCAAGGCAACAATGTCGCGAGGAAGACAGGGAAACACTGGCTTAAATGCAGGTGTAGACAGGTGCAAACTGCTTAGCTTGAGAACAGAAATTAGGAACACGAGACGAAGATCATTAGTCTGTTAGTAATTATCCCATCCTAGCGTTAGTAGATTAGTTAACAATAATCAAGAAGGAAGCGAAACTGGAGACAGAAAGAGATTATGCGATATCGCAGACAACATGAACAAATGTGCACAAACAAGTGGGATCATGACTGTAGGTATGCTATGACATTTTAAATGTAGCTACTACATAAATTAATTAACTGAATATTAAATTTCTCACATAGCCGCATGCAATGTCATAGTGAATTAATTTGTTTTTGTCAGAATAATAGCCTAAAAAACATTTTTTAGTAAATTTTTATTTGCAGACATTAATTAGCTATAGGTAGGCTACTATTGCTACTGATTGTATTACTTGTCTGAAGTGATTCATGTTATATCAGCATTTTAGAGAGATAAGTTAGGCTATTTCTGTAGGCTATTGCTGCCTTCAAGTGCTCCTCGGAAGCTCCTATTTCCCAGTTGCCAAATCGTAATGACGAGGTTGACGCATTCACATGCTCCGAAATCAGAATTACCAGCAAACGTGGATGTCTAGAAAGTAAATGTTTTTTTTATCCTTTACGTTAAAAAATAAATTAAAAAATACATGGAGAGCTGCTATCACTTTCTGCATGAGAAAGAAAAGGAAACGTAGCCTATGATGAGAGCCATTTATGATATATTAAAGTAGCTATATTTTACTGATAATCTATCAGTATGATAGTCTTTTATATGATAATCTGCTGCCTGGTTGCATTGTCATTATGTGAATCGTATTTTCTGCCATTTCGACTTGGCAACTGTGTAATATGAGCTCCGAGGAGCACTTGAAGAATAGAGAGGTAGGCTAATGGGTCAGTGGTGAAACTCGGAAACTACATTAACTACATTAACCCCCCTGTTAATGTAGTTATGCCACTGTTCCTAATTCAAGCAGTTAACAATTAATATTGTGAAATTTCTTAGCCTTTGCAATAAAAATGACTTATTTTATGTTAAAAGAACAGTCTTAGCATGACGTGCACATTGTGTGTGTAACCCGTGTGTTACCCGTCTCGCCAATGACCACACGACACAGGAGGGTGTAGACTATATTGCTGTTTCTCTGCAAATGCGTTCAGCATAATATTGTGGCGAGCCATGGAGTTGGAGTCAGGTTTTCAGTTTGGATTAGTTTATTGACAAGAGCGCAATCTTCGTACAACTTCACTTCATAAATTACAAGCAGAAATAGACAACGCGCGCTGAACTGTAGCCAGCTTTATAGCCTGGCTTATGCAAATGAGCTTGCTAACAAGGGCAACCTCTAATAGGTGCCCTGCAGCTCACCTTAACCAATCACACTTAATCACCTCGGTCACACTCAAAACAATCGTTGGCCCCGCTCTAACATTCTTAGAGCGGACCTGGTTGAGCTCATGCTGCCACATTTAGCGGGACTTTATACAGTTTGTTTATCACAGCAGTCGCCGTTCTGGCGGGAGGTTATATTCAAATGCTAACCGCCAATGTTACTGTACACACGTCAGTGCATTTGAACACGCTCTGGTACTGCAGCTACATCACCCATCACTCGTACACGGGTCTGCACAGCATAAGCATACACACACAACGATTCTATGTACACAATTATTTACATCACTCGTAATCGCCCCGGATCGCCACACTGCCCCCACCTAAGGGGTCAGCAGTCCCCTGCGACCCCTTAACCTGTCCGCACTCACGTACAAAGTCTCGGAAACGGGCAGGGGTTCTCCGTTGGCGAGAAGGGCGATTCGGGCCCTCAGCCGCCGCTGGGTTTTCTGGTGAAGGAGGGGTGGGCGCACGTAAAGCGGGCTGATCCTCGCCGACGCCCATCCCCTCATCAACACCATCCAACAGCGGCCGGTAAGGAGCTAAGCGATCCCGGTGAAGCACCACCAGTTTCCTTCGGCCGGGCATGCGCACTCGATAGACCACCTCGCTAAGTCGGCCCACCACTTCACCAGGGCCCCGCCAATGCGATTGCAATTTCGGGGACAGACCCTTCTTACGAATCGGACAGTAGATCCATACCTTGTCTCCGTTGGTGAAGGGCTGCCCCCGACAGCGCACATCATACGCTCGCTTCTGCTTGAAGCTCGCGGTGGATTGGGCCTGGCGGGTAAAGCTGTGGGCGGTCTCCAGACGCTCGATCAATGCCCGCGCATACCCGGCCTCTGACTGGTGGTGCTCCGTTGGTCCGGGCGGAGCTCCGAACACCAAGTCGACGGGCGTCCTCAGCTCACGCCCGAACATGAGCGCAGCGGGGGAGCACTGACTGCTTTCCTGCACGGCGGAGCGGTATGCCCACAGGACCAGGGGCAAATGGCGGTCCCAGTCCCGCTGGTGCTGGCTGGCTAGAATGGCTAACTGGGTGGCCAGTGTTTTATTAAAGCGTTCAACAAGCCCGTCGCTCTGGGGGTGCAACGCCGTAGTGCGGGTTTTGGCCACTCCCAGCCGCTTACACACAGCCGCCAGCACCCGCGACTCAAAATTTCGCCCCTGGTCGCTGTGTAGCTCCTCGGGGGCTCCGAACCGGGCGAACATCTCTGTCACGAGCCTTTCCGCCGTCGTGTCCGCCGATTGGTCCGGCACTGCGTACGCCTCGGGCCACTTGGTAAAGTAGTCCATGGCCACAAGCACGTAGCGGTCGCCGGACTCGGTGACGGGGAAAGGCCCTAAGATGTCCACCCCGACCCGTTCCATCGGAGCCCCCACGACGTACCGCTGGAGGGGGGCCTGCGACCGCTGCGTCGGCCCCTTCTTGGCCGTGCAGGCGTCGCAGCAGTGGACGTGCAGCTCCACGTCCCGGCGGCAGGCGGGCCAGTAGAACCTCCTCCGCAGTCGGTGCAAAGTCTTGCTGATGCCAAAGTGCCCCGCCCCCACAGAGCCATGCACCAGTCCAAGTACCTGGGGGCGGAGCGCACGGGGCACCAGCAGCTGGAGGAGGTCCTGGTCGGACCCGGGGGCCTGCCACCGCCTATAGAGCAGCCCACCCTGCGACGTCAGGCTCCCCCACTGACTCACGTAAGCCTTCACAGCTGGGCTACTGGCCGACACTTCCCCCCATGCAGGCCGTGTCCCCGCCGCGATCCAGCTCTGCACCTGCTGCAGCTCGCCGTCGCCCTCTTGCGCTAGGCGCAGGTCCTGCTGGCTAAGAGGCAGCCATCCAACCTCACTCTCTACAGTCTGAACCGGGCATGCTATCTCCGTCACCTGCTCTCGCTGCTCGGCTTTAGTGCAAGGTCGACAGTCCAGCTCTGCACAGGGCCTCCGGGAAAGCGCATCTGCATTACCATGCAGCTTTCCGGGCCTGTGCTGAATCTGGAAATCGTACCCCTGCAACAGCTCGAGCCAGCGGGCCACCTGGCCTTCCGGATCTTTAAAATTTAAAAGCCAGGTTAGTGACGCGTGATCTGTTCTAATGAGGAAATGGCTGCCTTGCAGGTAAGGGCGAAAATGGCGAACCGCTTTGACCACCGCTAACAGCTCGCGCCGAGTCACGCAATAGTTGCGTTCTGCCCTGCTCAGCGCGCTACTGTAGTAGGCCACCGCTCGTTCCCCGTCTGGTCCCACCTGGGAGAGCACGGCCCCGACTCCGACATTGCTAGCATCCGTGTCGACGATGAATGGTCGCGCGACGTCCGGATATGCTAGAATGGGAGCCGCCGTTAGGGCGTCTCTCAACTGATCAAAAGCATTCTGGCAGTCCCCTGTCCACTCGAACGGTTGACCTTTATTGGTCAAGCGATGAAGCGGACTAGCCAGGGTGGCGAAACTCAAGACAAAGCGTCTATAGTACGACACTAGCCCCAAGAAGCTCCGCAGCTCACCCACATTGCTAGGCGTCGGCCATTCCCGCACAGAAGCCACCTTAGCTGGGTCAGTGGCTACACCCTGCTCACTAACGACGTGCCCCAAGAAAGCTGTCTCCCTCCGGAGCAGCTGACACTTCTTGGGATTGAGCCGTAACCCAGCCCGGCCAATCTCAGTAAGCACGTTGTTTAGATGAGCGAGGGCTTGCTCGAAGTCGCTGGCGTGTACTAGGAGGTCGTCCAAGTACACGACACAGGAACTCCGCGGGACGGACGACAGCACCCGCTCCATCAGTCGCTCAAAAGTGGCAGGGGCGTTACAGAGCCCGAACGGCATGACCCGGAACTGCCACAACCCTTGCCCTATGGTGAAAGCTGATTTTGCCCTCGCTTCCGGGGACAGCCTCACCTGCCAATAGCCACTGCGGAGGTCCAGCGAGCTGAACCAACTGGACCCCGCGATATGGTCTAAGGCCTCGTCAATGCGGGGAAGTGGATAGGCGTCTTTCTTTGTGATCTGATTGAGACGCCTATAATCTACACAAAAACGCCACTCCCCGTCCTTTTTTTTAACCAGGACAGCAGGGGCCGCCCATGGGCTTTCAGAAGGCTCGATAATGCCCGCAGCTGCCATCTCCCTTATCTTGTCCTCCGCCACCTCTCGCTTGGCTAGAGACAGCCTGTGCGGACGTAACCGAATGGGCACAGCCGAACCAGTATCAATCTGGTGTTGAACCAGTTCGGTCTGTGTGCATTCTTCGTCCCGCACAGCGAATAGGTGAGTGTAACGGACAAGCAGGGCTTTAAGCTGCTGGCTCTGCTGCGGTGTGAGCCCTTTGCTGCTGCGCGTCCATAATGCTAGGACGGCTTGCAGCACCTCCGCAGAGGGCTGGGTAGCTGAGGCTAGCCCGCCCGTCTGCGGTGGTACTGTAACCTGAGGTGGTACCACGGTAACAAGCGGCGAATCAGCGGTGGTCATAGCAAGCACAGAACTGGGGCGACAGTGTTTGGGGGGCACCCCAGAGCATTTAGTTCGGCGGGCTGCTTTTAATTCACAATTTGATCGGAGGCCCAGCGTTTCGGTACCAATAGTTATAGTTTCGGCTATCACATTTATGCTAGCTCCCCACAAGGCTAATAAATCTAAACCGATAATGCATGCATCTTTTATATCTGCTAACCAAAACTCGTGTTTCGCTCGCTGGGCTCCTGCACACACTTGTAATTGTTTGCTACCACGCATGCCCATCTTCTGCCCAGTGACGGAGGTTAGCTGGGTAGAGGTAGGGGTCCATGCACCCGAAAGCAGCCCGCTAGTACCCCGAAGTACCCCCGGCCTTACCAGGGAAATAGTGGCTCCGGTGTTGACCAGCGCCCAGCAGGCTTGTCCGTCCAAACTGCAAGGCAAGTACAGTCCGGTCTTCGTTCCCAGCCTGCCAACACGGGGCTCGGTCCCGTGGACCTGTTCCTCTGCTCTGAAAAGAGCATCAAGCGGAACTTTTGCTCTTGGAATTTTCGCTAGGATGGGCAGGCTGGGCGCGCGAACGCTGGTTTGGGCCCGGGCCTGGTTGAGGAGGGGCGTTGCATGGGACGGTGGTCTCCTCACTGAGCCGTCCCGTTGTCGTTTCCCGCCGGCTGTGGGGCTCTCGCTTTTGGTGCAGGGGCGGTACAGTCGCGGGCGAAATGCCCCGGTTCGTCGCACCGGAAGCAGCGTCGCTCCCGTTCCTGTCGCTGTCGCGGTCGAGCTGGGTTCCGCTGGACCCATCTCACCTCCTCGCCGTCCTCGCAGTCGGCAGCTCGGACCCGGGGCTTGTTAGCCGTGGTCCCGTTGGGTGTGGTGCCCAGAATGAGCTCCAGTCGCTCGGCCTCGTGAAGCGCTGCGTCCAGGGACGCTGGTTTGGCGATGCGGACCTGTTGTTGTAGGCGCTCCGGAGTGAGGGCCTGCATGAAGGTCTGGCAGGCTAGCTCCTGCTGGCCTGCGTTGTCGAGTTGGGGGTAGCCGCGGCGAGCTAACAGCCTGATGTCGGCGGCGAGGACGCTGAGGCTCTCTGCTCCGGTCCGCCGTCGCGTAGTTAGCTTCTCCCGGCTCACCTCTAGGAATTGCCGCTGTCCGAACCGGCGCTCCAGCGCTGTCATCAGTGCCGGCAACGTCAGTGGTTCGGCGCTGTCCAGGTCTAACAGCACCTGGCAGGCCTCGCCCTCCAGGGCTAACGCTAAGTGGGTGGCTGTCTGGCTCTCGTCCCAGCCGTTGTAGCTAGCCGCGAATCGTACCTGGCTTTGGTACGACTCTAGCTCACCCTTTCCCGTGTAGCGGGGTAGCTTGATCACCGCCTTGAACGGTGGGGTCGGTCGCTGCACCAGCACCGCCGTTTGGTTCGGCCTGGAAGCAGGGGCGTCCTCGTTGGCTTCCAGCCGACCTACTTGCGCTCCGTTTCCGGCCGCGGGGTCAGCCACCAGCGCGTGCACCTCCGCCTGGTCTCCAATGGGCATCCCTCGCTCCGGTCTTGCTGCGCTGGCTCCTTCGGGGAGCCCCCCGGGTCTACTCTTGGGCCGCTTTGCAGATGCTCCTGCCATAATGTCCATCTGTTCTGTCACCTCCCGTTCCAATGCGCGGATCTGTTCCCAGATCATCCCGCTTCTGACACCATTGTGGCGAGCCATGGAGTTGGAGTCAGGTTTTCAGTTTGGATTAGTTTATTGACAAGAGCGCAATCTTCGTACAACTTCACTTCATAAATTACAAGCAGAAATAGACAACGCGCGCTGAACTGTAGCCAGCTTTATAGCCTGGCTTATGCAAATGAGCTTGCTAACAAGGGCGACCTCTAATAGGTGCCCTGCAGCTCACCTTAACCAATCACACTTAATCACCTCGGTCACACTCAAAACAATCGTTGGCCCCGCTCTAACATTCTTAGAGCGGACCTGGTTGAGCTCATGCTGCCACATTTAGCGGGACTTTATACAGTTTGTTTATCACAGCAGTCGCCGTTCTGGCGGGAGGTTATATTCAAATGCTAACCGCCAATGTTACTGTACACACGTCAGTGCATTTGAACACGCTCTGGTACTGCAGCTACATCACCCATCACTCGTACACGGGTCTGCACAGCATAAGCATACACACACAACGATTCTATGTACACAATTATTTACATCACTCGTAATCGCCCCGGATCGCCACAATATCATAACAGTGTCACCAACTGGTCTTCGGTCATCACAGTAACTTCCAGAACCGTCTGTGTAATAATCTAAGTGATCGTATAGTTTTCTAATTAAATGAATAAAACCTTATATATTTATAACCTTGATACATCGTTTGTAAAAGTAAGAAATAATCAATCAAACTAAACAGCGCCATTTGGTGGCGACAGAAAAACATGACGTACTTTCCATCAAATGGCTAATAACTAGCTGCAATTAACACGAGGTATATTCTACCCTAGTGCGACAAGCTCTCACCTGCAAATGCGTTCAGCACAGTGGCGGGCCGTCAGGGCCAGCAAGGCCTTCTCTGCTGGCCTAAACATCATCAGAATATAAATTTAATTTTGATATATTTTTTCCACAAATATGTATTAAATTATTCCCCATAGTCTATTCTCTTCATTTCATAGCTTTCCTCTTGGTTGCGCTGCTTCCAGCCTCAGATCGAGATTTGGAGGGCTGGCCTTTATGTTAGAGCTTTTATCCAATCATATTTCAGCCATAATGTGTTGCCAGGGTCCAAGAAATCTGCCCTTAGGCCTTCAGAATCGACAGTGCGGGCGCCTGTAGCTTAAAGTGAACCGAAACAAGCCTGTGGTGTTAACCAATCAGATTTCGAGTTGGCGACACCGGGGCCAGCTAGCAGGCGTACGATAACGTCAGCACGTGCACGTCTTTTGATTGGATACGCACTATTGAGGCAGAGCTATGCAGACAGCTAGCAAACTGAACGTGAGCTCATTTGTGTAGATTTCTACAAGCTGTTTTTTTTTCAACCCGCAATGGCTGAAGGAGGAGAAGAGATCGATTTGGTCGCAGATATAATTACAACATCATTTTCAAGACGAACCTTTCAAGAAAAGCTAGACATCGTCAGAAGAGAACGGCCAACCCCGACGATAGCGAGCCGACACTAGCGAGTCAAAGTGGACATTCAAGGCTAGGAATACACTTTCACCACTGTCGCAAATATATCCTCATGAACAAATGCAAATTATTTGTTTGTTTTCTTTTATTTTCAGTGAATAGTTTATGTGTCTTTATCGCCACGTTTCTTAAATGAAACTGCTTTGGGTGCGACAATGCGCTGTTTAGTGAACAGACTTGTTAAAGCTCACATACTTTTGGTGGACTTAATAAAACTTTGTAGACTAATCCCTTAAAAGCGCCTTTTATTTTAAAGTTTTGACAGTATCCAAGCGATCTTAAAGCTGGTAGTTTAACACTCTTAATTGTAAATGCGGATTTATTGATTATAAATGCTTCGGAAATATGAATATAACTGTTGTACTTGACTATGTTAAGGTGATGCAACGCCCGGTTATACTGCGTTTCTGTCTAAATGTATAGTTTCTAGAGCCATGGCGTCATAATGATGGTATTAAGAGGTGGAAGGCCACTGAAGGCCTAGGTGTGAAATGCACGGCCCGCCACTGGTTCAGCATAATATCATAACAGTGTCACCGACTGGTCTTCGGTCATCTATAAAAATATAAACACAATTTAGTCTATAAAAGAATATCTCAATATTATTCCAAGAGACGAGCGGAACTTCAACTCACCACAGTAACTTCTAGAACAGTCTGTGGCTAAATTTAGTTTCTCAGTTAATCTATAGGTTTCCTACAACCAGTAGATGGCACTGTTGAACACATCCCTGAGACTAACATTTTCAGCAGGAATTTCATAAACAATCTATTCATTTGCAACCTGTTACATACACCCCCCTGAAATTCTGCTAAATATGGGAAGTGCTGTGTTCAAAACAGAAAGCAGACAAAAACAAAGAGGTAGTATACCTGTACAAAACATTGTGGTTACTGCCCTGGAAACAACACATACGTGTGAGTTTAAAACTCTCCCGAAAGGAGTATGTTAAGAAAAGAGATAGCCAACCTCCTGACTAAACATAGACTCAAAGATGCCTGTTACACCTCTGAAATGTAAACATAGTTCCTGTAGCTTAAGGTGCTCAAATCTAAACACACCCAAACACTCCACAGTTGAGTACTCACACAACCCTGAGCTTAGACTGCAATTGAATCTCTAATAAACTGAAATAAAAAACTAACAACAGATGTGGACCCTTCGACCACTTGGTTATTCATCTCACAAATAAGACGTCTGGGAGGTCTAATAGTCCTACAAACCCTGAGACCATACGGACTAGGCTGTATGCAAGTCACCTGTGTTTGTGGGTCTGGAATGTCAATGTCTGGGGTGTCATTGTCTGGAGTGGCTGTGTGTGGCTGGTGTTGCTCAGCTAAATGAACTGTGTTGCACTGTGGTGGGCCTGCACTATCAACTGTAGATCGAACACTATCTTGGACAGTGGCTGAATCACTAGTGACACTGGATGCTATGTGAGAGTGAGAGTCAGATCTATCAGCCTCAGTCAGCCCGTCAAGTGAGCCACCATCTCCCTCTGGATGGGCTTCGTCACCGCCTCTTGACCGCATCAGCCAGTTGGACTGTACGGGCATCAGTGTCTTCCACCACGTCAGGAACATCTGGGCACAGATCACTTCCACATGTAAAAGCATCACAGTCTGAGTGTGTAGGCTCATCCATGTCTCTCTCACAGGGCAAGAAGCTAACAGGGAGCAGGAGATTCCTGTGGACGACTCACTCTCTGCCTGTTAGAGCATCTTTAATTTTGTAGACGTTGATGTCAGGCTTAACTGACATGACCTCATATGGGATTGACTCCCAAATGTCTGCAACTTTACGTTTCCCTCGTTCACCTCTGTTGGCAAGCAACACTCTGTCTCCAACGACCAGGGGTGAACCTTTGACCCTGTGGTTGTAAAGCTTGGCATGGCGAGTCTGTTCCTTGAGACTGTTTCTCTGCACATCTGGGCAGCCTCATGTAGATCTCTCTTCAAGTGAGACACAAAATCCAGATGGCTGACAACAGTTTCATTGTTGATGGCATGCTGAAACATGACGTCGACGGGAAGACGAGGGATTCTCCCAAACACAAGATAGAACGGTGCAAATCCTGTGGTCTCATGTTCGGTGCAGTTGTAGCAGAAAGTCAGCAGCTGCAGCATTTGTGGCCACTTCGCTTTGGACTGAGGGGGAAGAGATCTGATCATATTCCCAAGAGTTCTATTAAATCGCTCTGTAACACCATTTCCCATGGGGTGGTATGGAGTTGTATGGGACTTTTGTACTCCAGCCATCTCCAGAAGTTCCTTAATGAGCTTGGCCCCTTGGTCTGAATGAATTCGTCTTGGGAAGCCATAGATGAGAAAGAAGTCATTCCAGAGACGACGGGCGACTTGTTTGGCAGTTTGATTCTTGCACGGGAAGGCGTGCGCCATCTTGGAGAAATGATCAGTCACAACAAGTACATCTACCGACCTGTTTCCTTGCTCTGCAGTCCAAAAGTCTATACAGACTAGCTCCATAGGCTCTGAGGTGACTATGTTCTTGAGTGGCGCACGGCTGTGTGGCTCAGGTGTTTTCCCTACTATGCAGCGGTGACAGGACTGAACATAGTTCACAACATCACGTTCCATGCCATTCCAGAAGAACCTTTGCGTCATCAGGGACAGAGTGCGAGACTGACCCTGGTGACCTGCCGCATCATGGAGACCATGGAGGACTTTCTCTTTCAGGGAGTCGGGCACTACGAACTGGAAGACCTTCTCGTTCATGTGGTGGTCTCTCTTTGTCTTGTACAGCATGCCATTCCTTATAGTGAGTTTATTCCAGTGTTTCAGCAGTTTGATGACGCCACGCGACTCAACAGCTCTCTCACGCTTGGTAGGTCTCTTGTGTCTCTGAACATAGTACATAGCCCTGCTTATTGTACTGTCATGCTCTTGTAGACTGACTAGTTTGCTCTGTGGGAAAGCAGTGGTCTGGTCTTCTTTCTGCAGAAGATTGATAACAGCATCTGTCCCCATCACTTGACTCACACCTCCCGTGCGCTGTGCATCCAGGACGGCAGCGATCTCCTCCGATGTGACTGAGCTCCCTTGCTCTGGCTCGTTCATCGTGTCACCCCCTTGGTCGGCAACAGCTTGGCAGTTGTTGGAGACCCTGACTGCATCTTGCACCGTCGCATCACTCACGCCGTTGACTTGATCCAACAGTGAGGTATATAGCTCGGTCACAAGATGATGACTCATGCACGATTGGACGAACGGCTCACGACTCAATGCATCAGCTACGATGTTCTTTGGGCCAGGGATGTACTTTAAGTCAAAGTCGTATGCAGCGAGCTTTGCCACCCACCGTTGTTCACACGCATCAAGTCTGGGTTTGGTTAGGATGTAGGTCAAGGGGTTATTGTCAGTCCAAGTAGTGAAATGTCTGCCCTTCAGCCAGTGGCTGAATTTGTCACATACAGCCCATTTCAAGGCAAGGAATTCAAGCCGGTGTGCAGGGTAGTTCAGTTGGGAGCGGGAGAGGGTCCTACTCGCAAAGGCGACTGGTCTGGCTACTTTTCCACCAGGTGGCAACTGTGACAGGACTGCTCCAATCCCATCGAAAGAAGCGTCGACTGCCAAAATGAATGGGGCATTGCAATCTGGGTGGGCTAGAGTGACACTTGTCATGAGGTCATGCTTTAGCGTGTCAAACGCTGTCTCACACTCGTCGGACCAGTCAGATGGCGACAGCTTCATGTGTCCTCCTTTCTTAACAGGTTTGCGGCCTCTTTTTGCTTTGGGCTTTGCACCGGGTTCAGCAGTGAGCCTGAACAATCTGTAATACATCACCATTCCAAGAAATGATCTTATCTTCTTTGGGCATGGCGTTCTCCCATCAGATTCCATGAGGTCGGAGACTTGGACGTCATTTATGGCTCTTACTTTCTCTGGGTCTGTTTGAACACCACTCTCACTGATGAAGTGTCCAATGAATTTCACAGATCTTCTAAGGAAGAAACATTTTTTGGGTGCGAGCTTAAGGTTGTGTTCTTTGAGGCGGACGAACACCATCTGCAGCTGTTGGAGTGCAACTTCCTCTGCAGGCGCGAACACCATGAGGTCGTCAAGGTAGCATAATAGGCTTGTGAAATTCTCATCACCGAATATGGACATCATCATCCTCATGAATGTAGCCGGACTATTACATAGGCCTTGAGGCAAGCGATTATATTCATGAAGCCCGAAGGGTGACGTGAATGCTGTGTACTTCTTGTCGTCAGGGTGCAAGGGGACGTTGTAGAAGCCAGATGTCAAATCCATTGTGGAGAAGAAAGCATTTACAGCCAGCCAAAGCATCAGCCTGATGGGGCAGCGGGTAGGCATCTTTCACCGTTCTTGCGTTAAGCCATCTGAAGTCAGTGCAGATCCTTAGGTCTCCGTTGCGCTTCCATACTAGAACGAGTGGAGATGCGTACTCGCTGTGTGACTCCCGAATAATGCCTCTTTCTTCCATCTCATTCAGAGTTGTTCTCAGCTTGTCATACTGACTTGGTGGTATGCGTCTGTAGGGCAGACGGAATGGCTTGTTATCAACAAGGTGGATGCGATGCACAAAGTCTGTAGTCTCACCACAGTCCATCTTGTGTCGAGAGAAGATCGACTCATATTGCTCAATGAGATGAAGTAACTTGTCTCTCCACAGCGGCGACACTTCACATGATTTAAGGTCAAGGTCCTGTAATCCCAGAGTCTCTAGTGCCTGCATCATTTCCTCTTCAGACCTTGGCTGCACATCTCCGCTCTGTACACATTGCATGTTGCACTTGACTTCATCCGCCTTGGGTAAGTCCTCTATTGCAATACAGGGAGACACATCTGCAATCTTGGCATTCCTTCTCAACACCACAGGTTTGTTCGTAGGATTGATGACTTTAACAGGCACCCATCGATCTCCCCACAGCGGAGTCACGACTCTCCCAACGAGTATCTGTGTCGGTCTGGCTTTAGACTGAGTTGGCTCGACGATCACTATATGGCCTGCTGACATCACTGCTGACTCCGGTAACTTGCCCCAGACAATGTGCTCGCTCTGTGGTTCCAGCGTCACGCAGCTCCGAACCTTCACTGTCCCCACCCTATCTGGAATGGAGTCGCCTCTCCACCGCTCTGTGTTGGAAAGCAGTGACAGAAACTGGCAGTGTTCGTCGCTCTGGCCATTGCTGGGTGTGGAAACCAGTCTCCAGTAGTCGTCAGTGCTTTTTAGTTGGGTCATTACATGTTTAATGGCGTTGCTGCCAAGAATCAAATCTTCTGTCTGGCCTGGCACAACCATTGATGGAATGATCATCCTGCATCCGTAAACTGTGACATCCAGGTCATACATGTTTTCAGGGGAAACGCGGTGACCACCGCAGCCTATGATAACATACTTGCTAGCTGTGCTACTTCTCGTGTCAGGGCAGTGTTGTATTAGGGACTCTAAAGCAGCTTCACTGATTGTACATGCCATTGACCCGCTGTCTAACAATGCTTTGAAAGTAGGACCATTCTGTACTGGCACAGGTGTGTAGAACAGACTAGCAGTCTCTGGTAGTCTTTGGGAGCCTTGAAAGATCAGTGTCTTGGATGGGGGTATTGTGCTGCTGTACAATTCATAGAGAGGCACACGATCTTGTGTTTCAGGGGTTCCATCACAGGTGGGAGATTCATTCTGTTGGTCTGCACTGTCCTCCCCTGGGCGCAGACCCGTCAGTTTTCCTGATGCTCTGGGACAGCTCTCCTCGCAGGGCAGTCGCGGCGTGCATGGCCTGTAGCGTGGCACTGGAAACACAGTCCCTTCTCCCGGCAGTGAGAAAGAGCAGAGTGAGTGATGTCTCTGCAAATAATGCATGGCTTGTCATTAAAACCCTCTATTTGGCCTGGGGATCGCCTGGGTGGAGCTCGCCTCCTTGTTCCACGCAGCATTACTTTCTCCAACACATCCACCACCTCTGCCAAACTGACATACTGTGAGTTTTGCATCTGCAGCGGCTCCTGTTTGCTGTGGGCAGGTACTGGACTCTGGCTCACTTTCTTCTCAGTGTGCACTGGAGTAGTATTTTTGCAGCGCATCTCGCTATGGTACACCTCTAGAACTTCATATGCTGACCACCTGTCAATGGTTTTAGATCTGAAGGTGAGAGCAAGGTCTTTGCCTGGACAGTTTCTAATAAACATGCGAGCTACCTCCGTTTCAGGATTATCCAATGTTTTGCCCTGCGCTTTCAAGCAGTCAGTGGCGACATCAGCTGCTCTGTTTAGCCTCAGCCAGTAGTCATACAGGTCTTCATTGTCCTTAGGCAGAGTTGAGTAAAAGTCAGCCAAGGGAACAGTGGAGTACTTGGTACAGCTGAAGTGCATCCTGAGGAGACCATAAATCATGTCAGGATTGACATGAATGTCAATGTTGCTGTTTCGAATGCCAAACTTAACAATGTCTTTAGCTTTTCCCCTCAGATGCACAAGCATTTCCTCAGCTTGCTCTTCCACTCTCACGTTACTCTTCCTAATGAAGGTTCTCATCAGATCTTCCCACTCATGCACTGTGACTGTATCTGAGCCATCACCTCTAAAGGCTGGTGGTTCCTTCACCTTTCTCTGCGTGATGATCTGGACCTGGGATAGATCTGTCACCTGACTAGGCTTATGCACAGGACTCACTACTCCTCGTGTGGCAGTAAAGCTTGGAGCTGCTGAGTTGAGCGGTTGCACGGTAGAGACAGCGGCTGCAGGACTGAGTGACTGTATGCGAGTCATGATGCTGTCAGCTAACTGTTGACCTATCTCTTGTACAATAGAGCTCATCTGGTTAACTAACACAGAGGTGTCATGTGCAGGATTTGGTGTAGATGTGCTGGGGACCTGCGGTATAGATGGGTTATCATAATGGTCAGCTGTAATGGGGGCACTATCTATGTTCACTAATGAGGGCATACCAACACCTTGAGTAGGGCTATCAACTGAAAAAGGGATGGGAAGAAACATCCCCCTGCCTCTACCAATACTACTGGGTGTAGCAAACCTCAAGTGGTTACCCGGAGTAGACATTTTAGTTTAAAATCTTTGTTTTGATTCAACCTTAATACACAAATGTCAAATTAGCACACTACTCCCCTAAAAAGTAAGAAATAATCAACATATAAATCAAAATAAAATAACCAATAACCAACTTATGGTATGTGACAAATTACTATTGTCAGTGGCTACACAAAACTGTTATGACACGACACTCTTATGACACTCTACTGCTGTGGACTCATAAATACTGTGGATTGTACAGCTCCTGTAGCGATGTAGCAGGCGGGACGGTCATCGGTTCGACGAAGAGGTTGATTGAACATCCGGGTCACGGCACCAATGTAACCCGTGTGTTACCCGTCTCGCCAATGACCACACGACACAGGAGGGTGTAGACGATATTGCTGTTTCTCTGCAAATGCGTTCAGCATAATATCATAACAGTGTCACCGACTGGTCTTCGGTCATCACAGTAACTTCCAGAACCGTCTGTGTAATAATCTAAGTGATCGTATAGTTTTCTAATTAAATTAATAAAACCTTATATATTTATAACCTTGATACATCGTTTGTAAAAGTAAGAAATAATCAATCAAACTAAACAGCGCCATTTGGTGGCGACAGAAAAACATGATGTACTTTCCATCAAATGGCTAATAACTAGCTGCAATTAACACGAGGTATATTCTACCCTAGTGCGACAAGCTCTCACCTGCAAATGCGTTCAGCATAATATCATAACAGTGTCACCGACTGGTCTTCGGTCATCTATAAAAATATAAACACAATTTAGTCTATAAAAGAATATCTCAATATTATTCCAAGAGACGAGCGGAACTTCAACTCACCACAGTAACTTCCAGAACAGTCTGTGGCTAAATTCCGTTTCTCGGTTAATCTATAGGTTTCCTACAACCAGTAGATGGCACTGTTGAACACATCCCTGAGACTAACATTTTCAGCAGGAATTTCATCATAAACAATCTATTAATATATATAATATACCTGTTACATGTGCATCAAAAATCAATGTTAGTAACAGATCAAACCGCCAACTTAGTACATGGCAACACAACACCTTAACCACTAAGCTACAGAAATTGTCACAGTTTGTATGGTAGGTAGATTTTGAGCTTTGATAGTGTACTTAGCGGATGGCATATTTGTAACTCTAAAGCGCCAGCACGTGGCTTGATTGGGTTAAAACTGCAGAGCTCAAGTCTTCATCTAACTCTCAATCAACCCACCAAGTTTCAGAACTTTATGTCAAACGGTTTTAGAATTATTAGCATTTTTGTGATAAGCCACACCCAATGCAAAATTAATTGGCTTCTCATTCGGTAAAATTTTCTAGGAGGAGTAGCATTTTTAGTGTTTTACAAAAATTGCTAATTAAAGGAAAATCCAAGATTTTTTAAGGCTAGAAATATATTTCCTTAACTTTTCCTTTTGAAAAAGTAAGCATTTTCTCCTAGAAACGATGGCACCGATTAGTCTAAAAAAGCTTCATAATTATGTTATTATTAGTTGGATGTGTCCTCCAGATATTAAACGTGACGTTGGCTAGCCTATGCTATTATCACTTTGTTGTTAGCCGTAGCCTACGTTCACATTCTCACTGCTGAAGTATTCCTGCTCTGGCATAGCCTCACTATAGAAAGCTTTTGTGATCAGACAGAAATTAAATCAGTCACAACACAGCTGAATTTAACGTTAGACTGATTTTTTAAAAAGCAACCGTGTTACAAAGTAGTTTATTCGCTGGTTATCATGTTAGTTGTCTTTTGACAATGCAAGGTAGAATTCTCCAGCTAATGGTAACTGATTATGGTAGTCTAGTTTTCTTCATGAAAAAGTTTGTTAGTTTTTGTGCAAATTAGGCTCAACATTTCCTTTCCTTCAGCCTCTCAGCTGTTCTGCCGGACTCCCATAGGCTAGCCTACAGATTGCTAATTTATTTATTTTTTGCCATGACCGACAGATTTCAGATTTATTTTTTCATTAGTCTATTTCTCTCATTGTCCTCTTTACTGCTATTTACTGCATATTTCCTTTCGCATTATTCACTTTTTTGTGGATGTTACAACTGGATTTAATTTACTTCTCAAAAGTGTAAGATGAGATAACGTTACACTACCTAACGTTACGATGCTTACAATATAATTTTACAACCGTAAATCTGTTTCAATGCGGAAAATACCTTACCGTTTCCCCTTACCTGAGTAAAACAGTTGAGGGAGTATATGCAACACCCTTAGGTAATTTCCTTAGCTAAGGGGAAATCATCTCTTAAGTGAATCTCTTCAGGGTAAAATTTAAGGTGTTTTATGCAACTAGGCTCAGGTGTTCAATCTGCGTCATAATATACAGGATCCAAGAGTTTGGCAATCCCAACGAGCCTGCCAAGTTTGGTGATTCTAGGCCAAACCAGCTCACAGGAATTTTAGGTGAAAGGGGAGAAAAAATTATAAAAAATATAAAAAAGAATCCGAACAAAAACAATAGGGGACCGAGCAGCGTAATTGGCCATTCAGTGTGTATGAATGGGAACACTTGCATTGACATGGCATGCTGTTACACGGACCTTTAATGTAAAGCAATTACACACATTAATCTCTTGTTTGTTGGAATGAGAGACACACAGAATAAGTAGAAGTTTTTGAAATTGTATTGAATGTATTTTTCCTCTCTGTCATTTACACTTTAAACAAAGGAAACCTTTAAAACTTGATGTCTCTGAGAACATTTCTTAAGGGCCTGGCACTACCTCCTCTTTCCAGCACATTTTAAAAATCAACACACACTATCTCTCTCCCTCTCACACTCCTCCCTCTCCTTCTTCCTCTCTGCTCTGTTCCTCTCCCGCTCTGCTCTGTTCCTCTCCCGCTCTGCTCTGTTCCTTCTTCCTCTCTGCTCTGTTCCTCTCCCGCTCTGCTCTGTTCCTTCTTCCTCTCTGCTCTGTTCCTCTCCCGCTCTGCTCTGTTCCTTCTTCCTCTCTGCTCTGTTCCTCTCCCTCTCTGCTCTGTTCCTCTCCCGCTCTGCTCTGTTCCTCTCCCTCTCTGCTCTGTTCCTTCTTCCTCTCTGCTCTGTTCCTCTCCCGCTCCCCTCGCTCTCTCTCTCTCTTTTTCCCTCTCTCTCTCTGGGTATTTTTATCCAGGGGATTTGATTAAAGGCTGATTTAGTGCTATCTGCTATCTCTCCCTCCCCCAGCCCATTCTCTAGATGAGATCATAACCTGCCCTCCCATTGGCTGAGAGAGGAGAGTTATGGGAGGAACAGGACACTGGCGCATGCCCCACCACCTCGTGCACACACATACGCACACACCAGCGTCCCAGCACCCACCCCCTCACCTAAACCTGTCTTTCCCCACACATAAACACACACACACATACACAGACACAAGCACTAACACACACACCAATGCGCTCGCACACACATAAACACAAACATACGCACACACAAACACACGCACACACCAATACGCTCGCACACACATAAACACACAGACACACGCACTAACACACACAAACACAAATGCTGTGGAGACCTAGGCTTCAGAAGAGCTTGTAAATAATAATATTAGTAGCATTGAAAATCAATGGGACATTTAATCCTGAATCCAGCCGAATGTTTCCCATTGCAGGGCTGTTGTCAGACAGAAGTGCACATTCTGTCCTTGCTCTAGTTCTGCCTTAACAAAGAAGAACAACAGAACACACACACACAAATACACTCAAAAATAAAGGTACAGTGGAGTTACATTTTTCTTCTTTACGGAACAAATATCCCAAGTGTACCTTGAAAGTACAATAATGTTCTATTTGGGTACTAATAGTACTTACAAGCTAAAATGGTACAAGTGAATTATGTATTGCAGGCAAGGAGTAAAATTGTATGTACCTATAGGGTACCACCCCAGTGACAAGCATTTGTACCTTTTAGGCAGTTTTTGTACCTTTTTTTCTGAGTGCGCACACACTCAACCAATACACTTTTTTTTAGAACATAATTTTATCCTCCTTTTTTAAAAACAAAAACCTTTTATCCCAGTTGGCTGCACTCATTCATTTTTGCAGGCCGGTTCCATCTCTGCCACCTCTTCTGTACATTTGTGAGATAGGAGATAAGCATCCGCTGCCAGCCGCCAGCCCTTATCACTTTGCAGTCCACCCAGATGAGCTGCTCAGTCTCTGCGCTGGTAGACTGTGTTTTCGCAGATTGTGAGGGTCAAATCAACCTGTGGGTTTGCGACTGTGAAAGTGAGGTTGGAACATGTGCCGCCCTGTGGAACTCCCGGCCACATCCATAAGGATTACGCGTCACAGTCTGGAGATCAGCACTGTCTATGGAGGCCTCTCTGGGGGATTCCTTCCCTCATCTCTGGGGGGACCTCTAGAGGCACACCCCCTCTACCTCTGTTTCAGGTGCCTTTGGATCATTTTTCTATACGGTCGAGATTCGAGATTTTTAAAATTTGTTTACATGAGGGACGTTTATATGAGAGGTCCTGTGCATGCTGGCTTTTATTGCAACCAATTTGTGACTCAATTAAGGTTGTTGAAAACATGCACCTCCATTTTGCACAAATGGATCAGTACAAGTGATCAGTGGTCCACACTTTCGGCAATTAGGAGCCCACTGATTCACTGATTTCACCTGTTGGTCTGTAATTTGAACAATGGAAAAATGTAACCACTTTCCAAAGGCTTTGTTTTGCCATGGAACACATCACAGAAAACATTAGATGATTAGATCAATTAAAATTTATGGGATACGAATATGAAACATTTATCCTCATTTGCATAGCTATTTCTGACATAAAGTAGTCTTAAGAGAATAAATGCTTCAATAGTCATCAGAAGTATTTAAGAACAAGTAACAGCGTGTAATTATTGCTGGAAGGAAAAACAGCACAAATGAGGGGGAGTTCCAAAACCTCTGGTTCATATTACTAATTAATTAATTTATGTGTACGTCTTGCTGTGGTGAGCCTGGGTTTGGGACAACAGGTTTTTCTTTTGGATACATCTGATTGAAAAGAAGATTCTGGCTGATTCATTGTGCTCTCAGCTGAGGCAAAATCAATGTGCTGCCATGGCAACCGCCCCCTCTGAATTCCATTGCTACCGTCTGGTTTTAAATCCTTCACCGCCAGCCGGGACTCTAATTGTCTGGGCCAAAGCCCCTCCTTCTCAGAAAGACGGGATGGACACGGCCAATCAGATGGAGACCTGGCCACAGGTCAGACAGAGCTGGGAACAGTGATAAGACCACACTTCAGAGGCATTCTGCCCTGAAGTAAATATAGCGCAGTGCAGACTGAGGCTCTATAGTGCATCGCAGACTGAGGCCCTATAGCGGAGCGCAGACTGAGGCTCTATAGTGCATCGCAGACTGAGGCCCTATAGCGCAGTGCAGACTGAGACCCTATAGCGCAGTGCAGACTGAGGCCCTATAGCACAGTGCAGATTGAGGCCCTATTACAGAGCACAGACTGAGACCCTATAGCGCAACGCAGACTGAGGCACTATAACGGAGCGCAGACTGAGGCCCTATAGTGCAGTGCAGACTGAGACCCTATAGTGCAACGCAGACTGAGGCACTATAGCGGAGCGCAGACTGAGGCTCCATAGTGCAGCGCAGACTGAGGCCCTATAGCACAGTGCAGACTGAGGCCCTATAGTGCAGACTGAGGCCCTATAGCGCAGCGCAGACTGAGGCCCTATAGCGCAGCGCAGACTGAGGCCCTATAGCGCGGTGCTCTAACCCAGTTATAAACAACTATGCAGCACGGCTCACCTGGTGGACTGTGGAGTGAAAGCTGCGGCAGCTCCTAGAATTATATGGGACATCGGAGACGTCAGAAGGCCTTCTTGCTTTGATTACTCATGCCAGATTCAGAGAAAGTCAATGCCCTGCTTAAAAAGCAGCTTTCAGATATGTGAGCATAGCTGACAGTGTTGCAAGTTGATTCCCCCTTTTTCTACTTCCAACTCCTATGTTTTCCACCCCTTAATTAAAATGGTCCCAGTCCCCCTGATCCGTAGCTCATTAACACACATTAATTAGTTTCCCTCCCCTCTCGCTGTTCTGGAAACCGTAGGGCATACAGGAGGTGGGGGGTGCTGGACCTGGGTCCAAGATGAGGGGCATTTAATGTATGTGTGCGCACTCTCCCTCCCGCTCTCTTTCTCTCCCTCTCTTTCTCTCTCTCTGTCTCTGTCTAGATTAGATGGGTGCCCCCTGGGACATCCAACGCTTTTCAGAGAGAAAGAGAGAGAGAGGGTTAGACCTGAAAACAGAAAGGCTAGAGGCAGGTTAACATGCAGGGGCAGAGGCTCCTGGGAAACATGAAGTCCCCCACTCTCCTGAGTCAGATTTACAAATACACATCGGCAGAGAAGCCTACTGAACATTCTGACACGCTCCACTTCCTCCCGGAACCCCGAGTCCCAGAATGCACCTCTTCCATCTCAGAGAAATGTGGCCATCTGTCATCTTTGCTCAGGGCTGGCAGCCTGACCTCTCTGTTCCTCACACAGTGTCAACACCGATCAATACTCCCTCTCTCACCCCCCCCATTTTCTCTCTTTCCCTTTCTCTCTTCCTCTCTCCATCTTTCTCTCACACACATTCCAAAAGACACGCACAAACTCACATGCACAAATACAGTCACACACAACAAGGACACACAAATGCTCACACTCACAAGTAAAAACATACAGTCGCATTCACTACATATTGTTGTATTGTTCAAACAGAATATAACTGGCTTTTATATAGTTTGTCCGTTTGTTTTATGAAATAATCTGAAGTTCTGCTTTTGTGTCTTCAGGAAAGAGGCAGATGATTGAAAGGTGAAATCTATCAGGGATGAAAGTGCTGTGTTGAAATGTTACTCTGCTAATTTGCTGAAGGTTAACAGAGATTTTGAGCCACACAAAAACTGTTTCTCTTACAAAGAAAGTTTTTACATACCCCCCCTCCCCGCGCCACTCTGTCTCTAAACAGATTGCAGAGTGTCACTTTATTCTACCTGTTTATTCAAACCCATCTGCTTTCCTCTGTTCTGTGAGCTGTGGGAATTTGGCGCTGAGACAACAGCACAACAGGTAGACACAAACAAGTTCTCACACAAACACATGCACACACACATACACACTAACATGCATGCACACATATACAAACACACTAACATGCATGCACACATATACAAACACACACAAAGACAGTCACATACATACACACTAACACACATACACACACTAACACATGCACATATATACACATGCACGCACACACACACTAACTTACACGTACACACATGCACACTAACGCACAGCCATGCACAAATGCACACACACAGACTAACTCAAAAATCCTTTCAAAAACATACACAAGCGCAAACACACAGTCCTTTTCACTGGAGAATTTGTCTCTATTCACATGTGGGAAAAACAATTTTGCACTGTATCAAAATATGTGTAAAGTGATTTATGTTTGTTTTATTTTTATTGACCCCATTTTGTTCTTAAAGGAACACCAGCTGTACTCATTCCGCAAATTGAGTCATAGAAAACCATAAGAGGACACAAATGATGTGCAAGGGGCCATGCTGTGCTGAACTTAACCTGCAGAGAAGTACCTCTCAGCCTTGGGGGCAGAGCGATGAGACACACCCCATCCTCCACAGCAGCAGGGTGCGCTAAAGTGCTCTTCCATCAGTTTAGAGGGGGCTGCTGGGTGGTTCATCTTGTAAAGGCACTGCGGGGCATCAATAAAATGGTATTCAAAAATTCTACCATTTTTTTTGAAAGAATTGCTTGAATTTATCAAATATAGATATCTATTTTTACCTTTGTTTATCTAATCCCAAACAATGCCAGACAGTAAGAATTGTGAAACCTGGGGTCTGGCAGGGCCAGTGCTGTGCTGGTTTCCCTGTGCTGTGCTGGAGGTGGCTCTCAGAATCTTGAGTCTTTAGCTATGTTTTCAGGGGGCCATATACTCTATGGGCCAGCATAAGGCTAATGTTGCTATTATGAGGACACATCTACTTTGAGTGAAGATACCAGGCCAGCATGTTGAAGTGTGTAATCAGTCACGTGACTTCAGAGAGCAAACAAAGGAAGATTGTTTTGACCTCATGGTCATGAAGATTGACAAAATGTGTTTTTTATTTTATTTTTTAAATCTCTCCACTGAGGTTTGTTTGAGTCAGAGGGAGGGAGGAGATCTGTCAGTATCTGTGAGGTATGGTCACTGGAGAGTAATTGCAGGAACAGCATGTGAGTAAATTAGGGGCATTGGAGGGGGGGGGGGGGGGGTGTTGGGGGAGGGCGAAGGGTTTGTTTGTTGTCTGTTATATCTCAGCTTGGTGTCTAAGGGGCTGATTTACATTCAGAGATAACCTTGAAGGCCGCGCCCACCTCGACTGTCTCTGAGGGGGTTTAAGTCGCCCTCTTCCATTCAGTGAGACTGGTCACTCCTCGGCTGATTGTTGAGAGCTTCCCCTGACAGGGACACCCAAGGGTGGGCTTAGCTCCCATGGGGTCCTCATTGGCCTGGCAAGTCAAACACAAGCAGGGCCCTGTCGAAGGTGGACAAAGTGCTATTTGCCCACATTAAGATTAGTTTCATTGCTGTGTGATTTTTGTTCACTGAACTATACTTTAGTTTAAAAAAACTGACTGCGAGCAATCTATACAATGAGATAAATAAACACATTTATCCGAAAATTTTGTGTAATCTACCATGTCTGTCTTTTGTGCCTTTGTCACAGAGGGTAAGAGTTAATATAGAGAGATTTTAGGGTAACAGATCAAGGGGTATTTCACAAAGCAGGATTACTGACTTGATGGATAACTGCACTAAAAGTAAAACCCGGAACAGCTCTTTTTACTTCAGTCCATGTTCCAGATTTGGGAGGGTTCTGGGTTTTACTCAATGTAGTTATATCGTTAACTCAATAATCCTGCTTTGTGAAATACCCCCCCAGTTAGGTGGAGACAGAGATGTTCTTATAAATAATGAGGCTATAGTGTTTGTCAATTCCTAGGCAAGCAGCATGTGTAAGTGAGACAGGTGACAATCTCTGCTTTGAGATAAACATCTTTATTGGAGTGAACACCATTGTGACTCAGGCTCATTCCCTTCTGGCTACTAAATGCTCTCCAGTGTTAAAACAAGTAAACAAGGTGGCATCACACTCAAAATACCGGCCATCTGTAGAGAACAGTTCTATAGAGTAGCCTAGTTCTCACAGGAAGGGCTCTGTTACTATGGTTACTCATAAATACAGTCTTGAGACAGAGTGAAATATCAAATATGATGTGCATGCTTCTCTGGTCTGTGTTTGAGGTTGTATCCAAAATGGCCAAAATGTATTGTTATTTCTGAGAAAGATTTTTTTTTCCTGTGAAACTGGATCACATATCAAAGTTGCTAATTAATTTGATTAATTTTAAGATATACTCCCAGTTGCTTAATGGGACAGGTGAGGGATAATGCAATGTGATAATACAATTTATTTTGGTATTTCAGAAAGAAATTAACCATAATTTTACCTGTTTGTGGAATGTCGCAGTATTCCAGTGAAAAACTGGTGTAGAACATTGTGATTTTGCTGTTTATCTGAACACCATTAATAAGAAACAGACGACTTAATAATTTTACAGACTCATTCAAAATCTATTTTTTTTACTATGACACAAAAATAAACCAATTGGATCAATAGATTTCAAGTAACATAAATGCTTAAAGTTGTGTTACTAGTTAATTTGACCACACAATGTGCAGATAATTGTTAGGGGAGTGAGTGAGAGTTTGGCCAGAGTCCATCCATGCTGCCAAGATCAAAGCAGGTAAATTGACTAGAATGTACTAGTCTCACAGGACCATTGTAAGCTGATCAGTCGCTATTGATCTCAGCAGTTAACCATACATCAGGTGATTTAATTAACTTGTCTGTAGACCATTGCATAAACCTGCTTGTTTTAATGGTTGGATTTGTCTTCTCATTAAATGCACCATTTCACAAAGACACAATGTTCTGTGCACAAGTTTTTCAAAAAATAAAATTACTGGAATTGATTAATTCATTATTTGAACCCTTAGTGTACGGCAGAATATATACTCCATGATAGGACTTCCAGGAGCGGGGTAGCTAAATCAGGCTTGACCCTGTATCTGATTGGCTGGCAATGCTGGGTATAAAGCGCTGCGGCGAGCCCTGTATAAATCACACAAACTGCAGAGGCACGCGCCAGAGGAGACACGAGATCGTATAACGCAGTGGCAGTTAAGGACCTGCGCGTGAAAAAAAAATTTGTTTCGTGTTTGTTTCACTGAACTGTCGTTTTTGCAACAAATACAAAAGCAAGATGAAGGAGAGGAGAAACACACAGCCTCTGGTGGTGAGATGCAAATTGGTGCTAGTTGGGGATGTTCAATGCGGAAAAACGGCAATGTTGCAAGTATTAGCCAAAGACTGTTACCCAGAGGTATGTATAGCAGTACTGTCTACCATCCTCAGCTTTCACTCCTTTGGAAATTCGTGAAATCATTCTGTATTTACAAGTAATGTGGTGCAGTGTCCAATACCTGTTTTACACATTGGCCAAAGTATATGGAAATAATATATCCTGTTTATTAATGGCCGTTGTATTTATTAGTAATGCTTAGGGGGAAATTGATATGCATTGGCCAGCAGCAGGAGCGTGATTGACAAGTGTTGCATCGTGTGGACTGTATTTGTTACTTTGTTATTTTTATTCTAGTGAATCACCTGAACGCAGCTGTATGCATGTCAGAATCAAGGGGACGTGTTTCTAATTCAATTGTAAAACTATGCATACGTATTTGACAGCACTGTGCAACGGATTTTTTGGTTTTCACATAGCAGAATCATGTTGATGGTAACTGTTCCTACTCTTCAGACATACGTACCAACAGTGTTTGAAAACTACACAGCTAGTCTGGAGCTGGAAGACCAGCGCGTGGAACTGAGTCTATGGGACACATCAGGTGAGAAGTGTTGACCATCATCAGCCTTCAAATGTGTTGCGTATGTTTGCATAGTATAGTAACATTCTGTGTAGAAATGATTCCACGAACGAAGCCGTACAAACCCCTGCAACTAGTCGAAATTTTTTACAACTCTCTAAAGTCCCAGAATTGCCTTTTGATTTTGTTCACAAATAATTCTAAGTTCATGCATTCCACTGTTTGTACGAGACTGAAACCAGAATAGGGTTTATAAAACGTATTTATACGGAAATTGAATAACATTATTTTCTTGAAATAGCATGCGATGGCAATTAAACACTACCACATAAATGCTTTGTATTCCGCATCAACACCCCCCCCATACGACCACCAGTGGCACGGAAATAGAAACAGCTGGACAGGGAAATGCGATTAGGATGTTGAGCAGCGAACAGTCTTTAAAAAAAACTGTTGTAATTTGCTTTGTGCCGTAGTTGCTCAGCTCGCGCGCCTCGGTGGTCTCCAGCTGTGCACGAACAAGAGATCGTGAATGCACGGAGAACATTTCGATTTATTTCCTTGTGGTGCGAATGTAGCTACGGGTACTATTGTACATAACTTAGGGATTCTAGTGGCAGTTTCAGCATGTGATGATGTCTGCAGGGGAACACTGATCCGTGCGCAGTCACACGGACTCTGTGATGTCCTTCTCATCATACGTCTCTTAACGGCGCAATCTGTTTCCTATCCGCGTTTCTAAATTAGTTTGAATTCTATTTGCAAGCGAATCAACGTTTTAAGTGGGCTTGTGTTTTCGAGGGTCACACCCCTAATCATCGCATTAGGCTTTTAGCACGGGCGGTATTTGTATTCCTGTACACGCATTGCGCTGCAATGCTTGAGATTTCGGACACACGCAGTACGAATTTGAAGACCAGACATCTGGCCGGCGTGTTATCAGACTGTCATAATGCAGCACTTTCGACATTTGCTAAAAAACAAAAAGGGTACATTCTAACAATGTATCCGTCCTTTATCGAGAAAAACAAACGCTGGGTCATTTTTATGTCCATCAGTGAATATAATTAGCATATTTCACAGCATATTCTCAGCAGGCTACTAATTGATGGGACAGTTGGACGTTTGCGTCGAATACATTATGCATATTACAAAGACTAACTGCCTTGATCTAGGACTGAATAACACTGAATAAAGGGTGCTTGGTTTGTCGGTGTGCCAGGTCTCTTTAATCTTGTGTGGTGTAACAGGTTGAGCCACTCTTAGTAATAGTCGTAGTGCTTAATATCTGAGTACCATAGGACATTTTTTAAGTTCACTCATTCAGTACCACAAGCATCTTCATAATTCCGACCTCAAAAATAACACACTACATGCCATGGGTAATATAGCAATATATTTTTTTTAAATGTATGTGATACTGATTATTTTTCTTAAATATGAATGTGAGTTTATTGGGCTTGCATTTCATTAAAAAAAAAAAAAAGATAATTCTCACCCTTAGCTCCACCCAACATCATAACCGACCAATGAGAGTAAACTAATAAGGCTGTCTATGACATCTGGGTCTGAGACTGGCCTAATTATTCCAGTGCACCACTGACACACTATTTCAAGCTGCGTGTTCTGTGAGTGATTTAGATGGTAGTGAAATTCAAGGCCTTGGCTAAATTTGTGCCCAGCAGCAGATGCACTGCTGCAGCAACTGGTTTCAATTTCTTTAAGGAAAGGGGGTATTGGAGCATCTCTAACAGCTGTTCTTTGCGGTTTGATAACGACCGGCTCTCTTAAAGTACATAGCTCTGCCCTCCCTCGCTCTCCTGTGAGACCTCCGGGTGTCACCGCACATCTTGAGCTGGCCATAGCCCGTTGAGATTATGGAAGGGATATTGAGGGGATTTGGTTTCGGGTATGAGCTGGCCATAGCCCGTTGAGATTACGGAAGGGATATTGAGGGGATTTGGTTTCGGGTATGAGCTGGCCATAGCCCGTTGAGATTACGGAAGGGATATTGAGGGGATTTGGGCTCGGGTATGAGCTGGCCATAGCCCGTTGAGATTACGGAAGGGATATTGAGGGGATTTGGGCTCGGGTATGAGCTGGCCATAGCCCGTTGAGATTATGGAAGGGATATTGAGGGGATTTGGGCTCAGGTATGAACTAGCCATAGCCCGTTGAGATTACGGAGATGTCGGTGTTGCCGCTGGCTTCTCTGTGTCGTCCGAGAATAAGATGCGTTCAATTATGTTTATCTAGTCTGATGTGTTACATAAATGCTACTGAATGGGGGGAAAACAGTCATATTATAAACCTATGCTACAGGGCTGTACGTTAACTTTTTTTGCACATAGCACTGGTGCTACAGAGGTTGATAGTTTTGTAGCACAGGCCAAAAACTTGTAGCACGAGTATAAAATGTCTCTAAAATCTCTACAACCACAAGTAATGCAGTTCATCAATTAAACAGATATGTGACTGGCAACGGACATGACTGTTGCATACAGGGCACACAAAATCCAAACCTTAACAAGAAATGTTTTCTTTATTTGCCCATAATGGTAAATTGCAGGGACATAACAACTGTATACAAGACATCAATATGTTACACTTCAAATTAGCAGTGCAAATCTCAGTTTAAATGCATATCATCATACAATATTTTTTTTATTTTAAATTGAAAAAGTGTGTAAATCACTAATAAGAAAACAAAAACAACAAACTGTGTGCGTGTGTGTGTGCGCGTGTGTGTACGCGCGCGCACGTGTCACATATCTAGCATGTCTGCTGGCCACTTTTTGTCCCCCACCACAACGAAGTTGTGGAGGGGGACTTTAATTTGGTCCCAGTGTGTGCGTCTGTCTGTCTGTCAGTGTGTCACACGTGTATATACCAGAGCCCACCACCAGAGGGGTGCTATTACAATACATTTCTCCATAGCGAAGTACATTTTGCTTTTTACATAATAACCTATGCTTGATGTCTCCGCATAGTGGCATTTCTACTCAGCAGACCGTTGACTTTCTAAATCCACAGAGTTCAGAGCTTAAGGTGTTTAGTAGCTCTTTGTGGAAAATGTAGAATGTATATGCATTTTCCCATTAAAGGTATACTATGTAGTTTCAGAACACCAGATGGCAATATAGAGCACGTAGGAGATCACGGTCACTCTGATCAAGCTGTCTTAAATTAATAAATGTTGTAAATTGGTTAACAGAGGCTAATCTGTAACGTTAGCTCCATCTATTCTCACACACACGTTAATGTGATGGTTATATAAGACAAAGATTTCCTGGTTTCCCTCGAATTGTCCACCATCAATATGCTAATGAATTAAATGGAGGTGGCCATCAGGTATACTGTGATACAAACGTTCAAGAGAAATTGTAATGACTTAGTTAGTTTTAAAAAAAACGAAAAATACAAACATACTGGTTATGCTAGCCAGCTCGTGTTCGCACCTTTCATTTGGCAGTGATTCCTCGCGTTTGGGGGTTTTGTTTTGCACTTCTCCTACTTTACTTTGATTTAATACGAGAAAATACCTCTTCATTTTGTCGTCATCCCGGTGTCCCAGATAGATAGCTGGCTCGCTCGACTCGCTGAGGAAAAGGGGATTGTTCGCGAGGAATTGTGGGATTTGGTGTTGGATGTATGGACTCTACGCAGACGGGGACATGGTTTTTAATCACACGATAGACTACAACTACCAAAGAGAATATCGAGGCGCATCGATTCACTTCACACAAACCCTCACTTCACACGAAAAATAAAAAATAGTTTTTTTTTCTCACACACAGGCTATCGCACGGGTGCTACTGCAGTAAATGAATTTATCGCACAGACCGATTTTTTCGTAGCACGTGCGACATATGTCGCACTGTACAGCCCTGTGCTAATCCCAGAACTCCCAGCCCTGAATCTGATTGGTTGATGCGACGATGTCAGTCCGGGGGGGGGGGGGGGGGGGGGGATAGTTGGCAGAAGATGAGGAAGAGCTGTGACTCTGCTCTGCAGCCTTCGCCTCTCAACATCACTGTTCTTAATTTGAACCAGAGCAGGTTTTGAACCTTTTGCATAATTTCAGACAGGGCTGCGCTCATTCCTGTGCGGACAAAGCATCGGGGCGTCTCTGCAAACGCCTGCATCACTTGCCTCAGCTGTGCATTTGTGCGTATTAGATGGTTTAGCTCGCGTTTCTGTGTGCGTCACATACTCAAGCTGCGTTTCTGTCTGACTGCTAGGCACAGGGGTATGTAGCAGATTGGTTCAGTCTGTGGTTCTGTGTGTGGATCTCATATCTGTCCCTATAGCGTCACACACGCCTGGGGGAAGAGCAACACGCTATGTGGTGCAGATGGGTTTATATAATGCATTATTTACACACACTTGGGCACGATTGCGCACACACATGCATTTATTTTTCTCACATATACATATAAATACTCTTTTCTCTCTCACAAACATGCAAGTACTTATTTTCTCTTGCACACGCGCACCCACCCTGATGGACGGACGTACACACACACACTCATAGTTTAGACAGGTGTCAGCGGAGTGTTTTAATCAGTCTGGCAGGAAGGATTAGGGCCTCATGTTTCACGTGGAGGAAGTGTTTTATATGTGGGGGGATTAGAAAACGGCCTGGAACTCTGCGCCTGCAGGTGTGAGTCTCAGGTTGAGTGCTTCTTGGGCACTATGAGGAAAAACCCTTTAGCTCAACTGCTTCAGGAAATAACCAGCTCTAGTGTATCCGTTGAGTTCTGTAGTGGCCTGGATTGGTGCTTGTGGGAGTAATAAGGCCTGCTGTGTTGTGTGAAACGTGCACTTTGAGGAATTTGTATCCAAGTAATGCAGCGTAGGATAAATGACAGAAGGGAGGTATGGCAGATGCAAAAAAGCCTTTTGATATTGAACTGCATTTGATATCTAGGATATTATCGCAGGTCATGTGTACTGCGTTGAGCTGCGACATTGAGTTTGTGTGATTCTGTGCCCTAGTCACTGACAGGAAAAAATAAGGAAACCATCATTGTTTTTCTTCACCGAGAATGTGAAGTGAATTTATTAATTTTTTTGTAGAGTAAAGCGCTGGTTGCCAACAGTCGGCCATGTTTAGTACAGGTGAACACCGGCCCTGCATATCTCTGTCTTTTTGTCTCTCTCTCTCTCTCTGTCTGTCTCTCTCTCTCTGTGCTGCATCGCATCACTGATGCCTGAAGGCGCGGGGCTCTCGGGGCGGTGACCGTCGGGCCGCAGATGCAGGCGTGGGCGTGAGGTGCCCGCCGCGTTCTGTGAGAGGGGGATTCCCTGGAGGGACGAGCGCCTGCGCCCACTCAGACTGCCGGGGTTCCCTCACCGGCTGCGCCATCTCTGTGGGGAGGGAGGGAGGGAGGGAGGGAGGGAGCGCTGGCCAGACGTGTCTTGGCACGTCCCTGTCTTCCGTTTGTTAGAAAATGGCCCACTGCTTTACCTCGTCAGTCTCCTTACTGAACTTTGGGAGCGACTGCAGTGGAACAGGTTTTCAGGTGACTCTGACTCTGAATCCTCAAAGAATATGCAGTTCCGAAAAAAATTGGTCAATATGCGCCCATGGGGGAGACTGTGTGGCGCACTCCGTAGGACAGCCAATTCTGAATCCATATTTGAATTCCCCATTTTCCCATAGGAATGTGCCTTTCTGTACGATGGACCTTCTCCATCTGTAACCCTCTCTGCTCCCCCCCCCCCCCGTCTGAATAAATGTGGGGCAAAAATGCACAAGGAAGCGCTGTCTGCCGTGTTTCTATAAATAAAGAGAAATCTGCACCTGTGGGCGTTCAAAAGAAAATGGAGGGATAGCATCAATAAAGCGGCTTCTGTTTATTGCAGTCATGAACTGAAAATAGTTCTGCGTTCATCTCATCTGTCTGACACTGTTAAACAAGGTAATTTAATTGTGGCGAGATGTGGCGCAGTCCCCAGGGCAGCCCACGTGGGCGCTGCGCTGTCTGAATAATCAAAAATATGAGAGGGTGGATGCTTTTAGAGTTATTTAAATGTATGTACTGTATCTGCACCTATTACATTGGCTTCTCCCTTACCTTGGTAATGAGCAAAATGTATTCAGCATCATGAGAAATCTCCAATTTTATTCGGGCTTTTTAACATGCAGAGAAAGCCCTTATCCAGCTCTATGTATTGTCAGCTTCTCATAACTCAACATTGAATAAATGTTGATTCAAAACCCCACATGACAAAACCGTATTGCTATGTTGCGAAATGGTAAATAGAAGCAGTTTGTTGCTGTTGCTTGGGGAGACTCACCATTGGAGCTTGACCTTGGAAACATTGTGTTTCTGCATAATTCATGTTACTTTCAGCAAGGCTAGAAATGGGTATCTCTGGCTAACAGGTTAGCTAAATGATCCAGTATCTTAAATTCTATAATTGTATTGTGACCTTCGCCAACTGCATATGATATGCGTTTTTTCCTTTTTTTCTTATGGCAATGGAATATACTGCAGCATCTCTAAATAATATATATTAATAGGATTGACCGTTGTATTGCAAAATTTCACAATAAGGAAAAATATACACATTATTGCCTCTGCTGAAGAGTGAAACAACAGAATCATTGCAAAATTTGTGCAGGACAGAGGAGGATGTAAATGTAGTGATTGCAGGAGAGTTTTCTTCTGAACTCATGGGTCGGACATCAGTTGTGAGTGAAGTCATTGATCATTAAGGGCTCCAGTAGGGGGGTGCTGCGCTGCCTGGCTTTCCCTGGATGGGGGACGCGGAGGCGTAGCACAGTGACCCCCTTTTCCCTCCGCGCTCCGCACTGCAGGCTGTGTGGTTTCTGCTGCCTCTCGTCCTTTGTTTACTGCGGTCCTGTTATTGCCAACAGCGAGGCGCTGTGACCAGAGCTGGATAATTCAGGTTCAGAAAGTAAAAGTCCTCCCCAGTCTTTTTTCCAATCACTTGGATTTGCTATTTGTCACAATTAGGATCAGCCAGGAGGTAGAGCTAATTAATGAAATCAGCTGGCTGAGTTCATGGGTGGAAGAAACACTTTCCGTCCCCTGGACTTTCCACCTCTGGCTGCAATCCCAAGTGATTGTCAGGACTTGTCAGTATTGATCATGGGTGGCGGTGTTTAATCCGTAGTGATTGGGAGTAGTCTGTAATGAGTATGGGACGTGGGGACTAATCCGTGGCGACTGGATGATGGGGATTAGTTAGTCTGTGGGTAGGGGGATTAGTCAGTAGCAACCGTGGGGAAGGGGATCAGTGAGCGTGTGTCTTAGGGAGGTTTCTGCATTTGCCGTCTTACTGTGTTCACGTTTCTTAATGTCTGCATTCTAAATTGAAGACGTTGAGTTTGTTTTTAATAGATACATTTTCTTGAGCGATGTTCTTTTCTATGTTTACATCCAGAGATTTTCACACGTGACATCATTCACGCAGCTTATTTGACACAGCTCAGCATTTACGGAAGCTGTTCAGAGCAGGGTACAGCAGAGGTATCATAGGCATGGTACCAGCACTCTGGTTTCAACCCCATTTCCTTAACCAGGCGGTGTCTGCACAGCTGTGGACCTTTTGGCTGACCTTGTGTTCCTGGAATCGACTTGACTTTCCAGCGTTTCAAAAAGATGTTTTATCCAACATGGATGTCACCATATCAAAGAAAGCGTGACCTGTGACTCATAATTTTTGCCCCACAAGGTCAGGGCTTAAAGTGTCTGTGGTGTGTTTTATCACACGGAGTATTGTAGTCTGGGCTCTGTTTACAATATGTTGCAATTTAAATTGCCTCCTTTTTTAATAAGATCAAACGCCTGACAGAGAAGCACACAGCTGCCTCTTTGCGTCTCCCTCTTATGTAATTAATATGCATAATGGAGAGGTTCCCATTGTGGAGGGATCTTGCCCTGCATCATTTAAAGAGCGGTTGGAGGAGAAGGTCTGACCTGCAAACATCTCTCCCCCTCTTTCTTTCCCCTCTGGGAGATTTGGGGCCCCTCAGTGTCACAGTGAATTGGTATTGATTGGCCATCACTTTAAGGTGAGGTCACTTCCTGTACATCCCCATGGGGGACAGAGAGAGAGAAACAGACGGTTTGGGTTAGCACAGGCATGTGATCTTATGCATAAAGTTTCCCTCGTCTCTTGATCCAGGCATGGCTGAGATTGCTGTGACTTGTGTCATTTTCAGGAGCAATCAGATGGTGGGTGCAGATTGTGATATGAAATGTGTATTCGGCAGGGGCACAATCATGTAATGAGCTCCCATCTAAACTCTGCGTGTTCTGTAGATTGTGTTTACTCCCGGCCAGGCACCTGGAGCACTACGCACGCGTGTGCTGCCACCCCGTTAACGTGCAGCGTGTCGACAGGTCGTCTGATGTCCTGCGGCTGTCTCAGGCTGTCTGGGCTTTTATTGAGGTTTATATGGGATTCGTCTCACATTGAAATGAGAAGTGAGCTAAAGAACTAAAGCAAAAGAAGAGGATGAGGAGTGTGTGTGTGTGTGTGAGACTGCATATGTTTGTACATACGTGTGTGATATGTGCGTGTGTCTATATGTGTTTGTGTCTGCATGCGCACTCAAGCTGAATAGAGGAGCATCTTCTCAGATAAGTGGGGGAGTAGGAGTAAAGTGTAATGGGGGGGGGTTAGTGACGGGGCGGTGGGGAGGGAAGGAATGCCTGTACGGATGGAGGGGGTGGATGGAATGCTGGATGCGGTTGGTGCATTCCAAGGCTGTTGCCGTGGTAACCGGGGGACCGAAGGTAAGGTGCATGTGGGAGAAGAGGGGGGGTTTGCTCAAGGATTCTGAACATGAGTGGGAGCGTCTGCCTGAACCCCTCAGCCCCCGGAGTGCCTGTTGCATAATCTCTGTAGAAGTGCATAAATGAGAAGTCATCCCTCCATCGGCTTACTCTATTCCACAAGAGGGAGAAAGACACAGAGTGAGTGAGAGGGGAGAGTGTAGTTAGAAAGGGGGGATGATGTAGCTAGAAAAGGATGGAGTGTAAAAGAGAGGGGGTGAGAGAGGAGTGGTGGGGAGAGAGGAGGGGAGAGTACAGTGTTATGGATGGGGTGTGTGTTTTTTTTTGTTTTTTCAATCCTCCTCTTCTTCTTTCTCCTTCTGAATACAAAGTGCAGAACTGTATGCCCAAAGCATCTGCCCTCCTTAGTAATTCAGCAGATGCTGCTCAAGCAGAACCCGCACCGTATCCCTACAGATTAGATAAAAAGAATAACCATATCACAATTCAAACTGCAATCCAAGCTAGCTCATCGGCTGTAACGTAAAATACGTTGGCTACGGTGTGCTTGAGCCATTCACAGTTTGCGCTTTTGTTTGTTTTAAATGCGGTGCCTGGTCCTGTTTCTGCAGGTTCCCCATACTACGACAACGTGAGGCCGCTCTGTTACAGTGACTCCGACGCCGTCCTGCTCTGCTTCGACGTCAGCCGCCCCGACGCTGCGGACAGCGTGCTGAAGAAGGTAAGAGCTGAGAGAAGAAGGTCACCTGCACCACTATTTTACCTCCCCACACCCCCTTGGGCCCACTCCAGGGGCCTGGGTTATCACCGCTCCAGTCACACTTTGGATTTTGGATCGAGAGCGGCCGAATTGAGTTTGGATCGAGAGCGGCCGAATTGAGTTTGGATCGAGAGCGGCCGAATTGAGTTTGGATCGAGAGCGGCCGAATTGAGTTTGGATCGAGAGCGGCCGAATTGAGTTTGGATCGAGAGCGGCCGAATTGAGTTTGGATCGAGAGCGGCGGCCGAATGGAGTTTTGATCGAGAGCGGCGGCCGAATGGAGTTTGGCTCTAGAGTGGCTGACTGGAGCAGGCCGTTGTTAAACATGTATTAGTGCCGGCCGCTCATCTCTCCCCTTAAGCATGGGGAATTGCGCTCAGTTTACAGGCCCCAACCCTGCAGGATTGGTGGCTCGTGTCTATGCTGCACTCATGTTAGATG
This sequence comes from Ilyophis sp. 1 JC-2022, assembly GCA_022702515.1. Lineage (NCBI taxonomy): Eukaryota > Metazoa > Chordata > Actinopteri > Anguilliformes > Synaphobranchidae > Ilyophis > Ilyophis sp. 1 JC-2022. Next base: position 27,780,940 of record CM040402.1, on the reverse strand, counting down.
TGTAAATGTTGGCCATTCAATGCCGTGTTGGTGTGGTTCCCAAAAATTTAAATCTCTAGGTCCCACAGTGACCACCCTGTGGCTGTGGACCCCCACCTCATTTACGATTGTTTGACATTTTGTTATTTCTCTAAATAAAAACTAGCTATTTAGCTCACTGATATAATTGAATCATTACAACAATCATTTATCACAATATTATGTGTAAACCAGAATAGGTTTTCTAAATAAAGATAAATATTTTTAATATGTTCATAAAGAAGTTGCACCTTACCATACATATTATTATTTCTCTTTCATGGCAGTGGAAGACAGAAATCCTGGACTTCTGCCCCAACACACGTGTTCTTCTCGTCGGCTGCAAGACAGACCTGCGCACAGATGTCTGCACACTGCTGGAACTGTCCAATCAGAAGCTGACACCTGTATCTCAAGAGCAGGTGAGACCATGAACACACACCACTGAACCAAACACGGTTCCATCTGAGCTATTAATATCCCCTTGGACAAACGGCTGATCCAGGAACAGCTGTTTTTCAGCTGTTCATGTCTGCAAAAGTTGCAGTGTGAATAACGTATATTTCCGCTCGTATGTTTTATATATTTATCAAGTGCTTTCTATTTCTTATTCTATTTATCTCATATTTTTTATCTATACAAGTCTTTTACAATGTTTCAAGGCATTTAGGGTCAAGGACAGAAATGCAGAGCCCAATGTAGGATCTGACCCCACAACCTCCCGACCCAAGCCAAGTGTTTTTAGCCCCTGTGCTGCCAGGGTACTGTCTCTTCTGTCGTTAATCTCTGGACCCTGTCCCTTCACTCTATTCTCTGTGTTTCACACCTGTGACCCTGTGCATTCACTCTCTTCTATTGAACCTGTGACCCTGTGCATTCACTCTCTTCTATTCAACATATGACCCTGTGCATTCACTCTCTTCTATTGAACGAATTAACCTGTGCATTCATTCTCTTCACTCTTGAATCAGTTTTTCAGAACTCATTTGTGTCTCTCACCTTTATCTCTTTAACCTGTGTCTCAGGGCGTTGCTATGGCGAAGCAGCTGGGTGCAGAGCCGTATTTGGAGTGCTCGGCCTTCACCTCGGAGAAGAGCGTTCACAGCATCTTCCGCACAGCCGCTTTGGCCTGCATCAACAAGCTGCAGGCCCCGCCCAAGCCCAGCCCCGCCCGCCGCCTCTCCAAGAGACTGCTGCACCTGCCCAGCACGTCCGAGCTGCTCACCTCAACCTTCCGGAAGGAGAAGGCCAAGAGCTGCTCTGTCATGTGAGTGGGGGAGGGGCCACACCCACCAGCAGCGACCCCCCCCCCCCCCCCCAACCCCCGCCTGCCTGCACCTCTCGCCCCTCCTGTTGGGGTGGGGGTGGGTGCGGTAGGGGGGGAAAATTGGCAATTAAAGGACTCTTGAACCCATCCTCACACCTCAAAGCCACACCCCTCATCGCCTGTCCCGTTGCCCACCCCACCTCTGCCCTGCCCATATGGGCGTGGTCTCCTCAGTGCATATCCGATCATTCTCCATGGAGCCTCATCAGAATTTAAACGCCTCTATGATTAACCCCCCCTCCCCTAACTGCAAGTGGTTTCTACAACATCACCACTGTGTCAGGGTGAAACACTATTTTTGTTTAGTTTTTAGGTTAACTTGGCTTTCAGGGGTCCTGAACCCTGAGCAAACCCTGAACCCTGGGGATGAAAGTATGGTTCAGCTTCATGTTTTTGAAGCTCAGCTCTAAACTCACTGTTCCAAATCTCGTTACGAGTTATATAATTGTGTCCTTTTATGTACATTTGTACATTACTGTGAGGCCAGGCTTGTTTTTAAACTAATCTCTGACATGAGGCCATTTTCAGGAGAACAGATTAGAAAGGCGGAGGGATGTTCGTATATGACGGGGTGCACGAATCACGTTGCATTTTACAGTCTACAACGGCACACAGAAGTGGTGCAGTGTTGACACAGAGGCAGCAAGAATACTGAAAATGTATTCATATTAGACTTTATTACAGGTATGAACGCATTGTCTTACCTTTATGATACATATTTTATTCATCTACATGCTTATTTTCATTACATTTCCAAATGTTAGCTCTGAGTTTGCTCTTGTTTGTCAGAGCTTTACGTCTGAGTTTGCTCATGTATCTGCACCTTGTCATAACTTTCTTCCTCTTTTTCCTGTGCTTGCAATGTAAAGGAAAAATATTTACCACAGTCAGAATCTCCATTTGACTATCACTGTTTCAGTAGCCTCATGACCTCATGGTGATGTAACATGCAGAATTTAATCCCCAGCACTGCTTTTAATAGCACGCAATAATCATTAGAGTGTTTGTGGTTAATCAGTGTGTAGAGTGGCGTATCGGTGTGGTGGGGACGGTAAATGGAATGGTTCCCTGAGTAACTCCAGGTTACTGCCGGTTCAGAGCCATGTTGACTAGAGCGCTTTGTGGTTTGCGCCATTGAGTTAAGTGAGTGCAGAGTACAGGACTGGCCAAAGGATTCTGGGATGGGAGAGCCATGGAATGACAGAGCAGGAAGCATTAGATCGGTCCCGTAAGATGTAGAATCTCATCTCTTGTTGTTCCAGCAACCATGCAGCAGGCGGGAAGAGGGTCTGGGTGCTGGAAACTAGACAAATTGTTTGAAAGCTGCAGGGATTCATTTTTAGGGGTTGTTAATTGGGGCTTTGGAGTGGGCTGGGAGTCCTTCCAGTTGAAGGGAAGATCAAAGTGCAATCAGGGGTGGGACTAGAGGGGACCACAGGTATTGTGGGTAAAATGAACAGGCTGGTCCTGTCTTAAGAAAGTTATATTTCCTTTTTTAATCTTTAGAGTTAAACATTGCATTTTTTTGTAATTGTTTGTTTGTGTGTTTTTAAACCTGAAATCAGAAGTGTTTTTTTGTTTGTATTTATTTTATTTCTTTCCACTGAAGTCATCTCATGTTAGGAGCTGTGGACGGCCCCCTTAAATATGACTTCAGGAAGTGATTTGCACTGAGGCTCTGGTTCTCTGGGCAAACAAGATTTTTTCTGGGTTTCCCTGCAATGGTCTGAAAAGGGGATGACCAGAGAGTAGCTTGTGTGATTCGGAGAGAATTTCCTGTTTTTGGAAAAGGGAGTTCTCTTTTTTAAAAATAAGAACATCTCACCTTACATCCTAGCATCAAACGCACTATTGCTTCCTGATGGCTGGAAGTTTGAGGAGGTGAACTATAAATCTGATTGCTATTGAGAAAATACAGCATAGTGCATGGGCCTATGGGTGTTGGTCACATGTTGCAGTTGAAATCATGGCATGGGACAGAAATCCCTTTCGGAACATTAAGGTCCTACATCCCTAAATATGCAGCCGTTGTCAAGTAGTGTGTATATTCAAACTGTTAGTGTGTCCTTGTTAGGTCAAAGTGAACAAAAAAAAAACTGCTTGTACATATCCTGTTTTGTAATATTTGTAAAACTTCTGAAAGAATGTTGGTGGAAAACAATTATCCAAAAACAACCACAAAAGAACATAAAAAGACAAACAAAAACTATGTGATTTGATGTAAAATACAGTAGCTTCATCTTATTTATTAACAAAAATGTTATATGTTGCTTTTTTCGTTTTTTGTATTTTTATTTGTACGTAAATTTGTAACTTTGTGTTAAAAGATGTTTTCAGAAATTGACTATTTTATTTTCCCAGTTGTTTTTTTTCCCTGTTTGCCTTTATTTGAATGATTTTACTTTGTTTTAATAAAGCCTGCCTTGTTCAGACCAGCTGACCCGTATTGGTGGAGTCTTTCTACGTTAATTAAAAGCACTGCACTAGACTCAGGGGCCGGCCCACGGGCGTGGCACTGCAACATAATTAGCTGTGCTTTACTGCAGTCGAATTTCCGAAGCGTTTGTGACAGGCACGCAGGCATGCTCAGGGCTGCCCTCGCAGCTGCAGCAGTGGGCATGTCTCAGATCATCCAAGACGCTAGGTAACGGGCAGACTACGGGAGGTCAGGGGGGGCTGGCGTTTATATTCTCCTTTTTAAACGGGGAATGGGAGGACTGATTGTGCTGTGATTGGGGCTGGAGTTGGACGCTCATGCACTGCCTGGCTGCTGGGGGCTTTTTGGATAGGGACAGAGGAGGGGCTTGGTGTCAGGTGTGTGAGTGGGGGAATGTGATGCTTTGACCAGTGTTCATAACAGGGTAACAATTATACAGTGGACAGTGACACATTTTTTGTTATTTTGGTTCTGTACTCTAGCACTTTGAGTTTGAAAAGATACAATGACAGGGATATACAGTAGATAGGAGAAGAAACCCTTCAAGTTTTACATCCATGACTTATTTTTCCATAGAGCTCAATAGGAAAATTTGTCAGGAGAAACAACCCTTAAAGTGATCCATCCATATCTACTGCATATCTGGCAGCAGAGTGATGGTTTGGGGCTCGTTTGATACCTCAGACTCTTGATGACTTACAGCCATTTCGCCAACCATGTATTCTATACTGTTCCAGCATAATTTACAGCTAAATCTAGTCCCACGCCCCAATTCCGATAGAGATCCATTCAGATGCAGAGAAGTTATAGTATCGCTTATAAGAGTACCAGAAAATAAGATATCAAGAGTCTTTTGATATTGTTGGGTCACAGACATCAGGAAGTCATGGCATGCAAAGGATATGCAACCAAATATAAAAAATAATTACTTTATTCTACATTATGTTAAACTTCCCAAAATAAGAACCAAAATAACAAAAAAACGTGTCACTGTCCAATGAATTATGGTGCTCACTGTAACAACAAAGAAGCCCTGCATAATTGCGGTTCTGTTTGACCGACAATGCTGTGGTCTTGCACAATGTAAATTTAACTCAAATTCAGGACAGTATCAGTGACTAAACCCTTGATGCTCTAAAGGACCTGAAGTTGTCTGCTCCCCACTGTCTCCGCACCAGCCAGGCCGCTTCACTGAGCAACTTCAGCCCCCTGCTTGTGTGGTATCTGCAGTGTGGATGTGCTCAGAACTGGTCCTCTTGCATATAACAAGCACCTGCCTTTTGGTTGTGGCTTTAGAAGTTTGTTTGTACAAATGTGGAGACCTCCCCAAAGTGATGCAATAAGCAGGCCTTTGTAAGGAGATATAAGATGTAATACACTGCCCTTCATAAGGATATGTATTAAGCCAGGGGTACTCAATCTTATTCAGTGAGGGCCGGTGTGGGTGCAGGCTTTTGTTCCAACCAAGCAGTTAGACACCCGATTCTTCTAATCAAAGTTTTTAACAAAGACTCTAGTGGTTGATTAGTAGAATCAGGTATATGATTGTTTGGTTGGAACAAACGCCTGCACCCACACCGGCCTTCACTGGATAAGATTGAAGACCCTTATATTAAGCAATTGCAATAACCAGATATTCATGGTCCCCTCAACTTTTTCATTCCTTGGTAATTTATCGACATTTAACGTTACAGTTGGAAAAATGTTAATAAACAACATGGATCATTTGCCGCTTTCCAAGTGTTTAGGGAGATACAACGTGTCTCCTCCTCCGTCCAAGTAAAGTCACAATCGGTAGCCATAATATCGAGATAACATGATAATAATAATAAAATAAACACAAATGTTCAACTGTCAAATGAACTGCAAAAAACTTGGGAGTACCATTCTTTATTTATGGCCCAAGTAAAATGATTCTACAGGTAAGTTTCGGTAACCGATCCTGTACATACTCACGGCTAAAACTATTTTGGGTTTTCTAAACTTTTCCGATCCTTGCTCCGAGGGGTTTTTAATTGATCCGTCTTTCGGCGAACGAGCCATTTAGTTTGGCTTATTTCCCCTTGTTAGCCAACGTTATGTGACCAGACAGAAAGCGCCGATCGGCTGTAAAATAGGCCTCCTGTAACCTTAGACTATATAGACCTTATAGATATAGATCTTAGACCTTTATACAGATATACAGTCAGGTCCATAAGTATTTGGACAGTGACACAATTTTTGTTGTTTTGGCTCTGTACTCCAGCACATTGGATTTGAAATGGAACAGTGACTATGAGGTTAAAATGCAGACTTTCAGCTTTAATTTGAGGGTTTTTACATCCATATCGGGTGAATGGTGTAGCAATGGCAATTTCTTTATACATAGCCCCCCCCCCCCCCCCATTTTAGGGGACCAAAAGTAATTGGACAAATTAACATAAACTTAAATAATATTATCATATTTCATATTTGGTTTCATATCCTTTGCATGTCATGACTTTCTGATGTATGTGACCCAACAACATCAAAAGACTCTTGATATCTTATTTTCAGGTACTCTTATAAGCGATACTATCATCTCTCTGCATTTGAATGGATCTCTATGGGAATTTGGGGGTGGGACTAGATTAAGCTGCAAATTACATGGGAATGTAACATGATTGGTTAAATGGCTGTAAATTATGAAGGGTCTGAGGTATCAAATGAGCCTCAAAACCTCACTCTGCTGCCAGATATGCAGTAGATATGGATGGATCACTTTAAGGGTTATTTTTCCTGACTCATTTTTTCATAGAGTTCAATAGGAAAATAAGTCTTTAACGGACTACATATCCAGTACTGCAACGCACAGGTGGTTCTCGACCAATAAGATATCATCATCTCGTCTGGACATTTTTGGCAGAATGGCAGTCGCCTGCCACTGAAGATGAGCTAACATTAGCTTGCTAAGTTCAGAAGCGGGCCCGACAAGGTCAGAAACAGAAACTATGCTACGGTTAACCACATAAAGCAATTCTAGCTTTTAGTCCTTCAAACTTTCTAGCTAATGTTAGAAGTGTTTAAAAACGGAGCTGTGTGCTACTGCTGGTTAATGTTATATGACAACGTTTGGAGACAACGCTACACTACGGTTGCTCGTCCGGAGGGAATTATGGGACGTCAAGTTTTTAAACAGTGCCAGCACTGGTATATTCACAAAAAAATACTAAAACATAAAATATACTCGAAGCTGGTCCAGAAAAACTACATATTTTGCGAACGGGCGTTATATTGAACATTCCAGGAAATTGATGGTAAGACATAATCACTAGAAATGGTTTAAAAGTGCACTCTGCATGAATGGAGAATTTATTTCCATAACCAGTGTGACGTAGTCACTTGAGTACTCTATAAGATATGTGTCATGGTTCGTGGGTTATTGTTTTCCTTTTCCGCTGCAGTTCTCGTCCTGTTTCCCCGATTGAGAATCTATCGTATTTTTTCCACGTTCCGGTCCGGGGTTTTGCTTCCCCATGCTCGTTATTCATTTCACCTGTGCTTCTACCTGTGGGGTATGTAAGTTCCTCACTTCTGCTTCCCCGGTGCTTCTTTGTCATTCATTTGTACATTGAGCCAGGTGTAGCCAGATTTAAGCAGCCTCGTGATATTAACTTGTTTATGTTCACGAGGGACTTGCTTATAGCTTAACTTCAGGTATAAGATTGTGTTTCCTCCTGTTAGCGTTCTGCGCTATTTATTTCTGTGCTGTTCTCTACGAGACAGTGTTTTCTTTTGGTGGTTTTGTTTTGTTTCACCCTCTCTCGGATGCTTTAGAGTTACGTTCCGAAGGTGTTTTCTTTGTTTTTATAGTCTCCTGTGTGGGCTCTAGTATTGAGTTTGGGAGATTTAGATTTGTGTTTCACTCGTTCTATTCGAGTTTCCCCTATTTTCCTGGGTGGATTTCATTTAGCTGTTTAGCTGTCAGGAATTAGTTTCTGTTTTTCTTTTTTTCCTTTCATGTTATAGCTCCCTTATTCTCCCTCACCTGTGTGGGTGACTTGTCTGATCTCCCTCACCTCTGTGTTTGATTCACCGCTACTAAATCCATCACACTATGGTGTATATACTTGTTACTTAGGGCATGGGAAATGATAATTCCAATTTACTGTGCTCTGATATGTGGTAGATTAATGTACAATTTTCCTTGGAGTCATTATGAATGGGAACATTTTATTTATTTTTTATTTTTTTTTAATTCAGAAAAATTCAATCCCGGGGCAAAAGTATACATACTGAGTACAGATAAAAGTGATGTTTTATTGAGGTACAAGAGTGAATGATTAGGCTACATATTTAGGTGTATGTAACACTGTGATATCAATGTAACCATCAGACGGGGCAAATATATAGGCTTTATAATGGACAAAATTAATTTTATTAATTTTATGACATGTTTTGGAAAGGGCTTTGGACCCATAGATATCTACCCCCCTATACTGATGAAAATAAAGTCATTCTCACTTGAAAATGATGCAGAAGTGAGTTTTGACCCAAAACGGTTGATTTGTAGTTAAATATATGATTTTTTTTAGAGCAGTGCACAATTTAGCCATTTGGATACATTTGGAGACATGAATGGACAATAGGGTACACTGCTATATTTTGCTTTAGTAGTTCTGCATATCATCCTCAGAATTTGCACACTTGTGGACATGGAGTTTATGATCCAGGAAATGTATAGATTTACCTGTTTCACTTATGTAGCTCTCAGTATTTTGTTGCAAACTAAAGAAAACCTTCTTTTTTTTTTTGCCTTTTTCCAAAGTTTTTTTTGCATTTGTGGCACTTTATTTTAACTTAAATTATGAAAATAAACAAATCTACGTTTGTTTTGTAAATGGTACACCTGTCTTGTTTCATTTAAGCCATTTACCAAGTTTCTGTGATGCTCACACCTGGAGTTATACAAGCTTAAACAGAGCACCCCCTAAATAGTTGAGAATTCACCAAATTTTCCATCTGTGCCAAGGGGATAACGTGGTCATAAGCTTATTACGGATTTTCCTTGTCCGTCACTTTAAAGTGGTCCATCCATATCTACTGCATATCTGGCAGCAGAGTGATGATTTCAGGCTCGTTTGATGCCTCAGACCCTTGAGGACTTACAGCCATTTAGCCAACCATGTATTCCATACTATTCCCGTGTAATTTACAGATTAATCTAGTCCCACCCCCCAATTTTGACAGAGATCAATTCAAATGCAGAGAGGTTATAGTATAGTATCCCTTGTTAGACTACCAGAAAATGTACTGAAAATATGTAGAAGAGTATATAAAAATATATATCAAGAGTCTTATACATAGTCTTATATGTCCAATTACTATTCGTCCCCTAAAATGGGGGACTATGTATAAAAATGGTTACAATTTCTACACGGTTCATCAGATATGGATGTAAAAACCCTCAAATTAAAGCTGAACAAACAAATGTAAATAATCACTTGAACAAATTCACACACATATGAAATCACACACAGGTACACGAATATGTAATCAAGTGCACACACACACACATACATATAAACATCTAAACATACAAACATAAAAATCCACAAACACACACAAATACATACAAATATGCAAACACATATACACATGGACAAAGATAAAATCCCACATATATGCACACAAGCATACAAATATACAGACATGCACATGCGTACACATAATTACACAAACAGACACACAAAGAGACAGTAAATAGGCTGCATACGCTCACGGTCTGGAGAAATCAGGCCACGCGGGATTAGGTGCTCAAAGGTAATCGGCCGTTCAGCCGTGCCAGGTCGCTGCAGGGCACGGTCAGGCCAGACTGGCACTGCTCCACAGCGGGGCGAGCTTCCAGCCTGAGCTCTACTGTTTCATCACAGCCGGAATCATATCGGCTGAGGTTCATGGACTCAAAAGCCTGCTGTATGAGTCTGAGTCAGGTTTGTCCGTTCGTAATCATGTCCCATTTTAAATGCCCAAACACAGAGCACCCATGCTGTACTCAATCAAAATGAAGCGACTTGGGCTGCTCTTTATGTTATAACTGTGTCTTAAGACCTGTTTTGCTATAACTGCTTCTCATACCTGTCTCGCCACAACTGTGTGGCCTATACCTGTGTGTCTAAGCCCCTGTGTTTGTAATAACTCTGTCCCATACAGGTATGCAAATGGATTCTCCTAAGCTTCACCATGGAGAATGGTAGGAGAGACAGACACATCCATATTTCAGTTCCTATACATCAGTGCTGATGGACTTGTCTGCACTGATTGACTGATGCACACATTGATGGGCAGATCCATATATTGATTAATAGATGCATGAGTTGAGCCTGCCGGTGCGATTCACTGGGAGAAGCTGTGATGTGAAATATCGGCCGGCGCAGTCCGACGGCTAAGCTGACAGCGCATCGATAACATAGAAGAAGAAAAAAACAGAAATCGGTCAAACTGTACAGATCAGCAGCCAAATTTATCGGCAGAATAATTAGCTGCAACCCACAGAAACGCTGTGGACACAAGCTGGAAAAACAGCAACGGATGAACATGTGACGGACAACTAAACAACAAAGGGGCTAAGTGGTAAACCTAATGAGTAATCGGTGAAGTCTAGACACGGGTTTGCTTTATTTCTCTCGGATGGTATATGTGTGTCTGTGTGTCTGTGTGTCTGGGGGTGGGTGGGGGGTGTTTTAAATAAATGTTAGGCATCAGTAATAAAGGCTTTCTGTAACAGTGTGCATTTTGAAAACCACAAAAGGGCTGAGATTGCTCTGAGGAAGAGATACTGTCACCCACTCGTACACAATCGTGTGCACACACATAAAGCTCTCACTTTCTCCCTCGCATGCACGTATATACACACAAACTCTGTCACTCAATTACATAAACTTACTGTAACATATTCACACGCGTTCACAATCAAACTCACTCATACGTACTCGAGCACAATCATACACACAAACAAACACAAACATACTGTACTCTCTCTCCCTCACCCAGCCCTGAGAGAGAAACATTTTCCATTCATTATCCTCTGCACACAAATCATATTAGGTGCCACACCAATGCAAACCTTATACAATTTAATAATAAAAATAAGTGATATGGACCATATTACACAATTCATAAATTTTCACTGTGGCTACCCTGTGCTGCTTAGTATTTTTATTTTCAAAATAGGATCAATTATTCTGATCACAGCTGAAACAAGTATTGTCTAAAATGCAAGAATATTTTTGGTTCAGCCAGACAGCACATGTGCTGTCCATTTGAATAATTGAAATTTCAGTCTCAACCAAATTCACCAAATTAATTATGAAATCAATTTCACTGAGGGTCACCAAATTTGGCTGATACGTGTTATATTTCTGCCTGCCCTGAAAGGAATAATGGACGATAAGTATATTTAGCGGAAAAAATGGCCTAGTTTATTTTAATAACCTAATTAAATTCCTTAGCGATGCCTAGAGTGATTCCACGCCCACAATCCACCCTCTCCGAGCCAATCTGATAAAGATAAAGCAGCCTGAACCACAGAGTGAATCTGCAGGGATTCAGCAAGTGCAGCGTACCAAACAATCAATGTCCTGCCTCCCATTTGACTTTTCATGAGGAGCGAGAGCAGCCGTTATTTTCTGTTCACTCTGAGCCCCGTTTTGTGCGCTTTGTTGATTTACCTGTGGTGTGTCAAAGCCGCACAGCTCAGTCACACGGGCTTGTGTGGCCGGTTCCGTGTGCGTGCTCTGTACGTGTCTGCACGTCTGAAACCTGACTTCTTCTACAGAGGGTGGGGTTCTTCACCTTGCAGATCGCTGCAGCGCCGATCAGTCGGTGTGATATACACTGTGTCAGTAGGTGTGTGATATACACTGTCAGTAGGTGTGATATACATTGTGTCAGTAGGTGTGTGATATACACTGTGTCAGTAGGTGTGATATACACTGTGTCAGTAGGTGTGATATACATTGTGTCGGTAGGTGTGTGATATACACTGTCAGTAGGTGTGTGATATACACTGTCAGTAGGTGTGATATACATTGTGTCGGTAGGTGTGATATACACTGTGTCAGTAGGTGTGATATCCATTGTGTCATCAGTAGGTGTAATTTACTTTGTGTAAATAGGCGTGTGGTACACAATGTCAGTAGGTGTAATATACATTGTGTCAGTAGGTGTGATATCCATTGTGTCATCAGTAGGTGTAATTTACTTTGTGTAAATAGGCGTGTGGTACACAATGTCAGTAAGTGTAATATACATTGTGTCAGTAGGTATGACATACACAGTGTCCGTAGGTGTCATATACATTGTATAAATAGGTCTGTGGTACACTGTGTCAGTAGGAGTCTGTAGGTGTGACACATTGTGCAATCGAAGTGATATACTGGTTCAGGAGTGATGCACACTGTGTGTTTAGGTGTATTACAGCTGTGTCAGTAGGTGTGTTATATGCACCCTGTGTTTTATGGATGCATTGAACATTTAGATTGAGACACATGCTTTATCATGACAGGCCTGTCTGTCACTGAGAGCAGGTTCGTCCTGTCAGTGCATGGAGTAGAAGGAAATGCTCTTATTTACAGTCAAGCCGGAAAGTCTGAATACCACTTTCACCTTCTCCACGTTTTATTACATTACAGACATATTCTACAATAGATTGAGTTCCTTTTTTGTTTCCACTGATACTGCTTGAGATCTTTTTACAACTTAATTGGAGTCCGCCTGTGATAAATTAAATAGATTGGACATGATTGGGGATTGCCAACACCTGCCTATATAAGGTCCCACAGTTGACAGTGCATGTCAGAGCAAACTCCAAGCCATGGAGTCAAAGGAATTATTTGCAGACCTCAGAGACAGGATTGTGTCAAGGCATAGATCTGGAGAAGGGTACGGAAAAATCTCTGCAGCTTTACAGGTCCCAGAGAGCACAGTGGCCACCATCATTTGTAAATGGAAGAAGTTTGGAACCACCAAAAATCTTCCTAGACCTGGCCGCCCGGCCAAACGGAGCAATCGGGGAAGACGGGCCTTGTCCAGGGAGGTGAGCAGGAACCCCAGGGTCACTCTGACAGAGCTCCAGCGTATCCTTGTGGAGATGGGAGAACCTTTCAGAAAATCAACCATCCAGGCAGCACTCCACCAATCAGGCCTTTATGGTAGAGTGGCCAGACGGAAGCCCCTCCTTAGTAAAAGGCACATCACAGCCCGCTTGGAGTTTGCCAAAAGGCACCTAGAGGACTCTCAAACCATGAGAATCTAGATTCTCTGGTCTGATGAAACCAAAATGGAACTTTTTCAAGTTCATGATGTGGGGATGTTTTTCAGCAGCGGGAACGGGGCGACTAGTCCTGATAGAGGGAAAGATGAATGCAGCTAAGTACACAAAGATCCTTGAAGAAAACCTGCTCCAGAGTACTCTGAACCTCAGACTGGGGCGAAGGTTTACCTTCCAACATAACTACGACCCGAAGCACACAGCCAAGAGAACAAAGGAGTGGCTTTGGAGAAAGTCTGTGCATGTCCTTGAGTGGCCCAGCCAGAGCCCAGACCTGAATTCAATTGAACATCTGTGGAAAGAGCTGAAAATGGCTGTGTACCGACACTCCCCATCCAATCTGATGGAGTTTACAAGAATATGTCAAGAGAAATGGGCAAAAATGTCCAGAAACAAGTGTGCCAAGCTCGTAGCTTCTTTCACAAGACGCCTTGAAGCTGTAATCGCTGCCAAAGGTGCAACAACTAAGTATTAGGCTAAGGGTGTGTACAGATATGTAACCCCTAAATAACCTATTTTTGTCAATAAACACCTGTTTTCACTTCATCATTATTGGCTATTGTGTGTAGATGTTTGAGGCAAAAAATGAACTCAATCTATTGTAGTATAAGTCTGTAACGTAATAAAACGTGGAGAAGGTGAAAGGGGTGTGCACACTTTCCGGCTTGACTGTAGATACACTTGCACAGACATACATGTGTAAATATGCAGATATACAAACATGCACTCACACTAACATAGACACATACACAAATACAGATACACACAGGCTCAAGCACACACCAACACACACACACACACACACACACACACAGACGGTGCCTACTGACTGGCTTCCATGTACTGCACCAGTGAAAGGCAAAGAAAAGCACACAATGATCCAGTACAGTACAGCGTGTCTCTGAGACACACACGTCATCTGTACACTCACACTGTACCTGCAGCATAAAAAGCTGTCCTTTCCCTGTGTGTGTGCACGTGTGTGTGTGTGCGCACCATGCTTTTTCATTGGCTGAAGGCACAGCTGAATCACAAGGTGTGCTGAATGCACTTGAAATGTGAAAAGTTTTTGTTCTGTGCTTTTCTCAGAGTAATGTGCATCTTCTCAGAGTTTCTATGGGCCGCTGTCATTGGCTTAGGTGAATCGGCGGTCCCGTGTCTGCATGCTGGCTGCTGATAACAGGGCTGACATTAAACGAGTCATGTGGTGTGATGGGAACAATGCTGTTGTGCAGGGATTATCCTGTTGAACTGAGCAGCTCTGAAGCTGTGCAGAGCAGCAGAGATCTCACAGCTCACACTGCCCAGTGATTACTGTAAGCGTTTCTATGACTAAGGCCAGAGGCTGAGCATGGCGGTGGCTGCAGATAGCACTGTCGCCTTCAAGCAAGATGGTCCGGGGGATTTCTCACTTGAACTCACCGTGCCCACTCTGAGCCTAATGCTGCCTTCAAGTGCTCTTCAGAAGCTCCTATTTCCCAGTTGCCAAATTGTAATTACGAGTTTGACACATTCACATGCTCCTAAATCAGAATTACCAGCAAACAAGGATGTGGATGTATGAGTATAGTCATTAATGATATATTAAAGTAAATTTTGCTAGATGGTTGTGTGCTTGTGACAACCAGGCACAGATGTAGAACCCAAAAAGGCGGACTAGAAGCCAGACGTAAAATAAAACTCCCAAAGGAGATTTTATTACACAGTAGCACGGTACAGATCGTTAGACAGTTCGTAGTAGGTTCAATGCAAAGGTAAAAAACACAGGCAGGCAATCCGTAAATGCAAAGTACAAAAATCAGAAAGCAAGGCTCGTGGTTAGTCCAGACAAGGCTCGTGGTTAGTCCAGGCAAGGGTCGAGATCCAGGATATCTGCCAGCGGAGGCACGGTGTGATGTCCTGTGATCTGTTCCTGGTCTTCCATTTGTCAGTTAGTCCACCCCGTGTTTTCCTTCTCTCCCTCCACTTGTTTCCCTCTCGTTTCCTCGTTAGTAGTCGCCTCACCGAGAACACAGACTGCTCAAGGGAAAACTCCACCAGGGAGGACATTTAATGGCAAGACAGAAACGGGCGAGACAGGAACTGGAACTTGGAGGGTCAGAAACCAGGCAGGACTGGAACCAGGTGGGACAGAAAGTTGAACGGGCACAGGGGCAAATGCGGGGGACCGCAAATGGCGCGATGGTGTGCGGTCAGGGCCAGGCGCACAGCCTGGGGTTCAGGCGTTAGCCTGGGGTTCAGGAACAGAAACGGGGTTCCCGCGGAAGGCGCGGGGGCCCACGGTCAGGGACAGGCACACAGCACTCAGCCTGGGGGCCGGACAGGCACTCAGCCTTGGGGCCGGACAGGCACTCAGCCTTGGGGCCGGACAGGCACTCAGCCTTGGGGCCGGACAGGCACTCAGCCTTGGGGCCGGACAGGCACTCAGCCTTGGGGCCGGACAGGCACTCAGCCTTGGGGCCGGACAGGCACTCAGCCTGGGGGCCGGACAGGGCAGGAACCGGAAGCCAGGGCAGAAACAGAAGGCCGGAGCTAGAACAGACACAAAACTCACAGGACAAGACATGATGAGAACACACGAGATACACAAGGTATACCACAAGACGGTTTGGCCACGAACAGAGAAACAGGACAGAACGAGGAACAGGTGAGGCGACAACTAACAAGGAAATGAGGGAAACACAATGCAGGTGCTGGGAAGTGGAGAACACAAGTGGAGGGAGAGAGGGAAACACAGGGTGGACTGACAGACAAATGGAAGACCAGTAACGGATCACAGGACATCACACACGGTTCGGAAAACGGCAGGCAGGCTCGTAATCAGTAGGAGAACAGAGTTCATAATAGGTAGGCAATCCGCAAAGGCAAAGGTACAGATATACGCTAGGCAAACTCGTAGTCGAGAAAACAAAACAGGATCAGGAATATAACTGGCAGAAGACGTGGTCGTAAACAAACAAAACGTGGAATCAAAAACAATGGCGAAATGCTCAAAAGCGCAAACAGTAAACTGAGGCAACAATCTCACACTGAACACAAGCTACGACAGGTTTTAAATACATTCACAGACAGGTGCAACAAATTAAAAAAAGAAAAGCAGAAAGTGGAAACTAGAATCAGCTGTAGCAAGTAGAAGAGTTAACGAGGAAATCAGGAAAGAGAATAGTGACAGCAAAGGTGGAAAGGAGAGACAGCTGTAGCGAATAGAGAAGAAGACGTTAGATAATTCGTCGATTAGTAGAAGCCCTAATTTCTATGAGATTAGTATATTAGTATCTCCAAACATTACAAGAAAGTTAGTCATTAGTAGATTAGTAAACCTTAATTCGATGAAATTAGTAAATTAATAATCATTAGTACTGAAAGAAGAAAATAGAAGGAAATTACAGAAAATACAGAATTTACCGAAAACACAGGGCAACGTGTGACGGAGTGGGAACACAAATGTAACAGTGCTGTGTGTGTGTGTAGCCATTAATATGCTAATCTGCTGCACTGCGCAGTCTGGTTGCATTGTCATACCTGCCATCCCATAATATTTTCTGACATTTCGACTTGGCAACTAGAATATAGGAGCTTCCGAAGAGCACTTGAAGGACAGAGGTGAAAGGTCAGTAGTGAAACAACTCGGGAACTCAAAATTATTTCCGACTTTCCCACTTATAATTACGACTTGGTGGTTTGTTCAAGTGTAACTTCCATGTCGGAAACTCGTATTTCCGTTAATTCCCACAGAACTTGAAGGCAGCATGTTACGGATATGGTTCTGTGGACAGGCCTGTATCTGCATCCACACAGAACCTCTATCTCTATCAAATCTATCTCTTTGGCTTGTAGATGCCATTTTGCTGGCATATGGAGTTTCTGGTTATGCCCGTTCAGAGGCACTGACTGCAGTACTCCACCTGTGACTTAGCTGCCCCTTGGGCCCTTCTGCAGGGGATATTTTAAAAGGATATCTGTGCAGTGGCTACAAGGGCATTACCACACACAGTTCATATGATATTTTTTTATAACCAAGTTCAGTTAGCATCCTGTGCAGCCCAGCAGCAGAAGTTCTCTTAATATCCTGCCAGCTGAACGTTATTTCTTGATGCTATCGTAATAATGGTTTACATCGACATTTCTAACAAATTGTCTTGTTTAAACAGACAACACATTGTGTTTTTTTCCATGGGCATTGCAGAATACAGATGATTTATTACATTCTCTACACCCCTGTCACAGTAATGTTACAGTTAAAACTGTGTCCCTTGTGGATGACCCTTATCATAGCTCAAAATACTGTAAATAAGGGGTGGGGCAAGGCCTATTGTGAACCAATCCAATCATGCAACATGGGATATCCCAACCCCCTGGAAGACAATCGGCTTTTAGGGAACTGTGGTTATGTGAGTAACCCATCCTTTCTTTCCGTGACTCTCATTTGATACAATTAGCATGGTGCAGTGTGTCACTGCATTGTGAGCTGCATTACCAAGCTGTTGCTGTCGCATTCTCAAGTCCAAGCTTTCAAGCATGAATGGAATCTTGAACTGGCAGTCTATCAAGACAGTGACAGACAGTACATGATTGATGAATGATTAAAAATATTCTGAAAAAATATTCTAAGGTAAGCCAGTATAACCCTATGTGTGAGTACTTTTCTTGTTTAAATGAACATTTTACAAAATAATTATTTATAGAATAACCATAATTTTTATATAACCATTAGTTACGGTTAGCTCTGATAAGTTAACTCATTTAGGGTTATCACATATTCCCATCCTGGATGTATCACTAGCTTGCGAGCTACAAAAGTAATGTCAGCCAGCTAGCCAACTGAAGTTAGCTGGCTGTAACTTATTACAGTATTAATTTCCTATTTGATACTGACTCACATGTTGCAACATAACAATCAATATTTGCAGCAAACAAACATTTAAAAAGTCACCATGTGTCTTTCTCTCTCACACTTCCGTCCTTCCCTCCAAATTCAACTTTTATTAGCTTTATTAGCCTGAGAAGCAACACATCTTGCCAAAGAGAAAAAGTTAGTTAGTTCTGTAACAAATATAATACATATGGAAAACAATCCAAAGCAGACAACAAACATTTGCCAATCTTCCTCAATATTTATCAAGGCATATGAATGCCACAATAAGCGTTAACCAATCTGTACAATCTTTTTGTATGCAACAAGCAATGTGCTGAGCTGTCCTGGCCCTAAAGCTCAGTTTTATATTATTAGGCAGGTACAGAGGGTGAATCCTCCCTGCTCAATGCTTCTATCTGTGTTGACATGGAAATGTTTACTTTATGTAATTTTTTTTTTTATTGCGAACAAAGCCATGCATTTACTACCATACCAAAGTACCCTGAACCATTGATTTTTAGTCTGAGGAAATTGTAATAATGTTTGTTCTGGAAAGGTATCGCTTTGACTAAAGCAGTCTCATACTAGCTCGGGGATCTGGACCTTATCGGGAGACAGTATGTCTTTTGGCCTTTTAAAAAAAATATTTGCTGCCAGTGCCCACTTCTGGCAGTATTGCTCTAACAGATCCTGGTTCTATTGTAATCAGAAATCAGAAAGCTTTATTGTCATTATATTATGATATAATGAGATTACAGGAACCACTCCATTTGTGCATTTGACATGACAACCAGGTAAGACATGACAACAGGACATGGCACACACAGCTATCTAATAAAAACAAAGCAAGATAGAATAGATAAAAATAGATAAAAACAGCATAATAAATAGAAACAGCATAGAATAAATAAAAACAGCAGTCAAATATTGCACAGTATCGATATTGCAAAAAATAGCAGCAGTCGGAAATATTGCATAAAAATGTGGATATTGCACAAGATGAATAAAAATAAAATAAGTGTAAAATAAATAAAAAAACAGCAGTCAGGAATTTAGCACAGTGTTAATATTACAGGAGATTATTGTTTGTTAAGAGTTCTTATGGCCCAGGGAAAGTAACTGTTGCTGAGTCTGAAGGTACGGGCTTTCATTGACCTGTAGCGCCTGCCCGAGGGCATCAGGTCAAACAGATGATGTGCTGGGTGGGAGGAGTCCTTGAGGATAGATCTGGTCCTTCCCTATTGAAGGGGTGATAGCTGGACCAGATCATCTGTGTTACTTATAAAAAGGGCAGGAGCTAAAGACCATACTCTCTCTCAGTGTAATGTAGTGTGGTTGCCAGCGATGTCTGTTTCAATTAGGTGATGCCACAGGGGAATTGGTGAATTTAAGGTAGTTTGACTCTCATTATTCAGGCAGAAACATTCATTCCTCTGGGTTCATCTTCAGACAGACGCATAATAAAGAGTATCAGAATGCATTAGGATGTGTGCAAAAATGAACACAATCAAATGTATAGAAGTGACTTTATTTTTGTATGTTCTTTAATTGCGACATGAGTCAAGCCTGATGAGAAGGTACAAGATCAAAGTTTAAAGGTCATTTTGTTGTGGCCTTAGAGGCCTGCAGCCACTCCCCAGAGAAGAGTGAAGATGAACCGAGGCCAACCTCCTGCCCCCAATCCCACCTAAATTGAGTTTTTGTTCAGGGCATGGTTAGGTGACATTTACTTCCCTCTTCCTCAATGGAAGATGAATAGGTCATGGCATTTAAAAGGATGATGTAGCTTCCAGGTACACAGTCCCTTCAGGTGTAGCCCCTTGTTTTTGGCGACTGCTGTGCCAGATTCACAGTGGCACTTTCCAGAAAGCTGTTTCACTGACATCACAGTACATTTTCAGAAGGAAAGGAATGTGTGTGTTTACCAGTTAAAGAAGCCTTTTATTTTATACTCACACTTCAGTAAAGTAGTTGTCCTGTAAATGTTCATTTTGTTTTGAATGGCCCCACTTCATGCTGGCCGCATTATTCTCAATTCTATTGCTAGGCAGGGAGACACATCTTTCCAAACAACAAAAGGATGAGTGCAGGCTGATAAAAGAGAGGATTTTAATCAGAGGACTGCAATTAAAACTCACTGTTACTATGCAACAGAGCTGCTCAAAGGAAAGCCTGCCATTTGTTTTTATTCTCTTTGTCTTCCTCCACTTCCCCGATATTTTCCCGATTGAAACCTTTTCTGAAGTCTCCATTTTGTGTCTTGTTTTTCCATAATGTTGCCGTTCCCATTCCATGTGTTTTTTATGACATCACATTTCAGAAACCATGGCAGGAATGAACAACTAATGAAGTGTTACAAAAATAAATTAAATGAAAGGAAAATGTCTAACCCTGTGCGAGTGTACTCATTTTGAAGTGAAGGTTTGAGTGTGATCATAGGGCTGGCCGTTTTTCCGTTTTTTTGGAAATTGTTTTTGTGGAAATTTAGTTTTTTTTACATGCGTATGCCATATGTGTTTACGACATTAAATAAAACACACTATAAATGAAATGGTCGTTGTTAGGACCTCTGAGGTGTGTGTGTGTTTATGTGTATATGTGTACAAAAATTATAATTGTAGCTATTTTGAGTGTCTGAATAAAACTATAACTGTCAGTCAGTTTATTTTAGCAAGACTGTAGCAGTTAAGAAAGGCACAGGTAGAAATGGATCGTATATGAAAGCTATTGTAGTAGGGCAATACAGAAAAATAGGCACTAACTGCTTCAAAAAAATGTTTCAGACACATGTATTTTTGTTATGTGTAAATGGATTTTTTAAAAATTATTATTTAATACATATTGCTGAAAGGACATAAATATCTGTTCAGGTGAAATACGTTAATCCCTGTTATTTCTGATTGGTTCCACAATCACGCTGCACAGTTTTCCCGCAGAGTAAATGATACAGAACCACATCAGTTTCCATGGCAGCAGCTGTGAGGAATGTCACGCCGTGACTCGACTTTCCGACTGGCTTAATGAAGCAGACAGGCGGGTTAGAGATCCAGCGTTTTTCAGTCATAATTTTACGAGACAGGCGGGGGGACGGATGGAGATAATGCAGAAACGGGATGTGCACTCAGCTACACTTTTTGGGCAAAAAACCAAAAACATAAAAGCGCCCAGGACAAAGCACCGCAGACTAAGCTTTTGATGTCACAATGCCATGTCGCAAGGTCCATCTTCCTCCACATTTGCCCTTGACACTATATGTATGTATGCTTTTGCACTGCAAGTTCAGACTCATTCACCCAAAAATGGTTTGCGCAAATTTTGTTTCAGAAACTGTGAAGAAGAATGAGACTTCGAATTTCGTTAATGATTGACATTTTTTAAAATGCCATAAGGGAACATATCTTATGTTTAACACATAGTTATAATTCCAGTCTAACTTATGGTAATAGTCTCAGGATCCGTGACTGGTTAAGGCCAGTTGCGCACCTGCTGGTGATTGAAATTAACATTCTTAAAAGCAGCTGTGAGGAGCAGGAGTATATTCTGAGGATATAAAACAAATGGTAAAATAGTGGATTTCTACAGGTGATAGCTGCCACAATCTGACAGCTTGTATAAACATTTGCTCCACTGAGTCCATAATTGCCAATAAACGCCCTGCTAGCACCAGTGAGGGTCTGCCTAACTGTCCGTTTCAAACTTACAGAGAAAAGACAACAAAAAACCCTGGAAACGTAAAGAAACAAATGTCAACATTTTCACAAGCACTGTGCGCACCTATGCACAACACCACATGCATATATACATTCACAAAAAAACATACGCACATGCATGAAAGCATGCAAATATGCACACACTCATCCAGGCAGGCATGCATGCTTGCACACGGACAATAGCATGGGCAGGCACATAAATGCACACACATGCATACACATGTGCACACAGCACCATTAACTAAGCTGTCTGCGGGGAAGAGAGCCTGCAGGCTCCTGAGGGTGGGGGTGGGTCGGAGGCTGACTGAGCGTATTATGACCCACAGATCCCAGATTTGCCCCACGCACACTTGCTCCCATTCGAAATTTGATTGGCCACCACGGAAAACAAAATAAACTACTATTTGATATCATTGATTTATGGGTTTAGTGGATCGCTAGATAAAACCACATGTTAAAGATTTAAATCTTCATTTACCTCAAAGTGTAGGCCTGTAAATAACATTAGGCTGTACCCCAAGTCGCATCACATACAACACAAAGACCGACAGCCAGTCACTCTACCACCTCACCAGATTCTGTCTGCACTCTGCAGTTGAAGACTGCACAAGTGTCATTATGTGGGTCTCATGAGCCGTTGTGTTACAGTCGCAAGAATATTGTAGCTCAACTGAAACTGCTACTGCAGGAGAAACAAAGTCTCTCTGTCGGACGTTCACTCTCAGTGTGAGAAGGCGCAAATGTTATTGTTCAGTAAGTATTAACCTATATGAACCAGATTCTTATAAATATACATACAGTTGAACCTCGATACAACGGACACCGATGCAACGGATTCCGGATCCAACGGACACAATCTGCTAGAGTGAATTTCTGGTCCGAACGTTTAAAACTCCCGGATGAAGCGAACCGAGACCGCTACTTCAGTAAGCGTCCGCTTGGCGGCGCGCACGTGTTGTTTACAAGCGTACAAGCGTCGGTTTGCCTGGTTGTTGTGCGCTACATATCTCTTGTTATAGTGATATTTTGCATTATTCGCTGCAACGGACAAACGGCTTTAACGGACAACTGCTCCCCCCTATTAGTCCGTTGTATCGAGGTTCAACTGTACATAATTTATTTTTTCATCAGATTATGCCAAACTGTTTCTCTATATGTCACGTTTTTGGTCAATGATGTTCGCCAAATTTAATAAACCTGTGATTTTCATTAGGTTACCAAAAGGTAGCTAGCTAAAGCAAACGTTACTTTACCCACAGTTTATATCAATTATATCAAATGTAAGCACATTTTACATGAACCTAATCATTATATTACTATATTATGACTAGCTATACCATTAACCTAATTGATATTCAAAGACAACGTTTTTGGCTGTTTTTTTTTACTTAAAGTACAACTGAACTTTGGTAGAACTTTGAGTTCTGTAGTTACCTGACCATGATATGAGTCCAAATGGTGGTGAAATAGGTTCATTAGTTGCTCTGTGCTCCCCTGGGGTGATAATCCAGGATGATGTCATTTGACGCTCTCCATTCACTTCTATAGCGCAGCTAAAACGATCTCAAAATGACACTTCTAGCACGTATACGAATGCGAACTAAGAGGATTCTTTCAATACAAACAATAACCAGTCCTCTTAAGTATTTTTTTTTGTGTAATTAAAATTTGTTATAAATGTACTATTTCCTGCAATGTTGTTAGCAGGCTACCAGAAAAGACTTGCAAAATGTCGGCAGGTCGGTTTGTTTACCATAGATATATAATACCAGGAATGCTTGCTTCTGTGGAAATTTGGACCAATGAGTGGTTTCTGATGCATCGGCGCATTAACGCTGTTTCTGGCGCAAGAATTACCTACCGGATCTACGTTCCAAATAAAATATGCAAAAGCCAGGAAAGGGCCATTTATTTTTTTATTTTTTTAAATACGTAAGAGGACTGCTTATTGTTTGTATTGACAGAATCCGCTTCATTCGTGTTCGTATATGTGCTAGAAGTGTCATTTTGAGACAGTTTTAGCATTTTAGCTGCCCTATAGAAGTGAATGGAGAGCGACAAATACCTTATTCTGGATTATCACCCCAGGGGAGCACTGAGCAACTAACTAACATATTTCACCACCATTTGGACTCATATCATGGCCAGGCAACTACACAACCCAAAGTTCTGCCAAAGTTCAGTTGTGCTTTAAGTTTACTGTTAAGTCTGAATGTTACAGATTCAAATTGCTTTGAAATGCAGCATAGGCTGAAGTTTAATTAAATTGAGAGTAGTTAATTTTTTATTCTCATCACTGATGATTATTGATGTTGACTTTTGTAGGTAATCCATTATGTTTGATTTTGGGTGTCTCTTTTCAAATGTAATCAGTACTCATACCCTCAATGCTATAATCAATAAAATCTGACTTCAAATCAGTAACTTCACTACTTTTTGAAGAAATGTTTTTAAACACGATGTGTACATCACCATCTGAAAGTGGGCTAAATTCTTAGTTTTACACAATCCAAAAAGACTATTTTGTCATACTTGAATGAGCTACAGGGCATTTTCTGCTATTGTTTCAAAAGGTTGGTTAAACAACATAGGGACCGTCCACGGTCATATGTAGTTGTGTAATTGAAATGGTAAACAAACAGGCACTTTAAGGACACCAACCTGCATTTGCAATTTTGCATATAGCAAACCCACTACAAATGATTGATCCTTTGTAGCAGTGCAATGCCTACTAGCTAAGAAACCCACCTCCTGTAACTAGACTGCATTGACTGCTCTGCTAAATGACTGCAACTGAAGTTTGACAATTATTTGAGAGCCGTAGGTAGATTGTGGAGGGGGTTCTGCAATATACATATTTAATTTAGTGTGATTGCTATATGATCAGTCTGTCTCACTCTGCATCTCTCCCTTTGTATGTATCCCTCCCTCCCCCCTTTCCATCCCTCTGTCTCCCTATGTGTCTATTTCGCCCACTATATTCCTCTATATTTCTTCCTTCCTCTCTATCCCTCTGTATCTCTGCTTCGTTTCCCCTCTGAATCCTATATATTTTTTATCTTCTGTATTTCTTCTATCAATCCCCTCTAGATTCTGTTTACCCTTTAAACTTCTGTTTATCCTGACCTCTATCCTCTACTCTCTCTCCTTTCTTTCTATCACTCCCTCTCTGTATGTAATGTCTTTCTGTCCACTATCCATCTCTCAGTGTGTGATATTAATATTATAATTGGTTTTATTAGTAGTCTGCAATGTAATTTGACTGTTAAGAGGTTGCCTGATGCACACAAACACACAAACACAAAGGCACACACAGCTAAACCTGGCATTTCCTGACCATTGTGACCAAATCATTTGATTCAATATTTTTCCAGTTGGGCTGTCTACCATTGTGAAGGTATTGAAAATTTTGTGAAGGAGACACTTTCAAAAATTGGAGATTGAAAATGAATTTAGGTTAAATAAAAAAGTTAAGATTTGAATGCACATGCAGTAAGATAATTTGACTGACAGTTGGACGTGATCACGCTCTCACTGATGTCTGTAAGGGCCGTCTCCTCAGAGCCTTCATGATTTCTGCAGTGCTCTGAGAGAATCCATTAAGCTAAATAAGAAGACTTCACGTGAACAGTTGAAGTGCAGGAGAATCATTATTTTTACTGTGTCAGAAGAGAGCTGTCATTCAAGGCCTCTCTTTTGTTAGTTCTGTGTGGACATTAATTTATGGCCGTGTGCAACAGACAAAAGATATTTTTCCACCTCTCAGTCGAAAAAACGTACAGTGAATAAATTTGCATGTTGGCTACGTTTCAGTAATTCTGTGCCCCCGTCCCAAGGCCACAATGGATGATGGAACATTAAAATGTCTGGAGGGGGATGTGAGGGGTGATAAATGACAGCAGCCAAATTAAGAGGCACAGAAACAGCAGCAGCCTGCCTCTGAAGCCATTGGGCTACGTGTGTGTTTTTATGGAGGGCGGGAGAGATGGAGGGAGAGACAGTGTGTCCGAGACTAAATGACTCTCAGTTGGAAATGGGTTGATAAAGGCAATGCGTTTATTTGATATGGGGATTAGAAATTACCTCCATCCCTACGAGACATGGCAATCCCATTCCAGGGAGAACGCATTATTAAAATAAAAACTAACTTGGAAGAAAAACCCGGAATGTAATCCTTTCCGTTCCCAACATTGGCCGTGGAGCAGCTGGGGGGGGCAGTTTAGTTTAGCTTTGGCAGAGCCAGTCACAAGACCTTCTGATCACAATGGATGCATTGAGGGACAGAGCGGAAATTTGGAAGTTTCATGTTTTTTGGACTAGACATAAACAGACCTGGAACGTTTTCTGTGGATTTCACATTCATTTTTTTTAAAAAGAGAGATCCTGTTACATAACCCTGTGGTTTTCCTCTGATTAAGTATGCAGGTCACATTGTGTACCGCTGCAAGGTGTGATATTTCGGGACGCTGCTGTGGTGTATCTCCAGGTTGTAGTAGTAAGGGGTACAGAGAGACGCCATGCAGGTGACCTTACGCTGATCCAAGCTCATGTTTTATTTTAATTGTTATTATATATTTTTTTAACGGCCAGTTGATTGCGTCCATGCCAACTGCGGCAAGCTCCACTGCCAATTTTGGAAAGTGCAGACAACCATGCGCTTTCCTCAAAAACACCGTCAACTACCGCTGCTCATTTCGCTGCAGTACGGCATTTGAGCATCGGCAGACATTGATGTTGGAGAGGGGCACTTCACGCGTGGCTTGCACAGGCAGACTGTGTTATCTCCCTCCTCTGAGTGACACTGTGGCCTGTGGGGCTGCCCGCTGGTCTTTATGTGGAAGGGTGTCCTTATCCAACAAAATCAGCTGCTACACACTCAACTAGATCCCCCATTTTTGTCCCCCACCACAACGAATATCGAGCACAGCAAGAGTTATTTGACAAAACTTGCTCTGCGCACTTCGTTCGCGACGCTCATTTCTGTCAAGATAACTCACGTATTTAATATATGAATAAATATATATTTTGGTTTGGCGCTGAATGGATCTGCTCTATGTACTTCTAGTGCATGCACCAGCATGCATTACCTATCAAACAGGGAGCACGACACATCTCCCCTACTAAACAGGAGATATACACCAAAACCCCCAACACAGCAAATCATCCAAGTGCTCAACCCCCAAAACAGCAGATCATCCAAGAGCCAAACAACGATGTGTACAGCAGAGCACCTACTGTGTCCTGAAAGATCAGGAAGACCATATCAATATCCCTCCAGCACGGAGACAGAACACTGCTGTGATCCTGGATCAGGCATTGGCCATTCTAACATGGTGATGCTAAACTATGTGTACAGAGCCCCTGCCATTTCCTGAAAGATCAGAAAGGCCATATCAATATCCTTCCAGCACGGAGACAGAACACTGCTGTGATCCTGGATCAGGCATTGGCCATTCTAACATGGTGATGCTAAACTATGTGTACAGCAGAGCACCTACTGTGTCCTGAAAGATCAGGAAGACCATATCAATATCCTTCCAGCACGGAGACAGAACACTGCTGTGATCCTGGATCAGACAATAGCCATTCTAACCTTAAGTGATAGAAAAACTATGTGTATAGCAGAGCACCTGCTGCTTCCTGAAGATTAGGAGGTCCGATATTCCAGATAACTACTGAACAAGCCACCAGATGACAGAGACAGGCTGGAATGGTTCCTGAGTGTGCGGTCACATTGTTGTGATTAGATCAGCCATATTGTGAAGACCTGACATGGAGAAAACCTTTAAAATGTAATAATTTAGAAGTGCACACACTAATGCTATTTTTGGCTTTAGCTCCAGATAGCGCACACGCTAACGACACTTATTAGCTTTAGCAGCAAATTTGTTTTAGCTTAAGATAGAGCACACACACTAGTGCTGCTTATAAGCTTTAGCTGCAGAGTGCACACAAATGCTGCCTTTAGCTTTAGCGCAGTTAAAAAAAATGTATGCAGTAGCCTAGAGTAAGGCTGCTAACCGTAGTAATATGTAATGACCAGCGAGCAAAGAACGATTGCAAACAGTGGCAGGCACCTTAGTACTTTTCTGAGCTCTTGTTTGGTATTGCGATGGCAAGCGAGCACATAAACGGAGTTGATACCAATTATTTTAAGCAAGGAAAATGCATTTAACCTTCTATAAATGCATTTATTATTATTTGTATTTAATTATTTAATAAATTTATTTTATTATTATTATCATTATTTATTTATTTTCAATTCATTTTGTATAGTGCCTTTTACAGAGAACAGTCACAAAGACATTGCACAGGAATTGGGCAAGAACCAGGCCTGAAACCCCCCAAACAGCAAATAACTCCCCGGTGGGAAGAAAAACACTCAAACGGTGGCGAGAAAAAACTCCCCGATGGGAAGAAATCTCAGAAAGAACCTGGCTAGAGAGGGGGAGCCTATCCTTCGCTGGCCGGCCCTGGTTTAAACTAAAGGCAGAAAGGATGGTAACAGAATGTAGTAAAGAATCTAACACTGCAAATAATCAAGTGCAGTTAGCAAATATAGAGGAGACAGAACGCAATCCAATCAGTGCAGCTCACAATATGTAACAAGGACATTTCCAAATTTCCACTGAATGTTTCATGAACACGACACAGGCAATGATTTTATTTATTTTTTCCTTTCCCCCAGGCAAATATATGCAACAATATGCAAACATTTGATTGCGCTATCCATTCCAGGTCTGATTCATATAACACCACAATTCTTACATTCAATCTGTGGCATCAGGATGGCATTTGCACATAATTGTAAACTTATGAATGGACAATGCAAGGAAAATAAAATAAATAAAAAATTATAACAGCGATGCAAATAGAAACCAATGGGGAGCACATCCGAACCAGGAAGTATAATTGATACGCTCAGACATGCGCAGCTGCGTCCTTGGAGTCACTTCAACATCGAGGCAAAGAGGGTTGGCAGAGCAAGAGGTTCAACTTCGGGGGCTGGAACGTCCGCACTTGGAACTTATTAGATAGACAACAGGCGCTCATTGAATGACTGGTGGTCAATGGAGTTTTTACAAAATAGTTCGCTAAACGGGTCATTATCAGACAGACAAAATCAAAAGTCTCCCTTTTTTTTAGATTATACATGCATAGGTTGTCAGGACCAAGTAGGCTACTAATAAAATCTTTGATTGAGGGTGCAGACTGTAAATACAGACACTTAAAACCCCACAATGATAGGCTACTTTCGGGGTTATATTCTGGAGCACACTTTTACAAACATTTTGGTTGCATAAATATGATGCGCAGCGCAAAGCACCCCTGACATTTTCCTTAAGAAGTGATATACGTTACTGTGAAAGGGTGGGACCAAAGAGGGAAGGCTGAGTAAGAGGTGTAGCCTACCTTTGGGGCTGGAACGTCCGCAGTGGAACTTATACAACAGGCGTTCATTGAATGACTGGAGGTCAATTGAGTTTTTAGAAAAGAGTTCACTAAACAAGTGATTTCCAGACAGAAGAAAATCAAGTCTCCTTTAAGATTATGTATGTTGTCAGGACTGCTTACAACCTGTTATGATTTTGGCAATATAACAAAAGGGTGCTCCATTAGTGGTGTGCAAGTGATTGGTTGAGTATGAGAACATACGTTTGCTGAGGCCGACCATTGGTCGGGCACAGCAAGAGTTATTTGACAGAACTATTTGACAGAACTCGGCGCACTTTGATCGCAACGCTCATAAACTCCAATTATCAATTGAACACACCCATTCTTCACAGGTAAAACACTACTTGGTTTAATTATTCAATCAGCAATCAGAGCTTTAGCACAAATAAAATGGAAAAATGTGAGCTCTCCTGTATTGGAGAACAATGGCTGACAAACATTTCGAAATGAGAATAGGTAGATCGGCTCTATTGTTATTTACTGTAACATGTCAATACTCAGCGATTGCTGTACTGCAGAGTACCTAATGTAGGCTATACTACTACAAGGGAACCACAGTACGGACAGCATAGTGCGCACAAGCTAAGCTGGCAGTATCCCTCATATGCGTACCGAAACCACCCCAAAGCAAATACAGGATAGCCTGTCCCCTCTGCAGCTCACAGTAGTTTCTCACAGCAGTTACAAGAGGAGAGAGCCGATCTGAAACACGGGGGAAATATGCCTTTCGCAGTGCTGCAGAAATTAGCTCCACACACACTCACACACACACACATGCACATACACACAGAAACACACACATACTGTATATACACTCACACGTGCATACACACAAAACAGACCAGAGCAGCTCATATGTGTTGACATATGGGACAATGTGAGTTTCCACCGTGATGCTGTTTTGAAGCTGGTTCAATGAAACCATTGTTTTTCATGCCAAGGGTGGCTGTGTCATTCCAAAAAACCCTTCTCTGCTGCTTGACCAGAGAAAATATAACGTGATATATTTTGAGAATATGTGATCAAGAGCAGTGACCAGAATAATTTATTTTTTAAATAGTTTTTACATTTTTTGTTTACTTCATTTGTTGACTTGTGTTTATTATTTGGAGAAAATTTTCATTTTGGGGTGAGAGTGCATGGTTTTGAACATAGTGTTTGATTTTGACAGAGATATTTGAAGGTTTGCAGAAGGAGTTGACCGTTTTGTGTTTATAGAAATTAGGTATAAAGGTTTAAAATGTGTCTAAACAATTGAGAAAAACTGTAATACTTACCATTTATAATTTTTTTCTTATCATTTACTTTTATTTCCTTATCCATGGCAGGTGGCATAACTCTTGTACAATCTGTTTATACTGCTGTAGTTTTACTTAAGCGGCTCAGTATGTAACAGCACTTTCACACATTACATTACATTATAGGCATTTAGCAGACGCTCTTATCCAGAGCGACTTACACAACTTCTTATTACATGTATCCATTCATACAGCTGGATATATACTGAAGCAATTCAGGTTAAGTACCTTGCTCAAGGGTACAACGGCAGTGTCCTACCTGGGAATCGAACCTGCAACCTTTCGGTTACAAGTCCAGTTCCTTAACCATTATACTACACTGCCGCTCCATTTAAACCTGGAAACCTGGAACCCTCACAAATCTGGAACATAGACTGAAGTATAAAGCGCTGTTCTGGATTTTACTCAGTGTACTCCATCTAACTCAGTAATCAATCTCTTGACAGTTAAAATTACATTGCAGATTACTAATAAAACCAATTAAAATATGAATATTACACACTTAGAGATGGATAGTGGATAGAAACACTACGTACAGAGGGAGTGATAGACAACGTATAGAGAAAGAGGAGAGAGTATATAGAGGACAGAGTTTAGAGAGAGGATAGAGGTCAGGATAAACCGAAGTTAGACAGAGGGTAAATAGGCTAGAGGGGATTGATAGAGGAAATACAGGAGAGAGAGTTAGTATGCTCCCGAATATACTCAGCGAAACCCCGGAGTATATCATCCAGCGGTTTTAAGTATACCACATTTAGAGAAAATTTTGCCTACTTAACTACTTTCTCATCGTATTCAACACGCATTCTACATAGTATGGAAGGGTGCTTATTTGGACACAGCCCCAGTTTCTGTGCACAGCAATCATGCCTTCACCAGACAGGTAGACAATCCGGGATGCAGCCACGCAACACAACAAAATTAGTTTCACAAACAAAAAAACAATTTATGATGCACAATGGCTTACATTCTGTTACCAGAGGTTTGTCCCTGTTAAAAAAATGATGGTACATCTGTGGTCAAGTTTCCCTTTGC
Organism: Ilyophis sp. 1 JC-2022; assembly: GCA_022702515.1. Classification (NCBI taxonomy): domain Eukaryota; kingdom Metazoa; phylum Chordata; class Actinopteri; order Anguilliformes; family Synaphobranchidae; genus Ilyophis; species Ilyophis sp. 1 JC-2022. Next base: position 27,749,516 of record CM040402.1, on the reverse strand, counting down.
TTCCTGGACACCTGTGTTTTGGGAACAGGGTTTCCCCTTTGGTGGTATTTTGGAAGATAATGGGTCAGTGGACAGACACACACCGTCCAACTTGGACAAGCATGTTCATTGACAGAACAGCTTTGGTCTAGTTTATACAAGGAACCCTGGGATACCGCAGAGTTCTGCATAAGCTCAGTTCGGTGCACTCTCATTGGTGCATGGCAAACTGGTGAGGAGGAGTTACCAAATGCAGACAGTCCAGAAAGCCAGTGGAGGTGGGGAGTGACAGTGGGTTACACTATAGGCACAGTGATGTTTAACATGGGTGTGTGTGTGTGTTGGCACGGCCTGAGACCTGGCCCGTTTCTGCAAGAGTGATTTCGCCGATGGTGTGTGTGGGGTGGGGGGAAGCGGGGGCGGCCAAATTATAGTCAAATTATAGCACGCTTCTGTGACAGCACATCGGTGGGCTCAAATTTTTTTTACATCCATTAACAAGCCTTCCACATAACCCCCAACCCCCACATCTACCCCTACAACCCCCAACCTTCCTCCCCAACCCCATGTCTGCTCCATACTCCCATGCCCTGCCTGGACTGGTTATTCCAGTCTCTCAACCATCAAACACCATCTCACTGTGTGGATTTCTCACTGTTAAGTGCTGCATTCATCCCCATCTCTCTGAGTGACTGATTTTAGGGGCAGGACTAGCCTATTCTTATTATTATGTTTCTCTATTTCATAAATTTCATCATTTCAGTCCATAACAGGGGCAGGTGCGCTGTGGGCTTAGAATCACAGCCTTCTCCTGCTGCTCCGCACAAGAGATATGATTAGCCTGCTGAGCTAATAACCAAAGTCCGCAACCCAGGGAATGAATCTCACTTATTATTCGTTTTCCCATGTTTCTTGCTGCAATGTCCACTGGCACCATCGGATAAGTCCCGTCATGTTAATGAAGTTTGAATCTTTGAAGGGGGAAACTGGGGTAGGAATGGAGTGAGAGGCCTGGAAAAAAAAGAGAGGTGAGGAAGAATTGATGGGGGGGAACAGATGGATGTCAGAGAGCGGACAAGTGACAGAAGAAAGAATGAGAGAGAAAAAGAGAGAGATGGGAAAGAGAAGGAGAAGGAAGGGGTGACCAGATGGGCCTCGGTTGCCTTCAGGAAGCAGCAGATGTCTTCACATTCCAAACTGCTGTGATGGCTCCACCCTGCCCCTGTACCCACAATCAGTGCCAGGCCTTTAATGGAGTTGACATACATGGAGAACCACTCCAGTCACACCCAAGAAACACCACGGCCAGTCAGCTAGCAGCCAATCAGTTGTGAGTCTAGGTGAAGTCATGTGTAAACCCTGAACACTCCTCAGCAGTGTTGTGTTCTCAGGTGAGTTAATCAGAGTCAGTACGGCGCAGTGCAAAATTCAGTGACCCTATTGCTCTCAGTCAAACTTAGGGAGATCAGAAAAAATCTTTTTGTTAGTGTGGAGGAAGTGTTTGCTGGGGCACATAAAGTTCATAATTCTCTCTAATAAAGATATATGTTGCTCCACCATACTTCCAATCAATCTTCAAACCCATGTCTCCGCTCCACAACCTCGGAGCAGCTGGCTATCCCCTCCTGCTATAGTTGCTCATCCCAGTAAAGATGCCTGTCTGTACTACTCCACACTCCCCCATGGTGGTCAGGACAGCACAGCAGACACAAACTGTTCATCTTCAGACACGAACTGAAGACCCACCTCTTCTGACTGAATCTTGGTCCCCCTCTCATCCCCACCCCAAAGACTCATATTCATCTGTATGTATTCAGGATCTATATTTTGGTTTTTGCTTGGTATAGTATATCTGCATAAATATTGTTTACCAGGACTGGCATTACAACTCATGTAAATCAGGTGACTGAACTTATGTTCTCCAATATTCTCCTCCACAAGTCTCTCTGGGTAAGAACATCTGCCAGCAAAATGCAATTTAATGTCATGTAAAATAGCGTATAAAACCAGCTAAACACATTTAGTCAGGTTTTTTTAATTCCACGTCTTTTTATTTAATGTGCACTGTTTAGCACGCAACGTGCAGTACACAAAAAATATCCGCCGTACTATTTTCCAACGGTGCTGTGGAAGTGTCATAAGACGTCACACCCAACATGCCACGTGTTGTTTTTGTTGTATTTAAAAGAAAATGCCAGTGAAGCTGCGCCTCATTTTTTGAAAAGCTTCACGTCATATTTATGCAATTAAATGTTTGTGTACTTCTTGTGTGCTCCCGATTATACTCAGCGAAACCCTGAAAGTAAGTGTATCATATGGGGGTTTAAAGTATACTATATTTAGAGGAAGTTTTGCCTACTTAATGACTTTTTCGTCCTGTCTACTCAACAAGCCTACCTGATAGTAAGAAAGGGTGCTGATTCTGACACAGCCTATGTCTAAAATGACGTGCAAACCAGAGGTTTTTGTAAACCCTATTTATTGTATCTGAAAGTCTAAAATATGTAATTCACTACAATTCATTAAAGAGTAAGTGCACCCACTGTCTCAGCCTTTCTCCGCCTACTACACAATTTTGAAAAATACTTTGTGGGGTGAGTGAGGGAGAGAGGTGGAGGTGGAGGTGTGTCCATCGTCATTTGCATAAATTAATGCACAATGTACAAATTATTTTGTATAACTCGGATCGATTGTTAAACTAGACGTTGCAGATCAAATATGAATCGAGATTCAGCAACTGCATGGCCTATTTCTCACCTCAAATATTTTCAGAAACGTATTTTAGCGGACAGTTTAGGTGGAAAAAGACAGTTTATGAACAGGTCGCCACATTGTCATGGTTTAAAACCGTGGAACCGAAACCAAAGGACCATAGTGCGTCTAACCAATCAGGAGCCGGCTATTTCTGTTGTGGGCAGCAACACTTATCCATATGACGTAGAGGTACCTCCAAAAAGGTGCTCTGATATCACGATTCGGGCGGGCGCAGAAAAAAAATTTCAACCGTTCGAGGGAAGCACCAAGACTCTTTTCTACCAATTTCTTGTGATATACAATATTATTTCAGGATTGTTGAAATAACTGAATGGCTGAATAAGCTTCATTATAAGGTTGATATACAAAACACATTTACAGCAAAAAAAAAAAAAACATGATCTAGAGTGTAGTTACCCTTTAAAAACAAAATACCCTATAAAGGGAAAATATTTGGTTTACTAAAGACCCCTTGGGATTCCTTTGCAGCTCTCCCCTGTGCCCACCCTCTTGTCTCCGCCCCCCAGTGGAGATGGCCTGCCAGATAATTAATCCCTTATTTCTTCATTGTCCCGGAGGGGAGCTCATTAAACATGTGTGTTCAATGTTTAAATGGGGGTTGGGTGGAGGGGGGGGTGGGGTACCCCTGCGGTCAGGTCATGCCCCTAAAAGGCAGCTCTGAAGCGGTCGTGGGTCTCCATAGAAACGCATGACTCATCTCCATGCGTACGGGGGCTCATCGCGCCGCTCCCCGTGTCTGCGGCACCACTGCCCTCCGTGTCTGCGGCACCACTGCCCGTGCCGTTTCGTAACCAAGGCTAGATTATCCAGCGCAGTGACATGCGCCGTTCTGAGCAGATGTTGCCCTCTGGTGGTGATGAGAGGTAGGTGCATACATATCATTGCATAAAAAAACAACCCCACTCGTCTGCACTCTGAACCAAATGGAAAGGCAATAAAAGGTTTTCAGACCACGTGATTGCTTTATTGCACTTTGAGCATCAGCATATCTCATAGCTCACGTCAACACAAAACCGAGCAGCTGTTATATGCATCACTGGGCTTGAGGAGACAGTCCCAACATACAGATGCTACTCTCAAATGTGATGCTAGCAAGAGGACTTTTACCTTGTTTGCATAGTATGTGCATACACCTCCCTGTTTACATGGTTACTAAGGTGATTGTGATATGGAATAAGTTCCAGGAGGAGATGGTGTTACAGATGACACCACCCAAAAGCTGAAGGGGGCTTAATATGTCACTTTGTGAGGCCAGAGCATTATCCACCGTCACTTTTAGTGTTGCATTAAGAAAAAGACAAGATATAATTTTGGATTAGTGTGTGAGGGTTGAATTAAATGGGCATCAAGGCAGTGTTGGGATGGTGGAAGCTGGGACTCCTGAACGCATCTTAAAGGGATAGTTCACTTCCTGGAGTTTTTAAAAATATAATTTCAGTCTTAGTGTACGTTTTCAATTGGCCCAGACAATTGTGTGCGATAAAGGATACTTCAGATCCTGTGATGTTTCCGATGACTTGCTGGCTTTACAAGGGTGAGTACAGGGGCATTGACAGGTTTTTGGTTTAATGCAAGAACATGCACTTCAAGTAATTCCAAAGCAGCTTGTATAGCAAAGTTATGTTTCCGGAGGCTATACATGTGAACACAGTAATTGTTCAGCGTTTATTCACAATTATTTCACGGTACTTCTTTCTTGCTCAGTTCAAAAGCAGCCTATGCTCTTCACTCCCAAGATTAAGGACCAGAGGGACACGGTTTAGATGCAGCTGGCCAAGGGGCAGCCCGCTGCACTGCCTGTGTTGTTGCATGCCCAGCGTTAGCCAAGCTGAAACATCCACTAAAACTGAAATAATATTTTTAAAACACCAGAAGGTGAACTATCCCTTTAAGTTAATTCTCCACTTCAAAATTTCAGCTAAAATCAGACCTCTTTATTGTGAGGCCTTCTGCATCATCATGCCACACCGTTTGCATAGCTTGCATCAGAGTCGAGTTCTACACTGTGCCGTTTCTTTTACCTGGGTGATGACAAATTGGCCTTTGTTGAGAGGGGAAGGGGAGCAGTGGGCTCCTCATGAAAATATCAAAGGAACAACGAGTGCCCCGTTTTTAGATTCTCAGTCTTGGACATATAGGCGCATTAACCTCAAGCTAATAGCGTTCAGAACTGACCTTTGAGGTAACAGCACACAATGTGTTTGCAGTGCCTCAGTCTGCCACTGCAGACAGGTCATTACATCAGTCTGTCACACCGACCCGCAGGCAGCTTAATATCAGGCCGATGCTTCCTCAAGACTCCCCTGGGTAAGCAACGTCCATAGGCTCACCCTCGGTCACACCCTTCAACTTCAGTTCCTCCTGGACCCTTGACAAATACCCTGGATCTGGGTACCCAAAACTGAGGACAGAAAGGTAGGAAGACAGACAGAGAGACAGAGGACTGTGATATTCTATATGCAATTCCTGGTGTTCCAAGCGCATGCTGGTTTTTATAAAAACTGATTGCCCGTGCTTCATTGGTTCTATTAGTTTATTAGACACAGATACATCCACACGATTGAATACCCACAATATACTGTATATACAGCTCTGGAAAAAATTAAGAGACCACTGCAAAAGGATCAGTTGTCTCGTTGTTATTTTGGTTCTGTGCTCTAGCACTTTGAGTTTGAAAGGATACAATGACAATGAGGTTTAAGTGCAGATTGTCAGCTTTAATTTGAGGGCATTTTCATCCGTATTGGATGAACCGTTTAGAAATTATAGAACCTTTTGTACATAGTCCCCCCCCCATTTTTGGGCATCAAAAAATATTGGACAGTTTAACATAATGTAGAATAAAGTAATCATATTTAATATTTGGTTGCATGGGGGGACTATGTACAAAATGTTCTATAATTTCTAAACGGTTCATCCAATACGGATTAAAATGCCCTCAAATTAAAGCTGACAATCTGCACTTAAACCTCATTGTCATTGTATCCTTTCAAACTCAAAGTGCTAGAGTACAGAAACAAAACAACAACGAGACAACTGATCATTTTGCAGTGGTCTCATAATTTTTTCCAGAGCTGTATATATAAGTTTCTAGTGTACAGGGCAGAAAGACAATCTTCCAGTTTTTATTTATTTTTTATTAAATGGAATGAATATCACAATGAGATAATTGCTGGGCTAATTAAATTAAGTAATTAAGAGCAGAGGTTGGATGAAAAAGCAACTTAAATTCTGGGCCTCAATTAATTGAGCTGGAAATCCCAGAGGCAGAATAGTGTTAGCTATAGTATTCATGTCCATGTAACCAACTTCAATATTCATCAATTCACCGTTGAGTAAAGACCAATCTACAGTATCTCTATGCCTGACTATTTCCCCAGCATGTCATGAGATAGAACCTTACGATGGATGCTGTAAAGTGTTGAGTGTTTTTCAATATTAGATTTACTGTGTGTCTGTACTGTAGCCTGCTAATTACTTTGTGCCATTTACACAGAGTGAATACAGGCTGTCTTCCAAGTTGCTGTATGCATTTGGCTTGGCCTTGAGGATTATAGATTGCAGATAAGATATGCATTTGTCCTGTGCACTAGTTATTCTGTGCTTACTGTCTGCCAGCCAGGTAAGCACTACACAAAGTATCCTAGCAATGTGCATAATTAACTCAGGTTGCGCTAAGGTAGGATCAACACTGATATCAGAGTAACATGGTCAGAGCTTAGTGTAACTTATACCCAGGTACCCTCCTGCCACCTTATGAGCCAGACACACACCACACCGGGATCCTGTGTAATGAAGCAATGTACCCACCACTCTGGTCCCCCTTGCATGTTGGTCTTATGGTGGACGTCATTCCAGGTGATGACGTTGGAGAGGCCGGTGGTGGCCGAGGTGCCGACAGTGAAGAGGAGGCGCTGGTCGAAGGCCCTCTGCAGCAGCCGCAGGACGCGCTGCCCCTCCTCGTTTGCCGGCAGGTAGGCTCGCCGAGACGTGCCGGCGTACCGTCGCCCTGGGTTTGGATGGCTGGCCTGTCGATAAATTTAATTAATTTTTCAATCCACCATTTATTTATTTATTTTTTACTACAGTAGGCTCCAGAATTATTGCCACCCCTGACTGGAAATGCACTAAAAATACTATTAAAAATAATAACATTATTGAGATAAACTTATAATGCCAACATGTGAGAAACACTGTACTTTATAAATGTTTCAATGGAACCAACCAGAATCATTTATTAATTTAATTTAAAAAATTAATAAAATTTCTGTGTGGATTTTGAGGTATGCTTTGGGTCATTGTCTTGCTGGAAAGTCCACCTATGGCCAAGTCTTAGCCTTCTGGCAGAGGCAACCAAATTGTCAGCCAAAATTGCCTGATACTTGCTGGAATCCATTATGCCATTGATCATAACCAGTGCCCCTGGACCTCTGGAATTAAAACAGCCCCAAAACATCAATGGCCCACCACCATATTTCACCGTGGGTATGAGGTGTCTCTCCTTGCATGCATCTCTGTTTCGACGCCAAACATGCTGATGCTGTATCTGAACAAAATATTCTATTTGGATGCTTGGAGTTTTCCAAATGTCATTTAAATTATGACTGGACAAAGGTGCTGTGGTCAGATGAGACCAAAATGTAATGTTTTGGTCAGATACAGCATCGGCATGTTTGGCGTCGAAACAGAGATGTAAAGGAGAGGCACCCCGTACCTACTTGGTCATAGGTGGACTTTCCAGCAAGACAATGACCCAATGACCAAAAGCATACCTGAAAGTCCACACATAAATGGTTCCGTGACAAATAATCAATGTTCTGCAATGGCCATCCCATCTCAGACGCCGGACATCAATCCGATCAAAAACCTGTGGGCTGAACTGAAGAGAGCAGTTGATAAGTGCAAACACAAGAATGTGAAGGCGGGTGATTACGTGAGTAGATGTAGAGGTGTAATGAACAAGAGTAACCTTTGATACGTTTCTTGTGCAAAGGGATGGCGGTTTCAACTTATACCTTTCATTGCGTGATTCTCTAGTGATTACACACGCAGACGCACAATACTTAGAGGATTGCATATTTTGCCCATCAAGTAAACACACAGTAGTGATTGGCCAAAAACAGATAAGACTACACTTATCCAAGTGACTATGCAAATACTGTGTACCTAAAACCAGTGCATGTAAACATGGAGAGGCTAGGACGTCTGTCACCATTTAATTTACACGTGATGCAATAACAGCAGCCAATTGTTGCCCAAAACACCACTGTGTGTTGAAGACCGTGAGGGTAAAAAATAAATAAATAAAAGCCAGCGTCTGTTTTAAACCCTTGAATATAGCGGCAAAAACCTAATTTCAAAGAAAGTGTTCATTTGCATATTTATTTTATGCACACACTGAACTAGAATGGAAGCACACAACAATCATATCCATTACTTTGTGAGCCAACCATTAAAGCTGCCGGTTGGCTCACAAAGTAAAATACAGTGAGCACCATAATTCATTGGACAGGGACACATTTTTTGTTATTTTGGTTCTGTACTCTAGAGTTTGGATGCAATGATAATCAGGTTGAAGTGCAGACTGTCAGCTTTAATTTGAGGGTATTTTCATCCATATCGGATGAACCGTTTAGAAATTATAGAACCTTTTGTACTTAGTCCGCCCCATTTTCGGACATGGAACAGTATGAAAAACATGGTTGGTGAAATGGCTGTAAGTCATCAAGGGTCTGAGGTATCAAACGAGCCTCAAACCATCACTCTGCTGCCAGATATGCAGTAGATATGGATGGATCACTTAAAGGGTTGTTTCTCCTGACAAATGTTCAGGAGATTGAACTCTATGGAAAAACAAGTCAGGAGAAGAAACCCTTCAAGTTATCCATCCATATCTACTGCATATCCGGCAGCAGAGTGATGGTTTGAGGCTCGTTTGATACCTCAGACCCTTGATGACTTACAGCCATTTCGCCAACCATGTTTTTCATACTGTTCCATGTCCGAAAATGGGGCGGACTAAGTATCAAACGAGCCTCAAACCATCACTCTGCTGCCAGATATGCAGTAGATATGGATGGATCACTTTAAGGGTTTCTTCTCCTGACTTATTTTTCCATAGAGTTCAATAGGAAAATTTGTCAGGAGAAACAACCCTTAAAGTTATTCATCCATATCAACTGTATTTCTGGCAGCAGAGTGATGGTTTAAGGCTTGTTTGATATGTCAGACCCTTGATGACTTAGAGCAATTTAGCCAACCATGTGTTCCATACTGTTCCAGTGTAATTTACAGCTAAATCTAGTCCCACCCCCCAATTCCCATGAAAATACCCTCAAATTAAAGCTGACAGTCTGCACAACCTCATTATCATTGTATCCTTTCAAGATCAAAGTGCTAGAGTACAGAACCAAAATAACAAAAACTGTGTCACTGTCCAATGAATTATGGTGCTCACTGAAGGTGTAAAATACAGGAAACAATGACTACCTTTTAAATTGAGTAACCCACTTGAGTTTGTTTTGTGTGTTTGGTGTGCATGTTTTCAAGAATACAAAACATTAAGGCGTGGCATCATCTCCGGGGGTGCTGCAGTATAGCACAATGCTGTCATTGCCTTTTAAGGTTGCGTTGCTGTTGCCTTGGACATATTTTGCGTAGCCTATATAATATACAATACCGAGTACACATATTGCTGTTGTATAAGGTATATGCAGACAGTGTGTATAATGAGAAGGATTGATCCTCTGACTACTACCATGGGCACGAACTTCGCAGTTCTGAGTAGGCTACGAGTGACTGCGCATAATGGTTCCTCATAAAAGCAGCCCTTTTACAGTAGTCATGTCTGTGTGAAAGTGTGAGAATTCACGGGCATCGGTTCTTAACAAGCGCTGCACAGATCCACCGACGTATAAAACATCTGAACGGGCTTGTGGTGCACATCAACTGAAACAATAATGACGCAACAATAGGCCTACATTTGAATGATGAGTAGCCTAGATCTGAGCAGTGTTTGGTGGAAATAGAAGACCACAAGCAAAAAGTCTGATTGATAAAAATCCAGAAAGAGTGACCTCGACAGATTCCTATTGAGAGCCCTGAACATTATCTGCAGTGTCATCATACCCCACAAATCCAATCGCCCACACCATCGATATAATATCGTATTCCAAGTTACCGTGGACATATTCTCACCTCTTGTATGCCAGCTGGAAAGTGGTAGTCAATTACTATGGTTCCACAGGACTCGAACCCGGGTAAACGCTCCCAGCTTCGGGTAACTTTCATCAAACCGTTATGCGGTTGAGTTCCCACGTAATCGCCGTAGAATGTATTGCATATCGGGCACGCTGGTTTTACTTTGAAAACTTCGCTAATACAGCTCACGCAGAACGAGTGCATACACTTTTCCAGAGTCCGTTTCTGCTGAATATTGTCCATGCAGATTATGCAGTGTCCTTCTCCGGGGTCAGGGCTTCTTGGAACGCCGGATACAGACGTATTTTCCTCGGACATAATGGTTCAATTCTGTTTGGTGTGTTTGTTGTAAAAGGTGACATCAATTCCTGTAATACCCCAGCGCCATCGCAAGAATATAATAGCGCTGTCATACAACCTCAACTGTGTTTACCCTGCGCTTCCTATATTAGCCTACTAACTAAAAGTGACCATGACTCAATAAAGTACCTCCTTGCTGGGTGGGGCGGAACACAGTAGAGTTGCCAGATTTCATTTAAAACCCCCGAGAAAAGAACATATAATTTGGAACAAAGAGCAAACACTAAGATAAATTACGTCAAAATTTGCATTATACATAGTAGTTAATACATACACAGTTAAAGTGAAGGATGTCACAAGTGACAGGCGTGACGCGTCTTTAAACTGGAAATCGTCTGAACAGTCAGAAGTTTAGAAGTTAGGCTATAGAAATCTTAGGCTAAGGTACATGCTGTCAATGTAGGCACCCTATGGTTCCCGATCTAATCATGCCTGTGCTGATTGTGGCTGGGAGTCCTGTGGAGTGATGCCTGCGGGGAGGATCTTGATCAGTATGGTATTCCCTGCCACATTATTCGATAGCACAGATGGGCAAGGAGGGCCATAGTTATTTACGGGTTTACAATCAACTTGTCCAGTAAGTCCAAATGATTTGTGTGATCTGACATTTAAGATACATTTCTTGATTAACTTATGGAATGACAGCTGAAGCCTGTTTTTGTATCCCCATGGATTTACAGGTGTTGTTGTGTAGGCTACAGTGAATTAACTGAACCAGTTTAATTGGTGTAAACAAAACCTGCATACAAGCTGGTCCTCCAGGAAGGCCATTTCCCTTGTGCCACAGCAACTAGTAAATTGGTTATTTGCCTGCCAGACTAGTCTATATCCTTCAGAATAAATTGGATATGCTTCAGCACTGAGAAGGGCCTACAACTCCAATTGGTCATTAGATAATTTGGGGAATAAAAAAAATTACAGGCAAAAGTGGTTAAACATTATTTATATTTAATCTGGCAAGCAGTTACTTTGGTGAAATTCAAAGATTTGTTTCTAAACACTAAGTTAACAGAGGTATGTGCACGTTTCTAACAACTAAATGTCGTACGGGCTTTTCTTTGAATTTTATCTGTTGCCTTTAGCATTTACACATATGTTTTGCCCCTTGGCCAGGACACCCTCACAAAAGAGACATTAATCTCAATGAGACTTTCCTGATAAAATATCAGATAAAAAATAAATAAATACCACAACACCAGGCCATAGAACAGAAAGTCTTTATTCAAGTATGAAAATGTAAAGCACATTATTTTTCATTATTATAATTATGTAATATTAATAAAGAAGTTTCAGTCAAAAATATAAATCAACACAACTATAAAAGCGAAATCGAACCATTTAATTAACAATCATGTGCAATTTCTTAATAATTCTATTTTTATATCTTTTTTAGATACTGCATAGAAACTTTTGCGCTGAATGTAGAATGTTCCTGTGTAAACTATTATCCTGGCTCCTGCAGACAGAATCTGTATTGGTCCCATAACTCAAAATATAAAAGTGAAACATATGTGGGAGGGGGGAACCAAAAAGAAGTTATCACAGTCTTATAACTTGTTTTTCATTTACTACTGAATGCTAAAATTCAACAAAGAATGCGCCTCAAGAACAATTATGAGCCTGCATCCTTCTCTTCAACCTGCACACAAAGCTTGCTTTGATTTTGAGAGATAACTATGTTCGCTAATCTGGAGTTAACTGTGATGCAAACATTAACATATTTATGCAAAGAGCAGAATATATTTCAGTTAAAGCCGGATTACACGTACAATCTTAATGCTGCTGATTGCACCAATTGGCTCAAAGTTTCAACCAAAAAAAAACAAGTTACCTTTTTTCTGTAACAACATGCTCAGATGTTCTTCAATGTATATGAGGTAAAGGCACAATAAATTGCTGAAAGGACAACATTCCAGCAGCGGAACAAGGTAAGAACTCCAAAATCTGCTTTAACTGCAGCCTGGACTTATATTTTACATAACTTGAACTTAAATCAAATCAAAAGCCTTATTATTTTTAAAAATGAAAATTAATAAACAAAAAATGTAACTGGAATTATGAAATGGATTATTGTGCCTTTAATTTGGTTTAAGTGATCTACGTGCCCTTGTATATATTCTTGACATCATCTTATAAATCTGCTCATGGAATATGAATAAAACAAACAAAACAAAAAACTGCCAATAAAAACCAAAAGCAAATCAGTGATGCACAATGTTACAAGTGTACATGGTACAGATTTTAAACTCAGGAGTCAGTTGATGGCTTACTCTGGAAGCCAGAAAAAAAAAAAAAAAAAAAAAGGGACAGTAGTGAGAAGCTCCGCCTTCTCTGGACATCATAGAAGAAGAGTGCTGTGAAGATCTGTTCCTCCCTGGACTTCAGTAAAATCCAGTACTGTGACGCTCTGCCCCTCTCTGGACATCATAGAAGAAGAGTGCTGTGGAGCTCGGTTCCTCCCTGGACTTCAGTAAAATCCAGTGCTGTGAAGCTCTGTTTCTCCGTGGACTTCAGTAAAATCCAGTACTGTGAAGCTCTGTTCCTCCCTGGACTTCTCAGCAGCAGGCTCTAACTACCTGCTCTGCTGAAGCAGAAAAATGAAAAATATTTTCTAACAATGTACCACCTACAAGAATCCACTAAAGTCAAAGGTGGAGCCAAACCTGCTAGGGACAGTTTGATAAAACAATAAATAAAAATAAATAAAAGAGCCCGCAGCTTGGAAAACACACAATCACATCACCCTCCCAAGTCCTCCCTCTCAAAACCATCTTTGTACATTGACCAAAAGTGCCTGTTAGTGCTGTGATTGCAATGCTGCTAAAGCAAGGATTTTTTTCTTCTAAATTATTATTATTTTTTTTTTATACTGACATCACATTTTTTTACTGAGGTCATTTTCAACATTATTGTAAACGCTCAGCAGCATTTAATGAAAGGAACTGATTTTGTCAAAAAAATGATTGGTGGAAAGAACAGGAAGATAAAACTGTTAAATAACACGTGCTCCCTGAAGCACAGTCACAAATAAATAAAACCTATAGGGAAAAAAACAAAGGGAAAGTAAACATCTTACATGTGAACTCTTAACATCGCACGCCAATGTAATATTCGAGTACCTCTAAGGTTTAGGCTGTCCAACCTTGCGCCACGCTCGTTAAGGTGCAGAGGACTGGGCCCTTTTCAAGGTCCTGCATAATGCATAACATAAACGCACCAAAACCCCGAATCGAGTCTGGCCTCGCACACCGGTTACCAACAGAATCCCGCCATGCTCAAGTGTGTATGTGGCTGGGTGGGGGGTGCGGGATTTATATGTTGTTGTTTTTTTTGTTTTTTTTAAAGCGCTTGGAGCTGGATTATGCGGCAGGACGCTCCCCTCCGTACCCGTGTTTTGCGCTGGGACGCGTGCGGTCATTGGTCCAGGCTCCAGGAGGAGAGGCAGGGGCCTGTATGTTGTAAAGCAGCAGCAGGAGTTGGAAAGGTGAGGCCTGGGGCAGGCGGAGACCCACACGCAGGAGGCGCCTCTCCTCTCTCAGTCTGCGGTTATCCCCTTCTCACGAAGCTCCTCCGTCACTCGGACCAGGTATGTGGGGTCTGGGTAGCCGAAGCTGTGCGGTAAGCAAAGAAAAAAGAAAAGCAAAAACAAAAACATCATGTGATATTCGCGACCAAATGTAGGATGATTCTGTGCAGATCTGCGTACCTTTGTGGTGCGTGGACAGGGCAACTGGCCCATGTGAGAAGGAAGAGGATGAAGCGCGCGGACGACTGAGAGATCAGCGGATATGTGAAGACGTGAAGATGGAACCCTGCACAGCATGCTCCTCTCTCCCTTTCTGACGAGAGGAACGTCACCTTTGCTTTTTATGGCATTTTGGGAGAGTGGGGGAGGCTTGGGTGTTTGCTGAGCCATACCATGTTATTTAAATCTACACTAACACCGTTGATGTGACTGTAACCAATTAGTGCTTGTTATTTTCATATCGCTGCGACGTACTGAAAAGTTCTTGGAAAAGAATCGGAGCAACCGAGTTTCAAGAGCACTCAAGCATAATTCACATAATTACAGTATTTGCTCTTTTGCCAAAAGTAAAATCAAGCTTGGAGTGATTATCTACATTCGATAAATGTAGCCTACGACTTAGCATCATTTCTTAAAGGCAGGATTCACAGAAGTATTTATATTTTCATTAGCCAGAACAAAGCTATTATGGACATTTATTACATTACATTACAGCCACTTAGCAGATGCTCCACAGTGAGATAGTGAAGTGGATAACATCGGTGTGACTGTTAGGAATACAAAAATGCAATACATCACCAAGAAGGCACAGAGGCCCATTAATAATCACGTTAACCTAACAAACAACGATTTGTATCGTAACTAAAGACAGTACCACTTGACAGATAACCTATCTTTACACAGCTATAGCATTATTCAAAAGGAAATCAAAGAAAGAGAAAAATAAATGTTATCTAAAGGGGGTCAGGGGAGCCATGGTGTGTCTTCAGTCTGCACTGCAATATGGGTAAGGTTTTTGCTGTTCTGTATGAAGAACAGTTCAAAAGCCAATGCAACGCATGGGATATCCAGCTGGGAAGCGTGAGATGCCAAATTGGGTAGCGCCGCGCGATCCAGCTAGATATCTCACTAGAATTAGGCTACTGGATAGGTGGTGTCTCATTTTGGCATTCTTTATGAATTGTTAAAGAAACAAAAAAAAAGCCCTATTCGGACGGGATAAGTTTCTCTGTAATCAGTGTCTAGAATTGCAGAGATGGGAGTGTCTACTCCATGTTGTCGTCACACCGAAAATGTTCCCCGCGCTTCATACAACATTACACATCCAATCTTCACTGCAAACTGATTGCTTCTGGTAGAAAATTGCTGTCAAAGAGCAATTGAAAAGCAGGCACCCAAAAAAAAACTATGTGGAGACAATGTTGGCATGAAAAACTGTCCACAAAAAGCGTGAAAAATCCAGCGTTATACCTCTTTATTAATGTTAGCTTCAGAAAAATAGTAACCTACACTGTTAGGCTAGATCAGAGCCATATAGAAAGAGTTGAGACACTCCCATAGACTTCTATTGTAATTGAAGAATGCGGAAGTAACGCGTGTCGTGGAGCGACCAATAGTTCCAAACACTGTATAGGTCCAGCGTTGAACCCCATTCATTTTCAGTGTTTCCGAGGCACGCTCGCTGGTAAGTTGATGAAATGACTGCATTTATTTTGACATTTTAACGCATTAGCGGACCTCTCATCAATTTAGTCAATAGTGGTATTTTATGTAGCCAGCTTTAGCTAATGTTTATTGTAAGATAATTGCTTGTTAGATTCCAAATGCAGTTAGCTAACGTAAGCAACACTTCGCTAGCTACCATAACCTAGCGGCATGGGCGGCAGTGTAGTACAGTGGTTAAGGAACTGGGTTTGTAACCGAAAGGTCGCAGGTTCGAGTCCCACGTAGGACACTGCCGTTGTACCCCTGAGCAAGGTACTTCACCTGAATTGCTTCAGTATATATCCAGCTGTAAATGGATACTATGTATAAATGCAAAAATGCTGTGTAAGTCGCTCTGGATAAGAGCGTCTGCTAAATGCCTATAATGTAATGTAATGTAATAACCAGATGTCAGTTGGCCTACATTTACCTCAAACTACTTGCAGTTATTGGTGTTCGTTGGCATACAACGTTTATCTTCGGTTATTAGATTTATTTTTAAAGTTAGTAACACTTAGTTTCGACTGTATTAACATCTGATTACAATGAATGGTAGCTAGCTCAACTAAACCCTTCAAAAAAAGGTTTGGTAATTTGTGTTTGGTCAATCATATTTCTGTTGTCACTGTATTATTAGCATTGTATCTTATATAATTGGAAAGCCTGTTCATTTCCCTTTTTTACGGAGATGCCGTCTTTCGGATGAGACGTTAAACCGAGGTCCTGACTCACTGTGGTCATTAAAGATCCCATGACACTTATCGCAAAGAGTAGGGGTTTCCCTGGTGTCCTGGCTAAACTCCCAACCCAGGCTCTTTCAATCTGCCACCTAATCATCCCCCAGTTTAATTGGCAAAAAAATTTAAAAAATTCTCTCCCTCTCCACCTCAGCTGATGTGTGGTGAGCATTCTGGCGCAAAATGGCTGCCGCTGCATCACCCAGGTGGGTGCTACACATTGGTGGTGGTTGAGGCGAGTTTCCCCCTAATCATTGTAAGCGCTTTGAGTGTCGAGAAAGGCGCTATATAAATGCCAGGTATTATTATTATTATTATTACAATGATGTCCCATTTGTAAGGATCAGCACAGCTGGGTGGGGTCCCAAGTGAAATGTGGGCTAGATCATAACATGTATGTAAGGCTATAGCCAAGCGTTGCCCCAGTGTAGCCTACTTTTGAGCCTGGTTTTTTTTATTTGCTCTCTGCTTATTTAATGTAACGTTACACTTAATTTAGAGGTCGGCCAATATTTGTGGCTTGCACTTTGACCGAAGAAAGCACAACCAAGGCATCCTCTAGTGCCTCATATGTGAAAAACCAGGAGAAAAGACTGGGGAAAACTCATTTATCACAGGAAATAACAGGATATTTACTGACATGTCAATTCGCACAGGATTGCTTTAACCTGGAGTTAATTTTACAGGGCATTTAAAATTAGGTAAAAGACGCCGGAATCTTTACTGGTGTGGGAGCGCAGTCTGTAAAAGTTACAAACATGGCAGATTCAGACGAGACTAAAATAACGGAGATCCTCCGGTAATTATTACACTACCCCACCTCCCCCAGTAAAACTTATCCCGTCCAAATAGGGCTAAAGACTGAGATAATAATTAAATAAATTTGTCTCATCTATAAAAAAAAAGTCTTCAACTACAATTCATGTGATGACATTATATATAAAAAACATGGTTAAATGTTTATGTATTGAAGATAAAGAAAAAAATCACATGAGAAAGTGAAAAATTGCTCAGTGCATTAAAAAGGAGCAGCAAATGTTTCAGCGTATGGCTTTCCTCAGTGCTCTCTCTGCGCAAGTTACACATGCTTTTTAAAGGGTAACAAAGCACTAAAACAACTTATTTTAGATGAAAACTGATACATTTAATATCTGGTTGATCCTGGTCCAAATCTTGACAAATTACTGTAGTCAGCGCAAAAAAGCGTAAACTTTAAGAATCTGGCTCAAAAGTGTCTCTAGTGGTAAAACATTAGGTACTGCATGTTCAATCTATGATTTTCTCCAGCTGACGTATTCCTCGGTGACGAAATAGAAACCTGTACAGCTACGCCCACCTATAGTTTGGTGGCTACACCCTGAAGTTTTGGAGCAAGGGCGGGCAGCAAAGCGGTTGATCTGCGTGGAGAGGAGATAGAGAGAGCGAGCGAGCAATATAGCTAGTTTACAGTTTAGCTTTTTTGAATATTCTAGTTATAGCTCATTCATTTTTGGTATATATTTTTTCATAGTTAGCTTGATAGTCCCTTGTTTTTTGATAGCTCGTTTTTCAGTCTAGCTTAGCAAATTGCTAGCTAGTTCATTAAAAAATATATATACAGGTGCAGCTCAAAAAATTAGAATATCGTGAAAAAGTTCAATATTCTTTGTCACTCATTTCAGAAAGTGAAACTCATATATTATATCATATATTATGTGTGTTTTGTTGACAGTAGTCTAGCTGGCTAGCCACAGTATGGCTAGCTAGGTCATGCAGTATGTTTATGATGACACAATTTGCAGTATTAGCGCCAGTCCAGTATAAAAGTTCTTGCAGTTTGTGCGTTTGAGTCTGTGCACTGAGAACATTGGTTTGCAATAAAAGCAATGAGCGAATCCACCTGGTCTGTCTTTAGATGCGCTCGCTACAATATTATTACTGCAAAATGTACCCATTTCAGGCTTGGACAACAAAGGCTAGAGAAGACTATTTTACCTTGCAGAAAGGCAACGTGGAAGCTGCATAGCAAATATATGAAAGAACAGGGATTATTCTAAATAAATAAATAACATTCCTTTTTGCTGATGTATTCCAACTAAAATATTTTCCAAATTAGTTTCAAAAACACCGGGAAACAGTGCTTTGAACTTAACATTACATTTTATGAATGTCATTTATTGCACTTAATTACACACTTGTGTATTCAGTGTTCACTCCTCGTGTTAAATTACTATTTCTCATCTTCCTAAACTAAACATCAGTTAAGTTCTTCCAAATAATGTTCTAGGTCTTTGGAATTTTGATTATTGCCGATTTAAATGACCCTGCATGCAAACTTCGGTTTTACGTAAATGACAAGTGATAGTGAATTTCTCTCCAATTAGCGACATCGAATTGGGTATCTCCAACTGGATAGCATGGTCTATCCAACTGGGTAGTGTGCGATATCCAGCTGGATATGTGGGGTCTAGTTTGCACCGGCTTTTAATCTGTTCGGCACTCCATAGTTATGACTGCAGTAGAAAGCTCATTCCACCACCGGGGGGGCCAGAACAGACAGCTGACATGACCTGGAAGTGTAGGCATGCAGGGGGGAGGTGCAAGACGCACAGAGGTAGCCGAACAGAGGGGTTTAGTGGGTGTGTACAATCTGTTGATCAACAGGTTCAATGGAGCTGTGACTTTAGCTGCCCGATAGGCTAGCACCAAGGTTTTGAATTTGATGCAAGCCAATATAAGTAGCCAGTGGAGAGAGATGAAAAGGGGAGTGACATGGCTGAGTCTGGGGAGGTTGTAGATCCATATTAATATGGAACAAAGGAATATTTAAGTAGTCTTAAGGCTACAAGCTGTGAACATAAATGTATTAATTTCTCATGTTCTCAAAATGGCTGATCATGTGGTCGGAATGTAAGAACACAAGTAAAATGGCACCTTACCAGCGTGGGCCACCCCAGAGAGAGGTCTTGTGGTGAATGTCATTCCAGGTGATGACGTTGTGCATGCCAGTGGTCATGGAGGTCCCAATGGTGAAGATGAGGCGCTGCTCAAATGCTCTCCGCAGGAGCCCCAAAACCCTGTTTCCCTCTGGGCTGTCTGGCAGGTACGCCACGCGGTCTGTCCCTGGGTACCGCACACCTGGGTTTGGATGCTCCTGCTGCAACCCCGCCCCCCCCCCCAATAATACCCAAAAAAAGCCCACACAACAAAAATGTTGTGAGCTCTCCAGGTTATATTGATCAATACACTGAATGATATGATTACAGAGGCATTACGTTGGCATGGTGTTTATAATTATGGAGGAGTATGAAGGGGAGGGCCCTGGTTAATTGCATTAAATTGGAGTGCTGGTCATATTCTATAACTGCAAATCAAGCCACTTGGTCCTATTAACTAATACGACCAACATAAGAAAAGAAATGTGTGACAGCGAAAACAGGTCCCCCAGTCAATCTAGGCTTGTGATTTCACCTGCTGTAAAGAGGGTATCCAGCACTTTGTCAGTCCTAGACTGGAAAACCCCAAGTGTCTGATTCTAGTGAGTCCTAGTCTGCTGGTTCATAATAAACTACAGGTGATGCATAGTACTCATTTGGGGGGGGGGGGGGGGGGGGGGCATTATTATCAGGGATGATTAAGTGGGTAGAATTATAAAACCACATTGGGCTTCTATCCAGGGCACACAGGTTAACACCCTTACTTTGTACCACAAATACCAAGGGTCCTTTGACAACCTTATTGAAAATGGGTCTCATCTGAAAGCTGTTGCTCGGTTCATGCTTTATGTTAACCTAGTGCGATAATGCCTAATGAGCAGGAAAAATACTAATGTGATTTTAAAACTAATACTTATTTAATAGCTTTTATTAGGTTTTGTACACCTACAGTATGCACCCATCATCACCCGTCTCTCCCCATTTTGGTGCTCACCGCCTGAATGCCGGGAGGAAAGCTGTATATGACGCAGATGCAACCATAGCCCTCGTGTCCTGGCAACTCTAGGTCAGGGTCCCTCTCCACCATCATGCTGCCATTGGCGGGCTGGTTGCCGATCAGCTGCCCATACACCAGCCGACAGACCGGACAAGCCCGCTTCACCTGGAAGGCCCGGTCCAAGCAGGACCGGCAGAAGGCGTGGCCGCACCTGTCCAGCGTGGTCCTCTCAACCATCTCCCCCATGCATATTGAGCAGCTGGTGCCAATGTCTTCTCCCTCTGCAAACGATGCCGCGCCCAGCTCTGCCTCCCGGTGGGGAGGGGCCTCCTGACCCACCGGTGGGGCCAGGACGGATCCCAGGTCAGCTGGCTTAGTGCATCTGAGCTGCTGCCTCTGGGAGCGTCGGGGCTGGGGGGGTGGGGGTGGCAGCAGGCTTCCCTCTCCATCGGCCTCCACCACACCCATGCAGGGCAACAGGGACCGCTTCCTCTTGGGTGCCCCCTCCTGTTTGCTCATCTCCTTGCGAGCGCAGCGGCACAGGTCTATGAAGGCTTTTCGGGTGGCAGGGGAGACTGGGTCCACTGTTGTCCCGCCCCCAGCCCTGGCTCCCCCCTCAATGGGCCTGAGCCTCACTGCGCAGCACCCTCCTCTTTCCCCACGCCTTATGATGCCTGCACTCAGGCCCTGCTTGTGCTGAAATTCCAGCAGCCAGGGTCGTCCAGCAGCTGCCAGGTAATCCCACACGGCCTGTGATACCAGCACCTCGTCGCTGCCCTGCCCCGCGCGCACACTCATCGCCACCGAAGAAACTGCGGGACAGGGACACAAACGGAACACAGACAAAACGTGGTAACACACGGTCACGTCACTGCTGGAATATCCACACCACGTCCAATCCCCTTTATAATTAGATTTTAACGTAATTTCTAGTAACTGTTCAAGAGTGTCTGAAAATTTTAATTTTGTTAATGTTTCAAAACTCATATAGACATTTAAGAAAAACAGCTAGTTAGTTTGTTATCGGATATACACCTAGAACATATGATTATATAGCATTTGCCTTTTTACAGTTAATTCTTTAAAGCATAAACTTCACTTTCAATAACAGACATTATTAGTGCTATAGCTACTTTGCTTGAAGTAAATTCGACAAGTCGCGGTAGCCGTCTTTTTAAAAAATCCCGTAGCCAATGGGAATAATACAATTAACGAACTGCCATGCTTAGTTCATAGACAGCTAACAGTGAGAAACTGTTTCTGCTGTCTACCAGCTTATTTGCCAATTTCTTTGTTGAGGGGAATACCAAAGTGGAATGGCTAACCCGTTAGCTATATTGAGAAAACAGACGTAACATTTGCAAAACATTTAAAACTGGCAGCAATTTACACGCATTGTTAGTGGTCCTGGAGATGTCACTATTCTTACACTATTAATTACACATTTTGCAGCGGCTGTTACGACCTGTCACGACATTCATGCACGTCTGGCCTGCCTTCACACCGAATAACAAGCTAACTAGCTAACTGTTACGTGAGATGCAATCCGAGGCATGCTCCTTGTCAGTGAATGCCCTGCTTTCATTTCGAGGTTCGAAAAACATTTAAACACAAACCTGTATTTAGCATTTATAGCGTCCACGCCACGCAGCAATCTATTGAACTTAATTATGTTGTTGGTGTTAAGTGATGACGATGTTGTTGGCCTTTCCTTCTCGATAACATGTAGCTACGTTCGCTCTGTCTCGCAATTCCAACGAAATACACACAGACAACACTGCCAACAGGCGATGATATCGCGACATTGCTACACGGGACGCAATCCGCAGCTGTAAATGTGCAGACTATAAACAAAGGAAATGCAGCACGTCGGAATGTTGGATTTTGCTTCTAAAACACGTTTCGTCGCTCGATTCTAAGCCGTCCATTGTATTTTAGACGTCTTTCTGTTCAAAACTGCTTTGATAGATCAATCAAAAAATATTACCTTGTGATCCCATAAATCACCTTTAATCGTAGTTATATCTGTTCTGCGTAAGTGAAAGAAGAAATGAAAAGAAAGAAAAAGTAAGAATGAATGACTCAATGATACAAACATACAACAGGTTAATAAGTAGGCTATAATGCAGTTATTTTCAAGTTCCAAATTATGCCACTTCTTAAATGAAGAACATTAAAAATCGGTTATTATTGTACGTAATTATCAGGATAGTTAAAGTAACGTTAGCAATCGCCGATTAAAGTGATTAATCTTACCTTGTGTAACGGAAACCGGAAGACAGTTTCTTTTAAATGCTATTTCTTGCAAAAAATGAACTGATCAGTCAAGGCAACATTTAAATTGTGCTTATACTTCGCTCTAAACACATATCAATGCGTCCGACCTTGCTTATTAAATTAATATTTAGCAGCAAGAACTAATGTTAATTCGAAAATAGACAACTATGAACTGCAGCTTGCGGACAATTGTGTTGCAGCCGAGCAAGCTGAATAATACCCACTGTCCTAAAGGTCTACAGTAGCTTGGCATTTAGCAAGCTAGCTAGCTACCGAAATCCCTTCGCCCTTGAACAAAATGCATCAAAAGCAATACTTGATGGGCAACGTGCCAAAACTTTCTAAGCTAAAGCAGGGAGATATAATACTGATTGGCTTCCATCTTTGAACAAATACTGAACTTCTTTTTACTTTTAAAGTCATGTTCAGTTTGCTTTTCTTTTACTTTAAAAATCCAACCTCCACAAACTGGGAAAACATGTCAGCAGGAAGTTCGTCACAGTTCTTTCTATGATTGGCTAACTTTCAGAAACGATACAAGCTTCATTGCAATTTGCAACACTCATTCTGTACGATGTAACAATGCTATAACTGCCCGAGCGAAGTTACCTTAATTTTTTTTGTATTAGTTTGGGTTTCATTAGTTTCTTAGTTTGGGTTATGACAGATCCCAAAATTTGATGGTAGTCTACTACATTGCATTGAATGTTATCCCAGAACTAAAACACAATTGAGAGCATGTTCCTTGTAAGACTTCTTTGTTTTATTAAACAATGTTAAATTAAGCGATTGAGGTCCAAACATGGAACTTCTGATATATCCCTACTGCACAGGTCAAATGGCACATGAAAGCTAATACCCAATCATAAAGTCTGAGCTACTGTGGTTTACTTTATGCTTGAGTTGTTCAAAGGAAACATTTAGGTTTGATAATCCCAATTGCAAACATAATGATGGTAAAACTATTTTTTTTAAAACATTCGTGAAATATTTATTTGGATACATTTGTTTCTGTAAATAAATGGTATAATATATCATGAAATTACATTTTGTTAGATTATAAAATATTTAGTTTGACCCAATGTCTGGAAATGAATTCTGACCCTGTTTGTGCTGGAGGTGGCCACGTCTTGTGGGGGTGAAGCAAAGGGTGGTTAAATTTGGCAGTATGTCCGTATGACTCTTTTAGTGGATGAGCCATCTTCACACTTTCTGCTCCCACTGAGTGTATTCCTCAGACCCAGCTCAGCTCTTGGACTGAATAGTGAAAAGACGTGTATGTTTTTCTGGTTTCTGAATTGACAATGGAATCTGTACCCATTGGATTAGGCTAAAAATATGTTTGGGAATGGTTTAAATATAATGCATAGCTGGCCCGTATATCAAGTGCTGTACATCATCATATCACTATCGTTAATGCCATAAGGATAGACCTATACACATAATTCTTCACCACATTCATTTATTGTTTGGAATAATCCATTTGGATGGCAGGTATGTCCACCAATTTACGGCTTGTCGGAGCATGCCCCATACACACACACACACACACACATATGAGTGATAAATGAAAGCAAAAACGTGTCTTAGTAAGGTTGGGCCACCACAAGCCGCCAAAACAGCTTCAGTGTGCCGTGGCATATATTCTATCACTAGTCTAGCATAGATTCTAGCCTCTAGAACTCTACTGGAGGGATGGAACACCATCATTCCAAAAGATATTCTCTCATTTGGTGTTTTCATGATGGTGGTGGAGAGCACGTCGGTCCAAAATTATACCATCAAAACCATAGGTGTTCATTTTTCTTCTTCTTCTTCTTCTTCTTCTTCTTCTTCTTCTATACATCTCCCAATACCAACCAATAACAACATCTGAGCACTGTTATCAATTGCAGGATACACAGGCAAAATTATTATTTTGGCCAAAAATGAGGCACATGTTAATATCGCTTATGGCCATATCGCTGAATAAGCCTGATTTTGGAAGCTAAGCAGTGTCAGACCTGGTTTGTGCTTGGATGGGAGGCTGCCTTTGAACACCAAGGGGGTATACTACGAAGCAGGATTACTGAGTTAGCTGCTGGATAACTGCACTAACCAAAACCCAGAACCCTCCCAAATCTGAAACATGGACTGATGTATTTGTATTTTATTATTGCTTGTTCCTGCTCGTCATGTGTCCTTATCTGTTCTTAATGTTGTTGTGTTTTTTTTTTTTTTTTTGTTTTTTTTTTTTCTTAAATGTTTTTAATTATTTACGTCTGATTTTAATGCACTGTCAGCTGAAGCACTCTTAATTTCGTTGTATGGGGAACTGTGCAATGACAATAAAGCCTATTCTATTCTATGTAAAAAGAGATGTTCTGGATTTTACTCAGTGCAGTTATCCAGCTAACTCAGTAATCCTGCTTCGTAGTATACCCCCCAGGTGCTTTCAGCTTTTTTTTTTTAGGTGACACTGTTTCACAATGTTAGACAATTCAAATTGGGAGTTATTTCACCTTTCACCAAATGCACAGTTAAGAATAACCCATTAAAACACTCACCATAATCCATTTAGAATTTTTACAAACACTTTAATTTATTTGTAATTCCTGGTAAAGGAAAAATGACTGAATCCAGGCCTATGTGTTTTAGCTCAAATGTATGTGTGTTTGTTGCATGTATGTATGTGTACACATACAGTTTGAATGACTACTACTATTTCTTCAGATGGTATGATGAACAAACACAGGGCCAAGTTACATGAGGTCATTTAGGGGGTAGCATTGCTTTGGAAAAGAGCTTGTTTAATTTCTGTGAGTAAAGATAGCCAATATTGTGCTAGGTATCTTCAGGGGGGACTGGACCCAAATGCAAGACTCAGAGACGGCTCAAGGGAAAACTCCACCAGGGAGCACATTTACTGGGAAGACAGGCAAGGGCAAGACAAAGACAGGCGAGTCAGGAACTGGAACTGGAGGATCAGGAACTAGGAGGGTCAGGAACCAGGCGGGACAGGAACTTGAACGGGCGCGAATGGGCGCGAACAGGAGCACATGGCACGAGGGCGCGTGATCAGGGCCAGGTGCACAGTTTGGGGTTCAGGCGTTAGCCTGGGGATCGGGAACAGATGCAGGGGACTGCAGATGGCACAAGAATGCGCGGTCAGAGCCAGGCACTCAGCCTGGGGTCCAGGCGCTCGGCCTGGGTTTCAGGAACAGATGCGGGGTTCCCGCGAATGGCGCGGGGGCCCGTGGTCAGGGACAAGAACTCAGCCTGGGGGTCGGACAGGCACACAACCTGGGGTACGGGCGCTCGGCCTGGGGTTCAGGAACAGATGCGGGGTTCCTGCGGATAGCGCGGGGACCTGCGGTCAGGGACAGGCACTCAGCCTGGGGGTCAGACAGGCATGCAGCCTGGGCACGGACAGGGGAGCCTAGGTAGGAAGAGGGAACTAGGGCAGGAACCGGAAGCCAGGGGCAGGAACAGGGACATGACATAATGATGGTACACAAGGAGGTACACAAGGAGGTACACAAGGAGGTACACAAGGAGACGGTCTGGCCCCGAACAGAGCAACGGGGCAGACTAAATGCAAACTTAATGAGGACAGAACGAGAAACAGGTGAGGCGACAACTAATGAGGAAACAAGAGGAAAACACAATGCAGGTGCGAGGAAGTGGAGAACAGAAAGTGAAGGGAGAGAGAAAAAACACAGGGTGGACCTTTTTTATGACTGCAATGGAAACCTTGGGCCTTATCTTATACCCTGCGCTAAGCGGCGGTAACCTAAATGCAAGTGTCTTTGCTAGTTTCAGACCGATGCAGTCGTCATTTTAATGCCCAGCGCTCACGTTGTTTAAATAGCAAGTGAACTTGCAACCATATCAAGTGAACTGGGCAGATTAGTCTTAAGATGATGATGAGATGTGGCGTATTGCTACCTTGAGGCAGCAAAAATCCTTTGCGCTAAAACCACCAGAAACCTGGTCTTAAGTCATGTTGCAGTTGTTTCAATGTTATTTAAACAAAATATTATAAGTGCACCTACATATGCGTGTGCATAACGTTCGTAGCTACACCCTCCTGTCTGTTACACACAGGGGCATGCACAAGCATGCATAAAAAAAATCAAGATTACATTGTTAAATAGGGATTCATATTTTTTCCAAAAATAAAACATTTTCTCTCTTGGAATAGGTGCACGTTATCCCTGGAATCGCAAGAAAGTAGACTTGTTTTAAGGCATTAAGCTACCAGTAAAAATGCATTGGTCATATTTCCATAAACAGGACAATATATAACAAGATAAAATATGCGTAAACCTATGGGTTCCCAACCTGACAACTTTACTGTATTTCATATCATCATTAAGGCAAGATAACTCTATTTATGTTATTAATTGATATTAGAATGCACATAATCTGAACTTCAGATGAAGCTTGAATTTAGCTAGCCGAAATTCATTGCCTGTAATCTGTCTACTGTGTGAACAGCCTCATGGAATTGATGTTTGACAATGCTTCATTGTACAATCAAACTAAATTCTTTAAACAAGCAGGCTAATTAGACATTTTCTAAACTGAGAGGGAAGCCAAATTCTGGTAGCTTTTGCTCAGATGTTGCAGGTGTTATAAACCGCATATATTTTGTAAAATAAAAGCACTGGTGTAAGCTAATGGAAAAAAGTTTCCTGTTTTTCCGTTATTATATTTCTGGGAAATAGTTTTGTCATCACAGGGAACCCATGCCGGTGTTAAACGTTATTGTGAAAGATGATTATTGTGTATGTCAAAACACATTATAATGGTTAGTGTGAATAATATTGATTATAATATTGATCCATATAACCTATTCCTTGCTGGCATGCTTTAAGTACGCGCACGAGCATGTCTGTTTCGCCATCTGTAAATGACTGTTTTGACAGGGTTAGCCTAATAATAGGCGAGGTGAAGCAAAACCCCGGAAACAGAACGAGAAATAAAATCCCATAGATTCCCAACTGGAGAGAAAGGACGAGAACCGCAGTGAAAAAGGAAAAATAAACCACGGACCATGACAGCAATGGGATATGACATTTTGATTGCATGGTGTATTGCATGTTACGCCCAAGACACACCTATAATTAATGAAGAGACTAAGTTCAGCCCATTTGCACCTTGCACCGTACTTAGGGCTCAAATAACACGCCGTCTAAATACCAAAAGTTGACTTGGACATGCCCTAAATGCACTTGCGCCTTGCGTTTTAGACCAAACGCTAAGATTCTCAAGATAGACCCCCTTGTTTCTTATAACAATTTTCAACAAACAACAGGTGTTTATATTACATATAATATCAAAACTTCTCCAGCTCTTTAAGGCTTATTGACAATATTGTCCTATCAAAGCAACTTTTTCTAGTCAATCTATCAGTGGTGTAGATATTTGCGATCAGAAATGCAACAATACTCATATAAGAAGAAATTTTGGATGAAAATTGCAAGGTGGTGCACTGGCTAGCACTGTTCCCTCACAGCAAGAAGGTACTAAGTTAAAATCCCTGCTGAGAGCCTTTTTATGTGGAGTTTGCATGTTCTCTCTTTGTCCACGTGGGTCTCCTCTGGGTACTCCGGTTTCCTTCTACAGTCCAAAGACATGCAGGTTAGGCTAATTGGAAATTGCCCATAGGTATGACTGTGAGTAAATGGTGTGTATGCGATGGATTGGTGACCTGTCCAGGGTGTATTCCTGACTCTTGCACAATGCATGCTGGGATAGGCCCCCTGTGACCCTGACCAGGAATAAATGGGTGAGATAATGGATGGATGGGAAAACATATGGTAAGACCCAAACTTATTTTTATTAGCCAATAAGGTCAATGAAATCCATATTAACATATTACATAATTTCTACCTATGTAATAATTTTCTACACAAGTTAAGCCACACTTTGTTATTTTTGCAGTAGTCGATAGAAGGTGATACAAACTTGCATTTATTCAGTGCCCTTTTACATCTGCTTTTCTTATTTTCATTAGCTATAACAGTTTACTAGTGATTACTGAGGAAATAATCTTGTTCCTAGTCTGTAACTCTGGTTCCCGATGTATTGACAATGCTATTAAGATCTTTTAGATCTATTAGGCAAATCACATATTCATATATCCAGAGTGACTCATTGTCAACCAAATGTTAAATTATTTGGTGTTTAACTAAAATCATTTGTCTGTTCCCTCAGTAAAATTTAAAACAAAAAAAAAACATACCAAGCTTTCGAAAAACTCCTAAACAGAATTTTAAACAGAGAACGTTTGTAATTATTTGTAGCCTATGTATAATCTGTAAAAAATAATATAATTGTGTATCCTCTATGTTGTTATTTTTTTATTATGTATTTGTTCATGTCATATTATTTTTAATGAATGTGATTGTCGGTCTATATGCAAAATAAAAATAATGACTGTGATTGTCGGTATATGCTAAATAAAAATAATAAAAATAATATATATAAAAAGAAACACCCTCCGTCTCTGCTGCTCTGCTTTCGCACGGCCATGTCACCCGGAAGCAGAAAGTGTTAGTAAGTGCTGATATCCCAATATCCCAGCGAGCCGGTGATCAGAATTTCTCTTTTCAGCCATCTTGGATCTGAAGCCCTGACACAGTGAGTGTTTCTGTTAACAATCCATCGGCATCTTGCCGTTTGTACTGTCTAAATGCGTACAATGTATAACTTTGTGAAAGCTGTCGTGTCTGGGGAACGTTAGGGTTACTTTATTTTGGACTTTCTGTCGTTTGTTTGCTGTAAAACGGCTGAAGTGAAATTGAGTGCTGGTTCAAAATGGGGGCAAAGTGACTGCTTCCATGACGCCTCGCTTTCAAGCTAATATCTAAACTGGTGTTATTGTCACGTTCATTAACGCATATGAGCATTGCTGTACATACTGGAAGCCACGTTACAGTGACTATTTTATAGGCTAGTTATCATGTGGTCTAACTACAGAGCCGCACCTGATTGCTCAACAACCGGGCATTGTCAGTTGTAGTCGGCTAGTTCGCTAACATGGCTGTAGTTGTGCGAATACGTCAAACGTTTTATTGACTTCAAATGGACAGTCAACCAGAGTCTGCATCCCAATACTGAGAACTGTTCAAATATTGACTAACTGATATTTAATTTAGCGAACAAGAATGAGCACAAAGTTCTATCTTGCATGTTTATCACGTGTGAGAGTAACGTTAACATACCTACTGTATGGTCAGCTAAACTCTACTAGCTAGAATATTGCTTTGATCTAGGGTAGCGCGTATAAACATTTGACAGATTTTAAAGAAAGCAGACTAGCACTGCCAATGTTTTTTGGTGGAGTAAACCAAACGGTATTGGTAGTCACTGACGGGAGCTATGATTAGCCAGCATGCCAAAGCTAACGTTAGCCACTATCTATATAGCTAACTTACTGTATCCATATGTGCGTTACTCACTTGTTTATAGAATCGGTATCGCAGTCATACCGAAGCCCTAACGTTCCACTTCTCACGCTACGTGTAAAATTGAATTTATACTCTTAGGTATTGAATAACAAATCCGCGTGTAACGCTAGTTGGATACTATTTACCATTGTAGTTTACTTCGTCTACCTATTTTTAAGTTAAGTGAAGCCCGCAACCTGATGTGACAGACTGTCGAAAAGTTACATTAGTCCGAAAAGAAGAGCGAAGTTAACGTTGCTGCTTTTCTTTTTAAAACCAGAATCGTGGTGCATGTGGACGTTATTTGACAAGCTTGGAGAAGCATATTCACATTTTACAGTTTTTCCAGTCTAAATTTGAGATGTCTGGAAGTGACGTACACCTGAGGGGCAATGCCAGGATAGCAGCATCGCGAATATAATATTTGCTTGTCCTGTTGCGGTCCTTGTGTACAGACATGCCTGGTGAAGCCACGGAGACCGTTCCGGCCATGGAACAGGAGATGCAGCAGCCGCAGGGGGAGACTGGTTCGTATGCCTTCACACTCGCTCAAATCCCTCCCTCTACAGACTTAAACAAAGAGCACATGGGGTCCTGGAGCTTCTTTTTTTCTGTTTTGTGTAGGGGTAAAGTTGAATGGGGCAAAGTCATTGAACAATTGGTTTTCTTTTGCAGGTAGTATTAATGATTAACTATGCTTTCCCCTAAGCGTTTCCTTTTTAAAGTTAAATGCTATCTTGGTTCATTGTATTTTGACACCTGTCTGAAGCAGCTGCCTCATTTGTACAGATTGCACTCTAGATGAGTAGAATTTCAGCTGTTTCTACACTAGGTAGTGGGGGTGTTGAGCCTGGACTCAGTTGATGGACGATCTTTGCATAAAATATATAAAGAAGATTGTAGAAGAAAAAACAAAACAACTATCACCCTTTTTAAACTAGATGTCTTGTGGTCTATAAAATACTTAAAAGTTGTCCAGGACCCCGCACACGCACACGCACACAGTTGCCTGCACTGATTGTTTCACTGTGAACATGGGTGTGTGACGCATTGGGACTAACTTATTTTGACTTCAGTTCTTTTTGCATGGAACTCAAAACTTTTCAAAACACTCCTCTTGCATGAGTTGTTAAAGTGTGATCTAACACTGACACAAAAGACGAGCATCGATCAGTATTAAGCAAACCATTTTTTATTGTTGGTAAATATCCACTGTCTTGGTTTATTTGTGCTTGAACTGGTCAGTTGTGTATGTCTTAGTGATAATGTTGTGCTGAAGGATTTATGAAATAACTTAGTTTTTAATTGTGTTGTCAAGTTTATGCCATTTGCGATTTCAGAATGCTAGGTTTAAAATGACTTGTAATTTGACTGTTGGATGTGGCAGAGATATTGTTTTATGAAGTTGATTGTAGGTTTAAAGCTAAAGGTTCTGATTGGGCTGAAAAAGTAGTATTTTGTTACCTGTACCTTTTTGAAGGGATTCTGAAAGTGTTGAATGTGAAAAGTTTATATATGCTTGCAAATATTTCTTGGTTGCTTGGGTTGAGTGGGGTTCGGGGGCAGGGTATGCCCACACCATGATGTCATTCAAAATAAAAACATTTTCCTACCTTCTTTAATCACTGTCACATCACTGGCTATTTGACGTTGTGCATGGCCAGTTCATTTCCTTTCCCCCCTTCATTTCTGTGTAGTCCTAATTACATTTGTAGAATGGATGCTGTAATCTCTCTCCTTCAGTGCTCTCTCTTGAACCCAGGGTTTATGTGTCCTGTCAGGGGGATGGGAGTGGTTTGGGAGAGCGTACTGATACGGGGCACTGCATGACCTTTGGGGCTCTGGGCACTGTATTTGGGTTCACATGGGCACTGTTTTTGTGTTCACATGCACAAACCACATTGGTTCACTTGTTGCAAATCCGCCATACTAAATGGGAGAAATAAGACTTCCTTTTGCATCAGTCACAACCTCTAAGTGAAGTTGAACATTTCGTTTGACTTTGTGTGCAGCAGAGAAGAGGGATATTTCAATTGGCTGTGCATGGGAAGTCTTATGCATAATTTGTTGGACCTGAAGTAAGGCCAATACTCTCTGTGGGCATGTGGTGGTCACCCGGGCACTCTGAACATTTGTTTTAACACTACACTTTCATGAGTCTGGAATTTGCACAATACATGGTATCCTCATTTGAAGATTTCACCACCTGTTATTGAGAAAGTATTTTAAAATGCTGACAAAGCACTTTATTTGGTACTCTCCAAATGTGTTCATACCCTATTAATGTAAAAAACATGCAAGTGTGCAATCCTTTTGTATGCATTTTTGATGTTACCAACACGATGCAGAGCAATGGTATATTTTGCAGCCAATTGTAGGTTTAAAATATTTTTTTAAAATAAATAAATTTATGCAGTCAATGTTTTATCCATCTTTTGACACTGAAAAGAAGCATCTGCTTTTTGTTCCTATAATCATATCTTGGTAGACTTATGCGCCTTAAATGTCTTGTCAGAATAGCTTGAGATTGTTGGCTGCAATGCAGTTAGTCAATTTGTCAATTTCTGGTGGCAAAAAAGTGGCTTAGAGCTTTGCATCAAGCAAGGAATTGCCTCCGTTACCTCTGTTGCTCTTGTTTGCCTCCTGAAACACCTTTTTTACAGTAAAGTCAAATTTCTTGCAAATTTTATGCCTGATGTAAGGTCTGTCCCAGTAGCTCTTTAGTAACTTGGTAATAGGTGCTGCTTTTGAAAGGTATAGGTTTAGCCTTTTATTTATAGGAACCAGAAGATGCAGGGAGGACAATGACTCTTTGTATCTAATTTATGCCCTGCTCCTTGTTTTCCTCCACGAAGTAGGTTTCTACTGGATTAAGGTTATGTATTTGTACGTATTTCCTGTGTAAATGCAAGTATTGGAAGATTCTAAAGTTTCAGGAATTTGTTAAACTTAGTCTAAATTTGCCTAGTTTTCTTATTGGAACAACATCCTAATTTGCTTTTTGAGGAATGATATTGTTTGCTTGATCATGAACGTGGTCTGAACAATAATTTATAGAATGTATACGGTTGCTATGCACAGTGTATGTTGTAAGAAAATTTGCGCACATGGACTTAAACTATTAAATCATATTTTGAGTGTGAATACATTTGGAGACTACTGTTCATGCCCGTTGATACATGGATTTTTCAATGCATTACACAACTGAAGCGGGCTGCCAGGGAAAGCCATACTGTGATTGACAACGCTGGTTGTGAAATGCATTTAAATGTTTGGAACTGTCAGTGTTAAGATGACCTGTAATTTTGAGTTGGTCTATAAGGGAACATCCTACCTGATTTTAGTTTGGAGTCGGTTTAAGCCCACTAGATAGGTATTACACATTTGTATGGCAGAAGTAACTGGATAAAACAGGGTGACTTAAGAGGTGGTAGCCCTCAAGGATTTTGTTTCATACAATCAAAACCATTCTGACGTGAATTTAGGAAAATGCATTTTGGCACCTTCCTATTGCAAACGAGATGTTGTCCTGACTTTGCGCATAGTCAGAAATAACAACTTGTTTCTGGAATGTCCGGTTTTTCTGTTTAAGAAAATTGCGTTTTGATTTTATGCCACAAAGGCCATCCTTTACATTCTGTCAGCATTTGCTGATGATGTCGCTGTTACTCCCCCTTCCTCCTACTTTCCTCCCTTCCTCCCAGCTTCGGGGAACTTGGGTGCTTCTGTCTCCCTGGCAGCATCAGTGCCTGAAGCAGTCAAGGTGATCACTACAGATAGCCCTGCGGGGGCTGCTCAAGTTGCCAAGGGGGAACAGGGGTCAATTCGAGTGCAGGAAATCGGTGCTTTGGAAAGCAAGAGCAATGAGGATAAGAAAGGCAATCTGGAAGTTCCAGTTGTGGAGCCTGAGAGAAAGCTAAATGGAGAAATGATGGCTGCAGATTCTGCGCCGGATGAAGTACAAGTGGAAGCTGATATTACAGAAGAAACCATTGCTGCTGAGATCATTGAAGCTACCACCCAAGAGCCTGTGCCCACCACAGAAGAACAAGAAGCCCAAGACCCAGTGGGCACCACAGAAGTGGCTGTGCAAGACTCAATGACTGTTACGAAAGAAGCTGTTCAACAATCAGTGGCCACCACAGGAAATGAAGCTCTCATAGAACCAGTGGCTACCACAGAAGATGTCCAAGAATCGGTGGCTATTGCAGATGACCAGGCTGTCCAAGAAATGGTTTCTCCTGTTGTAGAACCTGCTGCAGATGAAACTGCTATTCAGGCCTCATCAACAGAAGAGCCAGTTGTCCAAGAACCAGCTCCTGCTGAAGCGCCAGGTCTTGAGGAGCCTGTGAGTTCCGAAGAGCCTGTTACTTCCACTGAAGATGCAGCAGTTCAGGAATCCGTGGCTGCAGTTGAAGCACCTGTGGTTGCTGCAGAAGAATCTGCTACACAACAATGTCTGCCTTCATTGGAAGAATCTGTTGCTCAAGAACCTGTAATTGTCCCTGAAGAGTCTGCTGTGGTAAACGAAATCAAAGTAACCACAGAACCTTCCACTCAAGAATCTTTAGTTGTTGCTGAAGAGTCTGCCGCTGAAGAATCTGTAACTACCCTCGAAGAATTGGCTTCTCAAGAAATTGTTGTTGCTGAGGAATCCATAGTTAAAGAATCTGTAGTTGTCGCTGAAGTATCATCCACTCCAGAACCAGTAGCTATCACAGAGGAACCATCTGTCACCATTTCACTTCCTGGCGATTCAGTGGACAGTGCAGTGATTGCATCCGAGACCATTAGTGCAGAACCAGGTCTGCCAACTGCTGAGATTGTTACAGCTGGTGAGGACTCTGAACCAGTTAGCCTGGAACCGTCTTCACAACAAAGTGTTGAACCCAGTTCTGAAGTGGCTAGTTCAGTGATTACAGCTACAGAAGTTGATTCAGAGCCTGCTGACATGGGCATTCAGGTGGTCACCCAAAATGAAGTGGCCATACAGAGTGAAGAGTCCATTGCCACCTTATCTAATGAAGGTGTCCAGACTGAGGTGTCTTCTGGTCGCGCAGACCTGTCCCATGCAGCCCGGAAGCCTTCAGGTGGGTTATTCTGTTTGAAATCTTTGGGAAGTTTTGCTTATTGGGGCAGTTCCCCTTTTGGGTTTTGTCCTGGAAGATGCTTTTTACATCTTAATGCAAGGCATGATGCGTTCATTGAGTTGACCTTAGTCATTGATTTACTTGGACTCCAGAAAATCAACACTCAGTTTATGCCTTTTGTGTTAAGATTTTGGTGACCTTTAGTTTTTGCTGGACCCTGGGGCCATCCTAAAACAGTAATTTTCTGTTACTGGCTGACTTGCTACCCATTGTTGAAACTAACACGCTCCAGTGCAGTAGGTGGCGGAATGCAGCTATACTTCTTTGCAAACCGCCATTAAACGCAGTACCATTCAATTATGGCTAGAAGGGTTTCAGTTTCTGGGAGAGATTGTTCCCCCTGGTAGTACCTAGGGTCCAGCTCAACTAGGCCTGCCTAGTCTTGTTTTAGAATAGAAGCATCCGAGTAGGATCAAAAGGGAGCTGCCTCTTGTAGCAAACTGCAAAAATCATGGTTTTGGAGATGTATGTATATATTTTTTTATTATGTTTTATTTTTTGGATGGAATCAATTCAACCTTCAAAGTTAAGCACATCTGACAAGCTTTATTTCAACCTTACCTCTATGTACCCGTAATTGCACTCTGGGCCAACCTTGTTCGACAAGGCAGTCCGTGCTTCCCCTCTTTTTTTCCCAGAAGTGCGTCTGCTTGCTTTGCTGTTTGTCATGTAACCTCTAGTTTAGACGCGCTGTGATACTTGCATCACATTAGCTGTGTTTTTTGTAGACAGTTTCTTGTGCGTCTATTGTTCGTGTTGCCTCGACCAACCTTTCTGGTTCTTATGAGCAAAATAAAGGGAAAACATATTTTATTTTATATAGTTATCTTGCGCCACTATTGATGGGATCTATTATTACCATAATACCGTAATAGCAGATTGTATTTAAAAAATCATCGCATTATAAACTCTTGAATCTTCCAGCGCTCTCGTTATCTGGCACAAGCCCTCCCCTTGCACCTCTTGGCACGCGCCATTGGCCAGTCAAAACTTGTGTAGTGATGTGACGTGGCCGTCACACTTCACTCAAGGGAAGAAAAACTACAAGCTCACAGGAAGGTGCACATTACTACCTCGGACAAAATTGTATTTTAAGAGAGATGAGATTAACCGACCTGCTAGCGGCTCACCTCCAGCACAAAACTGATAGGAACGGAGCACTTTAACGACCGTGTTAACTAACCGCTTGATCAGGTCGCAGTGGCCACTAATGTGGATTTGCTAACAGAAGTTGGAAAACTGTCTCAAACAGCTACTTCCGTAACAGTAGCTAACTAGCTGTCCCAACAAAAAAATGCAGCATTAAATAACTTCTTAATAATGGTGGGTCAAGCCTCCATAACAAATTTGCGTCACCAAGGTATCGTGCAAGGCTATTTCCTGTTTACTTTTTTTATTGGATCAATCAACATTGGCGTAATTTTGTGTGACACTAGGCTCCATTACTTTACAAAGAGCTTAGATCCTACTAAGTTTTGTGTTAAGGACACATTGTGCAACCAGATTTAGTAGCTCACTAGTTAACTAACATTAGTAAATACTAAGCCTGTAGTGTGAGCTTTACTCTTAATATGTGACGGGCGTAGATATCAACATCATCATACAAGTCCGGAGAGTGCAGTAAGTCTATGGCAAAATTTGTTGTCGGACGAGGTTCATGGTTTTAAAGCAATTTGTCAATGTATTCAAATCGGTCTGCCATTGAAACATTAAATACGCCGTTATTCCTGATCAATGACTTGCGTGTTACGTTTAATATTTAAATGGTCTACGTATGGTTACATTCTAACTGTTTTGTGAATCACACTACGGAAGTAAAACATGTTGCGAGTTGTAACTTAGAGATTTAAGTTACAACTAGGCTTAGTTCTTATGTACAGCTGGTGAAACTGGCCTTTATTTTTAGATTTAGAAATGTGATTAAATAAATACAGAATATGAAATAAATTATGTATAAAAATATATATGCCAGTATGCCTTAGATTAAATGTTTAAAGTAAGAAGTCTTTGATTTTGTTTAACGCAACTTTACAACTTTTGGAGGGAGGGCCAGTAAAAATCATCTTGGAGCCTGTAGGTTTCAGACCCGGGCCAGTGGCAAAAAATGTTAGCATTGAACCCGGTCATATGCCTTCAATAATAAAGTAAAAAGTATGTGAAACACCTTATGTTCATAAGTAGCAAGCTAGTTTACTGTAAAAATGACGGCAAGCACGGGCCGTCATTTCTGGACCGACCCGGGGACAGACGTCTTAATTTCTGTATTTAAAAAATGAAACTACATGAGCGGCAGAAAACATCAAAATAGTGATTTGTTTAAGTGTGTAGGAGATAAAAATGAACAATGCTCAGTTTAGTTGAACTCGAGAACAAATTAGACACGTGGAAGACGTGTATTTTGTAATGTGTTAATGTTAAGGCGTTAACTATCAATTGATATTGTCTTTATTAATAATTTTAATTACAATTATTAATTACAATGGTTAAGGATGGGATGGTGGATTGGAAATCTGGTTTTAGATGTTAGTTGGGAAATCTTATGGGGATTGCCATAGCCAACGAAATAAAATGCAATTTGTTGTTTAACTCTTTTGTAATGCATTAGTCATTTAATTATCCACACAAGTTGATTAATATTGATGTTTTATTTTAAAACAAAACGATACCAGTGGTTCATACGCAGACATTTTTAAATGCCTCATGCACATGGAAGAATTCCTTTGATGTAAGAATGTAAACGGACTATACAGTGCATACGGAAAGTTTTCAAACCCTTTCAAGTTTTCCACATTTTATGTTTCAGACTCGTCTTAAAATGGATTAAAGAATTTTTCTCATCAATTTACACTCAATAACCCATAATGACAAAGTGAAAGCATGTTTTTAGAATTTTTAGCAAATTTATTAAAAATCGAAAACTGAAATCTCATTTACATAAGTATTCATACCCTTTGCTTTAACATTTTTAAAATATCATATTTAATATTTGGTCGCATATCCTTTGCATGCTGTTACTTCCTGAAGTCTGTGACCCATCAATATCAAAAGACTATCTTATTTTCAGGTACTGTTACAAGCGATACAATAACCTCTGCATTTGAATTGATATCTATGGGAATTGGGGGGTGAGACTACATTCAGCTGTAAATTACACGTACAGTATGGAACACATGGCTGGCTAAATGGCTGTAAGTTATCAAGGGTCTGAGCTATCGAACAAGCCCCAAACCATCACTGTTGCCAGATATGGAGTAGATGTGGATGGATCACTGCAAGGGTTATTTCTCCTGACTATTTTTTTTATAGAACTCTATGGGCCAAAACCTGGCTTTGTTTTTGAATCTCACTACCTGGTCTTTTTGCAGGCGTTGCTCTCTGGTGCCAATACGACTGACTTCAGTATAGGTTTTTCAGGCCCGTTTTTCAATGCAAGTCAATGGTACCAAATGCGATAAAAATACGAAGTCAATACATTTCTCACAAAAACATGCAATTGCGATAGGTGCTTTTTCTTCGTCTAATGTCTCCCCATGTACCGATTGATTTTGTCTTTTATACGCTGATTAAACTTTTTTTTTTTGTGGACCAAACCGTGGCTTTGACTCCCTACTGCACACACTCTGGCTCCACTCTGCAAGACTGTTTTTGCACAACATGGCAGCGAAAACTACTTCCGCATGACTTCCGAGCATCAAAACGGTTTTCCGTGGGAAGGCAATGGGTGAAAACAGTGACTTTGTCCATTTTTTTTTTTACGGTCTATGGTTAAGCCACACACCAGCTTTTTGGTATTTGTCATTGGTGGAAGGCTTCTGTTTTGAGCCTGAATGCCCGGCCGGATCTGGAGCTGAACACAGTGCCAACCCGGGACTGCTTTGTCATGAAACTGCTCGGTCCCACTCATTGCAACAAACATTTTTATTTCAGTTGGCATTGTGGTAGTTACCACACGCCGGCTACACCACTCGTTTACCCAGGTTAAATGTTAACGTTAGAGGCCCGGGAGGAGAAATGAGTAAGTGTTGCAGACGTCTGGCTAGGCTAGCTAATGTTTTCACAATATTGAAAGTAGATAAATGAAGGGTTGTGTTTCCCATGTTTTTCTGGAGACTCCAGCTAATGGTGGTGGGATTTTTTCCAGAAGAACTGTAACGTTAGTGGCTAACTTGCTAGCGAGTAACGTGGTCTTTTTTGAAGAGCCGCTGCAGGTATTGTAGTAAAATGCCCAGCTCCTCCGCTCCGGTTGTATTCAGTGGGAGTGGCAACCTGTGACTGGCGTTGTCCAACAGCGCCCATAAACGGTAAGCGTTTGGCAGTAGTAGTTCACAGTAAAGCAGGTACCTGGTACATGCGCAGTAGTTTAGGGCTCTATCTCTGCTCTCGCTACAGGTAGAGAGTTGACTGAGCTCATTTTAATCAGGAGGAGAGCTGCTTTTCTATAAATCAAACATAATTTTTCAGTGGAATTCCCCTTTGGGGCTCTTTTTCCCGGCTGGTGCATGGCGTGAGGCAAGCCGGCACGTTGGCTGTGGCATTTTCGTCATTGGTTTTCACGCTCCTTAGCCCGTTTGAATCCCCGTACACTGAAGTGGGAGGAGAGCCGCTGTGTGGTTGTGTCCGTCCATGGCGAATTACTAATTTCGGGGCTTTCCCAAGCAATGCATGTATGATTATTCATAACCTATTCAAAAGCCAATAAACTTCATGGATTATATGCCATCCGATTTGACTTCAATATAAATCCCCCATGTTTATGGCTGTTATTATACTGCATTGTGATCCCGGGGGTAGGCTACTCTATTCCGTTATTTCTTACACCTGTCTGTAATGAGTAGATATAAACGCAGCTGTGCGATGCTGCTGTGGGCAATATTTGTAATATTTGTAGCTTATTATGAATTGAAACTGAAGCTCGTTAGAAAAGAGGGCTGGGCTCAGTCCTAATTATTATGTACTGTAAAAAATATCTCGTAAGAAAGCAGTGAAAACATTGGCAGCAATGTTGCCAGTGAAAAACCATGTAATGAATGTACAGGCTAAATCCTGGTATTTTATGGGATGGCAGTTAAATGAGTTATTGCCGTTATTCTACATGACTGACTGTTTAGTAAATAAATTTTAATTAAATCAATTGTGTTGTATCGTTGTAGCGATCGAGGCTGCTTATGAATAAAGACATACATCCTTGGCAAGCATGGACAGATGGATTAACTTGTATTTCAGATTTTTTTTATTCACACAACGTCCAAATGCACGATTGAATGCTTGATTAGTAGAAATGTTTGATCATAATATCAATGCGTAATCTTGCAAGATGGGATAATTTGTTGACTTGTTTACCTGGTCATTTAAAAATCCAAATAAGCTAGTTTCTGCATGGGCCATTTCAGTATATGGTGGACTTTGTTTTATTATTATATCCTAGGTTACCACAAAAACGCGCACATTTTTTTCTATATAGCCTAATGGCTTAGAATTTATTGACAAACGCTATCTGGTGCAATTACTCCTATGTATCCTATAAAAAAACAAGACTAAAACACAAATGATTCGGTATGGACCTACTTAGTTTGATTTTTAGACATTCCTCTGTGAAACTAATGCATTATTACATTGATTGTATACATTATTTTTGCGATATTAATGAAAAATTGATATCACGTTCTCGTCTTCCACTGCAGTCCGCTGTGAGCTATGCGCTCCTCGCCATCAGACTAGGACGGCTCGCCATCCGGAAAATAGAGCCCTTAATGTTGGTACACTGTTAGGCTAGTATTTGTTGTACGGCTATAGCTAGACTACTGCAGTGCAGGTGATGGCTTACCTATAGCTGCCGCAAGCATTGTCCCTCTGAGAAGTACCTTTATTTTTAATTTTGTTTCTGATTTTTCCCTTTTTCTCCCAATTTAGTAGCCAATTGAACCCCTATTCTAATTCAATTCCCCCCCATGTAGCAACCACTAGAGAACCACCGCTACACAACCCCGTCTATCGGTACTAGTAGTAGGAAGGAGGGCGCCACGTCCTCTACAGGGCGTGGCTCCTCGAGCTCCTGACCGTGACTCGCCCTGGGTCCTTCCGTGCGCAGCGATTCTCTCCGAGCCCCTCCCCCCACCCGGAAGCGGCCGCCAATTGCCACTTCCACAGGGCGCCGGCCACGCTCGGATATGGCAGGACCGGGGCGCGAACCCCGATCCTCGGGAGTACAACTTTTTACCGTTGTACTACCGCGGCGGCCGAGAAGTACCTTTGAGCCTCTTCTTCGGATGGATTTGTTTCGATCTTATTTGACATGCTTAATGTAGAGGTTGGCTAATTGTTGTGGCCTGTACTTGGCCCGAAGGGAGCACAACCAAAGGCTTCGTACAGTGCCTCCATACTTCAGGAGAAAATCCTGGGAAAACTTTCCCACAGGACATAATAGAATATTTACCAACATGCCAATTCCCACGGGCTTGCTATAACATGAGGTTATTTTTGCAGGGCATTTAACAGTAGATAAAAGACGGCGGAATCTTTACTGATGCGGGAGCGTGCAGTCCCTTAAACGTTACTGACACAGCAGATTCGGACAGGACTAAAATAACGGAGATGCAGTAATAATTCATTTCCCCACCTCACCCCCTAAAACTTATCCTGTCTGAATGGGGCTTAACTTGTCAAGGTGGAGTATTGCATTGTAGTAATAGAGATACTAGATGTACATCTTGATAATGGATATGATTACTGATACAAAGTAATGTAAATGGGGCTCGTTAGTGAGTAGTCACTTGCATACATTTAACAACATATTACATGTTCAAAAATTACATTCTACATTCAAAAGCAGATGCATCATACAAAATTCTGTGATTCCATTTGACAATAATTCTGCAGTTGGAGAAACCTACTTGGAGCTGTTCAGGATGTTTCTTGTTTGTTTTTTAAAGCAAAGTTGTAACATGACATGAATTTTGAAGGCTTTCACACCTCTTCCCTGTTATTTTCCAAAGGGCTTATAATACTAATCATCAATTAAATTTTTGATTTAGAATTCCAGCATTTAAAAAATGTGCAAATTAAACTAAAATGCTTAATATTCAGGTAAATTTGTGACTGTGGGTGATGTCGTTGGCCCCTATATTCAATTTCAGCTTACTTCTATGAGTGGCTATGATTTGCTTACTTTTGTGTTGTCATATATTTGAGTGAGTTTTGTATTTTGACACAAAAGTTGCTTTTATGAGTGCCAGTTGGACCCAGCATGATTGATGTAAGTTGGCTTCGCTTTGGTAGAAGCTGTAGTCTTGCGCCTTGTTTCCCAAAAGGATCTTAGATAAAGATCATCTTAGGCTATTTGGTTTTTATATTACTTAAATTGTTTGTCTTTTTTTATTATCCATTTAATGTCAGTAAATTTTTATAATTTGAATTATAAAATAAATAAAGCGCAAACACAAAATACTCTTAAGATGATCTTAACTCTGAAGGTGCTTTTGGGAAACGGGGCCCTGGGCAGTTGATTACCATGCTTCATGTTCCACAGCAAAAGTGGACTTTGTTATAGCCTGGTCTTAACTATGTGGCCGTGGAAGACACTTTCTGTGGAATGGTCTGGTGTTCAGCTCGCCTGGCCGTATAGCTTCACATGCTTTCTGACGGTTGTCAAGGCATACTTGTAAGGCGTAGTGCAGATGCACAAATTATTAATTCATGCCGTACCCACCCTCTTTAGACCTGTTGGTTCACAGGTATCTGTTTCAAATATTTCCGTCTTTATGGTATTGTAACGACTTTTGGGTATTACTGATCTATGCTTAACAAATGTGTGATGTATGGTGTTCTGCACATTTGCCTGAATCTAACCTCACAACGCCTGCCAGTTTTAGGCTGCCTTTCTTAGTAGAAGAGTATTTTTGTGTGGCATGTTAACGCAAGTTTTTGTATAAATTGCAACAAAAAAGGCAGAGAGGTTTAAAAGGTAAGTGGTCCTTGCTTGGTATTTAATCACTCGGACGTGGATCTTTTTTTCTTTTTTTTTTTTGTGTTCACTGAGATTGCAACATGTATGTGACTGAATCCTCTGAATCATTCAGCTCCAGCTCCTCCTGTGGCAGCAGCTGCAGATAAGTCAGGTAGACCCAAATCCCAGATGTTTAACATGGGCTGTCGATCCATGTTTTATATACCCCCCCCCCCCCCCAAAAAAAAAACTCTTGGGTTGTTTTTTTCGTTCTAGCTGGGTCCTTTATAAAGCTGTATGACTAGAATTTTGATTGGAATGCTTCTTAGTTTTGGTGCTCAGCCTGAACGAAAATGCTGAAGAGCCCATTGGTTTTCCCCAAGGGCCAGGTCTGGGGCACACCCCCAGACCGAACTCACTAATTTACTCCTCGGTGTGCAGTGTTTCCTTAACCCTTACTAGAGTACAAATAGTAATTTAGAAATTTGAGCTTTCTAGGGCTTTACTTCACTCCTGCTCTGAGCTGGTGGAGGCTCTTGAAATAAGTCTCAGAAGCACATTAACTAACGCATGACTTGAGTCAGAGAGGGCTTCTCGGTAGAATGGACTTCCCAATAAAGCGGCACTGGTCTGTATGCTGGTTACAGATGTCCAGTGCCATTTTTATGACGTGTGTTCAGCAAAGCATGTAGACAAAGGTTATATTGTTGTGCTGAAGTGTGACAGGATTATTTAAAACTTCAAATAACAAGCATACATTCATTTTGAATCTAACATAAAATTTGACTGGCTATTCCCCTCCCCTCCTGTGTGCTGATCTACCAAAGCGCATGGTTTGAGCCTTCTATTCCTTTGTTACCAATATGTCTGCAAAATCCAACTGAAACCCTCTATTTTTCTCAGCAATTCCTCCCCCTGCTTCCAAGATACTTTTCTCCACTTCTCCGAAATCTGCAGCGGCTAGCGCCCCTGCTGTACCTAAAAGGAAAGAAGCTAAGGGTGGCCCAAAGCTGTCGTCTTCTCCTCTCTCCTCCACCTCCAGCCCTGTGCCTGTCGCCACAAAGCGCCAATCTTCATCTGCTTCTGCCTCCTCCCCAACCTCCCCCAAGTCCTACTCTTCCCTCCCTCGCTCCCCCAAATCATTCTCCCCTCCTCATTCCCCATCCTCTCCAAAATCCTTTACCTACCTCCCTCGCTCTACTCCTCCCTGCTCCCCCTTGGCTTCTCCCTTAACACCTCCCCAGGGTGGCTTTTCGGGTCCTGTTCAGGGAGAGA
Organism: Ilyophis sp. 1 JC-2022; assembly: GCA_022702515.1. Classification (NCBI taxonomy): domain Eukaryota; kingdom Metazoa; phylum Chordata; class Actinopteri; order Anguilliformes; family Synaphobranchidae; genus Ilyophis; species Ilyophis sp. 1 JC-2022. Next base: position 27,705,243 of record CM040402.1, on the reverse strand, counting down.
GGTCTAGCCCTCAGCCGAAGGTGGTCAAAGCTGGTGAGCGTAAGAAAGCAAAGAGGAGTGCCAAAGCTGCCCCCAAGAAAGTGCCTGAGGCCTCACCAGCTAAGGAAGCGGTCTTGCCTTCATCTCCTGTTGCCGATATCCCTGTTCCCACCCAAATCCCTGCTGCCCCACAACCTCCACCATCAAAAACCAAATCGGTCCAACATAAAGTAGACATCTGTGTCCCAGTGCCTGTCAAAGATGATATAGCTGTCTCGGTCAAAGTTTCACCACCTTTGCCCAAGCTCGTTGTTGAGGTCAAGCCCGGCATGGCCACCCCTGTCGTTGCTGCCAAGCCCGTCTTAGCCGCCCCTGTCATTGCGGCTAAGCCCGTCGTGGCCGCCCCGATTGAGGCCAAGCCCGCTGTGGCCGCCCCCGTCATTGCGGCTAAGCCCGCTGTGGCCGCCCCCGTCATTGCGGCTAAGCCCGTCGTTGCCGCCCCTGTCATTGCGGCCAAACCCGTCGTTGCCGCCCCTGTCATTGCGGCCAAACCCGTCGTGGCCGCCCCGGTTGAGGCCAAGCCCGTCGTGGCCGCCTCGGTTGAGGCCGCCCTGGTTGCGGCCAAGCCCGCCGTGGCCGCCTCGGTTGAGGCCGCCCTGGTTGCGGCCAAGCCCGCCGTGGCCGCCCCAGTTGAGGCCAAGCCCGTTGTTGCAGCCAAGCCCGCCGTGGCCGCCCCGGTTGAGGCCAAGCCCGCCGTGGCCGCCCCGGTTGAGGCCAAGACCGCCGTGGCCGCCCCGGTTGAGGCCAAGCCCGTCGTGGCCGCCCCGGTTGAGGCCAAGCCCGTCGTGGCCGCCCCGTTTGAGGCCAAGCCCGTCGTGGCCGCCCCGTTTGAGGCCAAGCCCGTCGTGGCCGCCCCGTTTGAGGCCAAGCCCGCCGTGGCCGCCCCGTTTGAGGCCAAGCCCGCCGTGGCCGCCCCGTTTGAGGCCAAGCCCGCCGTGGCCGCCCCGTTTGAGGCCAAGCCCGCCGAGGCCGCCCCGGTTGAGGCCAAGCCCGTCGAGGCCGCCCCGGTTGAGGCCAAGCCCGTCGAGGCCAAGCCCGTTGAGGCCAAGCCCGTCGTGGCCGCCCCGGTTGAGGCCAAGCCCGTCGTGGCCGCCCCGGTTGAGGCCAAGCCCGTCGTGGCCGCCCCGGTTGAGGCCAAGCCCGTCGTGGCCGCCCCGGTTGAGGCCAAGCCCGTCGTGGCCGCCCCGGTTGAGGCCAAGCCCGTCGTGGCCGCCCCGGTTGAGGCCAAGCCCGTCGTGGCCGCCCCGGTTGAGGCCAAGCCCGTCGTGGCCGCCCCGGTTGAGGCCAAGCCCGTCGTGGCCGCCCCGGTTGAGGCCAAGCCCGTCGTGGCCGCCCCGTTTGAGGCCAAGCCCGTCGTGGCCGCCCCGTTTGAGGCCAAGCCCGTCGTGGCCGCCCCGTTTGAGGCCAAGCCCGTCGTGGCCGCCCCGTTTGAGGCCAAGCCCGTCGTGGCCGCCCCGGTTGAGGCCAAGCCCGCCGTGGCCGCCCAGGTTGAGGCCAAGCCCGTCGTGGCCGCCCCGGTTGAGGCCAAGCCCGTCGTGGCCGAAGTTACCCCAGCTGAGGTTGTGATTGAGAGAGCTGATGCACCAGCTGTACTCAATCCCGCAGGCCCTCTTGCTGCCCCTGCCAAACTAAACATGCCTCTTTCTCCAAAGAGCCCTGCTGCCCAGAATTCTTTCACTGTGATGTCTGTGCCTGCTGCCCGTGCTCCCCTGTCCTTTGCTGCTGCTGTTGCTCAAGGTCTCCCTGTAAGCCCCAAAGTGGAGCGAGAGCCGATGGCACTACCAGTCTCTCAGACTGCCGAAGCCATGCCTTTCCCCAAAGGTGTGCATGTTGTCCAACCTGATTTAGCCAAGCCAGTTGCTCAGGCAGAGTTGTCCACTAAACAGCCTGCAGCCACCCCTCCCTCTGTTCTGAGGACTCCTGTACTCATATCTGAAGTTCAGCCCCCTTCTATTACTAAGCAGTCTGCTAAGCCTTCTCCGCCTGCTGCAGAAAATGCTCCATCTTCCGTCACTTCCCCTACCACTCCCCTCTCAGCTCCCACCCCGTTCCCAGCTGCTGCTCCCATCATAACGCCACCTCCCAAACCTGCAGTCTCAGCTGCTGCCCCGCCCCCAGCTCTAGAGGATGACGACGATGACCTCCCACCCCTCATTCCCCCAGAGCAGCTGGTTAGCATGCCTGTTTTCCACCGCCCTGTTGTGGTGGAGACTCCCCCAAAAAAAGCCCCAGTTTCCGCCGCACCTCCAGCCACCCCCGTCTCCACCCCTAAACCCACTCCTCTTCCAACCCCTGCTGCTGTACCCCCAGCGGCGGTGCGCCTTTCCATTCCCAAACCAGCTCCAGCACCTGCAAAGCCGGAGCCCGTGATCAAGAACGACAAGGGTATCTGTCCTGCCTGTTAGTTTGGCACAATAATCCCGCATGTCCCAAGACACCAGTGCTAGTCAGTTTGTCTTTACTCTCATGGGCAAAGGCCACATTCTGCTGTTTCTAAGCTTGCAATAATGATTTGCAGCTAGTTCACCATCACATACACTGTTTAAAATGCCATATCAGATAATTGATCATCTATGTGCACTTGGATGCAGTTACCAGCTTGGTTCTTAAATTTGCATTCAAAGGCCAGTTGGCAAACTGAATGTTTATTTTAGTTTTTTCTGAACTCTTAAATGCAATCCAAATGAAACTTGGGATCATATTGTTTTAAGACCTCCTGAATGTTGATGGGTGAAATGTGAGGATATGTCCACCTTTACTCTAGCTGTGATACAGAATGCTCCACTATGGCTGTGTCAGAATCAGAACCCTATACTGTGTTGTGTGTGCTAGCAGACACTGCACTATTTGCTGTATACTGTTTGGTAGTATGCGACAAATGTCCTCCATACTATTTTCCAACCGTACTGTGGAAGTGTCATGATGCCCCACCCTTGCGTGGCAATCTCACATGTTTTTGTTGATGTTGAAGGAAAATGTCAGCAAAGCTGTGTCATTTAAGGTGAGGGCCACGCATCATATTTATGCAAACAAAATGTTTGCTTACATGAAATGTGTGCCTGAATATACTCAAAAAACCCCTGAAGTAAGTATATCATAGGTGGTTTTAAGTATACTACATTTTGAGAAAAATGTGCTTACTTAACCAATCTCTCCTCCAGTTTACTCAAGCATACACCATAGTATGGAAGGGTGCTGATTCGGACACAGCAACTGCCACAGAATGGGTGGTGTTTGTTCAGTAAATGCAATAGCTGATGTAACATAGCAGCCGCTGTCGTGACATATTCCCTGAATGTTCTTGTAAGCACGTGCCATTTCTTACTGTAACCGTGTTGAGGATTCATCAGTCAATGCTTGTAGTGGGGATATTTGGCAAAAGCCAGATGTCAAATTTATAAGGCAAAACATGTGTCAATATAATTGTGTGTACCTCCTATAAGACAAACAAAACAGTAGATTTTAAAGTGAATTTTAATCATCCTCCTGAAGTAGCCTACCATTAACAAATTTGTGTACGCAGCTTTCAGTTGGAGCTGTGGGATTAAGGTATCGCAGGGAATGAGTGCTGTGGTAACTGCTCAGCTTAGTTTGGGCGAGACTATTAGTTTTGTTATGGACATGTTGATTGAGCAGGTGACACCTATCATCAGCCATGATAGATGAATGTGCAATGCAATTTGGAAGGTTCCAGCAGGTGTATTTATGTAAATTGAAAACTCAAATCTCAATTCTGATTTAAGAGTTGAGAATTGTACGCATTTGTAAGGACTCTGATGACTTGCTTCATTCACAAAAAAAGAACCGACTCCCTTCCCATTTTTCCTTACATGTCTAAAGTGTGATCAATGTGTGAAACCCATGGCTTGGTCGAATAGAAGAACCAGCATGATCTTTATCTTGATTGGAGGAGCCAAGGTGTTTAAATAAAATTGGGATTTGCTTTCAGTCAAAGATGAATGCGTTGACTCCGTAGTTTTGTGAAGGTTATAGTGGATTAACCATGATTTAAAAGGGCTGTCGTGTCTCGCATTGGTTCAATGTGTAGTTGCTGTCTCACTTTAGCGGTATCAGTAATTTCTCAAAGGGGTTTTTTTATTTTATTTTATTTTTTTTTTAAATTTTTTTTTTTGGGTGGGCTCATCCAGATTCTGTTGCAGCTGTTGCTGATCATTGTACATGATATGCTTTAAGCAAAGTGTCAGAGTGAGGTGTTTGTTCAGTCTGGCTGTGTGAAGTGTGATTGAAACTGATTCAGTGAACTGCCTTTACATGCTCTGAATGAGTTTTCTTGGGGTGGATTTTAGGGTCTGGCACGGAGTCAGACAGCGACGAGTCAGTACCAGAGCTGGAGGAGCAGGACTCTGCACAAGCACAAACGCAGCAGGCCCAGGTACATCCTCTACTGCCATTGCATTTCTGTTCAGCTGACTGACGTAAAACCTTGTGAATGCCATTGATGTGTGCTGTGCACATCACTCTGAATCTGTTGAGATTGATGGTCACCAAATGTATATGTTCCACGCTAGGGATGGAAATCATTAGATTTTATTAATACCGATGCCATTATTGATTTTGCTTATCGATCCGATACTTTTATCGATTCCTTAAATATTATTTTCTTCCAGGCTATTATGGTCATTACATTCATCCGTCAAGCAATCGATTTACTGAATAACAAATATCAATAAATACAGCAAGTTTTGTGGGCTAGCATATTTCTTTGTCATAAAATTGTGTAGCATTTAAATATGTAGGACAGCCCGTGCGCTGGAATAAAACATTTAAACCGAACATATTCTCAACCTGTTTCCGCTTATTTTGCTTGCTTATGTCAATCAAACAAATTCCCTGAAAAATCAAGAACAATTATGTAGCCTATGGGCTAATGATTAACAAATGACAATGACAAAGAACTAACGTGAGATTGTTTAATAAGGATGGCAATAATTCGGAATAATTAACTGGCAAAAAAAACAAACGTTTTCTGAGTTGCACGTTAGCATTGTGTTCTCATCACGTTAAAGAATGACAATAATTTAAGACTGCACTCAATTTAGTCAAAACGATTTAAACATTAGAAAGCATTAAACATTTAAAAAGGAAAACCTTAAATTGCTGGAACCAGCGTTGAGCGCAATGCTTTCATGCTAGAAAAACAAATTTATCCAAATATGTGCTGTTCATTGATCACTTCGCATGACATAGGCTATTAACGCATTTGACAAATGTGAATATAGTAGGCTGCTGCACAAGTTTATTTAACTATTCGTCTTGGTTATTGAGAAATTCAATTGTTAGGCTAACTGGCAAATTATAGCCTACTGAAAAATATTGAGACAAGTAGCCTAATAAACCATTTAAAAGCAAGATTAACTATGCAGAGAACCTGGTAGGCCTACATCCCACAGTACGCTACTCTGTTGCTGCATAATGCTATTTGCTAAACTATGAAATACAAAATGGCAAACTACTAGATTAACCTGTATTTATTAGCCTATACACCATCTTTTCTATGCTATAATACAGCGATAAACAATGTGATCATCACTGAACAGGATGTTCGATGTGAATTGTGGGTAATATGAGCTTGCCTTGTAAAGACTTGTTTTCTTGAGGAAAGTTGAGGGTGGAGCGGCTATGTTACAAACTTCACTTGACTTTCTAACTGATTGGACTCTCACTTAAAAAGGAGACTGAGGGTACATCCTGGTCTCAAAAGGGATTCCCCCAAGTGAAGTTTGCATGTGAAATTTACGAGGGTGGAGCAAAAACTGGATTGGGACGCAGCCGAAATCTTTAATGTTACCTGACTGTTTTTTGGAGGCAAGCTGGCTCCTCTTATTGGCTGAAGATGACAAAGATTGAAGATTATCATTTAGCTAATTTAGGTTAGTTATTTACTTTCCAAATCTAAGCTACTCATCTGACCAAGCAGGCAATCGTTGTCAGATTAGTCTACCGCCAATCAAAACACTGTAGTTTTACACTTGTAGTTGGTTATAGTCTTATAGGCTCCCGAGGGAAATCCACACATTCCACAAATCTGTTTAATCGTGGATCATTTCTATTAGACGGGTCACAAAATGGAGACCTTACGCAAACACATTTTCTATTGATTTTGAAATGATGGTAGCTTAAATTAGTTTTCAAAAAATTATGTTTACATTTAATATTTTTAGAAGGTGAGCCAAACTGCCTGCCAGCATGCGCTGACTGAATGGAAAACGACAGCGCGCATGACGTGAAGCAGTTTTGCTATTCGTAGCTGTCGGGAATTCATGCTGGAATCAATAAGATAATTGATAAGCTTGAAGGCGAACGATTCCGAGGAATCGGACAACTTTGAACCAGAACCGGTTCTCGATTCCCACCCCTATTCCACACTGCATTCTCAAAGCTGAAAATCCAGTCTAAACTATTTGTTTTCCCAACTAGCTATTGTGAAATTCAAAACATGTAGCAGATCTGTCCATGGTGAAAGTTCAACTGCTCTAAATGTATAATCTTTTACGTTGCATGCTCGACCAGCTCTCAAATTGGCCATTAACATAAATAATTTGATACATTTTTGTTATTCCAAATTAATGAGAACATGCCATTTAGTGGCAATGGTGAAAGGTAGTGAATTCCCTCACTCTGGCTTAAAATGGCAGAGGAGATGCAAAAACCAACTATATCTGAAAACCAAGAGTGGATGTGAGTTTGTGATCCATAATCGCTTGCACGTAAGGTTTTAGCCCAAATTATCCTTCACTGTAAGGCTAATTGCTAAATAAATTGCTGCTTGATGCTTAGTCCTCTACAAGGGGCAGAAGTAAATGTTTCTAGACTCTAGTGGCTTGTTTTGTGTGGAGATGAGAAGTTAATGGCCGATATTCTTCAGCTTGCAGCAGCAGCCGAAATCGACGAAGAGCCCGTCAGCAAAGCAAAACAGAGTCGGAGCGAGAAGAAAGCTCGCAAGGTAAGCCACCTGTCGAAACACAGCTGTTTCAGTAGTATAAAGTACTGAATACATGCTTTACTCTGCTTTAATCACTTCATGTACACATCAAATGGAGACATGAAACTGGGTGGGACGAGCAGAGTTGGTCATTTGTCCTCCTGTGATGATTTTAACAGCATGACTTTCGTTCTTCTGAGCACGCTGAAGTAAACCCGCCTGTTCTGAGGAGGACGTGGCCAGATTGCTGTCAGGTTTAGCACATATGATTTTTATTTGCGGAGTAGATAATTGCTGTCTCATTGGTTGACCAGTTCAGTTATTTTCATTTGCTAAGTAACATTGGATTAAAAATTGACAGGTGGGCGGGCTGCTGGGTGGCTCGCGTGGTAAATGTGGCGTATCAGTGGGTGCCAGTATCGACTGCGGCCGGCAGCCCTGCAAGGGTTGCGCACGATTGGCTTTGCGTCGCAAAAGGGATAGTTGGGAGTGATTCAGTCAGTGGTCATAGCACTGTTCATTGCTCGAGCGACCCCTGTTGGCCATCCAGGCGCCCGTGTATGATTGGGTCTTCTGCACCTCGGCTCTGCGCGTCCGTGGCGTATGGCTGCAGTGTGAGAAGCAGCTGGCTGGCACAGTGTGTTTCGGAGGAGAACCGTGAGTAGTCAAAAAAGGAATTGACAGGCGAGTGCTGGAGCATTAAGTGGTGACATACATTACCACAATTGTAATGCCACCAGCAGACTTCACCAGTTTGTCAGGGAATGGAAAAGGCAGGTATAAACTGAAGAAAGGATGCAGTGCCCAGTTTTGGCTTGGCTTTGAAATTAATCAGAAAAAAGTAGTTACAAATTTACAAATGGTCACTCCTCCGTTTCAGGCAATGTCCAAGCTGGGTCTACGGCAGGTGACGGGAGTTACGAGGGTTACCATCCGCAAGTCCAAGAACATCCTGTTTGTCATCACCAAACCAGACGTCTACAAAAGCCCCGCCTCCGACACATACATAGTCTTTGGAGAGGCAAAGGTGAGGATGACCTCTACATGCAATGTGGCCAAGGTTGGAAATTATCCATAGTAGCCACCAATAGTGTCAAATGATTTATGAAATACAATACACACAAAATGTGGTCATCCACATATGCAGTCTATTAATCTATATTTTGTAGATTGCTGCTACTCTTGGCTTGGCAGAGTACAATTATTGTGCAGGTCAATTTATTGAATCAGTTGCTCTTTTGATTTGCTGTACCTCAGAGGATTAAGGTAAAATTCTTTAAGTTTAAAAATAAACTTTATCGCCTGGTCCTTCTATGATGATTGAAGCAGTTTGACTTTCGTTCTTCTGAGCCTGATGAAGCCAAACTTTCTGTCCTGAGAAGGAATCCCTAACCCAAGTCCCTCCAAGTATTCAGTTTGATGCCAGAGGATGCAGAGCTGTGTGTTTCTGACCAGTAACTGATGTCTGTGCTGGCTCTGTTGCAGATCGAAGATCTTTCACAGCAAGCCCAGCTAGCAGCAGCAGAGAAGTTCAAGGTCCAGGGAGAAACAGTGTCAAACATCCAGGAGAACACACAGACGCCCACCGTGCAGGAAGAAAGCGAAGAGGAAGAGGTGAGGGTCCTGTTTATTGACACCCGGCTGCTTTCCTTTTGCTGGCCTTCAGTGGCCTATTGTCTCAAGGACACTTGCTGTCCAGGGTCCAATGTTATAGTTTTTCACACTTGCCCAGATTAGCAAGTTGGTAAGAAATGTACTTGCTCAAATCTATACTCACCTGTGATATGAAGTGTGTTAAAAAAACTCAAAGCCCCTGTAATAATTACATTATATATACATGCATAGATGTAAAGGAACTAGGGCTAGGCGATTGCAATTAAAAATATCACGATACTCATGTTATACATTGTGATATACGATACTATCGCCATGCCCTCCACCCCCCGGAACAACACCTTTTGTTGGAATACAGTAGAACCTCTGGGAATCAGTGGTGCTGGAAAGTTTCGGAATGACATTGTTTAAACTTGCGCGCCTGAATGTATTTTAGATTTTTAAAAAATACAATTATTATTATTATTTATTTATTTTTTAAATTACAGTTCCTTTAATTGCATTATGCCCGCTTCCCCGCCTTATATATGCATTGCAATGATATAGCCTGCCGCAGTGCAAGTACAGAAGTATTTCTACAGTGCTTTCCTTTAATAAGAACAGTAACACGATGGACATGGTATTTTCTTGCCTAGTTTTGTCGCACCCTTTCTTTTTTTTTAAAAATTTGTTTCTGATTTTTCCCTTTTTCTCCCAATTTTAGTAGCCAATTGAACCCCTATTCTAATTCAATTCCCCCCCGTGTAGCAACCGCTAGAGAACCACTGCTGCACAACCCCGTCAATCGGTATTTTTATAGGGAGGGCGCTACGTCCTCTACACGGCGCAGCTCCTGACCGTGACACGCCCTGGGTCCTACTGTGCGCAGCGGTTCTCTCCGAGCCCCTCCCCCCACCCGGAAGCGACCGCCAATTGTCGCTTCCACAGGGCACCGGCCACGCTCGGCTATGGCAGGACCGGGGCGCGAACCCCGATCCTCGGAGTACAACTGCGCTGACTGAAAGTCAGCGCTCTTTACCGCTGTACCACCGCGGCGGCTTGTCGCACCCTTTCAAAGTGAAAACTTTCAGATTGATGTTTACTGAAAATTAGATGCGGTCTGACTCGAGCTGATAACACGGATGCTACGCGGTTTACACTGTCAAGTGTATCTTACATCATTTTACATCGTTACAAACTGCTGGTGTATGTTGGTTCATGGTCATAAAGTTAACATTTTACTATTTTATGAAATGTCCTCACATTGAGACGAAGTAACACCTTTTCTCTTCCATTCTTCGTGAAGCATTTCGAGGAATGTCAGTTAGATTTTCGCCACATGTGCAAGCAGACGCCAACGTTATTACTTTGAGAGTTGATCAGGGAACGTTTTCCCCATGTCTACAACCTCACGCAATTGTCAAAGCCGCCACCAGATCAGCACTTTTAAACACGAGTCGACGATGATCAGTGAGAATAGGACACTGTAAAAGAAAATGGTTATAAAATAATTGATTGGACTTTTTGGATTGGATTTTTATTAAGCTGAGATGTTATTGCTATTTGAATTAGGCTAGGAAGAGATTAGTCAAAGAAAATGCATTTTCAAAAACATCAGGAATAGATTATGTTGCAAAGTCCCAAAACAGATCTGGTAAATTAACAATACATTTATCTAGATAAATGAACAATAAATCTTGTTAATTTATACACGTCATGCATTCTGAAAAAAGGCTTCCGCAAAGGCTACACATGTTTCCTCGCTGAAGCATCCTCCGGGAGCCTCCTCATTTCTCACTCCAAGGAGCATTTAGCGGTTTGGAATGTCCTTAAGGATGGCGAACCTCGATCGATTTCCGGGTCAGGAGTGGAGGACTGATGAATGAAGTGATTGAAATGAACCCACAAACTGCAAATGTCTTGTTTTTCTACCACTGCTCTCACCATTGCTGCATTTCGGTTCTTGTATTTAGTAAGTATTTAGTATGTTTTCGCATTCATGTAAACTTGCATTAATTAGCTCAACAGCAGTAGGCTGTATCAAATTGTAAGCGTTCTCGGCCTTCTAAAGAAGTTCACAAAAAACGTGAGCGATTCCAGCTAATGACTTCGGTTGTCGAGCCCGAAAATGCAAGTGTGAACGGGGCCTTAGGAATCCATAAACTTACTGCCCGCACACAGAAAAATTACTGCATGCACAAGTTCGCAAATGATTCAGGATGTTACCTGACATGACCTACTAGTGAACTTGGAACATAATTAAAAATCGCCCATGCCTAAAAGTATATGAAACTTCAAAGGAGACCTGTAACTAGCTGATGCTAATTCACTGAATGCTACAGCATGCAGTGGCCTTGGTGTAGTTATCTCTGTGCCACAGAATGGGTTTTGCGGGTCCAGTTTCACAGTGATTTAATCTACCTCTTGAATACAAAGTTGAGCCTCTCTTCCTGATTGGCTGTTGTTTCACCTTGTGCCTTTGCAGGTTGACGAGACCGGGGTGGAAGTAAAGGACATCGAGTTGGTGATGTCGCAAGCCAACGTGTCACGGGCGAAGGCTGTACGTGCGCTCAAGAATAACAACAACGACATTGTCAACGCCATCATGGTGAGTCCTGTCCAATGCTGATTCTGTGGTCAAAATAAGTAGTCTCCAGATGTCACTGCCAATTTCTTAGTCCAATGTATGTCCACTTTGCCTTAGGTTATGTGCTACTAATTTTGAATTTAAAGAGTTGGTGAAGGGGTAGAGGTGAGCTGATGGATAACAGGCTTTTTTCCCCTCCTCCCTCTCTACAGGAATTGACGATGTGATAGGCTGAAGAACAGAGAAGACGTAATCTGGGGTCTTGCTGTTGATTCTGCACACGTTTGTACCATTTATACCCAGGAGATTAATAAAATTATGGATTGATGAGATTGCATATTCTTTATTCCTTTTCTTTTCCTTGCAGAGTTGTTGGTTATTTTTAGATTGGTCTGAGCAGTATTTATTCTTAATAAAGTGATAGTCAATTTTTCAATTTCCCTGACCCAGGAGAGAAATGTGTAAATACCTCTGACCTTTGTAATCTTCAGCACACCGTGGTTTGTGTGCCCGGTGCATGAGGGGGCATTTTAAGGTTATATTACTGTATGTAAAAAATGTAACATTGATGCGAGATGGTGGGGGGTGGTGGGGGGGGGGGGGGGGGAGTACAATATTCAATTATGATTTTTTCTACATTTCAATATTGTATATTTCACAACATGACTCCAGTGTAGTACTGGACAACCACTGGTAACCTGTAAGTATCTGGTTAATTGCTAGAGTGCCGATTAACTTGGACTCACTAACCGTCCCTTGTGACAACTGTCCTCCTGATCATAGTAATGTAGCAGAGACTCGATAGTCATGACTTTCTGTAGGACACACCCCTACACAGTGATCACCGTTCCAGCTGAGTAGCTTGGGACAATTTGAATATTTGATTCAAATTGCTGTAACTGTCGTTATTACCCCACAATGGGAGTGGTGGAGTAGGCATTGGAGGAGGAACAAGGGAAGATTGGGACAGAAGAAGATCCTGCAATGTCTTTATTTTCAATGGATAAACCTTTATGTAACTGTTTACAATATAGCACAAAGTCAATATTGGACCTTTATTCTTCATGTCATGCATAGTAATTCCTCTAAACACAAAAAACAACTAATTAAGAAAATTAACAGCTTGTTAAAATTCTGGGGTTGCATTTGTGGTTGGAATGAAAACAAGCATACACATACAGGCCGGGGTCCCAGGACTGAAGTTGAGAACCAGTGACAAAACGGAATCCTTGAGATGCGATTACATTCCCCACAAAAACCCTCTTTTAGTGAGGTCATAGCGATTACGTTAGTTAAGGTCAGTGGTGTAGTAGTACCTGGAGAAGTGGGTATACTCTAATTTAGCAAATTGATACGTGCACTAGTGGGGATTAAGAAGTGAGCACTCTATGCCCACTAAAAAAGAAGTGGGTATACTGTGTAGCCCATACCCGCGTATACCCTCCACTACACTACTGGTTAAGGTAATTATAGCCTAAATTAAACCTTGTGAAGACGAGTAGGGCAATGTTATTTGTTTATCGTGCTAACATACACACACAGCCAGACAAACGTCGCAAATTATGTTAGTAACGTTAGTTTATGTTCATCTAGGGTGACCGTATTTTGGATTTCAAAAAGAGGACCGGGTTAGACGGGCGTTATGAACATAATACTAGGCTATTGTTTATATATGGCCTATGGAACGGAAATCCTAAACACATTTTCGGAATTTAGAAATCCCACCTGGACGGATATTTTTGGTCCCAAAAAGAAGAAATGTCCGGGGGAAAAGAGGACGTCTGGTCACCCTAGTTCATCTAACTTGAAGTTTAGTGTACTTAACTACCGTAGTTGACTCGCTAACGTTATTAACGTTTAAAAACGCAATTCAGAAGAACTTTAACGTTAACAGGGTGTATAGAAGAAACGATTACATTGTGTCCCACCTGAGTCATCCATCGGTATTTTAGGCTACTCTAAACTAAAGCAAATGGCAACCTTATGACTTATCTTACTTAGCAGCTCAATGCTAACTTTAGTTCATCTTTGAGGGTTTCCAATAACGTTAAATTATGCGAATGAGTCTACTAAATCTGCTCATTCTAACGTTAGCCATGCCGCTATTAAATGTTTCAGCTAACTGAAAGTTTACCATATTATGATATATCCGAGTAAATATTTTTCCTGTTTAATTTAGAGAGCCATAACACTTGAAGTGATACGTATTACGCTGGTCGATAATAACGAGGGGCAAGTGGGCATTGGGCAACGTTCGCTGGAGTGGTTGCAGTGTTGCTATAGCAATCGCGCTCCTATAGGCGGGCGCGCGTGCGCCGTAGTCTTGTTGGCTGTCGGACTCGGCACGAGCGACGGTGGAAACTCTAGAAACATCTAGCGCGAGGCTGGCAGATGCTGCGTCACTGCGCGAGAACGAGGAGAGATACATTCTAGGCACTGTAGGCAGTAGGATAATTGGTCGGCGTCGTTTTTCTCGTTTATTTTTGCTCGTTCCTACTTTTAACGGTTAGCTAATTAACCGAAAAAATAACCCCAAACAGGACCGCACACAGGGGCAATAGCAGTCCACAGAAGAAAGAAACCCATTAGATTCCGAGATGTAAGTTTGGGGCGGAGGACATGGGGGAGGTGAAGGGATGCATCAGTTTCATTCACCGGTTTTGTTTCTTACCCACTAAGGGGAGTTTAAAATATGGGTCATTTAGCTGATGCCTGTCATGCGTCTGTAAAACACAGGTAGTTACACGCGTCTTCTGTTTAGTGGGGTGCATAGGTCCGCACACCGCGGTACGTTAGGCCTCCCTTCCACACGCCTGTGTACAGGGAAGAACGATGAATGGAAAAGCGATAACTGGAGACATATCACGGAGTGTGTTACTATCTAGCTTTTCAAGTTAACTAACATAACTGACTGAATTGTCTCGCTTGGTAACATTAACCAAGCAGAGGTACGCTAAAAGATGGTTGCTTGCGACTTGCTAACATGGGTGCATTCAAGTTAAGGAGTTACAACATTTTATGGTTATTCACCGGCTCGAGATTGTTGATCACGTGGGAGAGGGAATGTTGAAATATGGCTAGCTAGTCGTTATTGAAGAAATGCTGAACGTATTAATGTTTCTTTTATATATGGGAACCAAACGTCTAGCTAGCGATTTACGTCTACCACTTTCCCCCGCCATACGAAAGTAATGTAACATAATTGGTGTTTTTGCCGATTGATACAATCAATGCCATGCTTCTGCCTGGCTAAGTTGCTAACCAGCTAACCTTAGCTAGTAACGTTAGCTACGATTTATGATTATACTTGCTGACACGGATCATATTTCGAACAAGCCATGAATGTAGAACCTGCGTGTCGCTGTGCTAAAAGAAACACCATGGCTTAGCAAGCGAGGGTAACGTTAATGTTAGTTGCATTGACTTATTTTTTTGTTGCATTTGCATCGTAAATCGATGTAACGTTCAATGCATAGTTGTACGTCAAAAATAATTTGCTTTACTGAGGGCAAGTTCATTCAAATACCTACCGTTTGCTAACGTTAGTTCACTACGCATGAGTTACGCCGTTTTATTTTGTGTAGACCGTTTTGTGACGTTTAATTGGTCAGGTAGCGAAATGGAGCACCGCGCTCGTTTCAGCTTATGGCATTGTAACTAAAAATTGAGTTTTTAATCGAAGGCTAGCTTCAAATTCGACCTTGAAAGCTGTGCTTAGCGTGTGGCTAGTCTGCTTGCTAGCTGTCTTGGTAACCATTTACTATAATGTTGGATGTCATTTGGGTGGTTTCTGATATGTGGCTTCAGTTTGGGGACGGACAATTCATTGACACATTTGACTGGCCCTCTCACGTTTTCAGCGGCAGGTAATATCAGTCTCGTAGCAATTAGTTCCCGTTGGCGAGGTAACTTCCTGTTGGACTGTGCAGACGGTTCTCTAGTTTCTACTCTTCCTGTAGCAGATATTGCCAAAATTAGAAAATATAAATATAATATAACATAGCAGCTATATAATGTATTGTTCTTGGTAGTTCATGTAAATGTTTAATTTCACGCTTTAAGTTGAGACGACATTGTGTGCACGTTCACTCTGTTCAGTCTCTTGAACAGTAAGTTTTAATGATTCGGCTACTTCCTCCTGTTTGACAACATTTGCTATTTTGGTTTCCCTGGGGGCTATGTGCTTGCGGTGAATGTGCCGGCATTTAAGTACTGAACATGTCAGACGTGGAGGTTTTGTCTTGGGCCAACTTCCAGAGGTTGCCTTTGTTTCTGTCCGCAAAGCCAGTTGTGTATGGTGCATCATGTCTGCAGGAACTGCAACCTGACACACCTACACTGGGTGACATCCTTCCTGTGCTTTAGGTCCACAGACGTGCAGTGCGGTTCCATGTAGAGTCCAACTGGGCTGCAGGTGTATTAATTCTTGTTTTTCCCAGTGCCATAGTTAAGATTCAATAACTGTGACATGATGTAGATTACCCACTTAACAGTCTGGTGCTGGCTGTAAAATGGAACTGACTGGAAAGAAACCTTCGACTGTAATGCACCTCACAAAACATCTGTGTAAGCCAGTGTAAGTGTTTTGGCCAGTGGGGTCCTGGAGTGGCAGAGGCACTAGATTTGGGAGTTGTGGTTTGTGGCTTCACGTTCAGAATCCCGTATCAGTGTTTCCTTTGGTATGACGGTTTATGAATGAGTGAGAGCGTGTGGTACGTTTAGTCAAAATTAAGCACCCTTGTGGAACTACAGTACGAAAAGTGGGATCAAAGTTGCGGTTGGTGGGAAGCCAGAGTGGCTTGTGGATTCTAAAAATCACCAGCCATTTTCAACATTTTAGCAGCTACGTTACCTTTTACAATATAACACTACCTGGTTGGTTATCTGCCAAGTTGCCTGCTAGAGTAGAAAATCTTACCAGCAACAATCAAAATTTTAGCAGCCTTTAGCTGGTGGCAGGTGTTAATTTCACACCCTGGAAGCACGATTGCTTGCGGCATGTAAAGAATGGCTGAATATTGGCCCATTGCATGTACTTGATGCAATACATGTCAGGATAGGAAACATGTTTCCACGCCCAAGTAAGGGTCTGCTTGTCCACAAAAATAAGCATATTTAAACCCACCTGAATTTAATTTACACCCCCCTGTAAAGAAACTGCCTTCTGTTTTAAAAATAAATAAATAAATAATTGTTCTTGAAATGATGTGTTTCATTGATTGAATGTCATGTCTCTGTTGATTTCTGTTGCATTTGCAATGCAGACTGGAAAAGGTAGACACAGATGTCATTAAAAATGACACTGGTAGGGTAAAAAGGAAATTGGGATTGATAGATTTTGGGCCTTTTGAATGGATTGGGCAGAGATTTACAGATCCAAAAATGATGATATGGGAGTCTTAATTAGTTGACGTGCTGAGCAGGGGGGTTCACAGTGAATAAAATAAAGCTCATAACACTCTTAATCTATGCACGCCTTGTGCAAGAACAGATATTTCTGTCCCATAGAACAGGGATTCTCAAAATCTGGCCCCTAAAGAAAGTTGTACTGCTAGTTTCGATTAATTTCCTCCAAGCAGAAAAATAGTAGTACTTTTGGCTTAGAGGGCCAGTTTTGAGTATCCCTGTCCTCAGGGATTGAAGTGTCTGCTCTTGAGCAATAAAGATACGCATCAGAGCTTACAAGCGTTCCTTTATCAGAGACCCAAGGCTGTCACTTGCAGGTCCTGTCGATGGCCTCTTAACTCAGCAAGCTTTTGTTTGTGCAGGGCAGAGCTTAACACGCACTGGCGGAAAACATCGCCCCCGGAACACTCCGGGAAATGTCCTGTAGCCCTCCCATTCCTTCTCGCTTTTCTTTAATCTCTCCTGTGCTCTCCATTTTCAACAGGCAGCCGGCAACTGCTAAGTGGTACGACAGGCGGGATTACGTCTTTATTGAATTTTGTGTAGAAGACAGCAAAGACGTCAAAGTGAAATTTGAAAAATCTAAGTTTGTTTTCAGGTAAGTAAAGTAACCTTATATTGTGCACAAAGCATTATGCTGATAATGTATTGCCATAACACGTTGTGATATGGAGCATGATGGTTCTATTTCTTAAATTAAAATTAGGCACAAATTACTGCCCAGGTTACGGCTTGCTGTGCACCAACTGTGGCCCTATGTACTGCTGGCACCGGAAAGGTCAAAGTTCAGAAATATTTCCAGTTATAAAGTTGGTTTGATCTGAATGTTTCACTAAAGTTTATTGCAGTTTAGTGGAATTGATTGGTTTGAACAAAACTAAACCTGGATTAAATTTAGAATTTTTATTTATTTGTACTTATTCATCATGATTTAACTTTTTTTCCTCTAAAAGTTGCGTTGGTGGAACGGATAACCTCAAACATCAAAATGAAATCGACCTCTTTGATGTCATCAATCCAAATGTAAGTTTATTTCCCCCTTTATTATTTTGGAGTTGCTCTTGGAATTGCTCAGCTCTCTTATAATCTATTTGAAATTCATGATTTCAACATTTCTGGCCTTGCAGTACCCATGAGTAACAAAATGCTCATCATTTTCAAACAGGAATCCAAACAGAAACGCACAGACCGGTCTGTTTTGTGTTTTTTACGAAAATCTGAATCTGGAAAGCCATGGCCAAGATTAACAAAAGACAAGGCCAAGGTCAGTGTAATTTCAGTTTGATGCATTTTTATTTAAATGTCCTCTTTGGCAAATAAAACAAGAAGAGGCTCAACAGTGTGTGTGTGTGTGTGTGTGTGTGTGTGTGTGTGTGTGTCTGTATACTGTCTGTGTATACTGTGTGTGTGTATATACTGTGTGTGTGTGTACACGGGGTAGACAAAATATCGGAAATGGAAAAAAACTGTTTTTCATAAAACGGCTGCTATGTTTGCTCCCATTTCTCTTACCTATATTTTCTACACTTTGTTTATGACTGGCATGCCATGTATACATTTTAGTTTGTCTTGTTTTTTTTATTTTTATTAGCTTGATAATGAATCATAATTGGCCATTAATCATATTATTATCAAATAATACTAATTTGTCAATTCAATTCTGCTTCTGTGTCGGTAATAAGTGAGAACACTTTAGAGCTAATGTACGACAAAAACCGAAAGCATTTTGGTCCATGACAACCGGAGATGTGCACCTCTGCACAGCTGTGGGGAGTGAACACCTCTGCTCAAAGTGAAGTGAGCAGCTGAATAAAATAGAAGATCATTGAAACTGGTCTAGAATCCAACACTTGCACGTAACATGAGTCACAAATATGGCCTAATTGTTAATTATTCCTTTTCAGTTAAGTTTTTCCACTAATCACATTCTACTGTACTACATAGAAATCAACCCCAGTTGTTGTGTACCAAAATGTTTTCTTCTTATACATTTGTTGAAGTGTACTCACTTATTACTGATATAACAGCGATATGTAATTTATGATTTATTAGCATTTCATAAAAATATGACTAACAGGCAATTATGGTTGATTGGCATAATTAGAAAGAAAAACAAGTCATCCTATAAAATGTACACGTGGCACAAGATTCACAAAACAGCATCGATAATCAGGTTAGGAACAGAGGTTTAGTGTAGCAAACATGTGGCAGGTGTTTTATGTTTTCTGGAAAACTGGTGTTTTAGATATTTTGTCCTCCCCCTGTGTGTGTGTGTGTGTCACACATATTATATATATATGCATACATACAGACGGGTGACAAATGAAAGGAAAAGCCAATATAAAGCGTCTTAGTAAGGTGTTGGGCCACCAGAACAGCTTCAATGCGCCTTGGCATAGATTCTACCTCTAGTCTAGCATAGATGGATAGTCTAGCAAACAGGTGACAAATTAAAGTAAAAACCCCTACAGTGAGGGGGTCCGGTGGCTCTGTTATGCTGTGGGGGGCATTTTCTTGGCATGGTCTCTTTGTCCCCTTAGAGGGAAGGGTCACTACAAATCAATATTAAGTGATTCTGAGTGATCACCTTTATCCTATGATGAAACGTTTCTATCCTGATGGGAGTGGTCTTTTCCAGGATGACAATGCCCCCATCCACAGGGCATTAGGAGTCACTGAATGGTTTGATGAGTATGAAAATTATGTGAATCATCTGCTATGGCCTTTCTTTTATATCAGACACAAAGGTATGTTTTCCTACCTGACATGTTTCGACGGTAATACTTCCGTCTTCGTCAGAGGTGTCACTGGATGGTATGTGACGTGTCTTATACAGCTGATGTTATTTTATAGAGGCGTGATCGTCCTGTCAGATTTGACAGGACGACCACGCCCCCCGCTGTCATACCATCCAGTGACACCTCTGACGAAGACGGAAGTATTACCGTCGAAACATGTCAGGTAGGAAAACATACCTTTGTGTCTGATATAAAAGAAAACTATGATCTAAGTAAATATAGACACTATGAACTTATTTGAACTATCTGCTATGGCCTTCGCAGTCACAAGATCTCAACCCAATTGAACACCTATCTGAGATTTTGGACCAACGTGTTGGACAGCGCTCTCCACCACCATCATCAAAACACCAAATGAGGGAATATCTTTTAAAAGAATGGTGTTCCATCTCTCCATTAGAGTTCCAGAGACTAGAATATCTATGCTAGAATAGAGGTAGAATTCAGAGTTCTGGCAGCTCGTGGTGGCCCAACACCTTACTAAGACACTATGTTGGTTTCTTCTTAAATTTGTCCCCTGTCTGGATATAGATATAGACAGATGGATAGATGTATAGATCTGACAGCAATGACTTTTGAAAACAACGGATCAGCCTGTGTAGTTTAAAAAAGTAAAAAGAAAAGAAAACCAAAAAAACAGGTCATTCAAGTAGAATAAAAAAGTACTTAACATACAGCATCTCACTTTTTTTAAACGGAAAATGAAAATCGTGTCGTGTCTGTTGCCTTTCGTGGTAGCCCTAAACATGAAGATGAAACTGCTTCTAAAAAGTTTGCAAATGGCCTACTTCAACTCAAGTTATTTGATAGGCTAAAGAACAGTGTGGTTCGGAGCCCAGCAGGTGACATTGAATGAGATTTTTATAAAAAAATTTGTTTGTGCGCAAGAGGTAAAAATCTTGCGCATTTGGGGCATTTATTGAAGGAGAAATTGAGGGAAAGCCCTGATTCTGTGGTGAAAATCATTGATGTTGCCCTTTCGTTGAGCAGCTAAATTGGCTTAGCGTGGACTTCAGCAGCTGGAGGGACTGGGAGGATGATTCGGATGAGGAACTGTCTAGTTCCGATCGTTTCTCAGAGGTAAGCAGGATGGTGGGATGGTGCACGAGGATATGCAACTGATTGGTTAGAGAATTTCCAAATCGTAAGCTGGCTGTAAAAACTTTGTAACGCACAGTTTGGACCTCACCCAGCCTGAACACTTTCCTTCCAAATGATCAGCAGGGCTGGGCTGATTTAACACTGATGCTGAGAGGGGCTGGGGTGGTTAATACTTGGATGAGAGAACACTTGAGAAAATAATTGTTATTTTCTCCTAGTTTCAGCTGGACCAGACCTCTTTCATATAAAAAAATAAAATAAAAATGCATCCAGCACCTGGAAAAAATGGGCTAAGGGGCTGGACTTTGGCTGGCAACCACACAAATTTCCACACCCCTCCCTCTCTCTGTCTTAAGAGTTCCCCCTCCCCCCCCCTCCGTTTCCAACAGCTGATTTTACAGCGAGTGTGTGTTACGTTGATAAAATGAGTCGAACAGTAGCCACGCCAGCAATTCGACTAAAAGGTTGATTGATGTGGAGGATTTTTCACCTCTAGAGTCCCCCAACCCTAGCAGTTTGAGCCTTTAGCACTTCAGTTGCTGAGCCTCAGTTTAGTTTCCAGTGCCAAAAATGCCCAACACAGCCTTAAACCATCACTCTGCTGCCAGATATGCAGTAGATATGGATGGATAACTTGAAAGGTTTCTTCTCCTGACTTATTTTTCCATAGAGTTCAATAGGAAAATTTGTCAGGAGAAACGACCCTTAAAGTGATCCATCCATATCTACTGCATATCTGGCAGCAGAGTGATGGTTTAAGGCTTGTTTGATACGTCAGACCCTTGATGACTTACAGCCATTTAGCCAACCATGTGTTCCATACTGTTCCAGCATAATTTACAGCTAAATCTAGTCCCACCCCCCAATTCCCATAGAGATCCATTCAAATGCAAAGATGTTATAGTATTGCTTGTAAGAGTACCACAAAATAAGATATCGAGTCTTTTGATGTTGTTGGATCACAGATATCAGGAAGACTATGTACAAAAGGTTCTATAATTTCTAAACGGTTCATCTGATATGGATGAAAATACCCTCATTGTCATTGTATCCTTTCAAACTCACCAAGTGCTAGAGTACAGAACCAAAATAACAAAAAATGTGTCACTGTCCAATAAATGATGGTGCTCACTGTATATTATACTTTTTTGGAAAGCTTAGAATGCGTTTTTTGGATATTAAGGTTGTCAATCAATTACAATTGGTTTCAAGATATTACTACTTCCAATTTGAATTGCGTAATGTCATGCAGATGTTTCTTTTTTCGATTTCTCGCGTGCTAAAACTTACACAAGGCAGAAAATAACTACCAAATCTTAGAAGGGACATTTCTGGCTTTAATAATGCAGGTAAAGTTTTAAGGTAAGGACTTTATTCCATACTTTGAGAGATTTTCATAGCAGAAGGAAATTGTGATGGGAGAAATTCATTCTAATAAGTGAGCAGGAAAAATAAGTTTCATTGACCTATATCCAGGACCTTCTGTGTTTACGATACGATGAGTATACGATTTTATGGTGGCGAAAAAGAACTGTGACCAACTCCTAAATATATTTAAATGTCCAGTATCTTCAACCCGATTCGCTCATATAGATCACACTGTAGAGTGGTCGATATACTTTCATGAAATACGGAAGAACGATAGCACGTAGGAACTTCATATTTTGCCCGATAATAGCCCAATTGCGTTGAAGACAATATGCAGTTTTCCATGATACCGCGCTTTCTGACATGGAACAGTAGGATGTTTGTGATGTAGACCCCAGGGTCTATGCTACTAGGGGGCCTGAACAAAGGGGTTGAAAACCTATAAAAAAATTTAAATGGCTACCCAGCCAAATTGGAAAAATACTATCTAAGCTAAAGGATAACGCGCACTACACCAACAACTACCAAAAAATAATCAAACTGTCTAGCTAACGTTATCTATGAAGCTCAAAAAGTCCAATTCAAAATCTTACTAAGGCTTACCTCTACTACTCTCTCGGTCAATCGCTCTGTTTATCTTCAAAATGCAACTTTTCTTCACAGCATTTTTATATGTCCTGATATAAGGGAGTTACAAAATGGCTAAAATCAATCCCGGAGAGGCGTGGAACCATGGTGACACGTCACATACTTATATCGTTCAACCCATAGAGGGAAGGACTAATGTTATTTGCGCTGATAACTGAGAGACCTGCACCTTTTATATTGAACAGTCGAGATTGGGACTGGAGTCGATCACTAGCGTTTTGGTGTGGCCCAATGCATCACTCAACTAAAATAAGTTTTCAGTGCTGGGTTTTGCTTTAAATATGGTTGTTGTTTTTAGGTGGTTGGCCAATAGAGGGCAGTAGAGAGCCAATGATGCTGCCTTTAGCATGAGTTTAGTTCATTACTTGACATTATTACTCTCAGCAGTGACCTTGAAGCATCTTTAATGGCCTTTTCAGATGATGAACAACATGGGGGGTGATGATGACTTGCCGGACGTGGATGTGGACGGGGCAGAAGAAGTAAGATTTTAAACAATTTCATTGTCTTTTTTTCAATTGTATTGTATTGGTACTAGTGTTTAATAACCTCGCTCCCGGGAAAAGACATGGGATTTCTGTGTATTTGTGCAAAATATCAGCTCATTCCTTTCCCACCCACAAACCTCCAAAATATAAAAATGGTTCAAACGCCCCGAAGTAAGGAAGACCAAATGTGACAAAATTAAATAAATAAGCAATGAAATAGATCTTGTATTACATATATAAGCTATGAAATAAATAAATAAGCAATGAAATTACTAAATTAGCAATTAAATAAACCTATATATATTCATTATTTTACACCTTTTTGACTTATTTATTTCAGTGCATATTTATTTCAGTACGAATCGGCCTGTCAAACATGAAAGGGACAAGGAGGGTCAGCTGTGATAATTGGTTGCTCAGTCCATAGACATAAAAACCTAGAAACCGTTCAATTTTCACGTGGCCGCCATATTACTCTGTCAGGATAAGCATATTTTGGTAGTATATTGACTGATGCAGACTTATTACGCGGTCAGGATAAGCATATTTTGGTAGTATATTGACTGATGCAGACTTATTACGCGGTCAGGATAAGCATATTTTGGTAGTATATTGACTGATGCAGACTTCCCCTGATAAAATATACTATAACTTGCTTAATTCTCGACTAATTTTCGTAAGATTTGACTTGTTATAAATGTGAGAAATATCTGCATAACACAGGTTACCTTATTTCCAAATTTCCCAGAACAGCTAGCTAACAGCTTTTTTTAATTTGTAAAAAAAAGCCCTTTTAACTATTATAGCGTACAAAATGTAAGGTTTTTTTTAAATTGTAAATTTATTTACAGTTCCCTCCACAATTATTGGCACCCCTGGTTAAGATGAGTAAAAAGGGTTATAAAAAATTCACCATTTGGTGAATTAGCTTAATCTCATACTGAAAAAATTAGAAAAATCCAACCTTTAACCCTTTCGCACAGATGGTACATTTTGTAAATTCTCATCTATTTAGGGGGTGCTCTGTTTAAGGCTTTATAACTCCATGTGTGAGCATCACATAAACTTGGTAAATGGCTTAAATTAAACAGACAGGTGTACCATTTACAATACGAACTTAGATTTGTTTATTTTCATAATTTAAGTCAAAATAAAATGCTACAAATGCAAGAAACTGGAAAAATGCAACAAAAAAAAAATATATTTTTTTAGTTTACAACAAAATAATGAGCTACATAAGTGTAACAAGTAAACATATACATTTCCTCGATCATAAATGTCAACAAGTGTGCAAAATCTGAGGATGATATGCAGAACTACTAAAGGTCTATGATGCAAAATATAGGCAGTGTACCCTGTTGTCCATTAGTCTCTCCAAATCTATCCAAATGGCTAAATTGTGCACTGCTCTAAATAAAAAATAAAAAAATGTAAATACAAATCAACAGTTTTGGCTCATAAAACTCACTGTTGCATAATTTTCAAGTGGGAATTACTATTTTCATCAGTATAGGGGGGTAGATATCTATGGGTCCAAAACCCCTATGCAAACCATGTCATAAAATTAATAAAATTAGTTTTGTCCATTATAAAGAATATACATTTGCTTCTTCTGATGGATTAAGATAAAAATATTTATCACAGTGTTACATACACCTAAATATGTAGCCTAATCATTCACTCTTGTACCACAATAAAACTTCACTTTTCTCTGTACTCTACAGTATGTATACTTTTGCCCCGGGATTGCATTTTTCTGTAGTTTTTTTATGTTCATATTCTGCATAATGACTCCAAGGAAAATCTTTACTTTAATCTACCACATATCAGCACACAGAAAATTGGAATGAGCATTTGCGATGCCATAAGTGACAAGTATACAGTGGCGTAAAAATGTTTTTGCCCCCCTTCCTGATTTCCTCATGTTTTTGCCCCCCTTCCTGATTTCCTCAATCGTTGCATATTTCTTGCACTGGATGTTTTCTGGATGTTAGACAAAATGTAATATTGAGTGAACAAATGACACATTTGTTTTTTTACTCATTTCATTTATTTAATTAACAAAAAATCTCAACACCCATTTCTGTTGTGTGAAAAAGTAATTGCCCCCTTACAATAACTGCAGCCAATGTAGAATAAAGTAATAATTTTTAATATTTGGTTGCATATCCTTTGCATGCCATGACTTCATATCTTATTTTCTGGTGCTCCTACAAGCGATACTATAACCTCTCTGCATTTGAATAGATCTCTATGGGAATTGGGGGGTGGGACTAGATTTAGCTATAAATTATGCTGGAGCAGTATGGAATACATGGTTTGTAAAATGACTAAGTAATCAAGGGTCTGAGGTATCAAACTAACCTCAAACCATCACTCTGCTGCCAGATATGCAGTAGATATGGATGGATCACTTTCAGGGTCGTTTCTCCTTGTTGCTATGACGGAATTCTAATTTTATATGATGAATAAATATATTTATGAACTCACGCAGACACTATTGTCCACTATGACACGCATGGGTAGGTATAGACTGAGTGGGGGGTGCTTGCTCTATTCAGCAGAGTTGTCATGAATCGTCTACCAATAAAGTTAAAACAGAGTTTGTGATTTCCACTAATAGTTTGGCTGCAGGAGCAACGAATGTCTCAGTTGAGCAAAAAGGTGGTGCCGGCGCAACCTTCACTATGCATCTGCACAAAGGAGTTAATTGAAGTAAATTTATTCTGAGAGAAAAAAAAAATCCCTCAAGAAATGTTTATTTTTAACAAAAACGCATGTGCCACAATTATTGGCACCCCTAGAAATTCTTATAATCAAAATGTAACTGAAGCATTTTTCCATTTATATTTTACTTTTTAAAGTTGATCAGTGTTTAGGAACTTTCAAGCAGTAATCCATGACTTCCTGTTTCACTGGGATATAAATATGAGGTGACACATATTCCCATATTCCCTTATTCATATATAAACATGGGAAAGATAAGAGAACACACCAATTAAATGAGGGAAAGGTGTGTTGAGCTTTCTAAGTCAGGGAATGGCTATAAGAAAATAGCTACTCACCTGAAAATTCCCATATCTACCGTTAGGGCAATACTTAAAAAGTTCAAAGCAATTGGAACTGTTACAAACTTGCCTGGAAGAGGACCAAAGTTTATTTTGCCCCCACGCACAGTGAGAAGGATGTAAGGGAGGCAAAACAATCCCCAAGGATCACTGTTGGAGAATTACAGAGGAAAGTAGCATCTTGGGGTCATCAAGTCTCCAAAACTACCATTAGACGTCACCTTCGTGCTAACAAATTATTTGGAAGGCATGCCAGAAAAAAGCTTTTCCTGTCATTTCACCACAAACGTAAGCTCCTGGAGTTTGCTAAACGCTACTGGAACTTTGACTGGAACCGTGTTCTATGGTGAGATGAAACGAAAATTGAGCTTTTCGGCAACCAACACTCAAGGTAGGTTTGTCGTAAAGAGGATGGCTATACTGAAAATAACCTGAACCCCAATGCTAAGTATGGTGGAGGTTCCATGATGTTGTGGGGCTGTTTTTCCTCCAAATGCCCTGGGAACCTTGTTAGGGTACATGGCATCATGAACCAGGAAATTTTAAATCTGAATCTGGCTGCCTCTGCCAGGAAACTAAAACTGGGTCGTCATTGGATCTTCCAGCAGGACAATGATCCAAAACACAAATCAACACAAAAATGGTTAACTGAACACAAAATCAAGCTTCTGCCATGGCCATCTCAGTCCCCTCACCTAAACCCCATTGAAAGCCTGTGGGCTGAGCTGAAGAGGAGAGTGCACAAGAGAGGACCTCGGACTCTGGATGATCTGGAGAGAATGGTCTCAGATTTCTTGCTCTGTATTTTCCAACCTTATTAGATGTTACAGGAGAAGACTCAGTGCTGTTTTATTGGAAAAGGGAGGTTGTACAAAGTATTAAATGCAGGGGTGACAGTAATTGTGGCACACATGGTTTTGTTAAAAAAGTAATTATTTCTTGAGTGATTTTTTCAGTGTGAGATTAAGCTAATTCAACAAACGGTGAATTTTGTATAACCCTTTTTACTCATCTTTAGCAGGGGTGCCAATAATTGTGGAGGGGACTGTATAATTTCAGAGAAATATGAATAGGCTACTATAATTGGGACATCAACGACAACCACTAGGGAGCAGCCGTGGATAGGGTAAGCATATAAAAAGGAGTAATAATGAATGCAAACCCATAGTTTCCTTATTCCAGGACATTGCATTTTGTAGAAATATAGAGGGGTTTCGTCAGAGGAGAGGGAGAGATTTGAGTGCGTTTGAGGTTTTGTAGAGAGATGCTGTTAATAAAGGAAGGTTCACGTAAGAGGTCTTTTGTATGGGATTATTTCCAACAAGAGACCCCATAAAAAGCATGGTGCATGATTTGCGACCGGCGCCTGTCCTATTAAAATGCTTCGTCGCTTGCGGTCAACGTATCCCGATATTTCAGCATTACCATGGAATCCTGCTGTGACTCAAGCTGGACCATCGAAGCTAGGTAGCCTATAGCCTAATGGAGCACCAAAAAGGTACCTCAATGTTTAAAAACGTAAGATAAACAAGTTATTGAAGTTCGTGAAGTTAATGAAGTTCCCCACATGCATGAGCATAATGTTATTTATTAACTGTTAAATCACGGTAGCAATCCACGTATGCCAGGAAGCCCTGAAAAAATATGAAGAAAATAACTCGTAGAATGACTAGCAATAAGAATAACAATGACGTGAATACAAATATGGCTACCTATCTATTTAATATACATTTCCTTTCTGTGATGCTATGAGCTGGAGGAAAGCTGATAGGCTACGCTTTAAATATGAACCAGTAAATGGCAAAAATTGTTTTTCAAATAATTGGAATTTATTGTTGCAATGTACTCCTTATCAGACATGCAATATGAAATGGAAGGGCATTGGTCGATATGATGGCATTATGTTCATGAAACGCACATGAGAATTAATTTGTACAACACTTTCCTTAAAGGGACTGTAAAGGTAAATCCATACTTTGCTTCAGACTTATATGTGGTTGTTATGGCATGTATTAAGCATCAGCAGCAGTATGAGATTTAAATTTCATTGCAATATCGATCTATGTCCATATATCCATTTCCATCTATTATGATGTGGGGATTAAATGTGGAGTTAAAATTATTACTGGGCTCAGTCCTATTGGCCACAGACAGGTGGTTCATGATGTCATGAACCACCAGACGTAATGGCCAATAAATCTTTTCATGTCATTGCATATCTCCTCCCATAGTTGGAGGCAAATAAAACTATTCTGTCACGCTAAAACAGTCTCTTTGAGTCTGAACTAAACAATCGTTTGCTATAGAGAACCTTTGTCTGCATTATCGATAGTTTTGTAATCCTTAGCTGTAGTTATTTTGATAATTTTCAGTTCTTAATCCCTCTCCCAGTCTCTCTCCGCTATTTAATTTCTCCCACCTTCTCTATCTCTTTGTGGTGCTACTTAGCTGTCTAGCTAGCAAGGCTACTTTAGCCCTAGAGTTAAGTTAAGAGTTATAACTTATTTGTTATCACCCCTCCCTGGATGCACAAACAGAGGATGAGGGCGAGGGTAGCCTAATGCTACGTGTCATTTTTTTGGTTTTCTCAAGATGCTGAAATTCATAAGAAATGCTGGGGTAGCGTCAGTCATCAACACCGTAGTTTGCTAACGCTTGACAACAGGCTGATATTGAGTGTCATATGAAGCTGACTTCCATCAGCTTTTGCGGCTGAACTTTTAAGAGGTTTTTCTCAAAAACATGGTTTGATTGCATTCAAAATATAATGGGACATAGTCTAACTCGCTTGATATTTGGATTAGAGAGGTCATTTTGGTATCATTAGAAAGCTTACGTCCTCCTTCAGGTAGTATATAAGCCCAACATGTTACATATTTAGTGCGGATTCACAAACTTTGCTACACGTGGCCCCAAGTGCGGTAAATTTGTTATGCTCAGTAGCTATTATACTAGCTAAGCTAGCTGTTTTTAGTTATCTGATACGCTTCCTGAGCATTTCACAGTAGCTACCAAATTCGATCAACCATGGTTGCAGAATGCTAGTGTGATCCAATCCATGTGCCTGTAAGAGGGAGGCGGGGTGACGGCGAGGTCCCGACCATGCCCACACAATCCTGAGGTTTTTTCAATACAGATTTTATGTCTGACTTGAGATGTGTGTTTATTATATTTATTGACATTACTTTGAATATATATTTGGTGGATATGTAGTGGATACATCCCTCTGTGATCATTTATAGTTATTTTAACTACTTTTCAACCACTTTACAATCCCTTTAATATAGACTCAGTTGGAAAGGGTTTTGAGAATACGTGGCAAAAGTATTCATATTCAAAATCTTAATTTTACAAGAGTCAAGAATGTTTCATTAATTACAATTTATCGCCGTTATAAAGAGTCATTTAGACCAGGAGATGTCACTAGAGAGGCAGAAGTCGAATGCTTCTTGACACCGACACTTCAACCAACGCAATCGCTTCAACTGTGTCAATGTCTCAGAAAGCTTCGCTCTGCCCATCACTAAGCCTAAGTAAATGTTATAGCATAAATACAATAACTTAATATTAGGGGTGGGACAATGCACGCATCGATCTGAATGTGTAAATACAACTGCATCGATGTGTAAGATTAGAATTGATAAGCATCGATTAATATCGCATTTTAAATGAATGTGCACATGTATTCATTTATTAAAAAAAAATATTCATTTCATTATTTAAAATATATATTTCTGAGACACGACTACTTTTAAAACTGTTTTGACCAGCTTCAATCCATGTTTCTGCTCCAACCCCCACGTAAGCGTGAGTTGAAAGCAGGGACAGGCGGGAATCAAGCAACAATGAGACGGACAGATCTGAGCGAAATGGCTAGCTGCGTGCTCGCTTAGTGCGACAAAAGAGACAGAAACTTACGAATGTTCCGAACAGAAAATCAGTGGTATGGAAGCATTTCGGGTTTAGAAAGAAGGAGGGTGTACTTGACAAAACTGCTGCAATATGCAAGATCTGCCAAGTAGAAATCAGATACACAGGCAACACCACAAACATGATAAACCATTTGAGCCGACGACACACCATTGACGTGAAGGACAGCAAGCGGGTTAGCAAGCTAAACTCGGGAGTCATTGACACTTCCCCTGAGTTTCCTGGAGAAATGGCCAAACAGTTCTATTTTTTTGTATAATTGTTTTTATTAGTTTTTATACACATACCGTGTCCAGACAGTAAATTCTAAAGTGCTTTCTGATATTAAAATTTAAACCATTTTCTATTCAAAATCAAGTAGACGTTAGAGACAAAAAACAAAAATAGTAAGACTATTGTAATGTCTATTGTAATGTCTAGACTATACGTAATGTCTTACGTTTAATTAATTATTACTACGTTAACTTTCCGATTCACTTAATGAATGTCGGGGAACCTAGATACTAGGGATGCAAATTTTAAGGAATTTCCTTAATCGATAGTTGTTAACCTTAACAAACAATAGTCGATTAATTGATAACATAATATACTAAATATAGCTTATGATATACAGAATACAAAATGCATGTTATATTCCTCAATCAAAGATTTATTGTAACATTTGAGAAACAGGCATTATTGCAGCGTAACAAAAATAGAATATGAAGGCGTGTATAGGCTACTTCAACAGAGAAGAAATTGCGCTCCGTCTCTTCAGTTGCAAGCGAAACCGTTGCTGCGCTAGCCGCTAGCAGCATTAACATAATCTCTCTTGAAATGGAAAGGCGACAGTTAAACTAGTAGACCTAGCCGAGAACAGTCAACTTAAATCATAGGCTATTATGTTTTGAATAGGCTCCTCATATGCATACTAGATAGACCTACCTATTTTTATTCAAGAACATTTAAGCTACGTGGTCTGGAGCGAGTCGTGTGCCCAGCCCGTTTATTAGCTCTCGAAATCCCTCACCGTCAATGGTGCTTATTGGCATCATGTCCTTTTCAACCATCAACCTCAGAGAGTCCTACTGAACTGACTAGCCTATATGAACTGCTGACTATCGCACCGCAGTAGCCTACATAATTGTCAACCGAATCAGTTACTCTGCATAGGCTACGGGCTACTCAATAGCCTAATAAATTAGTTGGCAACAAATGGCGGGGGTATTAGTAAAATAATATAGCCCGGTCAACTGTTTTTTGGTACAGTTTCGCATTTAAAAAATATAGCATGCAATCTTGATCGGAACCTGTAGCCTACCTACTGGCATCTGACGTCCACCCAACGTAACGTTACCGAAAGCAAAACGGTTCAAGCATTTCTAATCAAAATCGCATAGGCTACTGTAGGCTATATTGTACATTTTCCATGTAGGCCTATTCTGTATCTATCAAACTAAGAGTTAATGAAAGTCTGCCCGTTATTAAACCATTTCAAATCTGTAATAATGATATTGATTAAATGAAGCACATTCGTGTTTTCTTTTGTATCGAAATAGCACAATAAATGTAGGCTATTTTAAGAATGCCTAATATGCTATAACCATGTTTTATATAGGCTACACAAATATAACCAATATGTGGCTATACGTTTGTTTCTTCTTTACACTTGAAATTCAGTAAGAAGTTTAGCTAAAGCCATTTTCTTTATTTGTTGTCAGGTAATTTGAGTCTAGATCACGCACTGCGTGAATGATTGCTATTTTAATCTGAACCGCTATTTTAATCTAGTAGCCTACTGACGAACAGAGTGATTAATAGCGCTATGCTACATCAGTGCAGTGGAATATTCGTGCGCTTGCGCAACCGACCCCAGTGAACAAATCACATAGTCAGTGACTAGAATCTTTGTACTGAACTATTCGAATCAGTAAAGTGATTCGTAATTTCCACCACTACTCCGCTCGTCTATCGTCACATACCCTCTTTGCCAACACTGAGGTGATGGTAGGTTGCGATCCACTTTGCCCAGACAGCACGTTTGGAAATACGCTTTTCAGGTGGTAGGCTACATTAACTTCGTGTGGAGGCTCAACTTCACGGCTTACACTAGGCTGAATTTGGCGCCCTCGCGTGGAGACCTTAAACCATGATTACATTTCACACAAAAACTCCCGTTGAAACAAGACCGCAGATTGTTCAATTAATTGTTTCGTTTGAAATCTTATCGATTAAATTCTTATTAGCAATTAATCGATAGTCGATTAACTGTTAACATCCCTACTAGATACACCATACCATGCAGAAAACATTTTAGTGAAAAATGTATACCTGCTCTGTATGAAGAGGTGAAGAAAACGGTTCGACTCCTTGCAAAACGCTACGAGAGTAGCTTTAACTACGGATGGATGGGCATCTTGCTCCACCGAAGGTCTAGATCGTACTAAGATTTAGGAAAGTACTATGCATGACACTAACCTATAGGCTATTTCATTTTTCTTGGCCCAGTTTAGTAATTGTTATACATTTTGCCATTTTCATTTAGTAAATAAAGGAAATGTATTAGGGTACCATGTCTGACACTGTTTGAAAAACAATAACCTAAATAGGGCAACTTTAGAAAATACACTGTTAGTCATGTTTATTGCTGCATTATTTGCTGCAGACAGCTGCAAAATGTATGGCATGCCTTAACAATAAAAATAATGCTGTGAACTTGGCGTAAGGTTCTAATTGAATATTTAATTATTGCTGAATGTATCGGCATCAAATCACATTAGCATACCTATTAAATTTTTTTAAAGTATCAAAATTAATCGAACCGAATCTTATCGAATCGTGGTCAAATGTAAGATGTTATGATGCATCGAACCTTTGCCTAAAGAATCGTAATCGAATCGTTATGGGATTGAATCGTCCCACCCCTACTTAATATGATGGCATAAATACAATATCTCCATTAAGACACATCAGGAAATATACGCTAGCCTATCATTGTGAAATGAGGGATGTTTAGCCATAGGTTACGAGTTGGTAAGAAAAGCGAAGGTATCTATTGCCCATGTTAAATTTGCCGGTTTCCCGACGTCACTCCCGGTTTGGAACGGGAAGGAATTGTGTTGGGAAATACCGGGATTAATCACTAGTAGGCACTGAGTAAAGGACTAGTTGTTTCTTTGTCTGGTGCTGCTTTGTTCTTTGTTACTCATTGTTGCTGTACGCAAGTACAGCGGCACCAGTGTTCTGTGGGTATTGTGCTCAGGATTCCAGTAGCGCGATACCAGTGTGACTGGATTCCACGAAGCTGCCAAGTGTGGCTGTGTTTGCTGCATTTACAGCACAGCAAAACCGCTAATCTATAAAAGATGGAAGTTCACTAAACTATATTACACAGCCCTCTGAGAGGAAAATGATGGTCTGCTTTTAGAACATTTCAGTTACCTGCATTTTAACATTCCTGTTAAACATTTGCAGGACTCGGCTGACAGCGACGACGAAAGTAAGTCTGCTCTTAATGTCCACGCATCTGTCGCATGCCGTCTGCTCTAAATGGAAGCCTATCATAAATGTGCCTTTTAAATGGATTCCCTTATGCCAACTCTGCCATGTACAGTTGTGTTAAGTTTATATTTATTATGTGGGTTTCATGGCATTGGCTGGACATCTGATCTTCCATGACAACCTGTACTTGAATGCAGTGCTTGTGCAATGTTGAGCTTGCCATTTGGATTGGTTGGGTTCTGAGTCAGCTGAGCTCAAACTTTTCCTGTTTTGTGGGTTTGAAATGCATCGTGAAAATGTTTCCTTATTGACCTTGCAACTTCCAACTACAGCTGACAAAAATGTAATTGTTCTAGTGAGTTTAGTCCTAAATTCCTGTGAGTGATTTAACTACATGTAATTGGAGTTTTTGCTGATTTTAATTGTTTATTCTTGCAGAAATGCCTGATCTTGAGTGAAGACAGACCAATAGGATCCCCTGTGACAGCTGGAAAGTGTCTCACAAAGCTGTTTTGCAAAGAATAAAAATAATCGTATAGGTATGAGCTGGTAGCCGTAAAAAACAATTGCATCTTTTTAAAAGCAGTTTTCCAGACCATTTGAAAGGTTTAAAAAAGGCTTAACAGAGGGTTGATATGCATACCTTTTGTACACAGCTGTCCCTAGCCACTGGCAATGCTGTGCTATAGTCTTCTATTCTGCATGGACTATCTACGGTTTCCATGATGTGTCGTGAAGTATAGTTATTGTCCTTTAATCAGAAATCAATGGCTGCATTGAAAGATGTGTTAAAGGTTTGAAGTTTAAAATTTAAAGTCTTACATCCCCCAATTTTTGTTAACATCAATGTGGTTCTGTTAAAAAAAAAATTTAATCATTGTAGTTTCTAATGAAGACAACAGAAAACAAAGGATTTCAAAACAACCTATATTTTCAATAAAGTTTTGTTCCTTTTTTTAATTAAAACATTTTCCCCTGTGTTGTTAATACTGTAAATTGAATCATTTCTTTTATAAGGCAAGTCATAGATGGGTCTGAAAGCAAGTGTGTTTGTGTGTTGATGGTTACGAATATTGTTCGTAAGCCGTCATTATCAAGTGGTCTGCCATTTTGATTGATGTGGGTTTGGGCTTCTGTTTTCCCCATTGGTTTCGTAGTTACCTACTTTTTGTACTTTCTGAACGGTTGTTTTCAGTGTATTCATTCATTTTCAGTTGCACAATTCGATCTGTTCAAATGTGTAAATTTTCTGGGGGAAAAAATACAGTGCTTTACCTAAGCACTTGCCATGTATCAATGTATTAATCATGACAGACAAGCAGGCATCACAATGGCATAGAGCAATGCTGCGTGTAAGCAAAATTAAGAGAAAATGTTTGAACGGCTGTACCATTGGTGTTTCTCTGGCCCATGTGTGGAGTTGAATGCAGCTGTATTTTTATTTATTTTTTGGCATATGGACCTCAAAAAGAACAAAATATGGATAACATTAGATGACCAAATTTGTATTTGCACTGTCAGAATATAAATGCAAGTGTGGGTAAATTAAAATACACAATTAGTTTGTCAGCCTGTCTGCTTGGCACAGGTGGAAGAAGTTTGTGTTAAGTGCAGTGGGGAATTTTTGTCTACATCTTTTTAATAAACTGTCAAAGACATTTACATATGTTTATGGTCAGTTTTTAAAAGAGCTAGTGAGTCCACATTGCCTCTTATCACTAGCAAAACACTTATGTACAGGAACAAGGGGATACACTTACAACCTGGAGCTAAAATACATTGCCAATCAGCAACAAGCAAGATGAGCAAGACTATATTATGACTAAGCTGACAAATGGGGGGGGGGGAATAATTGCTCAAATAGACTGCTCTAGGGGGTAAGAATTGGTCCTTCATCCACGTTTTTAGTAGCGACGTGAGCAACCAGAGTCCTGGTCAGAAAAACAATTTGCACTCTCATCCGATTGGTCGGTCAACCTCGTGATATGGTTGGGCCTAGAGTGCTAGTTTGTAGCACGAAAACCCGGAAGTGAGTTAGAATTTTTTGAGCTATGGGTTCCCTCGCCAGATTTACAATGGGGTCTTACCATGGGGTTTTCGGATTTGTGCCGAATATAAGGTCTGGTTAATATGAGCCTGAGAGTTTTCACGTTTTGTTCTACGACATAAATTACACACATTAATATCTTAACCATGAATTTTTAGGCTTTTATATGGTTTTAAAAAGTGTATTGCTAACCCGTTTCTATATTCAAACTACAACTTGTCGGAATAAATACACGTCATTACCTCACCAGGTCCTTGGCTGCTCAAGTGTAGCTAGCAACTAGTGTCAGCGCTCCTTTCAAACTTTTCCACATCAACTTGTTTTATATGAAATTCAAGAATATGAATGAATACCATTTAAAACTAAGGTCTACGTCGCTTGCTAGTATGGCAAGCCGTTTTAACATGATGTATTCAACTTCCATAGCTCGCTACCTTATTAGCTACCTATTTTCCTATAGCTTGCTGGCCATATATGACTTGGCTAACTACCACAATTGCCTAGCTAGCAAGCAAGCTGCCATTTGAAGCTATGTTTTATTTTGTAAGAAAAATAAAATGCTCTAGTTAAACTAGCTGCACTTAGGACATAGCTAGCTAGTATTGGAGCAGCTGGCTAGTAGCTAAGCAATCGCGGTAGCTAGCTAACTTAACTCATATAGCCAGCCAGCTTGGACATTGGGCAGCTAGTTCGGACTCATTTAATAACTTGCATTAAAACGGCTTGCCATGAGCTATCGTTAGCTTGCTAACCCAGCATTGCCAAACATGGCAGTGTTACCAAATCAGACTCGGGAGACATGGTCAATCAACCTCCCTGTCAAAAACACGCTCAAACAAACGGGAGAGTAGGGCGATTGTGGACGGGAGGAGGTGGAATAGCTAAATTAATAAGCTAGCTAATGTCTTTGAACAATAGTAGCACCAAGTTTTTTTTTTAAACAACCCCCAAAAAAAACGCAACCTGCGACATCAAAAAGGACAAGCCTAAATTGCGTATGTCGGCCTATATAAGCAGTCTCAGTCTTGGCAGCTCTGGATTTTGCTTTGCTCCAGGAGGTAGCAAATAGGCTACAAAGCGCTGGTGCGTAGTTGAACGCGGGTGGACGGCAGGCTTGAAAAACTGTTCAGTGGTCAGTGGTGGTGAGAGACGTTTACGGAATGGGACCGATTGCTGTAGTAACGTAGTTGACTTTAGCATAACGTTATATTTATATTAATTGCGTGCGTGGTTCAAAAATGGCAAAGAGTGCATTTATTTGTGGACATTATCTTGATTAACAAAACGTGAAAACTTTCTTAGGCTTATATTAACCACAGACCTTATATTCGGCACGAATCCGAAAACCCCATTGGAAATCTGCGAGGAACCCCATGCCCGGAAGAAACTTCTGAATTGGCCTACAAAAATACGTCATGACTGTAGCACTCTATTGAGGTGCGCTGGTTGTGCGCAGAGAGGAAAGCAGTAGCCTATGCCACGGTAAAGTGAAGATAGGGCGGGCGATTGCGAATGACCCCACAGCTTTACTGCGTGCAGTTCTGCGTTGGGCCTGGGCAGACAGCGTGTGGTGAGCAGGTGGCGAGCGCATAGCGCCATCTATCTGGAAAGCGATGTCTCGTAACTTCATCTCAGCCATCCGCACCTGGAGGAAAGACCTTTAGCAAATACCCTTGACATCCATACTGCAAGGACAACAGCTCCTAATTACATCATAGTGCATGCTGAAATAATATATTACAACAGAAAGAAGCAGACCATTCGATCACGCTGAATGGCTTTAAAATTCCGACTAGAATGTTGAAGCTTCTGTTAAATTGTGCCACATCATCTGGGGAGCAAAATAGCCCATTGTATTAATACAACCCGTTAAATTGGCAAAATAGCTCATTGTCTTAATACAAACTTTGTATTAAGGTGAACATTAGCAATGTCTAACGTTTAACGCAGGCCCCCTTTATTAATCCACATTTGTTTAATACCAATACCAACAACTCAAATCATTTGTTGGCCTCATTCTGCATAGGACGATGTGATATGAAATAAAAATTAGTGTAAATGTAAACGAAATATAAATTACTAACAGAAATATTGGAAGGGGCTCTTAAATGTATCGAATCATACTATTTCGGCCGTCTTGATTTATATTCTTGTGACGTGTAATTCTTAAGGTTTTTTTCTGAATATATATATATATATATATATATATATATATATATAAAACAATATTACCATGTTTCTTATTTACCTCGTGATGAGCCAGCGCAGGGTGACGTAATTTAGTCTAAGCGCTGGCCACCTGCTTTGTGCTGCATTGGGAATAAACAGGAAAACGCAGATGAGGCAAATGAAGGGATGAAAAACTTAATTCAGCGTTATATCGCTTCGTGTGAAACAGTCCTCGTTTTGAAATGCAAATATCTAACTAAAGGGGGCAGGTTTCGATGGTAAGTTGTATTTACATCCTTATTGGGGTGTTGTGGTTTGTCTTCATTCGTGATCTAATTTCACATTGTTGTTTAATTGAAGTCCATTTTGTTTCGTCTCACCCTCCTGTTTTGTGTCCCCGCCTCTCTCCCCTGGTGGGCGCGCGGTATTAGGCTACTTCCTGCAACACCACACATGCCTGCGCTGGGTCCTAATGCCACACATAGATTCGAGAGGTAAATAAACCTGTTTCGCTTCTAAAAATAGAACTAGAATTGGAAAATAAATTCGCACAACCATTAAATATGCTTGCACACGATTGGTTATAGGCATCCATGTAGGACATGACTGCTTTGACATTTTTGTTAAAATAATAATCGGCGACACGGGTCAAAAAACCACTAGCCCATACCAGTTATTCGTGCTGCACGTAAATAATCCCAACATTACTTGATGTTACTTGATCTACAAAACATCAACTGCGTTTTCCCATCTTTCCTGTTGCCAGTAATCAGGGAATGGCTATATAGTCAGTAACATTTTATCACTTATAATGGACCATTGGCATTTCAGGCAGCTCTCCGACTCAATATTAAATATTGATTCTTACAACATATGTAATCAGATTATTTTATTGATGTTTTTAGGGAAATTAATGTGTTTAGTTTTGTCATTAAATATTTGGATTCCAAGTAAC
The DNA here is from genome assembly GCA_022702515.1 of Ilyophis sp. 1 JC-2022. Classification (NCBI taxonomy): domain Eukaryota; kingdom Metazoa; phylum Chordata; class Actinopteri; order Anguilliformes; family Synaphobranchidae; genus Ilyophis; species Ilyophis sp. 1 JC-2022. Next base: position 27,666,623 of record CM040402.1, on the reverse strand, counting down.
AGCCTGAAGCGCCGAAAAGGTTCCACGACCTGTAAAAACGGAGACAGGCCGTGTCATTAATTATTTTCGTTAAATCGACTAGATTTAAATTCGAAAAAAATCAACATGGTTTTGCTGTTTAAAAAAAAAAAAATGTTTTGTTGTTTGTTTAGCAATGGAACGGATATTTAATATGAAAGTCGATTCCCAGTACACACGTGTAAATGTCATTGGCTTTCGTGATGTCACAATCGACACTTCCTTTTTTGGGCTCACAGAACTGCGTATAGGCCGAACTACCTACATACACCTATAAGCGCATTTTCTCCAGTGTAAGCCTATACATTTCCTATTATTTTTATTAGTTTTAATTCAGTATGATTAAGGCCATACTGTTCGCTGCTAACTTAGAGCCCACTAAAGTAAAACAAAAAAGCATGAAACCCCGCCGTTTAGTTTTGTCTACGTGTTTAATATTTGTTACCATCTTAAAACCCACAGAGTGTTTAGCGATACTCAACAGGTCACTAAAGCAGAAAGACACAAATAAAAACAGCAACCTTTTTAGTTATTTGTTTTCGGGTTTGTGTTCGGTCGGGGTAATGAGAAGGACGATAGGAATTTAGTTTTAACAGACTATAAAATGCTATTTTGGATGGTGGCAGTTGAGGGACAAATTTTTAAAAAATAGAATGTCTAATAAAGCAACTTTGCTTTGAGGAAGGCACGTACACTGCATGTTTTTGTTTTTTTCGATACAAATATACTAAATAGAATACCTGCATGCATAGCAGGCATCGTTATCGGTATCACTCCATGTGTCACCTATGTACAATTTACACAGCCAATAGAATCAAGTCAGGATAAATGCCGAACACAGCAAGATCCCATCTGTGAATCGAGACTACAACCTTCTGGTACATGTTATTATTATACATTATATTTATTTATTTATATTTACCAATGTGTAGCACCCACCTAGGTGATGCACAGCAGCCATTTTGCGCCAGAACGCTCACCACACATCATTTGAGGTGGAGAGGGAGAGAACAATTTTTTTGCCAGTTAAATCGGGATGATTAAGTGGCAGGTTGCGAGAGCCAAGTTGGGAATTTAGCCAGGACACCGGGGAGCCCCCTACTCTTTGGGAAGAGTATCATGGGATCTTTAATGACCACTTTGAGTCAGTACCTGGGTTTAACGTCTCATCCGAAAGATGACATGTCCGACAGCACAGTGTCCCCATCACTGTACTGGGGCATTGGGACTTGATCCGAGGGAAGATCACCCCCTACTGGCCCACCAACACCACTTCCAGCAGCAACTCAGTTTTACCAGGAGGTCTCCCATCCAACTACTAACCAAGACACCAGCTTAGTATCAGCCATTTGGCAGGAGCAGAGTGCATGGTGGTATGTTCAATTTTAATTCCATTAATTGCAAACATAACTTCACACTGGCCACTGCACCTTGCATAGGCATTGGGCTTACCGCTTGGATAGCTTTATACTGTTTAACAACAACTTGCATCAAAATGGAAGCTCATTATAGAAAAAAACTAAATCCGTTCATAGAATACTTGCGAGATTAGATTTAGCAGAAAATGGCTAGTTAAGTGGGATATGCTAGCTGCATTAAGTGCAATTATTACAAGTACAGATAGTCTCCAGGAGGCTCACTGTAGGCAATGCCATTCCAAAAGGCATTACTAATATCCATCCGTCCATTATCTAACCCGCTTATTCCTTGTCGGGGGGGGGGGGGGGGGGTGATATTGTAGCCTGTATAAATTATAGGCTACAAATTCATGGCTGGTATTTGCATTTAGCAATGTGTCATAGTTAAATGCAAAAGTAATGGGACACTGACACAATTTTTGTTTTTTTGGCTCTGTACTCCAGCACATTGGATTTGAAATAAAACAATGAACATGAGGTTAAAGTACAGACTGTCAGCTTTAATTTTAGGGTATTTACATCCATATTGGGTGATCAGTATAGGAATTTCAGCCCTTTTTACACATAGTCCCCCCATTTTGTGTGTCTTTGCATGATTAGTTAATGCCTAGAAAGCTAACAAAAGGTTGAGTTGATTAGTGTGGAATTTGCATTTGGAGTCTGTTGCTGTTGTCTCTCAACATGAGGACCAAATAACCCCCCTGATTTGTGATATACAGTGGAGGTGGTGTTATGGCTTGGGCGTGTATGGCTGCCACAGGAACGGGCTTACTTATCTTCATTGATGATGTGACTTCTGACAGCAGAGGCAGGATGAATATACAGACGCATATTATGTGCTCAGATCCAACCAAATGCCTCCAAGCTCACCTTGCAGCAGGTCACACCTGTTAAAAGAACCAAGGAATTTTTCAGGGCCAAAAAGTGTAATGTTCTTGACTGAGCAAGTCAATCACCCATCCTGGATCCAATTGAACATGCGTTTTACTTGCTGAAGACAAGAGTGAAGGCAAAAAACCCCTGAAACAAACAGGAACCGAATATGGCTACAGACAGTACAGGCTTGGCAGAGCATCACAAGGGACCATACCCAGCATCTGGTGATGTCTAACGGTCGCAGACTTCAGGCAGTCATCAAATGCAAAAGATTTGCAACCAAATAGCCTACTAAATATGACAACTTTATTCCAGATTATGTTAACTTGTCCAATTACTTTTGCTACCATAAAATGGGGGGACTATATAGAGGGCTGTAATTCCTATAAGGATTACTCGATCTGGATATATAGATATACATATTTTTGTAATTTTTAATTCAATAAAGTCGGTTATTGCGGTTACAGTTTAATTGATCACTGTTACCTGTAACATCCGTTAGTGTTGGGGGTCAGTGTGAAATTTCCCCGGCTCTAGGACCCAGGACAGGCCCGATACCCCGCAGCGTGTGAAGCACCATTCACTTCCTTTCTCCACTCTGTGTCTTTCTTTTCAATGATCATGGCTGCACGCAATAACACCAGCCATGTTTGCTAATTTGGAACCTAGAGGTTAGCGATTAGCTACCTATTTGCTATTTACATCGGCTTTGGCCTCTTCAGTTTCATCCTAAATTGGAAGCCCAAAGACACAGACTTCTTGGAAAACAAAGATTGCAAGGTTCGGCAGTTTTATATTATATAATTTTAGTGTGCAAACTTTTGAATTTGTGTATGTATGGTTGTCGTTTAAATTTCTCCTCTGAGAGTCAGGAAAACAATATGACTTTATTTGCTGGCTTTTGAGCTAAGAGGAGCATCCTAGTTATTCATCCAGAAACACAAAATCGCGACGATTCAACATTCTGTCGATTTAAAATGGAATAGTGTTAAGTATACGATTACATTACAAGTTTCCAAATGGGACTTCGTAGTGAGTATCGCAGCACTTTATATTCAGGCTAGAATGGCCATGCTAAATTTCACAGCTAATTATTTAGCTTGCTAAATAGCTCGCTAACCATTGGTTACTCGTATAGTTGGCTAGTAAACAAAGGCCTTAAGGGTTTTAATAGAGGCCCGAATGCTTGTAGAACAAAGTTTAACCAGTCCTATTATTTGGCTGTTAATAGTCTCTATCAGTGTACGACAGTTACTTTACTAGTTAACGTTTATAATGTCTACTAACTGGATTTACTGAAATAGATGGATGGTGCCATTTAGCTTTCTAGCGAACGTTAACTAGCTATGCTCTGTAGCCAGGATGGCAAGATGACTTGCCTAGCAACAACTAGTTAAGAACACATGTTTAAATTGATAAAACGGTTCAAGTTGGATCATTTAACTTGATAAACATTTGGAAGCTAAAATAGAGCATCACAACGCGACGATGTGGCCGGGAATTTTTCTGCCAGTTGGCAAACTAGCTGGCGACCTATGAATGAAAGTTAGCAGACTGGATTGTTGTCGAAATAACTTGGCTCTAACGGAAGCGAAGACTTTCCGTTTCAAATAACCATGATGGTTCGCTTGCTGGGGAACAGAGAAAGTGCCTAGATGCATGAGTAAGACGAATTAGTTATCACGTTATAGTGAGAATATAGCTATTTAGGTTTTTGAGTATATTGCTAGCTAATGAGATGCGTTTGATCGCTGACTAGCTTGTATAAGCTACCGGAGCTACCTCATGTCAACAGTGAGCTAGCGTGCTACGCTATCCAATTCGGTGGTTAGCGGCTGTTATAGGGAGCGTTACCTTTTATCGTGGCTATATATATTTTTTATTTATGATGGTTTTTCTGAGATATACCCTCACATACAGATTTGTTATTTGTAGGATTATTTTCGTTAAACTAAATTATCTGAAGGTAACGTTACGTTCCTTTTCAGTTGGTTTTGTATTGCTAAAATCAAGAAATATTTAGCTAGCAAGCTAGCTACGTATTTAGCAGGCCGTGATATCAGATGAAGCTGCGCATTATTTTACCCCCTAACATTAGGTGTCAGTCGGTAGCGTCAGTATATATGCTTTTTAAAAACCAAAACAGACGGAATACTTCTATTTCGTTGTTATACATTTATTATCAACAATTGCAGTTATCCGTGCATTGTGTTTATCACATTAAACGAGGAAGGAGGTGACATGTATACGCTATTATTTGGTACTGCGACATTTTAAGTCTTGTGGAAACGCGATGCGATGTTCTGACAAGAACAAGTAGCAGGCTAGTGGGATTAACGTTAGCCTGATAGCCTCAACAAGCATTGGCACTGACAACGCCTGCACCCCCACTAGCCAATTCCCAATCCCGACGCTGTGTTCATTGGTTACTGTAAATGTGATGTAGGCACTTCTGCGGATAATCACTTATGATGAATTGAACTTTGCACATCATTCTTCACTACTTCAATCAGAAATTGAATATTTGATTTACACGAAAAAACGAAATCTAATTAAACGGTCGACTGGGTGGCTGTCGCGTTTCAAAATCCCTCTTTTTTTGGCACTTGGCCTTAACTGTGTTTTTTGATTTTGGAACTAAGGGTACATGCCTAGGTTGCCTGTCGCCGGTTTGCGTTATTAATCCACAAAGGGTACTTGTGTTGGGGATGTTACGGTAATGATGAAAGTATGATTTGTTTATTATTTGGCTCACATTGTGTTATTTGGCCTAGTACCTGAACTGGTTGGAGTTTGGAATACATGCATGAAGATTTGCATTATTAATGCACAAAGGAGTGCTTGGGGGGGGGGTTATAATGTTAATGGTGAAGCTTGGATTTGTTTTTTTAAGTTGCTCCCACAGGGTCAGTATTGGAATACATGACAAAGGCACAGCTGGTTATGGCCCTGCATGAGTTCTGTTAACAGAGAACGACAAACTTGACTTAATGAACATTGACTGTCTACCATTGCTTTAAATTATGCATAATAGTGGAAATTACATTCATGTAATATTTTACTGCATTACATCTTGTGAAATCCAATTTAATCTTCCCCACGACATACCCAAATAAGCATTTTGCTAATAGGTGCAACAAAACTGTCCACCCATTTTCTGTGATCTTCAGTGCGAAGAAGATTTATAATAGCTTGCAGGTGAGTTGAATCCTCTCCTGCCTGAGCAGAAGGTGTGTGTTTCTTTTACCAGTATTCATGGAGTTAGCCTTGATTGGTAAAGATATCATGCAACATCTGTAACAGTTGAAATCCTAGGATTGTTTACCATTGAGCTGGGAAGACAAGTGGTGTGATTCTGCTTGCGGGGTTATTATTATTTGTGGTAGTAGTAGTGGTGGCAGCTAACTGTCAGCTGCTGATGGTCTACTAGGTCCTCCCTGAACAACATGCCGTTTGAGAGTATTGTTTGACTCAGTTTTTCACCTGTGCTTGTTGGTATGCTGGTCTTCCATGATTTGGGAAATTACCTATTTCGAAACCCTGTTTTGCAGATGGAGGCAAATAACCAGTATAACTTTGGGGGCCACCCCTCGGTGTCGGCAAACTCAGGACTGAAGCCGTCCTCGGGGGAGTCCCTGTATACCAACGGCTCCTCCATGAGCTTCTCTCAGCAGGGAAAGAGTGAGTACCCACGTCATTACGTCCGTAGCGCATCGGCGCTTCCCTGTCCAGTCCATCCCAGCTGCTGAATCTGCGGAAGTAGCACTTGCATGAAAAATGGGTGAAAGTGAAAACAAATCTGCAAAATTAATAATTTCTAGCATGTATATTGGCCATAATACCTTAGAGGTGATCCTCTATTTGAGCAGTGAGAAGAGTTTGTCTGTCCCACTTTCGTCTGTTTGTCCTGACCTTGGCTGGGCTACACCTTAACGATAACATTCTGATAAAGCTCTTTCTGAGTTTACTGAAACGCAAATGGAAATAGGATGAAGATTGACGTGTGCGTGAGGAATGAGTTGGCACGGGCTGGCCTGGCGTTTCTTTCAATTGTGGCAGTATCATTTAAGTATTGCTTATGGTCTGTCAACAATACAGGGAGGGCACAGTTGGAAATGAGAAGAAAATGAAAAGTAAAATTCAGAATTACAACAAATTTAGAAAAAAATTCTAGAAATGGCTTTGCCAGGATGAAAATGGAGTCTTTGAACCTGGAATTGTTCAATCCAATCCAGACAGAGATACAGCTTCATTGTAGTTGTGCTGATTTAGTTGTATAATAATAGGTAGAAACACTTTGTTACTTGCACTGCGGCAGGCTGTATTCATGCACACGCGGCGGAAAGGGGGCGGGGGGGGGGGGGTGTAGTTGACCCATTTTGAAGAATTTGATATTGTTTTACTTACCCCAAATTGGTATGTTAGTTATGCTGTCCTGGTCTCACCATTGTAGCTAAATTATAGTAAACTTACTATAAGTAAATACTTACATCGGACATAATACAATGATAATCTGAATTAAGGTCAAGTTTACTACTAAGTACAAGGCTGCTGAGCAACACCGTTTCTGCAGAACAAGAAAAAACATAACAAATCTGCAAGTAGATCAAATTTATAACGAGTCAAAACGTGACTCATCCGATAGCGTGAGCGGATGCAGCAGGAACACTCCACACTGTTTTTCCTTGTTTTTGTGACCTCTCCCCCTGTTTTGTTTTTGCAGATCTCAATGGTGACTTGAATGTGAATGTGAACGGTGTCACTACTGTAGCTGGGACCAGCGTGGCTGGCCCGCACCCCCCCACCTCTTACTCGCACATGAGCGGCCACCACCAACACCGCAGCGGCCTGAGCTATGACTACCTGTGGGGCCAGCCTCAGTACAGCCCCGCTGCGGGTGCTGAACGGGGGGCTGGCATGCTCCACAAGCAGGGCCCCGGGGCCACGCTGCAGCAGCACTTCCAGAGCCACGCCCAGTACCAGGCCAATGGAGGCCTGGTGGGCTCCCGGCAGGCCCCTGCGACGGCCTCGCCCAACGTCACCTTGACAGGGGGCCAGTACTGGAGTAGGGGCAGCCCCACCCAGCAGCATGGCAGTTCTCCCATGGCAGCGGGCTACAGCTCGCACGGTGGGTACGGGGCCTACCAGGGGCAGGTGCACACCAGCATGACCCCCGCCCAACATCACCGGCAGCAGCTCCACCCACAGGCACACCTCCACCACCACCATCAGCAGCAGCAACAACAACAACAACAGCAGCAGCAGCAGCAACAGCAACATCAGCAGCAGCAGCAGCAGCATCATTATGGCATGGTGCCTAATGGGATGTCCTACTACCAGTTCCAGGCCTCACCCCACTCACAGGCCTCACCCCATTCTCAGACTCCTCCCCTCTCACAGGGACTAACCCATTCTCAGGCGCTGCCTCACTCCCAGACTCCTCCCCAATCACAGACTCTGTCCCATTCTCACATCCTGTCCCACTCACAGGCCCTGCCCCACACCCAGACTTCACCTCACTCCCAGACTCCACCCCTCTCGCAGGCATCGCCTCACTCACAGGCCCTGGCCCACTCCCAAACCCTGCCCCACTCCCAGACTCCACCCCACTCTCAGACCCCTCCCCAGTCCCAGACTCCACCCCTCTCACAGGCCCTGCCTCTTTCCCAGGTCCTGCCCCACCCTCAGACTCCACCCCTCTCCCAGACTCCACCCCAGTCACAGGCACCACCCTCAGCTCAATTCCCCCCACTGGCGCAGATAATGCCGACATCACAGAGCTTCACTCCCCCTCGCCACAGCCCCCAGCACCACAGCATGAGCCGGGTGGCTACTGGCAGCCCCCTCCCACTGCAGGCTTCTCCTGTGCCGGTAATGCCCCCCTCAAGTAGCCCCCTTCCCTTGCAGGCATCCCCTGTGCCAGTAATACCCTCTTCCATGCGGGAGAACGGGGCCGTGCTTCGAGATTCCCAGCCTGCTGTCTCCCAAGGTAGAGTTTTAACATTGCTGGCTTCCACTCTGCTGAAATGGCACAGAACACATTCAAATTGAGTCAAGTAATATTGGATATACAGATACTTTCACACCTCATTGACTGAGTAGGACAAAAATTTGGGACTATCAATATAGTACATTTTTACGTGACTGAAATATATGTACATCTGTAATCAACCAAGGCAACATAGCCAGCATGTCTTTCCTCTGGATAAGAGCGTCTGCTTACTGCATTTCCAGTGTTGGAAATATATATATATATATACATACAAACTAACTATAATGAATTATTTTGTGTTGCTATGTTCAATTATTTTGTTAAATAGTTGAGTTGATCCATTTTTTTGTTAATGTTCGCAGGGAGTTTGAATGAGATGTATGATGGCGCTGACAGCAGCTACGGCCGGGTGGAGGGCGTTTCACCCCCTCAGCGCCCGTCCACAGTGGAGGGATTTTCTCACAGGCCGGCCGCCTTTACCGCCGGGCCGCAGGGCGATTTCGGGCTGCGCGCTCAGCTCTTCCCTTCTGACTCAGGACACCTCGCAATCAGGCGATACAAGGAAGGAGATGCGGTGAGGGACACTGGTTCTGCAGCCGTTCGTGCTGCTTCCGCGGCGCCTGCTCCTCCAACGGTCCCTGCTCCCTCTATGGCACCTGTCGCTTCAGTGGATCTCCATCCCCCTGTTCTTCAAACAGCCCCTGCTCCTGCAGTGACGTTTGCTACACCCCCAGCTACGGCTCTTCCCGTGGCACCTGTTCCTCCGACAGTTCCTGTAATCACTTCTTCCATGGTCCCTGCTGCTCCCATGGCATCTGCTCCTCCCACGGATCCTGCTCCTCCAGTGGTGCCCACAGCTCCCACGGCACCTGCTCTTTCTGTGACGCCTGCTCCTCCTGTGGTATCTGCACCACCAGCAAACTCCATCCCTGCTGCTGCTGCTCCTGCCCCTCCTCCTCCTCCTCCTCCACTAATCCCAGTGGTAACTAAGTCTGAGGTGTCGGAGGTCAGGGCGTTCCCCCCCAAGCAGGCCTCTCTCTGATCTTGCCACCAACCAGGAAACTATGAGCCGTGGCCCTGGAGTGAAGGGGGTGGGTACCGTGACGGTTCACCAGCGTGCGTCGTCTCTGATTGGTGGGCACTCCAAGGCGGGGTTAGGTGTAGGAGAGTGTGTGGGAGGGCCTCGGAGCAGCGAGCCTGTGGCCGACGACTGTGAGGAAGGCCCATCCCTGCCGGGCCAACGTCCCTCTGGGGATGTCGGGGCATGGGAGGCCTCCCCCCTGGACGGTGCGCTCGGTGCTGAAAGCCCATTGGCTGATGAGAGCTGGGTTACGGAGGACTCTGAAGAGGCTGACACGACTCGGAATGAGGATTTGTCTGACAAAGAGGAAATGGCAGAAATTGGCTCTACCGCCGAGGATTCTCAAGCAGAGCGTTCCTCTCTTCTGGAGGAGTCCTTCAACAAGGCCTCCCAGAGCGTCATATCTGTGTCCTCCAACTTTGACAGCTCCACCTCCATCCACTCTGACGGTGAGTGCGGTCTGGTTGGAGGCCATTCAAGCCCCTTTACTTTATAATGCTTTAACAGTGAATCGTGTTTATTTGCTGTTGCATATCTCAAATTTAAAAAGTGTTCTAATGGAATGCAGTTGTTCTTCCTGTTAATTCAAGTGCTGCCAAACTCTAAAGATGTGATGTTTCGGGAAAAATTATGGTTTTATATTGGTGCCTGTACTGTTTCATTCATGGTGCTGCTTTTCACGCAAATCGTGGAGATCGTCCTTCATACTTTTCTGAAAAGCTACTCTGGGTATGATTGTTGACCAGCTTACATAACTAGCTTGCTTTGAAAAGCCTTGATTAGCTGTAATTTCAACCAATGGTGATGAATTTCATCACTATATTGAAGTAGAACTACAAACTGCATAGTGTTTTCCCCTGTTATTTTTTTTTTGTCACCTATGATTGCTGTCTGATAACCCTGTCACAACCTGCATTTGTGACATAACCATTCTGAAAAATTCTTCAAAAACCATGGTTTTATGGTGTCAATTTGTAACAAACACACTGATATGATTATGAATGAATGGAGTTTATCAAAATGAGCATGCATATGTTCTCGCCTTTGAAATCATATGCCCCAGTGGTTCCTGATTATGAAGAAATGCCTTAATATGAGTTATTTAGGGTAAGGACTTCACAATATATAGACTAACTGTGAAATGGACATAAAAAATAGCATTTTATCATGATTATTTTGTTTATTAACCATGTTAATGCAAAATTTCTTTATGTATCCTGTAGTGTACCATAAGTTGACCATATCATAATACCTGTTCAATTTGGTGTTGAACAGGGTTGGGACCATTCCATTTTAGTGAAGAATTGCTGTGAAGATTTTTGTTCTGTGAGGATTTTTCAATTAATTTACCTTCTGCTATTATCCTGGATTGACCGAATCAAAATGGTTGTGACCCTAATTCCGATGCTCAAGTTTGTCCCTCCGGAGTGCACAGTAGCTCGTCCGGGTTTAGGGAGCGGTGGGAGTTCGCAAAAACACTGGTAGCGTCGTCAGACAGCCAGTTGCGTTGTGTGCGCGTCTGTCGCTAACGGGAAGTCGAAACTGCTCAGTGACTGGATGACAGATTGCTTGCTCTGCTGTGCGCTGTCGGGAGTCGCTGGCAGGAATTCAGGGCTGCAGACCGCCAACGCCGTCCGCCATTTTCTGGCATTGGGTAGCGGAGAGCGAGCATCTCCTGTTATTTAGTTTAACAAGGTGAGGCTCGGCACCCAGAAACAGGGAATGTCGTGACCAGGCCTGTCATGGGGTTGAGTTTGCGTTTAATTCCGTGCCCCAGGGGCTAATGGGGAAGGACAGTGTCAGCTGCTGGCAGGTTGCTCCTGAAAGGGCAGTTAGGTCTATCTCTTTGAATTTATGTGGCGTAGTAATATGAATACCTTCAGAGGGAATTGCCAGTACTGCTGTTTTCACTATCTTGTGCTGCTGAGTATGTTTCAAAACATAGCTGGTAAACATAGCATGGGAAACAAGCGAAGATGCTGACCAAGTTAGTCATTTTGTGGGAAGTTTAAGCTGCAACGTCCTGAAGCATGAATGCACCAAAGCCACGCCCAGCAGAGTCCCATGTTTGATAACAGCTATATGGGAACAGCCTGGAGTATTGTGAAGCTCTTGCAGTGTTCACCAAGCCTTTTCATTGTTCATAATGTGTGTATCTCTGAGTATGTCCTCAAACTGTCCACCTACAAAGAGTTGGCGTGTAACTGTGTGATCTTGTGCTTTCAGATTCTAGTGAGGTACAGGATTTGGCGGGCCAGGATTTGGCAGGCCAGGATGCCCCCGATTCAGCGAGGGGGTGCTCAGTGGTTCAGCAGGATGTGGAGCTCTCAGTCAAAGATGCAGCACTGACTCAACCTGCACCCCCACGTCACGCCAAACCCCCAAAAGCTGGAACCCCTGCAGAGACTACCCCAAAAACCCTCCCCCTCCCTTCGCTCGGTAATGCCAAAATGCACCGCAGCATCTCCCTTCTGTTCCAAAAATATTTTTATTCTTTTGTCCATCTTAAAGGAGAACCAATCAATTTTTGGTGGTAAGGCGGTAAATTGATCTGTGCACTGATAATATGAAAAAAAAGAAAAAGGAAAAGGCCGTCCACTAAATGTCCATTTCCCCTCTTGCAAAAATCTGTTCTGGAGCCACACCCACTCTCAATATTGTACTGAGAGTTAAAGAGAGTGTTTCTAATACACAGTAAGGCAATAGACAGTCACATTGAAAAATGTGATGATAAAAACATGTTAATAATTCATATTCAGGAAAAGATCAAATCATGGGGCAAATCATGCATTTTAATTATTTTTTACCACCGTAATAATATAGTGATTCCTCATACATCCCTGATAGAGGAAATAAATAGCAGATAATGGCACCTAGTTTGACTGGCTTCATTGGGGTGAACGGGGGTTCTATGCATCTATTTATCTGTTATCTTTACCTGTTTTTGTTACAGAACCCCAGAAGTTCCCAGTATCCAGTGGCATGTCCACAGCTGTACAGGGAGGGGTCAGAACCGCAGAGGTGGGAGATAGGGGGGAGGTAAAGAAAAAGGAGGTGACGACAGCAGGAACTGCCTCTGAGGGTAGGGCCGATCTCGCCAAGGGTCAGCCCACCCTTCACCAAGAGTCAATCGGCTCATCCCCTGGGCCCGGCCCCTCCCAACATCCCAATCTTGTCACTCCGAAACGCCGGAAGAGGGTGAGAAAAGAAGAGAAGACGGTGAAAGAAGCAAAGAGAGCAAAAAAAGAAGAGCTGAAAACGAAGAAAGGCCCGGCCAAGGGAACAGCGAAGGGGAACGCAAAGAGGACCGGGAAGAGGCCCGCAAAGAGGCCCGCAAAATCACCCAAAGCTCCGAAGGTGGAGACTCCAGCGCGGGCGGAGGATGATGAGGAAGATACCACAGCCAATGGTAACAGCAAGTCAAAGCCGGGTCCCCGACCCTCATCCTGTAGAGCTGCGTTGCCTGCTGGTTTTCCTCGTTACTCAGAGCGCAATCGATCAGCGAATGTATACGATTCCAAGTTAAAGGGATATTTCACCTTTTAATTTTGCGGAGCTTACCTCATTATATTTGCATAGTGTGAATTCTAGCAACGTCAGCTGTCCCTGCTGACCGTTAACGGTATCCCTGGTAGTCCTGGTGCCAGGCTCCCCATTCGCTTCCATTCATTTTCGGGACCTCACCAAAATGAATCGTTTTAAAGCACGCACTAACTACGGCAGATAATACTAAAAGAGAACACGTACGTGCTTTATCACTGAGTGAACCAGCCCCCAAACCCCCACATTCACTGACCTGTGGCGTCTCTCGCTCCTCGTAGTAGTCGAAAAGGTACGTGTTTGTTTTGATATTTAATGTATTTTCAACGTTTTATTACCTTTTTAAAAGAAAAAGAAGATCCGGCAAAAACCTTTGTTATTTTAACTCTGTGAAGAATCCTTGCGTACGATAAAGTTGATGTCAATTCACCAACTGTAGTAGGCTACCGTTAGTTGTAGGTTTACGTCATAATAAAACAAAAAATACGGCGACGGCTTGCATTTCTGCGCAGTAGCATATCCGAAAATAGTTCCACTATTATAGCTAATTTAAATGTGACAAGCTGAAAAGGAACATGTACCTTTTCACCGTGGCGTTCTCTTTTATCGATGTATTATTTGCCATGGTTGCAGATACCGACACATTAATGACCAATTTACTATAACTGGTCCCAATTACTCGATCAAAGAAATTAAATGTCCTCATTCGCAATTTTTCCAGTAGGAGAAACCTATAAATATGCAGTGGTAGGAGACATCTATAACAATGACCCGTCCAGATTACAAGGCGCTAATAAATGGATACGGAAGAACGAGGCACGCGAGATAACCACAAGAAAAATAAGAAAAGGTACACAACGCTGTATTGCAGCATATACAACACCAACGGAGAGGAGAACATCTTGGAATGACATCATACTAAATTTATATATGAACGGTAGAGGATGTAAAGAAAAGATGGTGTGATTTTAGAAAAACTTTACTACAACATAATGTGAGGAAATGACTCCGGTGGTGGTCCAACTAAGGAAAGAATATTAACACAGATAGAATAACTACAACTGTATTCACAATTCATTATACCTATTGACCGCACAAGCACAACAATTGTGTACATTGTTTAAATTCAGACGTGAGTTTTTATTCTGCTAGCTGATAACTGCAATAGAAGTCTTGCGTGCTTTCAATAAAACAAATGGGCTATAATTTTATATTATATCTGAAAATAAATTAGAAGTGATTTGTCGAAGCACGTGTGAAACATTTTTAATTCTGTCTTGTTTCGAGTGCTATACTTATTTGTTCTGCCAAGGGCCTGCGTATACAGCCCGACACCTTTCTCCAGCATCCTGTGTGTGAGCTATAGGCTATATCAGCACAGGAAAATGAGCCTACCACCTGCTTTCAGGAGTTCCCACGCAAAGAAGACAGTCGCAATTAATGCATGCTTTAGTCAATCAGACGGAATACTTAATTGGCGTAGTTTACATAATCTCCACCCTGTTTTAGCTTGTTCAATCCAGGCATACATATGCATGAATACGTTTAATTGTGCATCAAAAAGAAAGTCACAGAATGACTTAATCCACACAAATTACATCCTAAATTTGACCCAGTGCGACTGTGTAGTAAATCCAATATAGATATTGCGACCTTGTAGCGACTGCTTTAGCGTTGGAAAAGCAGTCGCAATCCTTTAGTAAAACCGGCCCCTAGTTTCTTGGGTCTGCATTGGTGGCTGATATCAAGGTGGATTAAAAATAACCAGCGGACTCCAGGACCAGGGTTGGGGACACCTGTGTCATGGCTCATATAGTCAACAGAAACCTTGTATTACAGCTTATGCATCCATTTGTTACAGCAGTGAAAGTATTTGATGGGTGACACATTTATAAAGGAGGGATATTCTTGTTGGCGTGGATGATATTGTTGTACAGGTTGCAGGCTGACCGCTTTGAGACTGATTGAACTGGGAAATAGAGCTTTTGAGCAGGAGAGGTCATGTCTTTGCTGTTATTTGTATGCTTGCAGGTGAGGTGCAAAAGAGGAGGATAGCGACGGAGGAGCAAGTGAAGTTCCCACTGCTGAACGGGTAATGCGGCTTTCCAGAATTTATAGTCTTCATTTTTACCTCAATTTGTGCAATTTGGCATTTTAAGCAAAATTGCTTGATAAGCTCATGAATGATTAGAGCTGCCGGTGGCTCATTAGGTTAAGGCACCACATTGGGGTGCGTGGATGAGCCCCACCGTCTCGGATCTCCCCCATGCCAGTGCCGACTGGCCTGTTGTTCCAGAGGGCAATGCAGTACATAATTGCCGATTGTGTTGCCCAGGGTTCGGGAGGGTTCATTCGCTATATGGGGTCCGTGTTTTATCGCTCTCGAGCTACCCCTGCTTGTCCATCAGGCACCTGTGGACTACATGCCAAAGCCACATATGATGGGTCCTCCTCCGACTCCACTCTGTAAGCTTAGCTGTGGTCTGCGGTGTGAAAGGAAGCAGGCTGGTGACAGCACATGTTTCGGAGGAGAACCGCAGACGTCTTCACTCTCCCGATTGGGCAGTAGGGACCACTGAACGCGGCTGCGGTTGCAAATAGCAAATTGGACATTCCAAACTAGGGTAGGAATTGGACATGTACAGCCCCACATTGGGTGGCAATAATTTATTTAAAAAAATAAAAATGTTATGAATGATGGCTTAAGACTGTTCTTGTGTGCCTGTATGAAATGTTTTTTGTGTAAGCAGATTATTGGCTAAATGAGCTTGGTCAATTGGTTGAGGAAACAGACCTGCTGTACTGTAACGACCCCTCCTTGTTCCCCCTGCCGGCAGGTGGAGGCGGGAGGTTCGCGTGCGGAAATGCGAGGATCGGCTGAAAGGGGAGACCTGGTACTACAGCCCCTGCGGGAAGAGGATGAAACAGTTCCCCGAGGTCATCAAGGTAACGATCACCTGGGCAGCATGTGCCATCTGGCATAGTGAGGGCAGAACTAGAAGGATCCAAGTTCGAATCCCAGGTGGGGCACTGCCAAGATAGACAGCAGCCAGATCAGCCTTATGAATTCTCCTGAACTGAATAAGAAAACATTATGTAATGTGCTCTGTAGAACCTGCACCAATCATGCTTCAAATATGTGATTTCCCCCACTTAATATCACTTAACTAGGTATGAATGGTTTAGCAGTGCATATATAACTCGTTATGACTTTGATAATCGGATGGTTGGTGTTTTTTGGAGCTGTGGGAAAGGGCTGGTAGGCCTGTGAAGTAAAGGATCCTTTTCTCCTGGTAGTATCTGAGCCGCCATCCCGTCACAGTTGTGACGAGGGAGCACTTCAGCTTCAGCCCCCGCATGCCCGTCGGCGACTACTACGAGGAGCGGGAGACGCCACAGGTCAGTGAATGTGGGGATTTTGGGGCTGGTTTACTCAGTGATAAAACAGACTCCATGTTCTTATGTCAGCCTGAGGAGTAATGTTGAAAAAAACATGGAAACTTTGCCTTCCATTTTAACTTGGGTTTGAGGTGCATAGATTAAATATGTGATATGTGAGTTGCATACGGCGTCAGTTGGAGTATTACACAAAACCCTGATTGTTAAAATTACATCCCAAGGGTGTGGAGTGGTTCCTCCTGGCTGACGAACAGGTTCCCTCCATGATAATGGCCATTACGGGCAGGCGTGGTCGTCCCCCAAATCCAGACAGAGTGCGTTCCCGTGCCAGGCCCCGCTCTCGTGCACCCCGCAACAAGAAGGGTCCCGCTCGCCGCCCAGGGAGGCCCCCAAAAGTTAAGATGACAGATATGCTGCTGAAGAAGCTGGAGGTGCAGGGTAAGGCTGGGGCATTGTAAAAGGCCTGGGGTCAGTGGTACGGATGGAGGAGAACAAAGTTGGCCTGGGATGGCTGCAGTGTAAGGGGTGGGATTAGGGGGGATGGAGGGTTAGGGTGGGCAGGCTTATGAAAAGAAGGGATTTGGAGTTTCAGTCCTGTTTAAGGAGAGCCACACACAGCGTTCCCTCCGGTTAGCCACGTTTCAGTTTGATTGCAGCTTCTGTTTTGTATACCTTGAGAGATTTTTTCAAACTCTTTTTACTATTTATTAAGTCATTTTTATTAATTGATTTAATTTTTATTTTTTTTCAACTGGAAGAATGTTTTTTAGATGTAGAGAAGAATGTCCAGAGTCCTGAATTTTGATGACAGGAGAGCTTCTGTGGTAGTCAGACGGATAGACTCCGCTACATGCTCTGTTCAGATATATAAAATAGTTTTTTCTGCATTTGTAGAGACACTGAGTGAAGAAGACAAGGAGAAGCTGATTAAGATGATGAAGAAGATGAGACGAAAGGTATTCAAGAGCCTGTAACTGCATGTGAATCGCTCAAAGAACATCCTCACGTGTTGTGCAGCTGTACACCTGGACAACAGTTAAATCTGACTGCTTTGTATGCTTTCAAATCAGGATACTGGTCCCTAGGTACTAGCATTTTGTACTCTACAATAGATGCAAGAACAGAAGCTATTGTGTGTTTTCATCCCTGAAGCTTCTGATAACTGGTACCACCAGCTTACATTCTACTGACTTGTGTGGTTTGTGCGCGAGTGAATGCAGTGCTATTGTCCAATTTCCCTGATCTGCGCAGATTACAAAATTCTTGTGCTGACTTTCTCACCTTCCTATTGTGCACCATAAATTGCATCACTCAATCACTTATTTTTTTATCATTTCATGTTCTCAAGTTCTCTCCATCACCTGGTTACATACATGTATACATATATTTGAATGTAAAATGTACATATATTTTTTAGCTTTGTAAAATTTTGTGTCAGAAAAATGAGGAAAAATAACTTTAAAGCCGAGCAGCACGTGCTACGTCTAATCCAGTTGCTTCTGAAGGGGAGGATTGTGAGAGCAATATGTATTTTTTTCCCCCCCTCTCAGGCCCGGAACAAAAGGAAGGAAGACTCAAAAAATAAAAAGATCCAACAGGGGAAGCGGAAAACCAAGGTAGACGCTTATATAAAGTTAAAAGCTTTTGCTTGCACCTGGAATATGCTGAATGTGTTCTGTCAGTCGGTAAATTTGAGAGGCCCTAACAGCTTATTTTCAGCACAGAGCACACAGTGAAAGGAACACGCATCTACGTGCCTTGGGATCTCGTTCTGTTGCAAACCGTTAGTTCTCGTCTTTCCGTCTCTCCCCTGCGGGATCAGGTTGAAAAAGCCAAGGAAACGAAGGTGCAGGAAGAGAAGGAGGGTATCCCGGAGCCTGGCACCCTCATACCAGCTCCAGAACCCAAAAAGCAGAGGCGGAGGAAGAGGGTGAAAGCAGAGGAGAAGGAGAAGGAGAAGGAGAAGGAGCCGGAGAGGGTGCAGAGGGCCTGCGGGGCTCGGAGCAAGGCCAAGGCTCTGGCCAAGGCCAAGGCGGAAGCGGAAGCACAGGCCCAGGCAGCCGCCGCTGCCAAGAAGCAAGCAGAACGGCGGGCCCAAGCACAGCGCCGCCTACAGGAGAGGAAGCGGCAGCAGCTTCTCCTGGAGGAACTGAAAAAGCCCACAGAGGACATGTGCATCACCGACCACAAGGTGGGAACTACAAACACTTTATTCTCCTTCAAAGGAGATCGGTCAGGTCAGTTGAGTTTAAGCTGTGCCTGTGTTGTGAATTATGATCGACTCATGTGTTATAATTTTCGTTTCAGCGACTGCTGATCTAACGGGTCATTTTATTGCTGCATCATTGGCATTGTTATGATCTTTCTTGGTTTTATTTTGCTGAATAAAACTTCAAAATACTGTTGTCATTATTTCTTATTTATAGCCTAGCACGTTTAAGCTATTTAGCTGCATGTTTAAAGGGAAATTAAAACTGGGCCATAATTAATTATATATTTAGGCAACATTTTAGCGTTTTAAATTGAGGGTAGAAAATTTAGACAAATTCAAACTAATTTCTCTTATGAGATTTGTTCAAACTCAATTTTTGGAAAAGCCCTACAACCTGTATAAAAGCATGAAATGTAAAATGTGTGTGTGTGTGTGTGTGTGTAACTGTGTTTAGAAGCTAGTGTAATTCTGTATGTATAACTGTGTTTCCAGGCCCTGCCTGTGTTCTCCCGGCTGCCGGGCCTGGTGCTGTCGGGTCAGGCCTTCTCACACTGCCTGGCGGTGGTGGAGTTCCTGCACAGCTATGGGAAGGTGGTGGGGCTGCAGCTGCCCCGGGACATACCCAGCCTGGCCACTCTGCAGGAGGGGCTCCTGGGCCAGGGCGCCAGCCAGGGCGAGCTCCAAGACCTGCTGGTGAAGCTGGTGCAGGCTGCCCTGCGTGACCCTGGGCTGCCCCCTTATTACCAGGTAAACCAGTCCAGCTTCCTTTACACTGCTTAGTTTACACTGCTGAATTTACACTGCTTAGCTTACACCGCTGAATGTACACTGCTTAGCTTACACCGCTGAATGTACACTGCTTATCTTACACAGCTGAATGTACACTGCTTAGCTTACACCACTGAATGTACACTGCTTAGCTTACACCACTGAATTTACACTGCTTAGCTTACACCGCTGAATTTACACTGCTTAGCTTACACCACTGAATTTACACTGCTTATCTTACACCGCTGAATTTACACTGCTTAGCTTACACCACTGAATTTACACTGCTTAGCTTACACCGCTGAATTTACACTGCTTAGCTTACACCGCTGAATGTACACTGCTTATCTTACACCACTGAATTTACACTGCTTAGCTTACACAGCTGAATTTACACTGCTTATCTTACACCACTGAATTTACACTGCTTATCTTACACAACTGAATTTACACTGCTTAGCTTACACAACTGAATTTACACTGCTTAGCTTACACAGCTGAATTTACACTGCTTAGCTTACACAGCTGAATTTACACTGCTTAGCTTACACCACTGAATTTACACTGCTTAGCTTACACAGCTGAATTTACACTGCTTATCTTACACCACTGAATTTACACTGCTTAGCTTACACAGCTGAATTTACACTGCTTAGCTTACACCGCTGAATGTACACTGCTTAGCTTACACCGCTGAATGTACACTGCTTAGCTTACACCACTGAATTTACACTGCTTAGCTTACACCACTGAATTTACACTGCTTAGCTTACACCGCTGAATTTACACTGCTTAGCTTACACCACTGAATTTACACTGCTTAGCTTACACCACTGAATTTACACTGCTTATCTTACACCACTGAATTGACACTGCTTAGCTTACACCGCTGAATGTACACTGCTTAGCTTACACCACTGAATTGACACTGCTTAGCTTACACCGCTGAATGTACACTGCTTAGCTTACACCACTGAATTTACACTGCTTAGCTTACACAGCTGAATTTACACTGCTTAGCTTACACAGCTGAATTTACACTGCTTAGCTTACACAGCTGAATTTACACTGCTTAGCTTACACAACTGAATTTACACTGCTTATCTTACACCACTGAATTTACACTGCTTAGCTTACACCACTGAATTTACACTGCTTATCTTACACCGCTGAATTTACACTGCTTAGCTTACACCGCTGAATTTACACTGCTTAGCTTACACTGCTGAATTTACACTGCTTAGCTTACACCACTGAATTTACACTGCTTATCTTACACCACTGAATTGACACTGCTTAGCTTACACCACTGAATTTACACTGCTTATCTTACACCGCTGAATTTACACTGCTTAGCTTACACCGCTGAATTTACACTGCTTAGCTTACACCGCTGAATGTACACTGCTTAGCTTACACCACTGAATTTACACTGCTTAGCTTACACTGCTGAATGTACACTGCTTAGCTTACACCACTGAATTTACACTGCTTAGCTTACACCGCTGAATGTACACTGCTTAGCTTACACTGCTGAATGTACACTGCTTAGCTTACACCACTGAATTTACACTGCTTATCTTACACCACTGAATTTACACTGCTTAGCTTACACCACTGAATTTACACTGCTTATCTTACACCGCTGAATTTACACTGCTTATCTTACACCACTGAATTTACACTGCTTATCTTACACAGCTGAATTTACACTGCTTAGCTTACACCGCTGAATTTACACTGCTTAGCTTACACCGCTGAATGTACACTGCTTAGCTTACACCGCTGAATGTACACTGCTTAGCTTACACTGCTGAATGTACACTGCTTAGCTTACACCACTGAATTTACACTGCTTAGCTTACACAGCTGAATTTACACTGCTTAGCTTACACAGCTGAATTTACACTGCTTATCTTACACAGCTGAATTTACACTGCTTATCTTACACAGCTGAATTTACACTGCTTAGCTTACACAGCTGAATTTACACTGCTTAGCTTACACAGCTGAATTTACACCGCCGAACGTACACCGCTCATTTGAATTTGATTTAAATAGGGATTTCGATGATTTTTATAGATATTTTAAAAATATATTTCCCAGAATGCATTAATTGAAAGATGAATAAAGAAACATTTAAGACTGTTTATACCATTATTTGGCATCTGACTTTTAAGGTAGTATTTTTGTTGTTTGCAGTGATAAGTAACATATGTTTTTGGAATCTGATGGAGTATTTATCTAAATTAAATTGAATGTCATTGAATTCTACTTCCTGCAATTGAATAGGAATGTGAATTTGAATTGGACTTGGAATTTTTTAAAAGCAAAAGCAAAAATTCTGAATTGACCCCAACCGTGCCAAAGAGCTTACACTGCTGAAATTACACTGAGGAATTTATACTGCTGAGCTCAACAGTGTGCCGCAGGCAGTGGTATGTTGCTGTGTCTTGTACTAGCTACAGTGCAACAGCACCATAAAGCAAGCAGTCAGATTGCCATCTCAGCATTCCTGACAGTTAATTGGTTGCTTTGGCATCTGCACAGTCTGTGAAAATCCTGGGGGAGAAGCTGGTGGACCTGGAACTGAACCGCAGCAGCGTGACTGAAGGTCTGCGCATTTTCCTGGAGGCGCGCGGGTTCGAGGCTGAAGTCTGCAGCAACCTGCGCACCAAGCCCTTCCAGGCGCTGGCCCCGGACGCCAAGGCCGCCATGCTGGGCTTCCTGGTGGACGAGCTCAACAGCAGCAACATTGTCATCAGGTGTGCAGCTGAGCCACGCTCTCTCAAACTGGGCAGCCTGCCGCTCGATTTTGATTTGTTTATCATCACGCCCACGGTGTGACTGTGGGTCTTTTCACTTTTAGTAGTCCTCTCCCTCTCTTTGCACCCGTCACCCGCTCTCCCTCACTCTTTCTATGTTTTGCTCTTGCCCTCTTCCCCCACTTGTTCTTTCTCCCTCACCCTCAGTCCCTCTCTCTCCATGTTCCTCCCTCCCTCCCTCCCTCCCTCCCTCTTTCAGAATGAGCCATTCTGCCTCCTCTGTCAACATAAGGCTTTTGTGTGGAGCTGTGTGTTCTTTCAAAGCTGTACATTCTGCAGATTACCAGGTTCTTCTACCTTTCCCTCCTTTTCAGCGAGATTGATAAGACACTGGAGAACATGGCCATCTACCGGAAGAACAAATGGGGCATTGAGGGGAAACTGCGCAGGTAAGCTTCTACTATGCCCCGTTCTCACTGGCTCATACCGTATGCCCCGTTCTCACTGGCTCATACCTGTATGCCCTATTCTCACTCGCTCATACCTGTATGCCCTATTCTCACTCGCTCATACCTGTATGCCCGGTTCTCACTGGCTCATATCGTATGCCCCGTTCTCACTGGCTCATATCGTATGCCCCGTTCTCACTGGCTCATATCGTATGCCCCGTTCTCACTGGCTCATATCGTATGCCCCGTTCTCACTGGCTCATATCGTATGCCCCGTTCTCACTGGCTCATATCGTATGCCCCGTTCTCACTGGCTCATATCGTATGCCCCGTTCTCACTGGCTCATATCGTATGCCCCATTCTCACTCGCTCATACCTGTATGCCCCATTCTCACTCGCTCATACCTGTATGCCCCATTCTCACTCGCTCATACCTGTATGCCCCATTCTCACTCGCTCATACCTGTATGCCCCATTCTCACTCGCTCATACCTGTATGCCCTATTCTCACTCCGTATTGCTTCATTGTTGCGCGCTGTGTTTGCGCCCGGTTTTTGCACACTATGTTTATGCATGCTGTTTTTGCAGTTTTGCATGCTGTGTTTGGGCGCAGTTGTTGCACACTTTATGCACGGTTGTCGCACACTCTGTTTACGACCTGGTGATGCATGCAGTGTTTATGCCCGGTTTGTGCCCGTTCTGTGCCAGGCTGAAGGCAGTGCTGGCGCGGCGGACAGGGCGCTCTGAGGTGGAGCTGTGCCTGGAGGAGCGGAGGCGCAGCGCCCGCGTGGCAGAAGAGGAGAACCTCACCCTGGAGGAGAGCGTGGTGCTGGAGAGGAGCAGCCGCCGTTCCCGCCGGGAGGAGCCCAAACTCAGCGAGGTACGACCTTCTCAGTCACAGCGAACTACTTTACACACAGAGGGCCTCCATCGAGCCTTCAGAGGATGTGCTGCTAACGATAGCGTTTAAACAACATTCCTTCCTGTTGTGCAGGGAGAGAGCCCCACTACTGCCAGTATCCCTGAACTGGAGAGACAGATCGATAAGCTAACCAAGGTACAGAGCTGCAGCACCATGCATGCGCCACATTGCACGTCTCATTTTCAATCTGAGAAATTGTGTTGTATGTTGATCTTCTGCTGTGTGTTGATCATCTTGCTTTGTGTGTTGACGATCTTGCATTGCGTGTTGACGATCTTGTTTGTGATTGGTGGTGTTATGTGGAACTCGTGTTGACGATCTCTTGTGCATTGTGCTGGTGCTTGGGGAACACCCTGTGCGAGGTGTCTGCTGATCTGCTGTGTGATGTGTGCGTTTCTGTCTCAGCGTCAGGTATTTTTTCGTAAGAAGCTGCTTCAGTGCTCCCACACGATGCGGGCGGTGTTTCTGGGCCAGGACCGGTACCGGCGCCGATACTGGGTTCTGCCGCATCTCGGGGGAGTGCTGGTGGAGGGAGCAGAGGAGATTCTGGGTGAGGCTCCAGTTTCCCGGCAGGGCTCTGAACTTCTAACTTCTAATGCGATGACGTGATCAGGCAGCACCAAGCTGACCCACTACATCTGGGAAGGCTGTTATTGTTAGTGTAATATGCGCTCAGAATTTGAGCGTGCATTTTGGTTCATAAAATTCTATGCACAATACCTCGCGCCTGTTAATCATTAGCTTATTAGCTACTCCGCCCATACCGGAAAAACAAACTAGGAGTTTGCTAGCAACGGTTTCCTCTCCGGTAAACAAACTATGTATATGTTGCAAGGCACCAAGAATTCTGACGTTTTTGTAGCATAAATTACAACGCGTTGGCTTTCGTGACATAGGCTACAAGTTGTTCACAGACTGAAAAAACTGAAACAGCTGGACTAGGAGGACAGTAATTGGTGAGGCGGTGCTTAATTAAAACAGCTTGTGATGCGTTCAATTCGAACTGGCGATATCCAACCCGCGTGGGTTACCTGAGCGCACAGTCCCTTCATTATCTACGTAATTTGCTAACAAGATCAAAGCCGCCTTACCAGAATCTGGAGTATGGTCCAGAATCGAGCGTTAGCCAGGGTACTGAACTCCACCCCAAACCACAATGTTCTGGGTTCAAATTCTGATAAATGCTACCGTACTATAAGATGTTGGCCTTTACCCAACCCACTTCAGTAAACATCAAGAGCTGGAAATGGATGATATGCTTTTTAAAATAAATAACCCTAACCTGTGTACCTGCCCTGTATATGTGTGTAATAATAGTGTCCTTTTTGGGGCTGCTGGATGGCTCATCACAGTTAAGGCACCACGATGTGGTGCATGGATGAGCCTCACAGCCTCAGATTGAACCCTGACCGTGCCAGTGCCAACTGTGGCCGGTAGCTCCGTTGGGTGACGCACAATTGTCTTTATTGAATCATCAGGTTTAATGACAAGCATTAGTAAGGCTAATGGGTGTCCTGGGATTGGGGTTTTTGTGCGTTTTTGTTTAATAGCGCCCCCTTGCTATCTTTCAGGATCAGGAGATGTGCTTGTGAAAGAGGAGCTGCCCCAGGTCCCGGCTGAGCCCCCCATTTCATATGTGAAGACTGAGCCCACAGCGGACCACACCGTTTCCCCGCCCGCCGCCCCTGCTGCCCCGCCCTCTCAGGAGGAAGACCCCCTCCCCGGCACAGCATCTCTGATGAGCAGCCCCCGGGCGCGGGGGCGGCCCCGCAAGATCAAGCCAGAGGTGGAACTCCATTTGAGAACCGCCAAAAACCGGCGCCGGCGCCGCAGCAGCAAGGCTGGGCCGGAGGAGTCCGCTCCCGGCGGCCCGGCCAGTCAGAATGGGTACGACGTCACGCAGTCTGCCTTCTTGGCCTGGCTCAGTCAATCCCAGGGCTCGTTGAGCGACAGGCTGCCCGGGGCATCCCAGGACGGCAATAGCGTGAAGGTGATGGCGGAAAAGCAGGGACAGTGGTTCAACCTCCTCCCCAAAACACCCTGTGAAGGCTCCTCCCTCTTGCAGTCCCCCCTCCCGAACTCCGCCTCCAAAGACCTGGCACCGCCTCCTGGCCTCCTCCCTGCTTTTGCCGTTTCTCCCCTACAGGTGAGTTGTTAGTGCCGCCACATGGCTGCTTCCTGCCATCACAGCCTTGGAACTGAGTTGCAGTGTAATTGTAATGGTTAGGGAACTGGGCTTGCAACTCCAAGGATGTAAGTTTGATTCTTAGGTAGGGCACTGAATTGCTCGAGTAAAGATATCCAGTTGTATAAATGGATTGTATGTAAAAAGAATGTAAGCCTTGTAAGTTGCTTTGGACAAGAGTATCTGATACGTACCTAAAATGTAAAACCCGGAACCCTCCCAAATCAGGAACGTGGACTGAAGTAAAAAGAGCTGTTCCGGGGTTTACTCAGTGCAGTTTTCTAGCTATCTGCTTTGTGATACAAGCCCCTGGTCCCTTAGTCCTGGTGCTTTGTTTACAGGCCGATCCCAGGGGCCGGACGGAGCGGTTGTTTGTTTTAACTGTGTTTTCTGTTTCTGTGCTCTTGCCACACGGTGTCCCCTGCAGTCCTGTCTGCTGTTCTCCGCCCTCGGCCCCCAGGTGTGCTCCACCCCTCTCCAGAAGCCGGGCGGAAGGCGGAGGAAGGCCAGCGGCCCCTCCCTGACCTCCACCGACCCCTCCGCCCTCGGCTACTCCATCCCCGGGACTAAGCGGCGCGGCCGGCCCCCCTCCAAACTCCTCCAGGAGATTGAGCAGAAATACTTCACCCAGCTCATTCCACGGCCCATTCCCACAGGTAAGAACCACCCCCCCCCCCTCCCAGCAAACACCCCGACCCAAAGCATGCCCGAGGAGTACTGTGTGAAGTATTTGCTTATTGGCAGAATAGTTATTGGTTTTGTGATATTGGGCTTGGGGGGCAGGAGGGTGGAGGGGGAGATGGAAAAACAAAATTTTATTTACAGACTTATTTAATTTGTTCCTGGCACATGAGCAACGTCTGGATTTGTGTGCCATTTTATACATTCTACTCTCTCTGCAGGGATGGTGCGTGGGTGGTGGTGGATCAGGGAGCCAGAGGAGCTGTCAGCCCTTGTGGAGGCGCTACACCCACGGGGCATTCGCGAGAAGGCCCTCCACAAACACCTGTCCAAGCACAGCGAGTACCTGACGGAGGTGTGCTCCAACACAATCAGCGGTGCGTGACGCCCGGGAGGTGGGGAGTGGTGGGGTGGAGCCTGCCGCCTGGGCGGAGCTACAATAACCGCCCGCTCTTCTGCAGACCCAGTGTTCCAGGAGAGGGCGGAGCCGGACCGCACTCTCTCCCAGGCTGTGCAGGAGCCGTGGGTGGAGTCGCTGAAGGCCATGGAAGCGGATCTGAGGGTGTTGCAGTGGGTGGAGGACCTGGAGCAGAGGGTAATCATGGCTGACCTGCAGCAGAAGGTGAGCGGCGGGGCAGGGCATGCAAGGGCATCGCAGGGTTTATGTCCCTGAATGGGCGTGGCTGTTAATGCGTTTGGTTAGGGGAGGCTTGATGAAAGCAGAGGTTAATCGAAAGCAGGGGTTCCCAAATAGAGATTCGGGGACCCCTGGGAATCCATGAAGGAATGGAATTTCTAACTTCAAGAATCAGGATTCAATTACACGTTTTACATTTTCATATATGATTACCCTTTTTTTGGTTCACACATCTTTGGCCATGTTGTCATCATTGTAATTATTAAAGGCCCACTTATTAAAAACAGCTTTTAAATTTTTTTTTAAATTTAATTTTATTATCTGATCTTTTTGTTAGTTCTTGTGCAGCTCATCACCATGGAAACGCACTTATCACTCACTTGTCATTTTTACTTGGTACTGACTCGTCAGATAATATATTTAAAAGAATAGTTTGCTCACATTTTGCCAAATAAACCATGCTTTGGAAATGGTTTTGTCGTATTGTATTGTGGCTGATTAACTTGTAAAAACTACAAGAACCATGATCCACCTAGGTGCTTAGTTTCACTTGATTTCCATTGATTAGCAACCACAATTACTGAGTGGGTCTTTAAATATAGGCATTTACCAAATAACTGCATGTTTTATGTGGTTGCATTCATCACAACAAAATACAGACGTTCTAATGTGATAAGCAGCTGGAGGCCCGGAGATGATAGTTTGGGAACCCCTGCTCTATGGAATGTGTTTTGTAATGTTATTTATTTATTTATTTATGTATTTTTTTTACATTGTGGCAGTGCTGCCCCCTAGTGAAGTGGGTGTCACTGCATGGGCAGGGCAGGGAGGCAGAGCCTCATCACACTCTGCACACTTTGTATTTTAAGAAGGTTCCGCAGATGGAGAGGAGCAACGATGACTGCAGCACAGAGTCCGCTGCCCCAGAACCTCAGGTACAAGCCCTTGGTGGCCGGCGTGGGGCCACATGGCTAAGACCTCCCATGGAGGTCCATTTTGATCCAGATCCACGGCTGTTCTGCAGCAGCAAAAAAAAATGCCACAAGGGGGCAACATTGTGCAGTTTGAGAACATGACTGGTACTGTCTGTTCATTATGGTTCCAGTAAACTGTAGGAAGTTACGCAAAGAAGAAGCAGGTTCAGTGTCTGCAGTAAAGCTCTGTGGAAAGGATCAAAGGGCCACTCGTGGGGTGCCTGTGTTCCCCCCCCCCTCCCCCCGGGCCTCGCTGTAGAGGGGATGGGGGTACAGTAGTGCTCCAGATCCATTAGCCCTCCATCCCCACCCTTCCCTCTCTTACCCTCCCCAGGACACCCTCCTCTGAGTTAACAAACTGCTTCTTATTAACACCTTCTAATCAGTAACTTTGGTGATGGGTCTCTTCTCCCTCCTCCCCTTCACTTCCTGTTGACCTTCTCTCCGGGGATCGAGTGATCAGGCAATATCAAGGACGCACTCAGGGAAGGCCATCACAGGTGCATACTGGGAAGGCCTTCAGATGCATTCTGGGAAGGCATTCACAGATGCATTGTGGAAGTGCATTCTGGGAATTGGTGTCAATTTCAGAGTTTGATTTCAGTGCAAGTTGGCGCTAAGGGCACAAGTGGGAGTTGGAGGGCGGGATGGGGGAAAAAATGCAGCCGCTGTGGTCAGTGAGTCCTTGGTTTTCCGAGAGCCCTTCCCCTCACTCGCTGTTTCTTCCGCCGCACAAGGACAATGTATTACCAGTGGTGCAAGTACACGATGTGTTCATGACCGTGCGTATTGGGGATGGGCGATATTGCCGAAAAATAATATTCAGATATTTTCTTGCACTTTGATGTCGATATTTTGGCGATATTTCAGCTTTTTAAAAATGTAATGATAACATTTGACGTTCCAGGTTCCAACATAAGTTTAAAAAAGATAACCATGCTCACCAAGTTAAATTAAGAGGTTTTTTTTCAATGAAAGCATCTTTTATCAAGTTTAAAATGAACACTTTATTGTTAAAAATCAAGAAATGCTAAATGAATGCGTAAAATAAATTATACATCCACAACTATTTTCTCAGTTGACCTTAAACAAATAATGAATAAATAAAAATCTCTATTTGAAAGTTAAACCGTATATGAAATTTATAGCACACTAGTCATCAAAATATTCAGATGAAACCACATTCAGATAACGGTTTCACAGAAATATTCAAATAAACTTAACTAAATGTATGAATTAATTAATGGATCGTCTTTTGTGTTGGCAACATTTTGCGGAAGTAGCCTATGACTCGCAAAGCTTCTGCATATTACCTGGGAAGATGAATGCAAAGATGGTGAAACCAGTTTGTTGTAGAACTGTCCTTCGCTGCAACTGGCAGTTTGCAAAGCACCCCCATCAGCTTGTTCAAATTCAAATCGTCTCCAGGCAACTGAATTTGAACCTCGTTGAGGAATTCAATTTTTTTCGGGTTCTTCAGAGGCACAGGTTGCTTTTGTGGCCTTTTTTTCTTTTCTAGTAGCATCACTCATTTTGGAGTGTGGCGTTTTTAGCCGCGCGGGGAGTAGCAATGTGAAGCGCGCAGCTGTTTACACATGTGATTGACATAATCATCTGTTTCAGTTCAGGTGATCAATAAAAAGGAACTCGTTTGGAAGTCTCATAATAGGAAAATTTTTTGCCATGTAGTCTCAACTCAACTTTTTATTTTTTTTATATTCTTGTTGAGAAATATAGGCCAAATCCAAATTGGCACTCTTCCACACTCTTGAGTAGCCTTGGCAAGTAGATAGGACGAGAAAGTCGTTGAGTAGGCGAAAATATTTAAAATTGCAGTATACTTGAAACACCCGGATGACACACTTACTTCCGGGGATTCGCTGAGTACATTCGGGGGCACACTTCAAGTACACAAACATTTTGGACACATAAATATGACGTGTTTAAAAAATATATATTAGGTGCAGCTTCGCTTATGTTTTCCTTCAAATACAACAAAAACAACACGTGACATGGCAGCGCAAGGGTGGGGCGCAGGGTTTCCAAATCTTGCAAGACTTTCCAGCCAAATAGCGACTCAAAACTAGCCCGGACTATATTTTTAACCGAAACCAACGTATTTTAAATGGAAATCATCATCATATTTTTACTTTTTTACTTTACTTTTTAAAAATAAGTGCGTGCTTTGCGACTTCATTTTTACCCGCACTTTGTAAGTATCCCAATTTAGCTGTAAAACCGCGGACATGGCAACACTGGTGGGACGTCTTATGACCTGCTTACGACACTTCCACATTACGGTTGGAAAATGGTATGACGGTTATTTTTTAACGGACTGCTAAACAGCACACTTCTGCCAGTGCGCTGTACGCAGGAGACAGGGCGCAGTAGATAGGGCTCTGATTCGGACACAACCATAGTCTCGTGTCATACTCGATATTGACAAATAGCGTGGACATTTCGTGGGCATCTCAATGACGATATTGATTCGCAAACAATGTAATATCGCCCAGCCCTAGTGCGTATGCCTCTGCACATTTGATGTAACATTGGGTGTGAGATGGAGTAAAGGGCAGCAGGGGTTACTGCTGAACGTGTTTTCAAAGTGCATCAAAGTTACTATGGAAAAATAGCCACGTTTTAAGGGGAAACTTCCTGAGGTCACAGGTCAGCCCAATCGGAGTGTGGACCGGCACCAGCTGGGTAAGAGCTTCACCTCAGAAGGCTCTTAAGTTTAAGACCAACGCCCACCCCCCACCTTCCCCTCTTGTCCAGGGCTTCAACCTGCCCGAGCCTGACTCCACCCGGACAGACCTGGAGTACCACGACCACGCTGTGGAACCGCAGGACGATTGGATGGTGAAGACGAAGAGGGAATGGTCTGGCTTCGTGCGGCTGCAGAACAATCCCCTGGACCTGGCGGTGCTGCGGCTGTCGGTGATGGAGTGCAGCATTGAGCGGCGCTACCTGAAGGAGCCACTCTGGAACCTGGCCGAGGTGGTGCGCCTCGCCCCCCTCACCCCGCCCCCCGGGGACCAGCCGCCCGCCGAGGTGGAGAGGTGTGTGCACGTGTGTGTGTTTCTTAAGCACCTCAAGTCCTGTGAAGGTTGTGCCAGTAATTAATTTAATTTATAATATGTGACCGAATACAAACTTTGGATACGAAATTTGGGTTTTCTATTTTTTCCATCTCATGTTATAGAATCAGGGCTACAGAATGAGGTATAATTTGATTGAGTACATATTTCTGGAGATAGGATTGTTGAAATATTGTTTTTGCAAAACAGTTTTGAGAGAACTGGCTTTAAAGATTTTGTTGTGAATTTTGCCTGGTCTCATCATAAAATACACCCTCAAACCAGAAACTATTGTATGAAATTGTTACATTTGTATCCCAAACCCAGTGCTTGCTGTGGTTTTGAATATCTCAGGTTTAACATCTGATTTAGCTTTAAAACCTTATCTTTTTTCATTCTTCCACTTCCCTAATTATTTTCGCATGACTCCTCATCAAGTAATTTTCATGCAGTCAGCTGTCCGGTTGACTTGGCAGCAATAAACATTAGCTGTGCAGATGTTCTGGCTTCAGCTGCTTGAGTAAGCCAGGTAAAAATTACCAACAGCAACAAGGACAACACAAGACACTCAAACTCCTATGGACTCCTATGCAAATCTTTGGAGCCAAGCAAAGGTTAAATCGAACCACATTGACTAACATTGGTGTCATTAAGCGATTGAATGACATTAGTTAGCCACTCGCTAGCGTTTGCCAAGTTTGATCGCTTTTCTCCGTTTCAGGAAGTGGCACAAAACAAAAACAATGCTACATCATATCACACTGACCATAGAACAAAGTAATCAACCACAGAAGAAGGAAAATAAGATGGATTTCGGACAATAGAAGAAGAAAGAATACCGTTTCTGTCATTAAACAAGAATCTTTTGTACTGGAGGACCAACTTATCCCAATACTTAGCTAAATTTTACGTAACCATTTCAATTTAGAAATTTAGGTGAATGATAGATTTGATCTTCCGGAATGCGATTCTGGAATGAACTCAATTTTGACCGGAGAGTGAATCTGTACATTCATTGGTCTCTCTCTCTCTCTCTCTCTCTCTCTCTCTCTCTCTCTCTCTCTCTCTCTCTCTCTCTCTCTCCCTCTCTCCCTCTCCCTCCAGTGTGGAGAGTGAGATCACTCCTCGGTTGCGGTTGTGGAGGCAGGCGTTGGATCGCTGCCGTAGTGCAGCCCAGCTCTCCCTGTGTCTCCTTCAGCTGGAGCGCTCCATTGCCTGGGAGAGATCCGTCATCAAAGTGGTAACTGTCCTCTTCTCCCTTCTTCACCTCCTCATCCTCCTTCTGCTGCTTTTTCACTGCTTTCTCACCATCCTTTCCCCTTCCCTCTTCATTTCCTATTTATTACTGTTTAATCCACACAACTATATGTGGTTTAATCTGTATGTGTGGGTGTCAGCACTGTATTGTGGGTAATGGGGTTAGTGCCGTGGTCCCCAACGCTGTGTTACTCAGCACCTAGCCTACTACACAAAAACATTTTAATTTGTTCAATTAAAATAGGCTAGCTAGGCTACGTGAGAGAGAACTTACGAACTGGTCTTTTTAGAGGGTGTGCGAATACAGTGAGTTCCGACAGTAGCCTATCTGCACAGCTGTAAAATAATAATTTTTAAAAATCTATGCCAGTATTAACACAGTCTTTTATAAACATAGGCTACAGAATATTTTTTATTTAAATAGGTCTACCACTCAAACAAAATTTAACACTCAGACAAGATTTAATTGATAGCCTGCTTATTTTATTTTATTGACATGGAATATAGGCTAGGTAATAGCCCAATGTTTATCACACAGCCTTGTCTTAAAGCAAACTGGTGAACGGAAATCTATTGCCTCTTACAGCAAGTCCTCCCTGCTGTTAAAGTTTGTTGGTAAACAACGGACTGGCGAGGCTCATCGTAACGTTTAGGCAACCTAGTTTCCTTTCTAGTTTTTAGCATTTAGCCTATAATCCCCAAACACAGAGAACTAGGAAATGTCGCTATCTGTATCTAGCCTGGTAATTGCCTGACGACCAAAATCACAGACAACCATTGAAGTTGAACCATAAATTCAGTCGGTCCCCTGTAACGCCCCTTTCTTCAAGGAGTTTTGGCAGGGTTTTTGCGTGACCACACGGAAATGATAATGTAAACGGATGCAATGCCAATGCCATTGCATTTGAATTATGTCACTCTTGTGCCGCAAAGCATAAAAACGATAAGTTAAATGGCAAATTAAATTATGATTTTCTTTTTGTCATGGATCATGCGACTAAAATAAGAAACTGCTAATGCAAATGTAGTTTTTAATTTTCATTTAAATTATGGCAGGGTTGTGTCGTAGAGGGCGAGAAAAAATAAATGTGAAATGGATTTGCATTAACATTTTCAAATTGTCAGATAAAGTGCATACATTAACTTGAAAATGAAAACACAAAATGGCCTTTTTTGCGCACATTGAATGTAAACTAAATGCAATTGCCGATTTGCATTTTAATTTGAATTTTGGCGCGGATATGTTATGTGCGTTTGTACATTTAAATAATGAAACTACTTAAAATAAATTTTTACTGTTTACATTTGACCGTGTTTCATATGATCACGTAAATGCCTACTTTATTTAATCTTGACCTTAGCGCGTCATTATTCCTCACTGATATTCCTCACACGAGATAGCGCCAATTCGCCAAAATGCTGAGAACAGTTGCTCTTAATGCTCTTCGTTACTAGCTAGCTATAGCTAATTACCTTTATTACAACATAAGATAGTTACCAGCTTTAGCTAATCACCGCGATCCACTCTTTTTGTGACATAAAAAAAATCTGTACGCTATTGAAATATTGGCTGTATTGGAATATTAGCTCATTTGTTTTACATTTCCTATACTGGGAAAAGCTAGGAGAATTGGCTAATAGGCTACATCCCAGCAAAAAGAGATGCACTGACGATGAGTGTAACATTTTAATATGTATAGCCTAATATTTTATCCTACGGTTGTCTGTCTGGCAGCTTTGGGCACTTTACTCTTACGCCGCGTTCTGACAGCGAGCAACTTGGTCACCCATTTGCTGGAAGTCCATTAATTTACTATGAAGCTGAGTGACGGTCAGCGACCTGAGCAACTAGGCAACTGAGCGACCAAAATCGCCAGATAAATGTTGCCCGCAGTTTCACTTTTCAGTTTCACGCTTCATATTTTCCCAACCGACACGAAACCATTTCGTGAATAATTGTTCCCCTGATTTCACTCAAATTACAGCAATGGAGGATCAGCTAATAATAATGGTCCAAGCCTACCCCGTCCTGTTCAATGTATAACATAACCATAAGGATATATGTGGCTTGTTCTACCAATATCACATTGAGCACGAACTACATGTTGAGTTTTATACATAAATATCTGTATGTATCTAGATAGATAAAGATCGCTAGCTCACGACGAAGATAGATATAGCCTATCGCTAGCTAGTGAGAACACATAATTATCAGTGTCATGACATAACTACACAGAATAGGATGCATCGCAAAAATGTCTTTGTTATATGTAAGGCTACTGTTGTTGTTTCTCTTCATCAAAAAATTGTAGCTGCACGAGCTGACTTAGATGCCACAATGGGAAGCTCTTGCCCCGCCCCCAGCCTAGTAGAGATGGGAGGTTCGACTCTTTTTACTCACTCGAGTTTGTATGAGTCACTCACCAAAGAGAGTCGGGTTTTGGAGTCACTCGAGTCATCAAGTCAGTCTAACTTCCGGTTTTGCACTCCTGAATGGGATACAATAGTGCGGCGACTTTGAGACTCCAAATGTTATCGGAACGAATGGATCTAATTCTGATAGTGAAACAAGTTATTTCGTGGGTGTTGTGACACTCAAAAAAAATTATCCACCGTTTTACAGCCGCTGCTTTTCCCATGTTTGTGTGCGAGAAAACTGCTTTTCGGACCTGGAAGTTGTAATTACACGGTTTGACCACTAAATATAATTGACTTCAAAGCCCGGCGCTGTTCTCGGGGCTGGCTCAGTACTCTCACTCACAAATTAGCGAGCTCAGGTGGGTGGCGGGTTCCGGGGCTGGGAGAGCGAGTACTGGGTGACCGAGTGAGTGAGTGTTTCGTGCAACCCGAGTCAGACAGCTCCGGGCGGGCTGGGAGAACAAGTGAGTGAGTGATTTGTGCAGCCAGACCTTCAGCTCAGGGCAGGGAGAGCAAGTACGGAGTTGAAACAAGCGCCAAAGTGGTTGCTTTCTCACAGGGCTAGGTTAATACAGTGATTTACTTGATGCATTTCACAAATACAGGTAATATAAGAGTTGCACAGTAGTGTGAGTAACACATCTCGCCTCGTCTTCGCAGTTCGCATTAGCAGGTAGGAGGAGCGAGTCAGTGAACGAGTTAGTGGAGGAGAGGACTTGTCACTCCTGAGTCAGTAAGAAAAGTTGTTCGTTTCGACCGATTCTTTCAAACTCGCACGTCACTACAGCCTAGTTGACTTAACCGACCCAGCGACCAAGTTGCTCGCTGTGAGAACGCGGCATTAGCCTACTATGCTTCATTGAAAAAGCCTGATGCCCGATTTGCACTGGGCTAGATTTACTTCCTAAATCACATGCCGTCCCCAGGTAATACTAGTCCAGTGCGAATAGGGCATAAAATTCTGTTAATTTCAATATGCTTTTTGTGATTAATTACCTGCTAATTTCAGTAATTTGTCCCATCATTTAGCTTGTATAAAAACATGGCTATTGTCAGCAGTTTAACAATGAATTGTTAATGAAAATTTGAAATTAAATGTAAAATGACATTAGTTTGGGTCGCGAAAAGTATGGATTGATATACTTGGGTCGTCGCTGAAAAGGTTTGTGCACCCCTGATCCATGGCATGACTGGCCTATTAATGTGTAATACGGTCCATACACATACAACCAACTTGAAAACTGCAGTTTGCGACCGAATTCTATTGGAGTTGAAGAATCCATTCCAACGACTCCAGAAATTTAAGCCAGAATTGGACTCTATTCCTAAATTTCGGGAGTCAGGCACCCCTACTGTGTTCGCGGGTAGCATTAATTGGAACGCCTTTGTCCGTGCCTTCTTTGACTCATCATCCGCAAAGCTCCTTAGCCTGTCAGTGGTCTTACCTGGGTCATCTGGACCAATGGGAGTAGAGTGAGTGTTGTACGCGGAGGTTAAAGCAGCTCTGTGGTGCCGCCTGTGCAGACGTGCCTGGTGTGCCGGAAGGGCGACAACGATGAGTACCTCCTCCTGTGCGACGGCTGCGACCGCGGCTGCCACATGTACTGCCTGCGCCCCAAGATCACGCAGATACCCGAGGGGGACTGGTTCTGCCCCGTCTGCGTGCCCAAGGTGAGCTGGGGTTGTGACATGGGTGGTGTGGGCTGCGATGTGGGGCAGTGCGTTTCCGGTTAAGGAACTGGGCTACGCAAGTACGGTTTTGGAGCATAGCATGACTCAGGGGTTTTTGTAAACAATGGAACAGGTGTTTTTGTTCTTTATCTTCTAGTGATTGACTAGTATTGTATTTAATTCTCAGGTTGCGTTATTTTACATGGAGGTGGAAGCACACAGCTGTTTGGGTTCATGCACATTTATGCTAAACTTTTATT
Source organism: Ilyophis sp. 1 JC-2022 (assembly GCA_022702515.1). Taxonomy (NCBI): domain Eukaryota; kingdom Metazoa; phylum Chordata; class Actinopteri; order Anguilliformes; family Synaphobranchidae; genus Ilyophis; species Ilyophis sp. 1 JC-2022. The sequence continues at coordinate 27,630,022 of CM040402.1, read as the reverse complement.
TATGTGTGATTTCTTTTTTCCTTCCAACAAGCTCAGATATTAAAATGATGAATCTCTCTTTGCAATACTTGGAGGCTCCTGAGCTGTGGTTGAAGGGCAGAAATAACACTGTCTCTGTTGGGCCCCCCCCAGGAGAACGGGGACTCCCAGCGGCCTCGCCGCACCCCCAAACGGAAGTCCTGCATGCAGAAGAGACGGGTCGAGGGCTACGGTTCGGGGAGCTCGGATGAGGACCTCAGCCCCCGGAGGGACCGGGGCATGGCCACGCGACAGAGGGACAGCTCCGCCCCTTCCCATGCCCGCTTTTCAGGGGAGGGCGCCAGCTCCGCCTACTCGCCGTCCAAACGCCGGCGCATGGTGACCCGCAACCAGCCTGACCTTACCTTCTGCGAGTGAGTCCTGCAGTGTGTACTGCGCATGTGTGCATGACTGTTGTTTGCGGGCGTGCTTGTGTGTGTGTGTGTGTGTGTGTGTGTTGGGTGTGGGTGTACAAACCTTAGCAACTATGTTCCCTTGAAACAGCTCCTGCTAAACCATTTTGAATTGAACGTTCTATTTTTTTTCTAAGGTTGATATAATTGAGATGGACATGAAAATGAATGAAATCCACAAGTTGTTTTCAAACGACAGGAACAAATATGTAACCGACAAGTCAAGCTTGTTCTCTTGAAATCTTCCCTTTCAGCAGCCATTTTGGTTTTGGCAAGTCTGAATATTTTCTCTCCTCTCTCCCTTTCTATCTCAATCTCTCTGTAGGATCATCCTGATGGAGATGGAGGCACACACGGACGCCTGGCCTTTCCTGGAGCCAGTGAACCCACGGCTGGTGCCCGGGTATCGCCGCATCATCAAACACCCCATGGACTTCCTCACCATGCGAGAGCGCCTCTTACAGGGCGGGTAAGGAGCTCCACTCCCCCCCTCCTGTACCAACACTGTCCCCTCTCTCACCTGTGTCCCTTATCTCTCATGTGCATCTCCTTTCTCACCTGTCTCTTCTCTGTCTCACCTGTGTCTCTCCATTCACCTCTCACCTGTTTCTCTCCTCTCTCATTGGTGTCTCTCCTCTCACCTGTCTCTCCTCTCAACTGTCTCTCTCCTCTCACCTGTGTCCCTCATCACTCACGTGTGTCTTCTCTCACACCGGTCACTCGACTCCTCTCACCTGTGTCTCTCCCCTCACCTTTCTCACCTGTTTCTCCCACTTGTCTCTATCCTCTCTCACCTGTGTCTCTTCTGTCTCACCTGTGTCTTTCCCCTCACCTGTTTCTTTCCTCTCTCTCATTGGTGTATCTTCTCTCTCACCTGTCTCTCCTCTCTCCCACTTGTCTTCTGTTTCTCTTTTTTCTCACTTTTCTCTCCTCTCTCTCACCTGTCTCCTGTTTCTCGCTTCTCACACATTTTTCTCATCGGTGTCTCCTCTCTTTCACCTGCCGTCTCCTCTCTCTCACCTGCCGTCTCCTCTCTCTCACCTGCCGTCTCCTCTCTCTCACCTGTCTGTCCTTGTTTTCCCTCACCTGTGTGCATTCTCTGACAGGTACTGCAGCTGCGAGGAGTTTGCGGCCGACGCCCAGCTGGTGTTCGATAACTGCCAGCTGTTCAATGAGGACACGTCGGAGGTGGGCCTGGCCGGACAAGCCATGAAGCGCTTCTTTGAGAGCCGCTGGGCAGAGTTCTATCAGGACAAGGACCAATAGAGGCGTGCGCGAGAGTGGGGGGGCAGGACCTGAGGACCTAGTCGCTCCTCCCCCTCCACAGACATTTCCTGTTGCTACTAAAACTGCTGCGTGTGGTCCCCAGGGCTTGGCGGCACCCCCTCATGTACAAATGTATATTTATATTGATTTCTTTTGTGGTGTTTCTAAACCAGCCGCGTTTTGCTGGACTCACAATACACTTCCACCGCTCCGCTGTATTCAGAGAGTCTAACAGCAGGTCTCTCTCTCTCTCACACACACACACACACACACACACACACACACACACACACACACACCATCGCTTTTAATGAACCTGTTTCTGCATTCTCCTCTCCCAGCAGTCGTGCAGGGGTTGGGGGCGGAGGAAGGGGTCAGGACTGGGGACGGGCGGTCAGAGGCTGGTCGTTTCTCACGCTCTGGGCAGGGCTTGCCTCACAGCTGACAGGATGTTTCTCTGAACTCCACGTTCACAGCAATGCCACGTCACACACACTCAAGTTCACCCTCACATGACGTAAAATGTTTCTTGTTAACGGCTGTCTTCGCCCTGTATTTGGGGCATGTAGTGGTCTCCTGGATAGAGGCAAGTTGTTTTCTCATGTTATTTTTATGATATATATATATATATATATATATATGCACCGTACACACACACACACACACACACACACACCCCCAAACGATTTTATATATATATATATATATATATATATATATATATATAAAAAAGGTAAGGAAATAGCCTGGATTATTTAATAGCAATAGGATGTAGTGAATGTGTACAGACCACATATTAGAGATATAAGAAATTCATTAAATGGCCAGTAAACGCATTTATAGGAAATAATTTTTTAGTAAAAAAAAAATTCCAAACTGCCTGACGTAGTCGGGCACGACGGATTCCCTGTAACCCGATGCTGCTTAATGTGCAAGACTACCCCAACGAAACAGCAGGGCTCGTCCGCTGAACCGGTCGAGGCATCGACTTGTCAGGAAACCTGGGAGGTGGTGGGGGGGTGGGGGGACCGGGGGACCGGGGGACCATCACAGACCACCCTCCTTTGCGTCCCGTTCCCGTCCCCCCCTGGTTTCCATGCCTGGTTTATACTAAAGCAATATACTTGAGCGGGGCAGTTCAGTGGGATATTTCCGTTAAGCCGGACCTGAATATTGCAGGTTCGAGTCCCGGGTAGGCCATTGATGTTGTACCCTTGAGCTAAAGGTACTTGGCCAGAACTGCTGAATACCCAGCTGTGTTCATGGGTATGGTTTGAGCTAAGGCTTTAGGCTGTCTGCTTAGCCTGTAATTGATGTCATTTAAAGGTGAGGTGCATCTGGAACAGAGCTGTTTGTTGGACATGCTTCTTTGTGACGTTCATGGCTGGAATATTTTTAAAATGTTGAAATACCTGAATGTTCCCAATCCTTGTGTGTTTAGTGCAGATCTGCTGTACCACCCACCCCATACCCCAAACCGTAGACAGAACTCATCCAGAACCTGGCCGAATGCTTTCATCTACCAGAACCACAGACGGACCCCTCTCACCCTCCCAAACCACAGACGAACCTCTCTCACCCTCCCAAACCACAGACGGACCCCTCTCACCCTCCCAAACCACAGACGAACCTCTCTCACCCTCCCAAACCACAGACGAACCTCTCTCACCCTCCCAAACCACAGACGGACCTCTCTCACTCTCCCAAACCACAGACAGACCTCTCTCACCCTCCCAAACCACAGACGGACCTCTCTCACCCTCCCAAACCACAGACGGACCTCTCTCACCCTCCCAAACCACAGACGGACCTCTCACCCTCCCAAACCACAGACGGACCTCTCACCCTCCCAAACCACAGACGGACCTCTCACCCTCCCAAACCACAGACGGACCTCTCACCCTCCCAAACCACAGACGGACCTCTCACCCTCCCAAACCACAGACGGACCTCTCACCCTCCCAAACCACAGACGGACCTCTCTCACCGTCCCAAACCACAGACGGACCTCTCACCCTCCCAAACCACAGACGGACCTCTCTCACCCTCCCAAACCACAGACGGACCTCTCTCACCCTCCCAAACCACAGACGGACCTCTCACCCTCCCAAACCACAGACGGACCTCTCACCCTCCCAAACCACAGACGGACCTCTCACCCTCCCAAACCACAGACGGACCTCTCACCCTCCCAAACCACAGACGGACCTCTCTCACCCTCCCAAACCACAGACGGACCTCTCACCCTCCCAAACCACAGACGGACCTCTCTCACCCTCCCAAACCACAGACGGACCTCTCTCACCCTCCCAAACCACAGACGGACCTCTCTCACCCTCCCAAACCACAGACGGACCTCTCTCACCCTCCCAAACCACAGACGGACCTCTCTCACCCTCCCAAACCACAGACGGACCTCTCTCACCCTCCCAAACCACAGACGGACCTCTCTCACCCTCCCAAACCACAGACGGACCTCTCACCCTCCCAAACCACAGACGGACCTCTCACCCTCCCAAACCACAGACGGACCTCTCTCACCCTCCCAAACCACAGACGGACCTCTCCCACCCTCCCAAACCACAGACGGACCTCTCCCACCCTCCCAAACCACAGACGGACCTCTCCCACCCTCCCAAACCACAGACGGACCTCTCCCACACTCCCAAACCACAGACGGACCTCTCCCACACTCCCAAACCACAGACGGACCTCTCCCACACTCCAAAACCACAGACGGACCTCTCCCACCCTCCCAAACCACAGACGGACCTCTCCCACCCTCCCAAACCACAGACGGACCTCTCTCACCCTCCCAAACCACAAGTACACATTATGAATGGCATCAGTGCTTGCGAAGAAGGCAAAAGGTGTTTTTTTTTGTTTTTTTTTAATGAAAAGGAAAATTCATTAAGATGGTTTTTTAAATCTGATAGGTGGTGTGAGCTTGCGATGTGTCAGGAAGTGGAAGTGGGCTCTGTGGGTGGAAAGCGAATCTCCCCCACCCTCACCTATTCCAACCAATCACATTCTTTGTCATTTGGTGATTGATGGCACAGGTTGCTGCGTTATGGTTGTTGTAGCCTTGCTCTTCCGTCGTCAGCAGTGTAGAGTAGGCCCGATAGAGCCAACCACTACAAGTGTCTCTTGAAGGTTTGGAGATTTTGGGAGGTACATGGCCCCACCACCTTGTGGTCCCATTGGCCTGCCCTGCTTGCAGTCTTCTTTGCTTTTGTGCGCTGTTTTTGTTAAAAACCGTTTCTCTCCTCCAGACACAACACAACATGGCGCTGAGTACATTGTCTGAGAAATGAAATATTCATTTCCACAGGAAATCAAATCGGTTAACAGGAAATGCATAATAACTCGTTCCCTTCAACATAGAAAGGGAACGCTGGATACTTTTTCTATAACCAAAATGTGGTGTTTAGTGAATAATTTTTAATAATGTACAGTTTTTTGTGACTTTAAATTTATTCCTTTCTATATTTTTAGGACCAAGCTATCATTTCTAAGAGGAGGCATTAAGGAACATGTTGTACTGATGTGATGTTACACGTGTGCATTTGTACAATGTACTGTTGAGTTGAATAAAGCCACATCTAGTAGAGGTATAATCCGTCTCTAAACCTGTTTATTCCTCAACTTCTATGTGGGTGGAGTCACCTGTAGGATATTTCAGAGATTAAGTTTCAGTTTTCAGGTGAAGTGCATTTTGAGTTTACTTTTTTCAAAACAATTTTTTAGTCATACTGGTAGTTTCAAAGATTAAAAGCTTTTTTGTCTTCTGTTTGACTGCTTACAAAAATATTTTTAGTTATACTGGTAGTTTCAAAGATTAAAATGTCTTAGACCTGGTGATGATATGGACTGATGTTAATTTGTTTACTGAAATTTATATGACGAGAGGAAAAAAGAATCACCACCTGAAATGAATTTTGGGTAATTTCCTCAATCTTAAATCCAGAGAATGAGGCTGAATCCAAATGTTCAGACTGTAGACTAGCGAACTGTGCCCTCGCGGACTTTGGTCTTGTGACGTTGAATGAAGTGCTCTGCATCGTTACGTCAAGTCTGCAAGGTCGCTGGGATGCAAGGGTATAAAATGCGCTAATGAGATGTGACTTCAGACCTCACTCCTTCCCGTAGATCGGTTGCAACATAAATTTCAAATTTAAATAACTCAATGTCTGCAAATATGTCTATATTTAGCCTTTATGAATTGCCTATTATCTTGGAAGACCTTTAGTTGTTTTTCCACCATGATTTTATTACTTTCTTTTTTTGGAATTACTTCCATGATGTCTTTTATATCGTCGCGTCCTTATTTGCTATGAATTTTGGGTAATCCCACTGGCAAAGCCAGGGCTGCGTTCGGATCCGAAATGTATCCTTTCTTCCTGTTGTTCCCTTGCTTCAAGGGGGGAATCCCCGAAATGCCAGGATGAAATATGGCAGCCACACCAAGTGTGATTCAGATCCAATTCAAGAAAAGGGAGAGAGTAATTATATTCCCTCGCTCCCTTGTTTATCCTCCCTTCCACCAAGGGTATAAAATGCAAGCTTCCAGCAAGAAGGCAGTGCGTGGGTGAAATTAGTTATGACATCACCACAGAACTATGTGGCGGTCACATTTCAACTCTGCTGTTGCACTTCGGAAATGTGAGTGCGGTTCGATTCCGTTTTTGTTTGTTTCTCATCAATCCTCCCTTGCAGAGCACCTTTTAAGTTTGCTTGCTGCATGTAGCAAATTGCGTCACAAGATAGCTCCCTCGAGGGAAGTGAGCAAGGGAAAGGAGCATGTTAAATTGGCCCAGGGCTGCGTTCGGATCCTAAATTTATCCTTTCTTCCTCTCGTTCCCTTCCCTTGCTTCAAGGGGGGAATCCCCAAAATGCCAGGATGAAATATGGCAGCCACACCAGGGGTGCGTCCCAATATTCTTCACTCCCCACTACTACTTCTCTCCTACCCGGAAGTATGCAAAACTCTGAACGTTTCGAGTACAAGTATTTGCGTGTACAGTATAAATGTACCTGACACTGCCTTTTGCGTCGAGACATTAATTAATATTTAACCATTAATACGTAATTAAGATGTAATCAGCGACATTAGATTAAAACACAAAGATCCGTTTTCGGGGCATGGAGTAGAGGAAATGGTAGTGGAGGAAGAGAGGGTGCATTTTTTTGAGTATTGGGACACACCCCAAGTGTGATTCGATCCAATTTAAGAAAGGGGAGGGAGCATGTTAAATTGGATTCGAAAGCAGCCCAGGGCTGTGTTCAGATCCAAAATGTATCCTTTCTTCCTGTCGTTCCCTTCCTGGGAACGACATATATTCCCTCGCTCTCTTTTTATCCTCCCTTCCACCAAGGGTATAATATGCAAGCTTCCAGCAAGAATGGAATCCCACAATGCAATGCTCCAGATGGGCGGTCATGTTTCAACTCTATGGGGTTGCACTTCCACTTCAGTTCTGTTTTTATTTCTCGTCAATCCTCCATTGCAGAGCACCTGTTTGCTTGGTGCATGTCGCAAATTTTATCACACGATAATTGACTCTAGGAAAGAGTGCAAGGGAAGGGAATGTGTTAAATTGGATCCGAACACAACCCTGGTGAAGTCTGTACCCAAGCGGACTCTGGAAGTCTGCATGAAAGTCTGCTTGAGTCCCCTTGTGGGCTTGATGAATTGTAGAATTAGACAGCCCTAGCTGCTCTGGACTTCACGGGTACGTGCCAGTTTGCAATTGTGCAGAAGACCGGCCATTTGGATTCAGCCTGAGATTCCGCCTATGAGGACACAGCTGTCCACAGCCTGCCCTCAGTTGCTGTGGGGATGATTGCAGGAGACTTTCAGGCCACTAGGGGGCACCAAAGCCTCATAATACTCTATTTTCAGCAGTAGTGGTGAAGTGGTCCCATTAGTACCGGGCTGAGATTGGACAGATGGACCAGAGGACTGGAGGCCACCTGTATAAATGAACTGTGGGGTAGGTCAATATTCAAAATGTCTTTTCGGCATGGGAACCAAAACATTTTTGGCATTCAAGCCGTCATCAGTTTTATGCCTGTAGAAAGGCACACAGTATGGGTCTGTTCTGGAGAAGGAGGCGGTGTTCAGGGAGGAGGCTGGAGGAGGTGATATTTAGGGAAAGCGGTGGAGGAAGAGGTGACATTTTGAGGGAGTGGGTGTTTAGAAGAGAGCTCTCAGCAGCTTTCCTGAGCTGGCAGTTTTGGGGGCTGGCATTCATGGGGTGGAATGTTGGGGGACACGGGGTTTGGTTCTGTCGAGGTCAGCACTTTGAGAACAGGGCATAGAAAACTCCCCACGCCAGCGGGATTTTGGAACCCCCTCCGCTTCACAAAGGGCTTACTCCCACAAAACTGGGGCTAACAGGTGCTGGGGCCAGCGGAGGGGGCTTGGAGGGGGCTTGGAGGGCAGGTTTAATCCCAGCCCCCCAACCAATGCACCCCCATGAGACACAACCACAATGAAGGACCAGTCTGGCATGCGCTACCTTTCTACATGAGTGACCTGCGAAAAGGAGTGCTATGGCCATAGCACCATGTCCTTCACTGGGCCTCTGGCTCTGTGTGATTACCCTCTTCACTGAGGATGGAGTCCACTCATGTTTCTATAGAACCGTGGAAAGATGTGCTGGAACCTAGTCATGCTTGGCTATCGGCGCCTACTCTGCTGTCTGTGCGCCAGCACCGCTTCTTGTATGGTGGGCTGAAATTTTATTAGATAATCATAATGCAACCAATCACGCAGAAGACATACAGTGCAATGATTGCACTTAAAAATTATTTAAGGATTGGCTGCTCAGTGGCTGTCTTCACTCCCTAGTCAGCAGTGAAGGATCGCACTTGAACGCGGTTACAGTATACTCAGCCCCACTTTGTGTGCCAAATTTATAAAAGAAAAAAAAATGGATCCAGGATAACACATTAAAACTGTTGGGTAAAAAGAGGGTAACAGAGGCTTACAGAACTCTCAATTTGTCATGTCACGAACCATGTGTTGGCCAGCTACTTAGCCACCATTTATTTGGCGTGCTTTTAGTGGTGAAGCTAGTGTAGCTATCCAGAGCCAGTCCCGGGATGTGCCTGTTTCCATGGTAGCTCTGGTTTGACTTCTTCAGAAGATGACGAGATTGGAACAGTTTATAAGAATAATGTTTTTTAGAAGTTAGGAATTTGGACATGAATGCACTGAACGTTGGCCGAATATCAGGGAAGACTAAATGTCATCTTGTTTTCATGCTTTCCCAGTCAGTTCCCAGTGGCAACCTCACCACACCCCTGAATTGTATGTAAACAGGCCAGCCAATTGAGTTAAGAGCCCAGAAATTCATGGTTGCTTTGGCAGGAAACAATTAAAGTGTAAATCTGGTTTCAGCTGGACCAGCAGGGGGGAAAGGGAGAACTCAAACTGTCGTACCCCTAAACTGTGATAAATACACGTAGTGAACTCTCCCTACTGGCTGGGAAACATTTGGGGGCCATTTGTTATGCTGTAAGCCTTTAAATAATTATTCTCCAAATAATTTGTTTCATAAGCTCAGGCTGTAGTGGGTTAAAGCTTGCTTGACAAAGTAACAAAGCACCCCTCCTCCCCATTTCTAAAAAGGCAACATTTTGAGGGGTCATTCAATGTGATGTTTAGGGTGCCCTTAGTGGGTGTAGTTTTAAGGGCATAACTTACTTTATGCTTAAATTTATCCACACCTCTGTTACAACTTTTTGATGGTGGTATTCACTCCGCGTGCGTGAATGAAATAGAAAATATTTGTCAGCTCATACAGTGGTCTAGTCTTATGTTGTCTCACTCTCTCCTTCCCTCTTCCTCTCTCTCTTGCTCTGTTTTTTCTCTCTCTCTCGCACCCACCCTCCATTCCCCCACCCACACAAACGCACACTCACTCTCACTCATACACACTCACTCATCCACACGCTCACATTAACAAAGGCTTCTGTTGCCAGCATTTTGTTTTGAAGAGAGTTGTGGGCGCAGCAATATTCTTTCAGCATTTTCTCTCCCCCTTCCCCCCTCTCAAAACACGCGGTCCCCACTCCGGTCAGCGCAATGCCCCTCTCCGCTTCTCCAAACAGGGATTGTCCAGGGCTTTACCAGCTCTGTCCACCCAAACAAAGCAAAATTCCAGCTAATCAGTTCCGTGCCTACTGCCCTGGCAGCACCCAGAATAGCACCCACATTTAAACGGTCCGAAATGGTTCCAAATGTTGGACCCACTGTGAGCGGGTTGGGGCTGTGGGGGTGGGGTGGGGTGGGGTGGGGTGGGGTGGGGTGGGGTGGGGTGGGGTGGGGTGGGGTGGGGGGTGGAGTTGTATGGTTAGTTACGAGAATCAAAATGTCACAATCCAATGCTAATTGAGTGACAGAGATGTGTGGAAATGAGCTCCCACTGTATGAACCAATCATGACACATTTCCGATGGGAAATAAGTAGAGACGAAGCCCCTTTTAGGTTTGTGCCATCCGGCTTCACCCCTCCCTCCCTCCCCAGCCAGTTACAGTACTAGACCCAGCCAGTTACAGTAATAGACCCAGCCAGTTACAGTACTAGACCCAGTCAGTTACAGTACTAGACCCAGCCAGTTACAGTACTAGACCCAGCCAGTTACAGTACTAGACCCAGCCAGTTACAGTACTAGACCCAGCCAGTTACAGTAATAGACCCAGTCAGTTACAGTACTAGACCCAACCAGTTACAGTAATAGACCCAGCCAGTTACAGTACTAGACCCAGCCAGTTACAGTACTAGACCCAGCCAGTTACAGTACTAGACCCAGCCAGTTACAGTAATAGACCCAGTCAGTTACAGTAATAGACCCAGCCAGTTACAGTACTAGACCCAGCCAGTTACAGTACTAGACCCAGCCAGTTACAGTACTAGACCCAGCCAGTTACAGTACTAGACCCAGCCAGTTACAGTACTAGACCCAGCCAGTTACAGTACTAGACCCAGCCAGTTACAGTACTAGACCCAGCCAGTTACAGTAATAGACCCAGCCAGTTACAGTACTAGACCCAGCCAGTTACAGTAATAGACCCAGCCAGTTACAGTACTAGACCCAGCCAGTTACAGTACTAGACCCAGCCAGTTACAGTACTAGACCCAGCCAGTTACAGTACTAGACCCAGCCAGTTACAGTACTAGACCCAGCCAGTTACAGTACTAGACCCAGCCAGTTACAGTAATAGACCCAGCCAGTTACAGTACTAGACCCAGCCAGTTACAGTAATAGACCCAGCCAGTTACAGTACTAGACCCAATCAGTTACAGTACTAGACCCAGCCAGTTACAGTAATAGACCCAGCCAGTTACAGTACTAGACCCAGCCAGTTACAGTACTAGACCCAGCCAGTTACAGTACTAGACCCAGCCAGTTACAGTAATAGACCCAGCCAGTTACAGTACTAGACCCAGCCAGTTACAGTACTAGACCCAGCCAGTTACAGTAATAGACCCAGCCAGTTACAGTACTAGACCCAATCAGTTACAGTACTAGACCCAGTCAGTTACAGTACTAGACCCAGCCAGTTACAGTACTAGACCCAGCCAGTTACAGTACTAGACCCAGCCAGTTACAGTACTAGACCCAGCCAGTTACAGTACTAGACCCAGCCAGTTACAGTACTAGCCCAAGCAGTGCAGGATGCACCCCACTTTGTCCACAGATATATATATTTTTTATGCATTAGCCACAGGGCCTTTCAGAGGTGATGTCTTCTTACTGCCCCTGCCACACACACAGTTGAACTGAGCATGTGCAGAATTCTTAAGGAGACATATGGCAGTGCTCCTGTAGGGGGCACTAGAAAAACTTGCTGTTTATTGGGGATCTTGGACACAAGCTAATATATTTGACATTCTCCTTGAATACTTTTACTGAAGACATGCACACTATCATCATGCCAAAACGGGATGACTTATGTTTAAAGGAGTTATTTTCTGAAAGTGAAATGTATTCTCATTGCCACTCCTGCTTCTGTCCACGTGCTTCACTTTAACAGTGAGCTCATTGTGTTACCCTAAAGATGCTGTGGTTATGGCAGGGAAATTATCGACCATATTTAGATATTAAATTTTGTAGGGAAAATAAAAGCTAAAACTAAACAAGCCAAAACCGGCGTGATACAATGTCAATTTGTTCATGATTTTATTCTTATTGACTGCAGAAAGAGAAAAGGAATGCAAGATGCAAGTATGTCCCCTATTTGAGGGCTCAATAATGAAAATATAAATAACAAAAAAAGAAATAATTATGTGTATAAATATAATAAACAGGATTTTTTGCAGCATGGCTCAGGACCTATAAAATTTCTCAGACCAATTGATATTTTTGTATACTACGTGTCCCGTACATTTTTAAGATATCTAACTGCAACAAATGTTTTTTTTGTAGGCGAGACGTGGTAGGGTGGGTGATATACAAATGCTCCTGTGCGGGTGAGCTGTCGTTGTCAACCCCTCGCTACATCTTACTCTCCATGCTTTCTCCCTGTCTGAATAATGCAAAAATGCTAAAGGAAAGGTGGGCCTGTCCACTCTCCTTTTTAAGGTGAGCCTGTTCACTCTCCTGTTCTCCCCAATTTGAAATTTCCAGTCATATTTATCAGTGCTCATTGCCGCAGGTGGTATTCTGAATCGACCTGGGCAAGTTTGGGGCATTCCAAATGGGAAACAAAAAATGTTTTACAAAAATTAAATAAACAAATACATAAAAAATTAATGAATATTCAAACACTGGTCTAAGTTTTCAAAAATCATACCTCCCTTGTTTGGCCTACTATGACGTGGTTACTCTTGAATAGCAGCATAGGCTACTTAATATGCTCCCAGAATTGGTAAACATTATGGAAGCTTTCTTTTGTTTTACATTTGTAGAGTTTGCACACGTTTTATTGTTTAAACCAAAATAAGCCCCCAGCCTGACTTTGTGTATGAGGTCTTGTGTTAAATTTGTGCACATAGTCTGTTAACAGATTCTAACGTGTGTGTGTTGTGTCAAAGAGCTGCTTTAGAAACATAAACCAGAACGCATTGATTTAAAAACTGTGGGTAGCAATCAGAGGCTCTGACCCAAAGCCGCATATGGTTTGGGAGGAAATGCCATCAGTACCCAATCCTGGGCCTGTGCATGACCCAAGTCTCCTGTAGCCATGCAACAAAGGTCCAGAATAAGAAGCTAATACAAGTAAATAAATACATATTTATAGTTTTTATTGAACTTTGTACATCAAGGAATAACCTCGTTAGACCAATGTCGATTCTTTCAAGAGACCTGGTCCATTTGGAAGTTGAAATGACGTACACGCAGCATGTTTGTAATATAACATCCATCTTTGTGGTGTTGATGCTAGTTATTCTTCACTAGGAAAGCAGGTATTTATCCTACAGGCTTCATCTGAAATGGCTGATTCCTGGTGACAGATGGCCATTGGAAACAATAGATTTGCCGGGATCAGGTTTTTTGGGGCTGAACCGCTTGCAGGTTGTTGGTTCTAGGCTCTTCCGTTTTGGGGCCTCTTGTCGATGGCGGTTTCCTGAGGCCATTGTTCCGTGGTTCCTGCGCATCAGCGCTTATTGCGGGCAGCCAAGTGGTACTCGGATGAAATGTGGCAGACCGAGCGTTCGGCTCTGACACCAGCATGTGGGAGAACGCCTCACACGCTAGTCCAGCCCGGACCGGCCATTGTACCCGCAGAATGTCCTCACTCTCCCCAATATTCTGACCTCCCAGTATCCTGGTCTTAGAAGATGCAGTGCACACTCCCCGTAGGCATCACACAGCACCTTAAATCACACTTTCTAGATAAATACAATAAATGTGCTCTTTTAGTTTAGCAGCCCTGGTGAGTAACTCCAGACAGCCCCAGTGGCGATCTTTATCATCCAGCAGCATCAGTGTTGAAAAATGGGCTGAATCTCTCCTTGTCAATGCAAAGCATTCAATTACGGCTGATGGCAAGTCTATAGTACTAAAACAAACTGACACATGGTGATATTTCACTGTCTTTTGTTCTTTCTTTGGGGATGTAAGTTTGTGGTGTGGGGGTAAAATTGACCACTGGTCCAACCTTGACCCTCCGCCGGTCCCCTCGATTTAGATTTGGATGTTGGGGCACATAGGGAGACGAGGGGGCGGTGTGACTGTGTGGGGATGAGGGCACAAGGGTGAGAAAAGGGTTAAGTTTTTTGTCCATTTTTTTTATGGTCCTGTGCACCCTCCCGCCCGTCACCCCCTAACACCCCCCCTCCCCTCCCGCCCGGGGATTATTCCGTCACCATGGCCCCAGGGCGCTATAAATCCCCCCGTCGTTCCTCTTCACTCGCTCAGAGCGACCCAATGTCTGTCGGACATGCTCGACCTTTGTCTCTCCCTGTTTCTGTACTGATCTGAATCATCATCGTCCTCGCATAGATGCATCATCGGTCCTCGTGACAAAACGCAGCGCTCAGCACCGGACGCTCACGCCCGTGTCTCTATGACAAACGCCAGTGGCCTCCAGCAGCAGATGTGGCGGAAGAAACTAAAGGCAGTCGCTTAGCTACACATCAGACTGTGCCTGCAGAGGCTTGGCCTTAGTTTAATTTTTGTCACACTTTCTTCATAGTTTGTTTGCTCTTTTGTCATTTGTTTACTTCTAAAAATCGGTGATCTTGGTGAAGTGCACCGAGGGACTCTAAAGGGAAATCTTACTATATTTGTTCAGTTAGTTACCTTTTAGAGTTCAAAGAGGGTCCTTCCTTCCCTCTTTTTGATCCTCCTTTTTCACCCCCACCTCCCACCCACCTCTCCCCCGAGGCGTTTCCGATTTTTTGATCAACATGTGGGAGTTCCGGTCCATGCTGTTCTGGCGGGCGGTCTTCGCCGAGTTCTACGGAACCATGTTCTTTGTGTTCTTCGGTATGGGCGCGGCCCTCCGCTGGACGACTGCCCCTCACAACGTCCTGTACGTGGCCTTCTGCTTCGGGCTGGCTGCTGCCACATTCATCCAGTCCATGGGTCACATTAGCGGCGGCCACATCAACCCGGCTGTTACCTTCGCCTACCTGATCGGCTCTCAGATGTCCCTGTTCCGCGCCGTCTTCTACATCGCGGCACAGCTGCTGGGTGCCCTGGCCGGCGCCGCCGTGCTCTACGGGGTCACGCCCAACAACATGCGGGGCACCATGGCCCTCAATACGGTAAGCACATAAGCCGACTCCCCCCGAGGGAGTGTGTGAGGGTTAGTTTTTATCCCTTTTTAGGATAAAACCTGAACTGCTAATCTGGAAATGTCCCTGAGATTAGGTTGTTTAATGGTTTTTAAAGAAAAAAAGTTTAAAATGCAGCCAAGAAACTTCTGGAAGAAAACATGGGAAAGGTCAAAAATAAGAGGAAAAAGGGTTGGATTTAGAACAAGACATTTCCTAAAATTGGCTGCTCGCTGTCTCTGAGGCCTCATAACATGAATTCGCCTGATTGTTGAGCACGATATATTTCCAATATATTTCAAAACATGAACCTCTCTCCAAAACACACACACACGCACGCACGCACACACGCGCACACAAGCGCACACACGCAGTCACCACATCTACTCTTCATGAGTCTACTTTAAAATAAACCTATCCAAGCCTGTTTTACTCAGATTTCTTTTATTTATTTATTTATTAAATATATTTTTAGGGCTTTTTTTTTAGCTTTATTGGACATCACAGTGTAGAAAGACACTTGAACCGCTGACATCGTGGGTACAGTGGATCGTGCTCTACAGACCTCACCACGGAGAGACCCCTTTTTACTTATTTTTTTTAAACTATTCTTAAAGACAATATGCTGGGTATTTCATATTTTCGAAAATCGCAATTTGTACCTACCACAGGCAAGAAATACTTACACCTGCAGAGAAAGAGATACTATGTAAAAGGCATAGCATGAAGACAGAATTGTATACGTTTCATTTCCCATCTGATGGCAGTCCCAGCCACAGACTGCACTGTACAAATGCACGTGGGATACACTTCAAACTAAATTACAGTGTATTTCACTCTCTTTTTCCACATGGTGACCATCCCCTAGAAGACTGTGATTGGTCAGGTGTAGTTAGCTGTGTGAGCACAGGTGGTTTGATACGGCTCAGTCTGAAAGAGTCAGTTGCATGTGCTGGCCGAAGGGCGAGCCTGTTTTTAGTATCTGTGAGAAAACAGATCTTGCCTCAGCAGCATCCCAGCATTCCCCTGCTTTTCATCAGTTAAATTTATTATGTTTGCTGTCTGTTTAATTAGATAAATTTTTCCATATACGTGTGTTGGAATGTTGTTTCTGGCTAGTAAATAAATGTATTTATTTCACCGGTAAAGTGATTGACAGTGACAGTGCAGTGATATAATGACCAGTGATATATTGCTGTTTGAAATGAACTGCCTCCTGTTGCTTTCAGCAATACTTCCATTAGCAATAACAGAACTGGAGTTGTTGGTAATCAGTCAGATGCTGAACATCCAGACACTCATGAAAAACTAATAAGTATGTCTTGCAATGTGCGGGCGAAGAATCAAACAGATAAAGGGGTTTTAGTGTTCGATAACTCTGATAACTCTGCCACATAGTGAAGCATATTCAGCCAATCGAGAGTTCTGATGCATTTGAAGGTCTTACACCATAGTGTGGTGTGGATAGACCTGGCTGTTGAATGGGAGGGGGGAGTACCCGGTTCCTTGTACATTGCAGATTATGATGACCAAGTGATGTTTGAGAGTAGCACTCACAGTTCCTCTCTCCTCTCCCCCCCTTCAGCTGCAGCCTGGGATCAGCCAGGGTATGGCCACCACCATGGAGATCTTCCTCACCCTGCAGCTTGTCGTTTGCGTCTTTGCCGTGACGGACGAGAGACGTAACGGCCGTCTGGGCTCCGCCGCCCTCTCCATCGGCTTTTCCGTCATGCTGGGACATCTGCTTGGGGTAAGGAGTAGAGGGGCGTGATTGAGGGTATGGACAGAAGCATGAGGCCAATAACGGGAGGCAGTCTCATGTTCTACTAATCACTGACTCACATGAACGAATCACTGACTCACATGCTCACATGAATGAATCACTGACTCACATGCTAATGTTACTGTATGACTGTCTGACTGACATTACCTTTTCAATTTACTAGATAACAGCACTTCTATTATGTATTAAATGTACTTCTATTGTGTACTACGCAACATTACTTCTTTTCAGTGAATATTCATCTTAAAAAACTAATAATATATTGAATATGTAAACTGCCCTGGAGAGGTCCAATTCAAATTTGGCATAGCCAGAACAGACAGAATTATAAAGCAAAACACTCATACTGTGAACTACTGAAAGCCCCAACATTTATCAATGATGACTTTATTCCCAGATTCAATATAACATCACATGAATGCTAAGAAACAGAATGTGTAGATTGCTAGATTTGAATCAATATCTAAGATCGGTATTGAGTCAGCCTCTATATGTCTCAGATCATTGAATAATTGTCATTAAAGTAAATTTTTTCATCCCAACGGTGTATTTTTGTCAGAGCTTCTTATGCACTTGAAAGTTTGGTAAAATGGCGACTTGTCCTCAGAACTTACCTCTGTGTTTCAGATGTACTACACTGGAGCCGGAATGAATCCCGCCAGATCGTTCGCTCCCGCCGTGCTCGTCAGGAACTTTGTGAACCACTGGGTGAGATACACTATGTGGCCTGCAGGTGGCAATAACATTTACTGTGCTCCTCAGAGGAAGTTCAGAACTTTTACCTCATAATGCGGGTTACTCTCCTGCAAACAACAGGACTCATATACAAATACAACCATATTTGTACTTTAAAAAAATATATATTTTCTATTTTTCAGGTACATATACATGAATATGTTTAATCTTCTGGTACAATCATCATTACTTTTCATTTGGTAGTATGTGTGTGTTTAGGTATATATTTATGTTACATGGATAACTAACCCCTTGTACTGTGTGTGTGTGTGTGTGTGTGCGCGCGTGTGTTTGTGTGCATTGCAGGTGTATTGGGTTGGGCCCATGATTGGAGGAGCCATGGGGGCGTTGCTGTACGACTTTATGCTGTTCCCGCGCATGCGCGGTCTGTCCGAGAGACTGGCCACCCTGAAGGGCAGCCGCCCCCCTGAGAGAGAAAACCAACAGGACACCCGGGGAGAGCCAGCTGAGCTCAAGACCCAGGCCCTGTAACCTCGCACTGCCACGCCCAACCATGCGCACATGTACACACGTACACGAAACACACACACACACACACACACACACACTCACATGCATATACACACACACACACACACACACACACTCACATGCATACACACACACACACACACACACACACACACACAAACACACACACACACTCACATAGCCACAGAAACTGTGCCATATCCTCACCTGACATGCTGAAATAGGGGCAACAAGCACTCGACAATCACTCTACCACCCTCCCACCCCCCTTCCCCCTCCCCATATCCACTCCGCCCCTGGGACCACAGGACAGAAATGAGAGCTGGAAGAGGAACCACGCCTAGGGAAAGGGAGAGGGGGGTAGGGGTGGGGCGGTGCCGACTGCTCAGGACAGGGGCATCTCTCTCTGCTGTGGTCTTTCAGGAGTGAGCTCCACACTTGAGACTTTTGAACACTACTTCTCATCAAACCCTTCCGATCTTGAGCTTTCGTTTTCCTGTGTTGTTTCTGCATTTCCAGCACATGGACGTGTGATACCATTCACATTTACCAGGGTTTATGCTATTTAATTTCTTATTTATTTTCAGTGTGTGTGTGTGTGTGTGTGTGTGTGTGTTTACTGATTTTTTATTTATTTATGCCTTTTGACTACTGCTCACCAGTGTTTGTACCATGCTGATGTTGCTTATGTTTTATTTATTTATTTTTTATTTATTCATGTATTTAAGGAAATACCTCTCCCCATACAGTGTACTCACTGTAATTTTAGTCAACTTTTGACTTTTTTCCAGTGGAAATCCTCCCTTCCACTGTATTTCCCCAGAAAGATACAATTCTGAAAATAATGTTACATTCCAGCCTGGCCCCTGTGTAACTTGGACTATAAGTCTCGTTTTTTAAGGACCAGTAATCAATTCCCACGCCATTTAAATGAGAAATAAACACAAAGAACACAACACAAAACTGTCTTTTCTTACCTCAAAGCATTTTAAACAAATTTTTTTTCCTAATATTTATTTTATATGTATGTACAATGTATGAATGCGTGTGTGTGTGTACAGTATGTCTATGTGTGGTGTATATGTACACCACACACACATATGCACACACATATGCAGGCACACATCAATGATTTCTGCATATACACACTTGAAGTTGATTTTTTTTTTAAATTTTGTTTATTGATATGAACCATAAAACAGAGCTTTAGATTTTATTGTTATGCTTACTTTGAAAATGATAAGCAAAGTGCCGCCAGACACATGCTGGTCTTTACCTGTAATGAGCAGAAAGGCGGATATAGTTTATAACGGCCTTGCAGCATCCTTAACTTGTAGGGCCTCATTTTTCACTGTGAGATCGGCTGAGTGGGTTTACATTTTTATTTTCCCGTAGATGCAGATATGCAAGTTCTGTTGATGCGGGAAATTATATTTGATATTCATTATTTTCATGACCTTGGGATGGCGTTAGTTCACACTTCTCTCTTACATCAGCAGGGAATGGGTTTTATAAAATCCAACAGAATGGAATGATTTTGGTAGCCTTGGTGGGGGGTTCGATGATCTGTAACCTATACAGTTTACTTCACATTAGCACAAAAAAAGTATCTCATCTCAGTGTGGCCTGTGAAATGACATTGTGTTACCTTTATGAGAAGAAAGAGGAAAGAAAAAGTGGAAGGTGGACTTGTTCAGTTCAGAAAATATGTTGTTTGTGTATGTGTGTATGTGTGTATGTGTGTGAGTGTGTGTGTGAGAGAGAGAAAGACAGAGAGAGCGTGCGTGCGTGCGTGCGTGCGTGTGTGCATGCCTGTGTGAGAGCGAGAGCGAGAGAGAGAGAGAGAGAGAGAGCGAGAGCGAGAGAGAGAGCTGTGCATGTCTCTGTGTGTGCATTTGTAATTGAATTTGTGCAGATATACAAATCTTTAATCTTCTGGATGGCTTCTCTTTTCAAGTAGATCTGTTACATTACGGATGAACAGAACAAAAGATCAGTGAATGTGAACAGCATCTGCACTGCACCAAAATTTCAGCAGCGTGTCTCACCAACGGCCTGCTTATTTACTGTTCAAGATTGTCTACGTCATTATAATGATTTTTTACCTAGTATTTGAAAGCGTTTAAGACTGAAAGTTGTAAACAAACAAAAAAAAGTAACTTCATTCATGAATCATGACATGGAAAAGTTTGCATTAAAACAGTTGTTTGTTCAGTTGAATGACGTTTCGGTTAGACAGTGTTTTGAGGTGTCTAGAATGTTTGCTCTAGTAATGAGGCCTGTGATGTAGAGGGTAAAGATAGGCCTGTGATGTATAGAGTAACGGTAGGCCTCTGAATGGGTCTCTGTGACAACATCCAATGCTTTCTTCACATTCGATTGACTGTTTTAATTATTTTATTTATCTTCTTTATGTTTAACTTTTAACAGTCTCACCTAAATTACACGCAACAAGAAAGAACAGAAGGGGAAACATCTTGTTGACGCCTTTTCTTTTGGTTCCATTAAAAAAATCAAACTTTTTTTTAACCTGAATATATATTTTTTATTTTCAAAAATCTCTGGAAATAATATATTTTGGTGATCTTTCTTTGCTTCTCTCTAGGTTAGGTACTTGTGAGTTTTGAAAAGTTTAAGTGTTACTATGTGCATTGAGCCAATAGTGGACCTCGCGTAGTGTGCCTTGCAGTTCCACTACAGCAGTGTAGACTTTGCTCGTCTCTGCCTTCCGCTTTCTCCTTGTTACTGCACCACAACTGAAATTTGAGAGCACAGGCCTTGGTCGGTCCGACGGCAGAACATTCTTTAAATGTGATATTTCGAGAGACCTTTCTGGTGGTTAGAGCAAATCTGGACCCAATACAAGATTTAACAATCTTAATTCAGAATGAGTTTATATTAGAATAAATAGCCACATGGAAAACTTAACATGGCTTATACTTTGCTTGTTACCATCCACTCATACCCCTTGCTTAAAGGGACGATGGTTGTTGGTAGGGGAAAACGCTTTTATATAAATAAACAACATGTGAAAACACTTTGGGATCAATGTTTCCTAAATGTCCATCAGCGTACTGCAGACTTGAAATGTGGACCCACGGCATGCACACATCTATGAGACAAAAAGGATTGCATCCAGGCCCCAAAAAAGAGGGGTCTGGACGCAATCAACATTGTCCATAACGTTCACAATTAAATAAAGTTTTAGGAAGTTCAAAATGACCATGATGAAAGTCACAGAGAAATTTGGGTTGAATCCAGTTTTTAAAAATTATTATTATTTTTTATTCTGGGTTTTTTTTTGTGCTGTTGGATTTGTACGGCTCGCTGTTTCTCATAACTATTTTAGCACAAGGGGTGTTTTTTTTAATGTCTTTTTTGTCTTTTTGACAAGGAATGGTTTTAGAATATACAATGAGCAATGTTGCATAAAATGTTTACAAAAGGTATGCAGTGCTTCTATCCGAAATAGATACATCTGGAAGTTTTTTTTTTTTACTACATTTGTGTGACCATACAAAATGTTACAAACCTAATTTACAGTCAGTACCAGTTACTCAAGCTATGTTAATGTCCAGTCAGTTTGAAGGTCCAGTAATTCTGATGCTCCCGTGTTCTGAAGAATTGAGTATTTTTCCGTAATTATTATTTGATTTGTATAGGACATTATTAATCCTAACAATAGCTTTACTGAATGAGAATGGTGCTATGAGATTTCCCAAAGACCAGCAGTGCCTTTTAGTAAAACCTCCGTGTTGAGCCTCTGACCCCATTCTCTGTGCCTCACTAACCAGGCCTAGTGTCTACTGCCATAGCCAGTGGTACTATGATTCTGAAAGGGTTGAGACTCTCATGTGAGATAAATCCACCCAACACCTGGGGATGGTCAGTTACATCTTCTAATGAATCATGAGCTTGTGTAAGTGGAGCCTAAATTGGATGTGATGTTTCAAGCATTCAACTATGACATAATGATTGCTACATCTTGCTAGAACCAGTCAGATTGCAGGGATTCCAGTCTCCTGTAGGTGAAGACACCAATTGGAATTGGTGATTCCACAGGCTAGCCCATCAAATCCTGTTTGAGTTTGCTAGCAGCAAGCTTAAAGTTCACTCCAAAAAAAAACATTTAGAGTCTTGCTTGGCAGCTAGCTGACAATACATGTGCTTGAAGCATTACCATGCTAGCTATTAAACATAACCACAAGCTAAAGGGCAATACATTTGTTTACTGTTGGATGGCTAACGCTGTGGACTTGGCAAAAAAAAAAGGAGAAATACATTGGTATTACTTAGATGTTGTGCAAATCAGACACATTTAACACAATTTCAACACAAAAACCGAAATTGTGAAACGGACTACACTGCTACGTCAGATTAGACAACTACAAGTATATACTATAGGCCAGGCGTGAGATACCCAACTTATCTCATATTCAAAATAGAGCCCAATGCCAATTTTAGAGGGGGGAAATTCACCGATTATCAATATGGCAGCTGCAATAGTGAGCTTTTCAGCCGCTTTTGTAGCACCAATATGACTATGCAGAGGTACTCAGAAGGATAAAAGAATATAAATAAAATGAATGGCTAAATAAACATCAGTACTGTATGTTGAGTATCAGTCAATTTCTGACCATTTCAATAAAAAATAAATAAAAAATAAAATAGCTAAAAAACATGTAAACACTAGATTTTTTAACATCTGTTAAAGTAGTGGCAGTTGCTAATTCTTGATATAACTGTACTGCCCCAGGCAGCCCGGTAAGAACTGAGACATCAGCTGCAGGTTGACATTGTTTTAATGTTCGCCACCACAACCAACACACTATATGTTCACTTCAGTGAGTAGAGTTATGGTGGTTCTGCAATAAATCAAATATACATACATACATTATATATATATGCATGTAAATAAAGCAAAAGAATACACAGTACAATAGCAATGCCTCACTATAATGGTTAATAGAAATAGTAACCATAAAATGGTCTTGCTGTGTTCCTAATAAACCTAGAAATAGACCTGGGCTGTGTCCTAATCAGCGCACTTGCCTACTATTGAATATGCCAATTGAGTAAACTTTTTAAAAAAGCTGTTAAGTATGTGACAAACAAGGACATTTTTCGCTTACTGCATGTCACTAAACAGTATGCAGTAAGCATTATACAGTATACTAGTACACGGTACACAGGACGCAGTAGGTAGGGCTCTGATTCGGACACAGTCCTGGCTCTTCTGATCGATTTGATCGTACGCTTTTTCTTATTGGTCTCCATGAGGGGATGATGGAAGTTGATAAGGGGGATTCAAGGGACTTGAATCTTCAATTGCTTCCAATTGCATCCGTTGCGTTCCGAACATGTCATTTGTGTCATTCCAAGAGGAGTTCAAGTTTGCAGCTTAGCTGTACTGATTAGCTATGACACTGTGAAATAAAGATAATAATAATAGTAATACATTTGATTTATAATGTGCTTTTCTTAAACCCAAAGCGCTAACAGAGGTAGTCATACAGGCCTAAAAGAACAAACATCATAGACATAATAAGCAAGGCAGGAAGCAGATTAGCCAGACACAAGGGGGGCAAGCAGCAAAATAAATAGACACCAAACACATACAGATAGGCCAACATATAAGAGAGACAAGCATAGGCGGGAAATAAAAAAAAAATGATATCGTAATATAAAATAACAGGGGAAACAAGGCCTCCAGTAAAACATACTAAAAACTTGAAAAATAGTTAACTAGCAGAGGTCGTAAAAGCTGTTTTGAGGGGTTGCTTAAAACGAACAAGGGGAGGGGCATTTCTCATAGCTTCAGGCAGGGTATTCCACAGCCGTTGATCACTGCAACAGAAGGCTCTGTCACCCATCGTCTTCAGTCTAACCCAGGGCTGCTGGAGTGGGAAGATACTAGAAGAGCGGAGAGAGCGGGCAGGTAAAGAGGGCTTGATCAGGTTGCAAAGGTAGCCAGGAGCTGTGCCATGTATTGCTTTATAAGTGAGTGTAAGAATTTTATAGTTGATGCATGAGGAAACAGGAAGCCCGTGTAATTTCAGTAGCACTCATTTCAGGAGTGATATGTAGGCGGGGGTGAAGTGTATGTGCGAACACGAGCGGCAGCGGTTTTGCACATACTGGAGCTTATTGAGAGACTTTGCGGTTAAACCAAAAAAGAGGGCATTGCTAGAATCTATCCTGGAAGTTATGAAAGCATGGACTAGTGTTTCAGCATCTAGCTGTGAGAGGAGTGGCCTAAACCTGGCAATATTGCAGAGGTGATAAAAAGAGGTTTTATTTATGTTCTTTATGTGGGTGTCAAATGACAGCTGATTATCAAATACAACTCCAAGGTTGCGTACATGAACAGAGGGAGGTACTTGAATGTTATCAATTGTGAAATTGAAATGGTTGGCTTTACGAATCGATGAAGGGGTGCCAATTAAAATGACTTCAGTCTTTGAGCAATAGAGTTAAAGAAAACTGCTGCATCCATCACTTGATATCCTGTAAGCAATTAATGAGGATTGTTGATGAGGCTTGCATGTCAGAGTTTGTGGCAATGTAAATTTGGGTATCGTCTGCTTGGCAATGATAACCCAGCCCAAACTTTCTAATAATGTGCCCTAGCTGCAGCATATAAATGCTAAACAGAAGAGGCCCTAGAACAGATCCCTGAGGAATACCCTGACAGACTGGTGCACTGTGAGATTTACTATGTCCCATCAGGACAAATTGTGAGCGGTTTGTGAGATATGACTTGAACCAGCTTAACACAGTACCAGATATTCCCAGCAGCTTTTCCATCTGGTCAAGTAAAATGTTGTGACTGACAGTGTCAAAAGCGGCACTGAGGTCTAGGAGTATCAGAATGTTGATGGCTCCAGTGTCAGCTGACATCAGGAGATCATTTGTAACTCTGACCAGTGCCGTTTCAGTGCTGAGTGCAGCCCTGAAGCCAGACTGGAATGGCTCCAGCAGGTTGTATAAGGAGAGGTAGTCTTGAAGCTGAGAGGATACTACATGATCGAAGATTTTAGCCAAGAAAGGGAGGTTAGAAACTGGCCGGTAGTTAGTGAGATCATCAGGGTAACAATCGTAGATATGTAGGGACTAATGGCAGGCAGGCACTTCTTTAGGAGAGGAATGGGGAGAGGATCAAGGATACAGGTACCCTCATTTTACTAACCAGTTTAGAGATTTAGAGCTAAGGACTACAGTAGGAGAGCTGAGAGAGGGCAGCTCTACTGGGTCAGAAACGGGAGTAGAGCAGATCATGCTGTTAATATTCTCCATCTTATTAATGAAATAATTTAGAATTTCTTCACATTAGTAGAGGATGATAACATTTGCACTTAACTACAGCTTGTAAAAAAACTAAACAATTCAACGTTGTAAACTTGTCGACCTTTACACAGAAAAGAAAGGAGGGAACAATACATTTTAATCATAAAAGAAGGAATAAACTGGGTGTGTCTGAACGCCTGCGGCTTGGCGTTCATTCGTTATCTTTGTGGTGGTTGGCAGACAGCCTGTGTTGGCCTTTCTTAACAGGCTGGAGTGGACAATTCAAGAGAAAAAAAGAAACTTGGATTCAATATACAGATGTGAAAAAACTTTATTTACTTATGTAAATACTTATGTTAATTACTTATGATATGTACTTATGACAATTTTGAAACATAAATCAACCAGTGTACAGTCTGATATTTTGACACGTAAAATATATAATCAAAATGCATTGTGAAGTTAACAACAGGTAGAGGCAAAAGGACTGTACACTACTGACTCACAATCAGAGCAAAGCATGGAACACTGGGGTGGGTAGTGGTTAAATTATATAGCTGTTGGCACTGTTCATTTTGTAATGAAGTAAATTGTGTCTTATACATGCACCATTTCCATGGTCTCCCATGTTCCATTTTGATTGCTGCTATGTCCAATGGGACCCCCAGCCTCCTGGTCAATTGTGGTCCGTGTATGTTCTCAAAGTCACTTCATAAGTTGCAACACTCTCAGAGAACTGTGTGGATTTTTGGCTGGGTGAGGCTGACATCTATTTACAATCTTTGCTCCAAGAGACCAGGGGACTGTGTTCATGGACAAGCATTTGACCAAATGTCGTTTCAGACCGTGTTGCCACAATCCCCGTTTTCAGATATGTGGAATTTTAGGTACACCTAAAACAAGACGTAAAAATGTAAAAAAACATAAATGAAGTAGCGTTTCTATACAGGCATGATGTCTCTCCTGTCACTGATTGGTCCTCTGTGTTCCACAGAAAATGGAAGGCTTTTTTTGGGTTTGTTTTATTCGTACATCCCTGTGGCCAATACATCGTCCAGCTGCATATGGTCGGTTGTGGAAGAGTTACCCTGTGTCCTGTGGGAGAGGAGGAGAGATACTGAAAAACTCACCAGCCTTTACTGTCTAATTAACAACCCATAAGTATCAGATCCTTACTGTCTAACTAACCACAAATCATCAGCTTTGCGGTTATGTTACGTGGTGACAGCTTTGGTGAGCTGGCCCCCGCTGGTGATTCTCTCGCTCTTCCCACTCCACAGTCATTTGGAAACCTGCCTTGATGAGCTGATGATGGCCTGATTGCCTCCACCTGCATGTGGCCCTACACAAGCTGTGCTCTTGGTGAAGAAGGAGCTGCTCCTAATGTGATTAAGGTCAGGCTGTTTTGTGGCTTAGTGCTCACAACCTGGGGGTATTTCACACAGCAGGATTACCGAGTTAGCTGGATAACTGCACTGAGTAAAACCCGGAACCCTCCCAAATCTGGAGCATGGGCTGAAGTAAAAAGAGCTGTTCCGGCTTTTACTCAGTGCAGTTATACAGCTAACTGAGTAATCCCGCTTTGTGGAATACCCCCCAGGTGCTTATGGTCGTTTTTGTGTTAGCCTTTGCAGCAAATGTGACCAAACGTCTTGGTTAGGTCCTTCTTTAGTGTTTTATTGACAGTTTAAGACAGTCAGGATAGTAACTATGCAGAAGATGTTTAGTTAGTTTTTTTTGTTCTGGTGAGTCAGAGCTCTTCTCTCCAGTTTCAACAAACCTTATTTTTCTCTACTATAATGTTTTATGTCACTCTGCTGTGTTTTCACTTGTGTTAAGTAATAATATAACCCCCTTTCGTTTTTGTTGGTACTCCGTGCTCGGGTCGTTTTTTAATTTTTTTATTTGCTGCTGACTGAAGTTCTGGGTTATTATGCAATCGCTTTCTAAAACCCTTGTGCCCTCCCTTTCATGTGATTATGCTTCTTTCATGATCCATTCCAACTCAGAACTCTGCTTCTTGCTTATGCACTAACAAAGTGAAATTTTCAGCATTTTCGAGCATGGTTCATTTGCACTAGTGCTCTAGTGACAGAGCATACTTTCTGTTGTGGAAATGTAGTCAGCCAGGTCTGGCAGTATTGCTCATATACATCAGGCAGATGCAGGCATCTTGTTAAGTCACCTTGGATAAGAAAATCTACCAACTCATCAACTTCAATACTATCAAAGCGCAAATCCTAACCTTACCTACCGTCTAACCTCAAACTATCAGCTTCATTATTGTCTAACCACAAACCATCAGCTTCATAACTGTCTAACCACAAATCACCAGTTTCAATATTGTCTAACCACAAATCACCAGTTTCAATATTGTCTAACCACAAATCACCAGTTTCAATATTGTCTAACCACAAATCACCAGTTTCAATATTGTCTAACCACAAATCACCAGTTTCAATATTGTCTAACCACAAATCACCAGTTTAAATACTGTCTAAGCACAAATCAACATAATTTCTAACTAACCATAATCCACCAGCTTACTGTATCTTACTAAATGACCAGTTTCTTAGTTTACAATGTTTGGATAAGAATTGTCAATGTCAGCACCAAAACAGAAACTTTCTGCACAGTGATAAGACAATAGTGATATCACTCACAGGTCATGGAAAGGACTCATGCTGAGAGGGTTAGGGTAGGGCTCCCCTGAAACTTCCATTTCGGCAGGATACTGGGTCTGGAACGGCTGGCTGTGGATCAGACACAACACCTGTCACTCTTTAAAGCTGATTAGCATAAATATTCTACTGCTAATTCACAAAGCGATCTGTACATTTGCCCCAAAACTTGTCCCCAACTGTCCCCCTGAGTCAATTCACACCTTGAACTGATCAGAAACGTTTTATTCCATCAACCCAGTCATACCACTCAATGGCAGATTTCACTGTAAACAGCTTCAAGTCAAAAATGGTTTGAAATGAGCAGGCGAGCGATATTCCAAATGCAGTTAGGTGCATTGTGAATGCACGCACTGTTCTACACCGCACGGCACTGTGCAGTACTTTACTGTGGGGGAGAGTAGGAACCTAGAACCTTGCTGTAATGCACTGTGCTGCCATGCCCTGTTCTGTACTGTGTACTGTGCGCTGGCCTGCATTGTTTTTCCATATTGCTCTGTAATGTAGTAAAGCACAGCATTGTGACCGCAGGACACTGACCTCTGGCTGAAGACTCCGTTACATTGGGAGTTCCTGAGAGAGATGGAGTGAGAGAGAATCATGTGGGTATCATACATTGTGTGTATATACAGTGCACTCCAAAAGTGTTAGGACGGTGACACATTTTTTGTTGTTTTGATTTGAAATGGAACAGTGACTATGAGGTGCAGACTTTCAGCTTTAATTTGAGGGTTTTTACATCCATATCGGGTGAACCATGTAGAAATTGTAGCCATTTTTACACATAGTTCACCCCCCCCCCCCCCCCCATTTTAGGGCACCGAAAGTAATTAACATAAATTTAAATAAAGTCATCATATTGCATATTTGGTTGCATATCCTTTGCATGCCATGACTTCCTGATGTCTGTGACCCAACAACATCAAAAGACTCTTGATATCTTATTTTCAGGTACTCTGACAAGCGATACTATAACCTCTCTGCATTTGAATGGATCTCTATGGGAATTTGGGGGTGGGATTAGATTAGATTAAGATGTACATTACATGGGAATAGTATGAAACACATGGTTGGCTAATGGCTGTAAGTCATCTAGGGTCTGAGGTATCAAACAAACCTCAAACCATCAATCTGCTGCCAGATATGCAGTAGTAATAGATGGATCACTTGTTTCTTTAAGGTATGAAACGAGCCCCAAACCATCCCTCTGCGGCCAGATATGGAGTAGATGTGGATGGATCACTTTAAAGATTTCTTCTCCTGACTTTCCCCCCCATAGTTTTATAGGAAAATGAGTCAGGAGAAATAACCCTTGCAGTGATCCATCCACATCTACTCCATATCTGACCGCAGAGTGATGGTTTAGGGCTCGTTTGAAACCTTAAACCCTGGATGACTTACAGCTATTTAGCCACTCATGTGTTCCATACTGTACCAGTGTAATTTACAGCTTAATCTAGTCTCACCCCCAAATTTCCATAGAGATCCATTCAAATGCAGAGAGGTTATAGTATCGCTTGTAACAGTACCTGAAAATAAGATATTGAGAGTCTTTTGATATTGATGGGTCAGAGACTTCAGGAAGTAACAGCATGCAAAGGATATGCGACCAAATATTAAATATGATACTTTATGATACATAAATGTGCACACGCATGTGTGTGTCTGACACTGACTTACATTGAGGGATACAAAGGACCTGGAGGAAAACTGAGAAATTGAGAAATGTTTGAGAGAACGGCAGGGTCCTTTGGGGCCTCCGCCACTGAAGGAGGAGGGGACGAGGTCTCCCTAAAGAATACAAACCGCATGGTCAACACCAACTCTGCCCACACGGTCAGCACACAAACACCAACTCTGCCCACACGGTCAGCACACAAACACCAACTCTGGCCACACGGTCAGCACACAAACACCCCGCTCCTGGAGGACACTGAGCCCCTCACCCTGCTGCCACTTTGGTATGGATGGAGATGGGGATGTATCCCCTGTTGTCGTGGTGAGAGTCGTCTGGGTAAAAACGGAGAAAGGGAGATTCGGTTGAGAGACAGCATTAAGACCAGGGTGAACCAGAACACCAGCTAACAGAAAGGATGAGGTTTTGCTAACTACAACAGAAACTCAGGAATATAAAAATGCCAGCCAATCAGATGTGCTGTGTTGAATACCAGCCAGTCAGAGATCTTGGACTTGATATCATTCAATCAGAAGTTCAAGTGTTGTGGCACTTGAGTAGATGCTGTCTCTAAAATATAGTAGTTGATTACCTTCATTGTTTAACAGGTATTAATTATCAAGAGAACACAGCGAAAGCACAGTTTGGCTAGTTTCAGGCTTGCCTGTGTAATATTTCTTGAACACGTCGTTTTTGGGGAGGTTCGGATACACGTGCGTGATGAACTCAAAATCTCGGATGCGGTCGCCCAGGCAACGGATCTCCAGGTCTCTTTTGGTGAAGGGCTGGATGTTTTGTATTTTCCTGCCCCTATCTGGAGAGATGGAAGGATTGCAAAACTAAACATTAGCAAACAATCTAAGCAGACCCAATCCCAGAGGAGCAGGTGAGCTCAGGTTCAGTGAATCTGCACCAATCCCACCTAGCATAATGTGATCACTCTCACAGACAGAGGTGTCCATCTGCGCAGCTATGCACAGACGTGAGAATTCTCACAGCCAGAGGTGTCCACCTGCGCAGCTATGCGCAGACATGAGAATTCTCACAGCCAGAGGTGTCCACCTGCGCAGCTATGCGCAGACGTGAAAATTCTCACAGCCAGAGGTGTCCATCTGCGCAGCTATGCACAGACGTGAGAATTCTCACAGCCAGAGGTGTCCACCTGCGCAGCTATGCGCAGACGTGAGAATTCTCACAGCCAGAGGTGTCCATCTGCGCAGCTATGCACAGACGTGAGAATTCTCACAGCCAGAGGTGTCCACCTGCGCAGTGATGCGCGTTAGCGAGCACTCTCACGGTACAAGAACATCCACCTGCGCAACTATGCGCAGAGGCCCAGGATGGCGGGCACACGTACTCTCACAGGGTGCGACGTAGGCAACAGTGATCCCCCCAATTTCAGAGTCACTGAAGCGGAGCAGGAAGGTTCCATCCGGACAGTCCTGCAAATAAAGGTGCAGCTGCTGCTTCCCGATGAAGCCAAAAATGAGCCTAGAAGAGACAGAGAAATCCAAGAAAACTAAATAATTTTGGCCTACAAAAAAAACAAAAACCTTAAAAATCATCTGGTAAGTAGTAAACTACCGGAAATCAACATTTTACCCACACAAGGCCCAATATTTTACAAACAGGCCACTACAGTGAAAAACAACACTACAAACACAACATACCTTATTAAACAAACACTCACAGCTAACACATATAACAGCATATGTCATAAAGTGCACACACTGTGACATAAAATATGTAGAAGAGACAGGAAATACAATTAAGACCAGATTGGCACAACACATATATAACATAAAAAATCATAGAAAAACAGACACACATAGTGGCTCATTTCCTACACCATGGACTTGAAGCAGTAGAAATATCGGGCCTGCATTCAAACATTAACTGGACACAGGAAGACAGACGTAGGACAGGAAAACATTGGATTAGAAAACTCAACAGCATATTCCCAGGAGGATTAAACAAACGCTGGTAAAAACCTCAATACAATAGGGACCAAATGCTTCCTACTTAAAGGCTGCAGTACACTGAATGGCCAGTGCAATCTTTTCTTTCCCAAGGGGCCCTCATAAGGGGTAAATTTTCCTAAACCTAGAAGAGACAGAGAGATCCAGTTCACAGCTGACGCCTCATAGCTGCACTTTAAACCTGACACCTCATACTTCACGTACCTCATGTCTAATTCCTAATGTTAACCTGAACACCTGACACTTCCACCTCACGCTCAACTCTCCAGAGATAAATCAGCAGACAGACAGACACATGAGCAGACAGACAGACAATTACCTTTCACCCCAGTAGCTCTTCAGGTGTTTCTTGGTGAGCTCCATCACACCATCAAACCACTGCCAGAAGGTGAATGCACGCCCTGGCAATACTTCCTGGAACACGCACAAGAGAGAAAGAGAGAGTGAGTTTGTATGTATGTATGTATGTATGTATGTATGTATGTATGTGTGTATGTGTGTGAGAGAAATATTACTCTGCTGGCAGAGTAGGTGTTTTGGTATTTACTTTGTAAATGTCTCTGCCATTGCATGTGTGCTGTGGTAGCACAATACCTCAATTGCATTCCAATAGAATCAGTCTGAATTTGAGCTCAGAGTGGATCAAAAGGACAAATTCCTCTGTTCCATGGGGGAGGTGCCAATTCTCAAAAGTTACAGATTTTCCCAGAATTGCTCCCTTTTGATGAAATGCATGTTAAATTGTCCCCAATGGGTAGAGATGGCCTTCACTGTGTACCTTATTGAACTGGGCCCAGGACACCATCATGTTGCTGAAGTCTCCAGAGATCTCTGGCTTGTCGAAAATTTTCTGCGCAAGGAAGTGCTGGTTGCAGGGGTCCAGTTGGCGCTGCGTCTGCACCTCTAACCGGAACTTACTGTCCAGAGTCAAACACATCTGCTTCCAGGGCACCCGCTCTGGAACCACGAATGGTACCCGGTCCTGACGAGGGTGAACACACGCACACACTCATTACTGGTGGAGGTGGTTCTCTCAGGCTACATTTACACTACAGGTCTTGATGCCTGAATCCGATTTTTTGCAGAAATCCGATCTTTTATCTGTAGTGTTAATATTAAACAACCTGTATGTGGCCTGTGTGTTTACATGTCCATGCAGCATGTATGATGTATAGGCAGACAGAGTAATGCAGTAAAGTCCCAATGATGTTGCTTATGTTCAGTGTGCGGGAGCGGTGAATGGGTCCCATATCCCCATCATAGCTCCGAACGAGAACCACAGCGATTATTTTAATCGCAAAGGCTAGCAAACAGTGATCTTACAAGCAGTGGTGGAACATAATTTGTGTTTTCTCAGCATGAAACTATTCATATACAGGTGCAGCTCAAAAAAATTTGAATATCGTGAAAAAGTTCAATATTCTTTGTCACTCATTTCAGAAAGTGAAACTCATATATTATATAGATTCATTACACATAGAGTGAAATATTTCAAGCCTTTATTTCTTGTAAATTTTTGATGATTATGGCTTACAGCTAATGATACCGAAAATTCAGTGTCTCAGAAAATTAGAATATTTTGCTTTAACATATTTTTAAAGTATCATATTTAATATTTGGTCGCATATTCTTTGCATGCTGTTACTTCCTGAAGTCTGTGACCAATCAACATCAAAAGACTCTCAATATCTTATTTTCAGGTACTGTTACAAGCGATACTATAACCTCTCTGCATTTGAACTGATCTCTATGAGAATTGGGGGGTAAGACTAGATTCAGCTGTAAATTACGCTGGTACAGTATGGAACACATGACTGGCGAAATGGCTGTACGTCATCAAGGGTCTAAGGTATCAAACGAGCCCCAAACCATCACTCTGCGGCCAGATATGGAGTAGATGTGGATGGATCCCTTTAAGGGTCGTTTCTCCTGACTTTTTCCCCCATAGAGTTCTATAGGAAAATGAGTCAGGAGAAATAACCCTTTCAGTGATCCATCCACATCTACTCCATATCTGGCAACAGAGTGATGGTTTGGGGCTCGTTCGATAGCTCAGACCCTTGATGACTTACAGCCATTTAGCCAGCCATGTGTTCCATACTGTACCAGTGTAAATATTGAACTTTTTCACGATATTCTAATTTTTTGAGCTGCACCTGTAAATATAGGCTCCAGAGGGTTTGATTACTATTTGAAAAGTAATAATAAAAACACAGATGGCAAAATACTCTATGATAAAAGTTTGAAATACTGATCAGCCATGTGTAGTGCAGGATGCAATAAAACATGCATTCTTAATATTTTACCCAATGCAAATAAATAAAAACAGCAAAAGGGCAAAAAACTTTTATTTGAATTCACCAGCTACCAGCACATCTGTACTTAATGTGTCGCACGACGCAAAACATGACGTCAACAAGTCACTTTGGGGGCAAAAATGTGTTGAAATTCAGGTTGGATGTTGGCAATCGGAATTGTATTGGAATTGAATACCACATGAGAAGGAGGCCTACAGCAGATCTCAAAAGAATCGGATACCATGCGTTTTTTTTGTGGGGTCAGATGTGTGAAAGAAATCAGAATCAGGTCACATTACAGTGGTAGCGCCCTCATATTTATTGGCTGAGGGTTCACACTGTCTCTAACATTTCCTTTGTGGTGCTGACAAACACAGACATGTACCAACATGGGCCCACTGACAGGGAAGAGACAAAAAAAGATATGATAGAGAGAAATAGTCATAAAAAGAGATGAAGAGAGACGTCCTTTTTAAAAAAATATTACTTCATATGCTTTCAGTTTATCTCAGTCTTACAATTACTCATTCTAAATATTTAGCTGGTTCTTACTACTGTGTGTTTTAGTGTGTTTCTTTGTCTTGCCTTACTGTATGAATGTATGATATTGCACTATGGTTTTTGGTCATTGTATGCTTTGTCAATATTAACACATGACTGGTATGTCAATAAAATAAATTCAAAGTGAAAAAGTAAAAATTGAAGATAAAGAGAGAGAGAAGGAGAGACTCACTGGTTCAGAGAAGGCACAATCCCATATGATTGTGGCCAGGGCATTGTTGTCTTGGCTACCATGAACAATCACAACGATGGGAAGAGAGATCACCTACAAAAGCCAAGGAAACATAACTTTACAT
This sequence comes from Ilyophis sp. 1 JC-2022, assembly GCA_022702515.1. NCBI lineage: Eukaryota > Metazoa > Chordata > Actinopteri > Anguilliformes > Synaphobranchidae > Ilyophis > Ilyophis sp. 1 JC-2022. The sequence goes on along the minus strand of CM040402.1, from coordinate 27,595,308 downwards.
ATGAATATACACTACACAACATATACAAATATGATGAAAAACATAGTCAAGCCGGAAAGTCTGAACACCCCTTTCACCTTCTCCACGTTTTATTACATTACAGACATATTCTACAATAGATTGAGTTAATTTTTTGTCTCAAAATTCTACACAAAATAGCCCATAATGACAAAATGAAAACATGTTTTTAGACATTTTTGCAAATGTATTAAAAATCAAAAACTGAAATCTTTAATTTACATAAGTATTCATACCCTTTGCTTTAACATATTTTTAAAGTATCATATTTAATATTTGGATTTTGGATATTTTAATGGATCTCTATGGGAATTGGGGGGTGAGACTAGATTCAGCTGTAAATTATGCTGGAACAGTATGGAATACATGGTTGGTAAAATGGCTATAAGTCATCAAGGGTCTGAGGCATCAAACAAGCCTCAAACCAAATATGCAGTAGATATGGATGGATCATATTAAGGGCTGTCTCTCATGACACATTTTTCTATTGAGGTATCGGCAGATAATATCCGTTATCGGAACTTAATATCAATGTATTCACAATACTAAACATTTTAACAAGGGCATTGACTGTTGGAACTGCTGGATTTATAAATAAAAACATTTTACTTCATCCTCACTTCCCCAACAATAAATAAATAAAAATACAGACAGTGGGGTCCAAAAGTCTGAGGACAGTACCAAGCTTGTTTTCATCATTCATCGAAAACATAATATTTACTCGGTTCATATATCTGAAGCAAGATTACATAATTATTTTACTAACACAATGTCAAAACATTTTTCTAATATTAACAGAAAGTCACAATATATATACTGTATTTATTGTATGTACACATGTCATTATCAACTGCACATCATCTCTCTTAAGCATCTGAAAAGGGAAGTAGCAGTTTGTGGGATTAGTTTCCTGCAATACGATTGGTTCTACAAAGTTTTAGCCAGCAATATGTCATACGTCAGTGGTTGAGATGGCTTGAATCGGTAACTTCAATTAGAATCCCATATACACAAGATCATGAGCTCATTAAATAAGTGCATGCAGCATTTTTTTTAAAGATCTCCTCAGTGCATATTTTTTTAACGTGGACCATTGGTGTTTTGGCAAAGCACATTTCTGGAACATGGCTAGACATATCTCACGTTAGTGTCTACGGGGGGGTATACTATGAAGGAAGCTTAACACAGCCAGTGTTTCTTTGCGTCAGCTGACTTCAGAAAGCCTAAACATCGCAATCTGGCTTAACCGGTACTACGAACGTGGTTACCAACTTGCTAAGTGAACACAGGCTTTATTAATCAAGGTACTTGCGCGTTCCCATAAAAGGGGCAGTGTCTCCAGCAATGAGCCTATAGCGGAACAACATGGATTGTAGTCGGACGGCTTATTGTTACACGTGAGGAGGAATTTATAATTATTGATGAATACAGGGGCGGACTGGGACACAAATTCAGCCCGGGACGTTCAGACGTTCAGAGGCCCACAGATAATTGTACCGCTATATGCACGTACTGATGCTCACACATGCCCGCTCTGATATTCAATGCCATGTGTTATAACCCAAAATATTATACTATGCATTAATATAATACAATCAGCAATAGGGATGTCACGATACTCTGAAGACTATCATTACAGATTTGTGAAATAATTATTTAGCTCAGCACACAGCATTTTCTGTCCAACTCAAGCACATAGCAGCCGAAAAATCATTCTAAAACTGCGTCTGTGAGAATCTGTCTCCGTGTGTGCGTGTCTACGCGCTCTGAGAGAGCGAGCGAGAGAGGCAGGCAGGTCAGGCATCTATACATTTGGATGGAAACATATGATTGTGGAATCAAACTATTGTGCAAAATAATCAGGATCAGCTCAAATAATTGCCAGAATGCGGTCACAATGGTTTACTGCCGGCTAAACACGGTTTAGACACGTCACAGAGGTGTGTATATTATGGAAAATAAACCATCAACTTGCGATTTCAGAAGCTGAAATTAACGATAAATGACACATTGCTGTGCATCGAATATCTTCGTTACATCAACACTGAGCTATCTTAGCAGTTTGGTGGTTTTTAACCTCACAAGCTAACAATTGCATCCTAATGTAAAAGTGCAAACATGATTCCAGTGCGGTACCTAGTCGTTTATTGTTGTACTGAAATGCAAATGTTACTATGTCAACGTTAGTTGTTATCCGAATAGTCATCTAGTTTAATTTGCAGTGTATGCATATGGGTTACTACGTAGCTAGCTGTATTATACCGACGATCTCACTTACATGCGCATTCACAAATCATCTATTTACGAATGACGCAACAATAAACCTGTGGGCTAACCCTAGGACTAAACACATTGTACCAAATAAACATCTTTACAACATTTACATTTATTTGTTTATGCAGACGTTCACACTTTCACAGAAGTAATGTAAGCAGCAAATACCCCCTAGCCTATAACGTTGATTTAGCTACAGTTTGCTAACGTCAGTGCTAACCAAGCTGTCAAAATGAGCTAACTACGGGCTGACAGAAAATATAATATACACAATCTTATAGCGATTACACTTTACAATGTTTTACATCACGGGTAAACTCATCCGTGATCAAAATAATTGACGAAATACTCGAAAAACGCATTTTCAAAAATAATCCGGCAGTAGGCTAATATTGGTTTGTGGCGCTGCCATCTTGTGCTTCCGCATTCAACCAAAGATGATACATGATGAAGAGATGCTCCACTTGCTCCCAACTGTAACCATATCAATTCTCAAACAAGTTAACCTGGAAGTGAGTTATCTTGTCACGTTATCATCTTTGGTTAGACCAGAGATGACGTTGTATGGCTGCGCCCGTGTTATTAGCTTTATCAGAGATAAATAGCATATGGTGAGCAGTAACGTACAACCTTCAAAAATGTACTTTACCAACATCATGGGTGTCCATTGCAATGGTTGCTATAATCGGAATACACCACAAATATTAAAAATAAAAACATTTTCACCACACAATTAGCTGACAGATATTTTTATTAATGCAAATGAAAGACGGTGCAGTTAGCTACGGAGTCAGATGATGACTGTCCCTCGTCGCCTCACACATACTGAGAGTCATCTAGTGTTGATATATATATATATATGCGCAAAATGGCTGTTCAAAACACAATCAAACAAGCGTCTTCCTCGGCGCATTATCTCTTCCACCTGTCTGTCTCGCTCTTGCGCTTCCTGCTAGAGCGCCCCCTGGAGGCCGTTAGCCCGTAAAAATCTATAGATTAGCCGCATCGTTGTTTAGGCCGTAGGGTTCAAAGCCTGTGAAAAAAGTAGCGGCTTATAGTCCGGAAATTACGGTATTTCATTTTAGTATACAGGTTTAAATTATAATGACTGAAAGCAATAATTAGTAGCTAGCTAGCCCTCTTGAACCGGCCACCTAGAAGAATACGCAATATTGCCAAGCATGCACACTGCACCTGTAATGGCGCTCGTTATTTCGCCTCCTGCATCTTCATTAGCAGCAGCAGCCTTACTAACGCCGACGTCAGCCCTTCTATCAACACCAAACAGGTCTGTTATTTTGGAGTATTTTGCAGCATCCCCCTGTAGCGATTTTAGCTTTCTTATTCTAGCTTTTTCAGCTCCACCCTTTTTTTAATTACTTTTCTCCATTTTCTGTTTCTTCAATTAGTCGAACGCTCACTGATCAAACGGAGCTCAACTTGATGCAAATGACGTCATTAACATGAGGACGAGGAGGATTCGTCCAATTGGAAGGCTCTTCCAATTGGACGAATCCTCCTCGTCATCATGGGGGCCGCTCTTATCTCCCCCTTCAGTAATAAGATTGACGTTAAAGCTAACCTATCGTAATAGTTCACTCTGAACACCTGAACAGCAAACAACACGAGTCACGACTGAATGTGTAATGTATGCAGAGAGCGTCAAGTGAGGAGGGCCGGCCCATGCCCGAACGTGGCCCGAACGTTGAGATTCGAAGTGGACCGGCCCAGAAGTGGACCGGCCCTTCGGGATTGGTCCCGAACGTCCCGATGGCCAGTCCGCCCGTGGATGAATACGAGCAATACAAGACCGAAATTACGGCGAAAAATAACACCGTTGCAGCTAACAAGGCCAGGAAGGAGTGTTGGCATAATTGAAGGTACATCTTTTAACCATTAGCAGTAGCCTTGTAATAATCACTTCGGGACGATTATCTAATTCACAAAAATGTGTGCAATAGTGTTAGATCAAATTAAAATGTATTCTTAAATGATTATAAAACAGATTCGTGCGACCTATTTTGTTGGGCGCATCACTACTGCTGCTCAACCTAGGTTACAACTAGTGACCCGGCTCCAGGCAGAGTCAGAGCTAAAAGCCAGAGCCGTGGTGCGCACGATTCCCTCCAACTGTCGAGTCGACTCAGACGACTCGGCATAAAGAGTCGTTCAAAAATACCAATTCGTTCGCGAACTGCGCATCGCTTGAAGCGCAGCTTGAAAAACCGTTAGCTAGCAGGTTCCATCCACTGCTATGGACGGCGCTACACCGCGGCAAGGGTGGGCTATTAGCCCTGTCACAAATCTGCTTAGCCCCCCCCAGACATTTTAATACAATTTGTATAATTATAATAAAGAAATGTATAAAAGTAAATCTACAATTCTAATCCCTTTCTGATATTCACCCCGTCTACGCGTGTGTAACTTATGCTAGACGTACGTGTGTGTAGGGAGCTCACGCAAATGACAAAATAACGTAAACTGATTTCTAACCTTAGCTAACCAGTGTTTCCCATAGGCTACAATACATCAGGCCTACATAGTTTGCCGCCCCATCAAAAAATATAAAATGGGCTACTATCATTTAAAAATCTAGAAAATGTGTTCGAGTAAGCTCCATTTTGTGATCCGTGTTCGGAAATGATCAACTAGCCTATTGAACAGATTTGTGGAGTGTGTGGACTTCCCTCGGTAGCCGATGATAACCAAATCCAAGTGTAAAACTACAGACGAATCTCACAAGTTGGCTGGCCACGCACAGATAAGTAGTATACTTGGAAAGGGAATACCTAACCTAAATTAGCTCAATGATAATCTTCAATCTTCGTCGTCTTCAGCTAATAAGGAGTTTAATTGCCTCCAAAAAATGGTCAGGTAACATCTCATTTTTCTTCCCTGTAAATGTATAGGCTGAATGAGATGGTGACGGTGGAAGCTGTTCTGATAATACAGAAACTAAAGCAAATGTTACGGTGCAGCTTTATGAAACACGCCTAGGTGTGTAACCAGTAAGTAAAGTTTGCAATCTTCGTTTGAAAATGAAACTCCTAAATATCCCAATCACAGAGCAGCGGTTAAACAACGATATTTTGGCCTTCTTTTTTTTGACATAACGTGAAAATTTTAACTGATCATTTATCCTCTTCTCGCATCCTTTTTCATAATTTCCCGCTGTCTTATTTTCTTTGTCTGATGTTTTTAAGCACTCGTATGGATGAAGCCAAATGACAATTATAATGCCATTTCAATTTACAGAATTATACAATTCTAACTTGTATGATGCTCTGCCACTTGTGCAGGCAGTGAAGAGAGGCAGGGCAGAAAGAAGTTTTATTGAGGTGCCTAGTCTGTATAGCGTAGGCCTACTGTAAAGTAGTGGTGTGTCGTTTGCGAACGAGTCGGCTCTTTGAGCCGGCTCTTTTAGGTAAACATTGGGAGCCGACTCGCATATCTGAAGAGCCGCTTTGTTTTGTAAATGAACACAAGATCATTCTGAATGCAAAACTTGTCAAAGATAATGGTGGTATAGTGGTATTATGGTCATAATTTTAGTTGTGAACTTTTATTAGTTTTTTTTATTCAAGTTCCATCTGTAATCAAAGAATAATTTTTTAGGCCAAAAATAAATAAAACGGTCAGTTTAATTGTTCTGATGCTGCAGAAATGTTCAACTATGCACTGTGTTTATTGTGCAATTTATTTCTAGACATAAAAATGCCCTACTTTCAATGCACGTGTAATGGCGTCTTAGTTTTTACATTTATTTAAATAGTTTTTATAACGAACAAAATGCAAAATAATGTTATTTTGGTAATTATAAGGTAGAGTAAGATTCCTTTGAACAATTTAAGTGATAGGTGTGCACAAACGGCAATCATAGGTCAAAATATCGCTAACTTTGGCTGATATTGAAAAGCGGGAAATGCTACTGAATGAAGAGCCGTTTTGGGAGCCGAAAGAGCCGGCTTATTGGTGAGCTGAGCCAAATGATCTGACTCACTGAAAAGAGCCGGAATGCCCATCACTACTGAGGTTGTGTGTGTCATTGCTGGCAAAATCAAACTGAATTGCAGCAGCACAAATTCAGACACGGTGGGCTTTCGCTGTGCGGCTGATAGGCCATCAAGGAGAACACAAATGGTAAAGTGTTCAAATTTCATGTAAGCAGGATAGTCATACTGAGATGTGCATCTTTTATTAAGTAAGCCTTTAACAAGAAGGCACCATGCTAAAAGTGAGACGATGCAATATTACTTAAAAGCCCATCTAATTTTAGGTATTGATGTTGCTTAATGAACGCCTCAATGTTACATCATAAATGCTGTGTTTATGCAGGTTGGAGCAGGCACTGAGGGCCCTGTACAAGTGTACACTGCTGTGTTTATGCAGGTTGGAGCAGGCACTGTGAGGGCCCTGTACAAGTGTACACTGCTGTGTTTATGCAGGTTGGAGCAGGCACTGTGAGGGCCCTGTACAAGCATACACTGCTGTGTTTATGCAGGTTGGAGCAGGCACTGAGGGCCCTGTACAAGCATACACTGCTGTGTTTATGCAGGTTGGAGCAGGCACTGAGGGCCCTGTACAAGCGTACACTGCTGTGTTTATGCAGGTTGGAGCAGGCACTGTGAGGGCCCTGTACAAGTGTACACTGCTGTGTTTATGCAGGTTGGAGCAGGCACTGAGGGCCCTGTATAAGTGTACACTGCTGTGTTTATGCAGGTTGGAGCAGGCACTGTGAGGGCCCTGTACAAGCGTACACTGCTGTGTTTATGCAGGTTGGAGCAGGCACTGTGAGGGCCCTGTACAAGCGTACACTGCTGTGTTTATGCAGGTTGGAGCAGACACTGTGAGGGCCCTGTACAAGCATACACTGCTGTGTTTATGCAGGTTGGAGCAGACACTGTGAGGGCCCTGTACAAGCATACACTGCTGTGTTTATGCAGGTTGGAGCAGGCACTGAGGGCCCTGTACAAGCGTACACTGCTGTGTTTATGCAGGTTGGAGCAGACACTGTGGGCCCTGTACAAGCGTACACTGGAATTGGACTGCGAAAAGCTCCAAAAAAAAAAACCTGAAGCTGGAGATTGAGCAACTGGAGTATGACCAGAAGGTATTGCAGTAATTTGGATTTCCTTTTTTAACCATGATTGAGTCTGTATTTACAACCATTTCTCATTTTATATTCCTAGCAAAGAGACAATAAATAAAGGAATTGCAACAAGGCATGGTGTGAATTGTCTTATTTTGTCATTTGAAAGATTTCTCTAATGGCCTGTCATGCAGCCCTGCCAGTGGGGTGATCAAGGGTGATGGGCTCCACAACATCAGGGGGCAGAAAGGGCACAGGAGGGGTCCTCTCTTTCCGGATTGTGGCAATGTTGTGGAGCGCCACACATGCAGCAGTGATCTGGGACGCCCGCTCAGGGGACGCCCGCTCAGGGGACGCCCGCTCAGGGGACGCCCGCTCAGGGGACGCCCTCAGGCGGAGGCAGTTGAACTGGGATTGATGACACCAAAGGTCATCTCAATCCTCACCCTGGTTTTTATTAAGGGCCACATTGTTCTTATTTTGTGGCCTTGGGTCATTTGTGGGTCAGGATAGGGGGTAATTAAATACTGCATACAAGCATACCCCCTGTCTCCGAGCAGAATGCCATCAAAACCTCCTGTAATCAAAGAGAGGGAATAATGCTTGATCAGTGTCACAATAAAACAAGCTATAGAATGAGACGGTGTATAGTTGCCATACCTTGCTCAAACCTGTGGCTCAGTGCAGACTCGCGAAAAATGCGGGAATCATGAACAGAGCCAGGCCATCTGGCGTCTAAACTTGTGACCATTAATTGATGGTCACAATTCATCTGCAAAAGCATTTCAGGTCAATTTCACAATGATTGCATTTAAACAAAGGTTGCATCAGTCGGCCCATTGTGCTAATTAATGGTGAAGAGATGGGGTCCTCTAACAGTCTGCTGTGTGTGAATATTTCTCTCCGTGCCAGATAATGAGTATACTTTGCAACACTTACAAAGCTTTAGTGTACCTGCATGCAATGCGCACATGAGCAATAAATCTACTGACAAACTGTACCTAATCCTCATCTTCCAACAAGGCTGCATAGATGCATACTCTGCAACACCATTACAAAACTTTAGTGTACCCACATGCAATAAGCACATGTGAAATCAATTAACTGACAAAAGTGTGAACCCTATCCTATAGGCTACCTGAACATTGATGCTGTGAAAGGACTTCTTATTCACAAAGTCGCCCTCGTGCTCTCCCAAGGCTGCAGAGATGGGAATGTGTGTGCAGTCAATTGCACTTATCACCCTGGGGAATCCTATGACAGAATTGAACCGCATTCCATTTGCAAGAGTTAACGTCATCCATTATTGATTATATGCGATTACTGTATGTAGGCACTACACTTGTCGGGCATACCTGCAAATTCATAAAAGCCCTGTGGGAAAATGGCCAGGGAACACTACAAATGCATTGATCAATTAATTTAGAGCAAGAATAACCCTGCGAATAGCGCGGCATACAGTGTTCTTGCTCAAATGTTCTGCATCGCCAACTGAATGCATGTAGGTTCCCGTGGCAAAGAAACGCAACGTGATGCAAACGGTTTGCGGTACAGTGAGCGCCCCGCTTCATGTGGCATTGGACACGTAGGGCTCAAGAAGCTTACAACAGTAATTTATTCCATCCCTTGAGAATCTATATCTTTCATATAACGTTTCCTCGGAGAAACTGATTTTCCAGCGGATTTTGTCGGTTTCTAAAGTATCTCGCCCTGCGAAGAGAACCTCTCTATCTGCGCACCTAGCTCTACGGGATCCTCCAAGAATGGAGACGCCATTTTCGAAAGCAGTTGATTGGTCAAAGGGCGGTGCTTATATGTTTCAATCCAATGTCTTCGAACATAACCTGCCCTGGAGCAGGTTAGCCGTGCAGAGTAAGTTGCTGTGGCAACTCACCCCGATTAAAAGTGAGTCGGCTTCGTGATACAGAAAACCCAGGGTTGAAGCTTAATTTAGCTCGCTAACCCCTTAATCTCGCTTTGTAGTACACCCCTCTGGTCCACCTATAGCAGCATCAGCTTATGAGCCTGACAAGTGAAACCACTGATATATACAAATATCCCTCACATTGAAGTTACATATACACCCTGAATAACTTTGACAATATGACTGCCAATATGTCACAGTGAGATTGCTATGGTTGGTACAGCAGCAGGAATGTGGCATTAGAGTGGCTGATGGAAAGAGACCTGTGTGCTTTGGGGGAAGGTATGCTGTACAGTTTGTCAGAACGGGTGTGGTCACCAACCTGCATGCAGCAGGGCATGTCACACCCCGTGATATTGATTTCACTGAAAAAGAGGAGGGCAAACTTCTCTTCTGTCACAGACTCCGTTCCTTTCCTGTCAGCCCTCTTAATCTTTTTTATGGACTGAGAAAGAAAGACAGAGAGAGAGAGAGATGGGTATACGAAGATGACTCACTGATGCATTTTCTTATAGACTTCTTCATTATGTGCAAATTAATTATTTACATGACTGGATATTTATGTTTTGTGCCTTATCTAAAAATATCCTCCATTGCACACAGCACACAAGCCAATAAAAAAAAAACACACCCTAAAACTAACACGATATTTAAAAAACTTTTGAAAGTGAACCATCTCTTGAATTTATGACTGTTAATGGACTCCTCCCTTTCAGCAAAGCCTTTTGTTGGACAATATTTAGGCTGGAAATATTTGGCACTGATATGACCTGGAATTCCTCAGAAGGGAAACATTGAAAAGCGTGCAGATCTGCCATCATAATACACACCATATTCCTGAAGGTGGCGCAAGTGCTCTTGCTGGACGAGTTGTGTTCTAAGATGGCTGTGTTGTTGATCAGCTCACCAACGTTCTCCCTGAAAAATGCATCACATTTCAAATATAATGTGTATTTTCTAAGTATGCAATAAAAACACACTTTATTTGTTGAAAATGCTGAAATTATGAAACAACTATTCACAGTTTCAGTATTGCATAATGTGTGCTAATAACATTCCTTTCAGCCACAAAGGGACATCTTGGAAAAATACTTGCACTGCAATTATTAAGTTGCTACATAGTAATTCAGAATCATAAATAACATGTCAAAGTGTTCTTATAACATATTTTTCTCATGGTGTATCAATGCATGTTAATGTGCCAATAATCCCTGGGCCTGCCCTGATCAAGGGATTTAATTCATGACTCTCTGATGGGCCTGTGTTGTTTAACATGATGCTACTGTGCTAAAGATGAGATGGCCTGTGTTGTTTAACATGATGCTACTGTGCTAAAGATGTTTGTTTTTCTTCATGCATTTATATTGGCTGCTGAGGGCTGCTTGGGGTCAATACAGAGCTGGAAAGCAAGGCTGAGTGTGGGCTGTGTGCCTTTAAGGATCACCCAGCTCTCTCTTACACACACAAAGAGAGAGAGAGAGAGACTTGGACACACTTCCAACTGTCAACTGTCAGCACTTCCCGTTTTATTTATTTAATATTATATAATATTCACCTGTTTGGAAATGACGCATATTATTCCTTGCAAATACAGCTGCTATGTGATATGCTATTGCTTCATCGTGAGTGTTTGAACGTGCTACTTGAAGTTTCACGGCCCTTTGTAGGAGTGGCTGTATCAGCGTGTCTGCGGGGATGAATGTGGCGGCATCAATGGGACCAATATGGTGGTATCAGTGTTTTGGGGGAACTGTGTGGCAGTATTAGTCTCTAGGATGGACAGCAGTGAGAGAGGAGATGGATCTGCTCACATAGGAATGGATCCCAGCTGGCCCAGTTTCCGGGCCTGCATCTCGGTGATGATCTGGGCTTTCAGCAAGACGGGCTTCCCCGGGGTCACCTTCTCCCCCAGCAAGTAGCGCACAGTGGTGGAGAACTTGGACTGGGTCTTTATGACCTGAGGGGGCTGCTTGTCCACCATCAGGGAGCTGCAGAGAAGATGGGAGACAGGCTTCAGACAGGGTCTTGTAAAAGCTCACTACCTGTTTATGTATCAAACAGAGAGCCGCTATGTTACCCAGGGTACCAGCAGTGGGCACCTTTATTTCAGACACCTCTCTCGGAGGAAATCAGATAACCAAAATCATTTAATGCATATAAAATAAAAATGCATTTTCAATATTCTGAATACATTCTGCAGTGATGCAATCAAAGTTTATTGTGTGGAATAATCTACCAGCATGAAAATTGAATTGAAAGGTGCAGTTCACCCAAAAATGAAATTAATCTATGTTTCTCCTTCCCCGTGTCACGGTTTCTCAGCCTTCTCTTCCCTTGTTGGCCACTTCCCTGTGGAGCGCTCTTGTAGCGTCCTCTTTCTTTTGGTTTTCGTTGTCCGTTTCGTGTTTTGGTTTTTCTTGCTGCTCAGTGTTTTCACCTGTGCCGCATTTCCGCACATTATTTAAACCTTGCGTCTTCTTTGTTCGACGCTTCCATATTGCCATTTGTTTGACAAGGAAAGGGGTGACAAGGTTGTATCAGGGTGAGCTGCGTGGATATCTTGAAAACTCGTCAAATCTCGAGTTAAGTAGATTCAACGTCCGGGTAAGTAGAAACATAGCTTAATTTCATTTTTGGGTGAACTGCCCCTTTAAGAGTATGCAACAGGTTAATTCACAGGTTTTAAATATTTGTTCACTTCATTAAAAAACTAAGCAAGAATCAAATAATGCATTTGGAGCACAAGCTAGGCTCATAATTTGCTTCCTGTCTACTAGAGAACATCCCAGATCTGTGTTAAATCCAGGCTTTGGACGCCCATAGGATCTCTGTCTACTACACGACCTGACAAGCTGTTCCACACTGTATTGAAATTAACAGATATTGTCCTGCACACGGCTAGATTATAATCACACGACCTTGCTAAACTACACTGCTTCACTCATTAAGCCTCATCCATTCTCCCTTATACCTCTGGATTAGTGTCTGGATCAGAAGGCCAAGCCTCTCCTGCATCTGTGTGATTGGCTCAGCGCCTGGACAGTCCCGTACCACCAGAATCATTTCCTGTCTGAGTTTAACATTCACTCCAAGTAACTGCTCACACCTGGGAGAGAAAAAGAATGAGAAAGGGAAGAGAAGCGAACAGAGAGGGACAGCAAGAGGAAAAGGGAAAAGTAACAGGAAGGATGAGAGAAAGGGATGCATTTGTTAATTAAAAAGGGTTTATGTTAAAAAAAGATAGATCAGTACAAATCACTTATAAGGCAAAATCATAAACTGTAGCCCTATAGACATATATTCTAGTCTGGGATTGGCAACCCTGGTCCTGGAGTGCAGTGACGTTTCTGGTTTTTGTTGATCACAAGAGTGGATGATTAAAAGTCTGAGCTTGCATATCCTGAATGGTGAAACACAGTGCCTCCAGCACATGGTAACCTGCATTCATTAAACCTGATTCATGAGAATGAATCCAGTTATGTAGTTAGTGGTTTGGATGGACCATCTCTGGCACTCCAGAAGCATGGTTGCCTACCCCTGCTCTTGTCCTATAACCATATATTCTAATACTATAACCATATACTCCATGCACAAACCTCTTCTTTTCATTTTGCCTTTCTGAATAATGATTAAAAAATGTTTGTCAGCTAAAGACATATTTAAATACTTGCCTGCTCATTTTATTACACCATTATAAGTGACAAAAACAAATGTACTTGGTACAGACATTTAACCCATACAACTTCCTGTGCATTTGTTTACAGCGACCAATATCTTAACACATAAATTATATGCAAATGTATGTGGCTACAGCCAGGCCATAAAAATCACTGTGCCTACCTGTCAGTGCACATGCCACAATACCTTGCAGTCTCTGTGTGTTCTACTGTACTCTGCAGTCTCAGTGTATGTACTACTGTACCCTGCAGTCACAGTGTATGTACTACTGTATCCTGCAGTCTCAGTGTATGTACTACTGTATCCTGCAGTCTCAGTGTGTGTACTACTGTACCCTGCAGTCTCAGTGTGTGCACTACTGTACCCTGCCGTCTCAGTGTGTGTACTACTGTACCCTGCCGTCTCAGTGTGTGTACTACTGTACCCTGCAGTCACAGTGTATGTACTACTGTATCCTGCAGTCTCAGTGTGTGTACTACTGTACCCTGCCGTCTCAGTGTGTGTACTACTGTACCCTGCAGTCACAGTGTATGTACTACTGTATCCTGCAGTCTCAGTGTATGTACTACTGTACCCTGCAGTCACAGTGTATGTACTACTGTACCCTGCCGTCTCAGTGTGTGCACTACTGTACCCTGCCGTCTCAGTGTGTGTACTACTGTACCCTGCAGTCTCAGTGTGTGCACTACTGTACCCTGCAGTCTCAGTGTGTGCACTACTGTATCCTGCAGTCTCAGTGTGTGTACTACTGTACCCTGCAATCTCAGTGTATGTCCTACTGTATCCTGCAGTCTCAGTGTGTGTACTACTGTATCCTGCAGTCACAATGTGTGTACTACTGTACCCTGCAGTCTCAGTGTGTGTACTACTGTATCCTGCCGTCTCAGTGTGTGCACTACTGTACCTGCAGTCACAGTGTATGTACTACTGTACCCTGCAGTCTCAGTGTGTGCACTACTGTACCTGCAGTCACAGTGTATGTACTACTGTACCCTGCAGTCTCAGTGTGTGTACTACTGTATCCTGCAGTCTCAGTGTGTGTACTACTGTACCCTGCAATCTCAGTGTATGTCCTACTGTACCCTGCAGTCTCAGTGTGTGCACTACTGTATCCTGCAGTCTCAGTGTGTGTACTACTGTATCCTGCAGTCTCAGTGTGTGTACTACTGTATCCTGCAGTCTCAGTGTGTGTACTACTGTATCCTGCAGTCTCAGTGTGTGTACTACTGTATCCTGCCGTCTCAGTGTGTGCACTACTGTACCTGCAGTCACAGTGTATGTACTACTGTATCCTGCAGTCACAATGTGTGTACTACTGTACCCTGCAGTCTCAGTGTGTGCACTACTGTACCCTGCAGTCTCAGTGTGTGCACTACTGTATCCTGCAGTCTCAGTGTGTGTACTACTGTACCTGCAGTCACAGTGTATGTACTACTGTACCCTGCAGTCTCAGTGTGTGTACTACTGTATCCTGCAGTCTCAGTGTGTGTACTACTGTACCTTGCAATCTCAGTGTATGTCCTACTGTACCCTGCAGTCTCAGTGTGTGCACTACTGTATCCTGCAGTCTCAGTGTGTGTACTACTGTATCCTGCAGTCACAATGTGTGTACTACTGTACCCTGCCGTCTCAGCGTGTGCACTACTGTATCCTGCAGTCTCAGTGTGTGTACTACTGTATCCTGCAGTCTCAGTGTGTGTACTACTGTACCCTGCAGTCTCAGTGTATGTACTACTGTATCCTGCAGTCTCAGTGTGTGCACTACTGTATCCTGCAGTCTCAGTGTGTGTACTACTGTATCCTGCAGTCTCAGTGTGTGTACTACTGTACCCTGCAGTCTCAGTGTATGTACTACTGTATCCTGCAGTCTCAGTGTGTGCACTACTGTATCCTGCAGTCTCAGTGTGTGTACTACTGTACCCTGCAGTCTCAGTGTATGTACTACTGTACCCTGCAGTCTCAGTGTGTGTACTACTGTATCCTGCCGTCTCAGTGTGTGCACTATTGTACCTGCCGTCTCAGTGTGTGTACTACTGTACCCTGCAGTCTCAGTGTGTGTACTACTGTATCCTGCCATCTCAGTGTGTGCACTATTGTACCTGCCGTCTCAGTGTGTGTACTACTGTACCCTGCAGTCACAGTGTGTGTACTACTGTATCCTGCAGTCTCAGTGTATGTACTACTGTATCCTGCCGTCTCAGTGTGTGTACTACTGTACCCTGCAGTCACAATGTGTGTACTACTGTATCCTGCAGTCTCAGTGTGTGTACTACTGTACCCTGCAGTCTCAGTGTATGTACTACTGTACCCTGCCGTCTCAGTGTGTGCACTATTGTACCTGCCGTCTCAGTGTGTGCACTACTGTACCCTGCAGTCACAGTGTGTGTACTACTGTACCCTGCAGTCTCAGTGTGTGTACTACTGTACCCTGCAGTCTCAGTGTGTGTACTACTGTACCCAGCAGTCTCAGTGTGTGCACTACTGTACCTGCCGTCTCAGTGTGTGCACTACTGTATCCTGCAGTCTCAGTGTATGTACTACTGTATCCTGCCGTCTCAGTGTGTGTACTACTGTACCCTGCAGTCACAGTGTATGTACTACTGTACCCTGCAGTCTCAGTGTGTGTACTACTGTATCCTGCAGTCTCAGTGTGTGTACTACTGTACCCAGCAGTCTCAGTGTGTGCACTACTGTACCTGCCGTCTCAGTGTGTGCACTACTGTATCCTGCAGTCTCAGTGTATGTACTACTGTATCCTGCCGTCTCAGTGTGTGTACTACTGTACCCTGCAGTCTCAGTGTGTGCACTACTGTACCCTGCAGTCTCAGTGTGTGCACTACTGTACCCTGCAGTCTCAGTGTGTGTATGTGAGTGATTAGGAGCCTCACCAGGTCTGAACGGGCCCCAGGTTGTCGTCAAAAGGGGTCCCAATAGAGGCCAGGTGTTGCTCCCTCCTCCAAGACTTTATCCGTTGGACGAGGCGAGCCTGGCAGTGTTCCAGACAGTCCACTGTCTCCAGCAGGAGTTGCACACGCTTCTGCAAAAAACCCACAGGGGCGTGGGTCCACAACAAGCCCAAGACATACCTACAACATGCCCACAACATGCCTAAAACAGGCCTACATGTACAGGAACACAGTGACACTGAAATCCATATCAACACACTCAACAAGTTTATACTCTACCAATACTATCATAGTACACATACACCAGCAAGAAAATACCAATGTGCCAGCACATTTATACCAACACACTTATACCGGAACACTTACTCCAGGGCACTTATACCAACACACTTATACCGGAACACTTACTCCAGGGCACTTATACCAACACACTTATACCGGAACACTTACTCCAGGGCACTTATACCAACACACTTATACCGGAACACTTACTCCAGGGCACTTATAACAACACACTTATGCTAACACACTCATATTAAGACATTTAAACATTGATTTTATACCAGCCCACTTACACTGGCACACTTATAGCACTGAAAAGGAGGTGTATGTCCTGTATGCCCAGTGTGGTTACCTTGGAAATTTCCTGCATGTTAAACTCAAGTTGCTGAATGCGGCTCTGGAGTTGGCCGACTTGTTCTGAAGATTTGGCGTCAAGACCGTTACTCAGGCAGGGTAAGGAGACTGTGAGGATGAAGAGGTCTGTTAACAATTACCCTCCCTATCATTTGCATTATAATATTTTCCATTTTGTAAACCCTAAAAAAGAAGAACAAAAATTTTGCAACCTTTTGATACGCCATATTGATTTTGAGCAACAATATGTGGAGCTTCACAAATTTTAACTGCAGCATTGTTTCATATTTGAGTCAAACACCATCGTATAGATTTGTGAAGTTCCATACTTTATTTCTCTAAATATGTGAAGTTACGTATTTATCTTAATAGGTCTGTGTTCATTTGCATATCAAACCATTGCTAATTTCTCCTATTTATAAAAACGACCCCCTTTTGAGCACCATGTTTTCTGTTGAAAAGAAAATATTCCAATGAAATAATATGATTATACTGGGTATTGCTCAGGAGTTAAAATCAATATTGGAATGTGGATATATGGACATGGAGGAGCATGTATGAAATGTATATGTGTATGTGTTAGGCAGATTCTAGACGCAATCATGGGTAAACTTTGATCAAAATATTTCATTAATTAAACTATATATAATAGTATGACAGGACTAATAATACTGCAATGTTATATTTAGAGACAGTAAATAATTCAGTGCTGCACTTTCTACACTTGTCCGCAGGAGGTACTTTCCACTGAGGTAATCCACATGGCGAATGGCCTTTTCTTTGTGCGCAACTCTGTCGTGCAACATGTGTCACACGCATGCATAATGGATTTCGCTCAGCCCACATCAGGCAATGCATGTGCCCTTGAGGTGTAGCAGCTTGGGCTCAATCAACATTAGGGGGGTCACCAGTTGCAGTGTATCTGGAGCAAGAGGATGCGTGCGCTGTGCTCTTCATGTAGAGTGCATAACTATTTATCATGTATTTAACTACAGAATGTCGACAATGTAATGTGTATAGTATCAGCCAACAATAAAACTGTTACAAGAAATGCTAAGAAAATTAAACACAAGCGGCCTAAGGGTGCTTTTAGCTTGAAACAAACAGCATCTACCCGTGAGCCAAAGGTAGGAACAAACGTTGATTGAATCCGAGCCTACGGCACAACCTATCACAAAGGTGTCAACTAGGCTGCAGCATCTGCCAGTTTCCGTATGTTCCTTTAAATGAGTGGCTCATTTAGGCCTTGGAAAAAAGGACTTCATATTGAATTCAAGTGCTCAAACATACCAAAAACCAGCGGACATTTCGGCCTTACAGGACTGGAGACTCATTGGAGACTGCATTTTTCCACTTCAACTCTCGACTCTGTCTGTGACTCACTCACCCTGAGAGACTCAAAGCTGGCTCTGTCTGTGACTCACTCACCCTGGGAGACTCAAAGCTGGCTCTGTCTGTGACTCACTCACCCTGAGAGACTCAAAGCTGGCTCTGTCTGTGACTCACTCACCCTGGGAGACTCAAAGCTGGCTCTGTCTGTGACTCACTCACCCTGAGAGACTCAAAGCTGGCTCTGTCTGTGACTCACTCACCCTGAGCCCTGAGAGACTCAAAGCTGGTTCTGTCTGTGACTCACTCATCCTGAGAGACTCAAAGCTGGCTCTGTCTGTGACTCACTCACCCTGAGCCCTGAGAGACTCAAAGCTGGCTCTGTCTGTGACTCACTCACCCTGAGAGACTCAAAGCTGGCTCTGTCTGTGACTCACTCACCCTGAGAGACTCAAAGCTGGCTCTGTCTGTGACTCACTCCTCACTCACCCTGAGAGACTCAAAGCTGGCTCTGTCTGTGACTCACTCACCCTGCAGAGACTCAAAGTTGGCTCTGTCTGTGACTCACTCACCCTGCAGAGACTCAAAGTTGGCTCTGTCTGTGACTGACTCACCCTGAGAGACTCAAAGCTGGCTCTGTCTGTGACTCACTCACCCTGCAGAGACTCAAAGTTGGCTCTGTCTGTGACTCACTCACCCTGCAGAGACTCAAAGTTGGCTCTGTCTGTGACTCACTCACCCTGCAGAGACTCAAAGTTGGCCCTTTCCCAGTTCAGGTCTTCCTGCATCTGGTGGATGTTCTGTCTGCACTCTTGTATCTCGAGCACTTTGAGCACCAGCACGTCCACGTCTCTGTTCCCTGCATCTCGCTGAGAACCCCAGGCCCCATCCGTCTGTCCAGGGGGGGAGGTGTTGCAGGGGGGAAAGTGGGAGGTGGGGAGTACCTGGAAAGAAAGCAGAGGTGAGGCACAGCAGTTGTACCATTGAACAAAGTATTGAACTCAAATATCCAGCTGTATAAACAGTTATTACATAATCTGAAAATGAAATAAAGTTATTTGTGACAATCACTCTGGTCAAGGGTACCAGCTAAGCAAACAAGCCATGTAAATAATTTGCTTAGCACAGACCCTCACCTCAATAGATGGCTTACACAGCTCACATTTTATTTATTCATACAGTCAGATGTATTTACTGCGGCAGTTCAAGTGAAGTGTGCTCAAGACCCAACAGCCATTGTCCACTTAGGATTTTAACCTGCAACACTGTGGTGACCCAACTGTCAGCATGTCAAGGAAAGCACAGAAAATGTGCATTCACTGACTGGCATCTGTGCTGTGTAAACACTTGCTTCCTCTGGTAATGAGTAGTTATTAACATGTATCATTTTACTTCATTAATTACTCTCATTGCCCTAATCCCCTATAGAATCATTTAAATATTTATAAAAAGCAATTGCGGATCATTTGCATACAGTCATGGTGGTCAATAACATAGGGCCTTGGCTTTAATTGCTGGTTGAATAATTGTAAGATTTTAAATTGAATCTGGCACAACCAGTGCACATGTATACTGAGTTAGGGGGTGGTGGGGGATATTGGGGTGAAGATTAATAGCAAAAACAGAAGGGGGTTTGGGGGGGGGGGACTCACCTGGTTGAGCAGGATTCTCTCTTTGCTTAGGGTGTCCTGGACTGTCTTCACCAGTTGGAGAGGTTGAGAGCGGTACATGTTCTGAAACACAACCATCCCATCAGTTACTCCTGATGAATTGCATTTATATATTTTCATTCCTGGTTTCGATTACGCTTAAGTAAGTACACAATGGATGTACATGTTTAAACAAGTTTTTGTAACAGGTTTGAAGAAAAGGATTAACAGCTCAACCTTCCTGCATCACAGCCAACATTTCCAAGAAATTCAAACAATGTCGACATTCCATTGCTCTACCAAAACCAGCATGCCAAAGTATCACCGCTCTCTTCTCCAAAGATGCATTGATCTAAGACAGGACTATCTGTCCCTCTAATATCTTGCTTTAACCATTTCAATCAGGTTTTTTATAGTACTGACACTGCTCTGGTGAGAGTGACTAATGATCTACTCAAGGTGGGTGATGCTGGGTTCATAAGCATCCTCCTATCACTGGACATGAGTGCGGCATAACATCCTACTTAGGATGGAAAATATCATTGGGCTTTCAGGCACTGCAGTGGTTTAACTCTTACCTCACTTACCTGACCAACCATCGACTACCACCTTTATGTTGATGACGCACAAATATATGTGAGGAGAAAATTCAATACCACTGCCGCATGTCAGTTAACAAACTGTTTAAATGCTGTCAGTTTTTTTTTTAAGCTGAACTTCAGCAAAATAGAGCTTTAACTCATAGGTTCAATGTTCAACATGGTATATTGAACTAAAATGACCCTTTTACCCTGTAGTTAGGTGAAGAACTAATCTTCTGTTCTGGCTTATGTTGATTGAAACCTGAGAGCAATAATAGATTCCAACCTCTCATTTGAGGCACACATAAAACACGAAAGGTTGCGTAATGTATCTTGTCTTTGGCCATCCCTCTGAGCCAAAGATGTTGTGAAAACAGTGCAGGCAATTTTCTCATTTTATTTTGCATATCGTAATCCTCTGTTGGCACTGGCAGGACTTCCATCCAGACTTCTGGCAGAGGTACAGACCATTCAAAATGCTGTAGCTATTGAGCTCACTCGTACCTCAAACACCCCCATACCCTACAACCCCCACTGGATTCCCATTAAGTACAGCTTATTACGTACTTACAAATCCCTCCATAATTCTGCACTAACTACACCAGTGAGCTTCTCCACAAGTGCACCCCTGGCCGCCAGATCCTCAGACTTCAGCAGCCTTGTTGTCCCATTCACTTCTGTGCACTCTGTGGCTGGCAGAGCCCCCGTGGATTGCCCTCCCTGTATATTACGGCCAGCTGATTCAATTGCCTCCATTCTATATCTCTTCAATTTTAGCACTGAATACACTAATATTCACCAGAACCTGCTCGTTTCCCTGAATTTATTCTGCCGTCTGTGTGCAACTGTTAATGAACTGATGATTGTTATTAGTAATTTGTTAAATATTGTAGTCAGTCTGTATTATATTATGTTCAAAGTGCAGCTTGCACTGAGACTGCTACTGTATACTTTAACCTGTACTGTGTTTTAACTGATTGAAAAGTGCATTGAGCCTGGGAAAGACACTTGATGAATAAATATGATTAATTAGTAGGTGACTCATAGTAGTCATAACCCGTATAAAGTAGTTCATGAAGTAGAACACTTAAGCCCTGATTTACTAAGACCATTAGTGTGTGCAAAACGCAAAACTAATTACACAACCAATGACTGGTGCAAAACAAATACCAGTGGTCGTCTTATTGATTTTGTGTGTGCTAAAAGGTTTTGCACATGCTAAAGGTCTTAGGAAATCAAGCCCTTAGGATTGCAACCCATATTAAGCAGCAAAAGAGTCAGTGCCATGACCCATATTAAGCAGCATTGGACTCGTGTTGTTACCATGTTCCTGGAGATTTGCTGCAGCCTCATCTTTTCCACCAAATTGCTTCCGTCCTGAGAGATTCTCAGCAGGAGAGATATGAGCTGCTCCAGTATCCCCAATGCCCGAGCATCCTTATCAGGACTGTCGATGATCTCATCCCTGCACACACACACACACACACACACACAAAAGTGATTGAGAGACAAAGCGGAAAGAGCGAGGGACCAGAAAGAAGGGAGAGAAGGAGGAGAAAGGCAGAAGCAGAGAGAAGAGAAGGAAAGGGGACAGTAGATGAAAGAAAGAAGGAGATGGACAGGGTAAATGGTAGAGGCAGAAGGGTAGGATGGTAGGGAGAGGGGAAGCAGAAGTGACCAGTAAATGGAGGTTGGGCAGGAGAGATGGAGAGCAGCAGCATGATGTATGTCAACAGGTATGTGTAGGCTAGCGCATATGTTAAATTGTATGTACAGTGCCCTCCATGTTTGCCACAAATATATATTTTTTCTTGATTTGGCTCTGTAGTCCACAACTTTAGCTTAGCGGGTTTGTGTATGTACACTATATGGCCAAAGGAATCTGGACACTCCTTGGTCTGGGGCTGTGTTTTATGGTTCAGGCTAGGCTCCTTAGTTCCAGTGAAGGCAGATCTTAACATTACAGCATACAATGACATTCTAGACGATTCTGGGTTTCCAACTTTGTGGCTACAGTTTGGGGAAGGCCTTTTCCTGTTTCAGAATGACAATGCCCCCATTCAAAAAAGAGGTCCATACAGAAATGGTTTGTTGAGATTGGTATTGAAGAACTTGACTGGCACTGCACAGAGCCCTGACCTCAACCCCATCAAACGCCATTGGGATCAATTGGAAAGCCGACTGCGAGCCAAGCCTAATAGCCCCACATCAGCGTCCTACCTCACTAATGCTTTTCTGACTGAATGGAAACAAATCCACACAGCAATGTTCCAACATCTAGTGAAAGCCTTCCCAGGAGAGTGGAGGCTGTTATAGCAGTAAATGGGGACCAACTCTATATTAATGCCCAAGATTTTGGAATGAGCGGGTGTCCATACACTTTTGCCCATGTAATGTATGTTAGCATGTATGTGTATGTTAGCATGTATTCTCCCATCTCCAATGGTCCTACCAGCACTGTTCCTCAATCCAAGAGGCCAGGTAGCAGCGGATGTCCATGGGGAAGTTTGGGGGGTAGAGATCATTGAGTTGCTGGGAGGACAGGTACTGCAGGTGCAGGTGCAACCGTTTCCACTGCGCCATCCTATCACGAGGCTGGGAGGGGGGAGATGTGGTTTGGCCACTGATTAACATTCATGACTCCACAAACAAGCAGCCAGTTTTATTCTGGGGAGCCAAACACTGTTCCCTTGGAGACCTTATTGGACACTTTACAGGCCAAGCAACAGCCACTGTTTCCTGAACAAAATGAGGCAATCTGTCAGAACACACTCATCTCAAGGCGATTGTGACTCACAGTAAATATCAAATTACAAACACATGCCCGTCAGAAATGTTAAGGTTTTAAAATGATAAAATGTTTCCTATATGAAAGCCAGGTCCCACCGGCACAAAAAACTGATCCACGGAAAGTGTATTTCCTGAACTAAGTGGTTCTGTCCGACAGTAGTGACAGCTCATGTCTCTGGTAGGGAAACTGTGTAGGAGATATTTGGTCTTATATAGGTCCTGACTCCTGACCAGTTATTTATAATCACATACCATTTATGACAGGGACTAGGGCCATTCTGGACAGGCTCTGAACAAAATTATAATGTGGTTGTCACGCCCCCCGCCCCCCTCCCTTCATTATAATAATGATAATTGTAGAATGAGCATTGCATCAAATTTGAGGTCACCCTTCTGATGCAAAATATGTTTTTCACAGCCAGGTAAATGGAGGCTATACTCATGAGTTGAGACCCCACCACCTACACACACACACACATTTTCCCTACACAGTAACATATTTAGCGTTAAATGAACTCTAATAGAGGTACAGACTGTCTAATAGAGTACATTTTATCCTCATTGTACTCTCTTCTAGTTGAATTAAGACCAAACATTTAACTGTGTAGTAACTGTTGGGATGGAAGGAGTCCATCATGTTAATTAGAAAGTAATTTAGCACTAGCACTAGCACTAGGATTTTCTTTACATAAAAACAAAAAAAGCACAAAAAAAGATGAAATCGAAATCAACTGGGTCCCTCGCTGGAAACACGGGCGGTCCACTCAACAAGCCACCCACTGCTGTGCTCTGTTCATTTTGCACCACTGCTGTTTCAGGGAATGTGTTTATTCTAAATATGGAATCAAACCTCCATGCCAGCATGCAAAACAGCTAGAACAAAATGCTGTTCATACAGCAAAAGAGACAGACTTGGTATGTTGAGAAAGTAAGAACAACAGGAACAAGTTGAAAAAGAACAGGCTGGTAGACTGAAAGAATTACTGTTGGCTCAGTTCATCAAATTTAGGTACACCTCGCAAGTTAACTGGCAGGTCACTATTACAGTGAATAATACGCTATTACTGTCATGGCCTTCTTTTGTGCTTTATATATCACCATCTCCAAACACAAGAGAGCTACTGGCACCAGGTGACACCACCCAATCCAACACATCCAGCCAATGGTGGCTCTCTAACTGAGCAAAATAGACAGGCAGACTGAGGTTCATGGAGGTTCCAGGAGTGGCCCTGATTTAAAAGCCCCCGTTTTATTCAATGGTTGGTCGCTTGCATTGTCTAACGTGTCCCAATTAAGCTTGTAAATTATGAAATCTGTAAAACATGACATTTCGCCACATTTGCTCACATTTGGTGAAAAAATCACCAGACAAAAGAAGCCAGTAAAGTTTGGCTTCAGATCTGACGGAGACTCAAAGCAGCCAATCATATTTGGCTATGGTTACTCTAGTCACGTCATGCGAATTGGAATTCTAACCCTTTTGCACAGAGGCTTAATTTTACCCATTTTCGTCCGTTTTTTACCGTTCTGTTTAAAGCTTTATAACTCCAGATATCAGTATAAATTCCCAGTAAAGTTACAGTCTAGCCATAATAGATTGACAGCTCACCACCATTGTCATTACTTATGGTATACAAATCCAAGTTGCCTCAGGCAGGGATTTTTTTCCACAGACTCCCCATACTTTATCATTGAGCCTTATGCAGGCTTAGCTTATAGCCAATACCTAATACGTTGTTAGCCAACTAGGTATAAACTAAACTAAACCAGAATAATTCTGAGTTCAGCACCACTAATGTAAAACTCTGTGACATCATAAACAATAATAACACAATCTAGCTATAGCCTTTCTGTGGCTACCTAGCTATACTATTATGAATACAACACCATAAAACACACGCACACCTTGTACACAGGGCAACACTTAACTATGGAATCCATGCTGTCTGCTTCAGATGAAGTAGAAATCTACTCATCTGAATCTAGAGGATGACTACAGCATCCAGCAGTTTCAAGCACTGAAAATCTTTTTGTCACTTCGCCATTGTACAAACAAAACGATTTATCACCGGAGTTCACTAGCGATGCGTATGCGCTCTCATGCACAAAACCACGGAGACGCAGACGCTTAATAGCGTGTGTTGTTTTGATTATACCTCTTTGGAAAGCTTAGAATATGTTCTTTTTTGATATTAAGGCTGTCAATCAATTACAATTAGTTCCAAGACATTACTACTTATGTATAATTGCGTAATGTTCTACAGACAAATTTGTGCGATTTCAACCATGTTTAAACTTACACTGTACACCACATATAGGCAGAAAATAACTACATAATCTTAGGAAGGATGTATCTGGCTTTAACCCCTTAGCTCTGATAGTCTAGATAGTCGCGCCTGCGAGACCGTTTTACGCAACTGAGACACGTGTTGCTCCTGCAGCCAAACTATTAGTGGAAAACCCAAACGCGGTATTTTAACTTTATTGGTAGACGATTCGCGACGATTTCTGGCCAATGCGTAGTTTCTAAGTGTCACTATCTTTCCGTAGCAAGTCCATTTAACAAGCACTCCCCACCCAGCCTATACCTACCCATGCGTGACATAGTGGGCAATAGCGTCTATGTTGGTGTTCATAAATATATGTATTCATCATATAATATTAGAATACCGTCATAGCAACCAGATAAACCCACCTTATGCAAAAACAGCGGTGCAAATCGCTGCTCAATCAATACCTACATAAACAAGTGGAATCATTCTCTAATCATACAATGCCATTCTACTATCAATATCTGCGATTAAATATGGAATTCATGTGCAATCCTACCATGGATTTAAGCGTAGATATGTCCCTTTCAAGATTCCGTGGTCATTTATTGTCTTGGACAATCCGTTGGAAAAATACACAGCGCATTTGAACACGATTACACAACCTAAACTAGCTCTGCGTAAAACCCACTTCCTGATTGCTCCGTTGTGACGCTATCAATTTTATTCTGGTTTGATCGACGATGGTTTTATCCAATAGAAGGCACGATAAACTTCCCCAAAAGTAATTTACGTGTAATTGAAAGCTTGGATTAACTATTTAAGGGCGAGCGTAACTGCAATACTTGTTATATCACGACAATTTTACGCAGGCATGCGCAGATGACGCATTTGGTTTGACGCATTTGGTATGACGCAATTGGTATTACGCAATAAAACTGCGCGCACCTTTGAAGTGACTTTTTAGCAGTTTTCCTCCGAAGTCGGTCAGAAGAGGACAGCAACAGAGATTCTTCTAATCCCTGTAGCATAGATTCTGTGGAAGAGGTGCCTATCAATATGGGGAAGATATCCTCCTCGACATGTAAGTATTACTGCTTGTAATATTTTGATTATATACATTCCACTGCGTGCTATATTTTCGTTATTTTTGTATTTGCATCGGTCGTAATAGACCACTGTTAACCACTGCTAATAATGCTGAACATATTTGAAAGCACACTTTTTCAGACTCCACCTTGAATAACTACATGTATAAGGTCAATTATATAGTACGTTCTTTCCGTTTATTTTTTATTTTCTATTTGGTTTAGCTATCTCATAGCTTAGAATGTATAGCTGACTGTATTCGGTTGATGACTAGCGATAGCTCCTACGTTGTGAGAAAGTAGCGCTTTCGTGACTTAGAATGTATAGCTGACTGTATTCGGTTGATGACTAGCGATAGCTCCTACGTTGTGAGAAAGTAGCGCTTTCGTGACTTAGAATGTATAGCTGACTGTATTCGGTTGATGACTAGCGATAGCTCCTACGTTGTGAGAAAGTAGCGCTTTCGTGACTTAGAATGTATAGCTGACTGTATTCGGTTGATGACTAGCGATAGCTCCTACGTTGTGAGAAAGTAGCGCTTTCGTGACTTAGAATGTATAGCTGACTGTATTCGGTTGATGACTAGCGATAGCTCCTACGTTGTGAGAAAGTAGCGCTTTCGTGACTTAGAATGTATAGCTGACTGTATTCGGTTGATGACTAGCGATAGCTCCTACGTTGTGAGAAAGTAGCGCTTTCGTGACTTAGAATGTATAGCTGACTGTATTCGGTTGATGACTAGCGATAGCTCCTACGTTGTGAGAAAGTAGCGCTTTCGTGACTTAGAATGTATAGCTGACTGTATTCGGTTGATGACTAGCGATAGCTCCTACGTTGTGAGAAAGTAGCGCTTTCTTGACTTTGCTTTGTAGATTGTGTCCATGACCTTCAATATGCACTTATTGTACGTCGCTTTGGATAAACGCGTCTGCCAAATAACTGTAATGTAATGATACTATTGTGTTCGTGCCGTTCGCGTAGTGGCTCGTGGTGGCCTGCTTTGTTAGAATTCATAGCATTCACAATGAAATTGAGTATTTTAGCGCTGTTCTGTTTGGTTGCTCAGTCGTACGTTATATTTTATGCCTCGATTTGCCGTGAAGCTAGAACATTGGCAGTGTTTTCCGATATTATTTTATTGTATTGTAATTTATTTGTGCATAATGTACTCTATGGGGTATTAGTATATCCATGGGTGATGCTTTTCACTTAGGGAATGGAAAATATGTATTCAAATTTACTGTGTCCAGATGTGTGCAAGATGAATGTAAAATAAATAAATAAAATAAATAAGCAACAGTTGTGAAACACACTACAGAGTAATGCCATCCTAGAGCATGCAACAAAATATAACATAATGTAGCATACAGAAGAAAGTGTTTACTGAAGTACAAGAGTGAATGATTTCATATTTAGCTGTGTGTACCACAGTGTTATAATGCTTCTGCATTATGTAATTTGTTCCTATAACATGCTTGACCCTCCACCTCTGCCACTCCAGCAGTGCCCTCTACTGTTCAGAGTGAAGCCACTGCAGGACCAGATCCTTACAGCATCCTTACGAAGGCACCGCACAGGATGAAGCAGTATATGAAGGATAATGGTGAAAAAATGGCACACTTGGCATCAAACACTGAACTGAAACTGTGCAATATCAATGTTTTCATCCATTAAGTGATCGTAAGGGAAAATGTATATGCTTTATAAAGGACAAAAGGCTTTTTAATAATTTCTTGGAGAGGTTTTGGGTAGGTTATTGGACACCTAGATATCCACCCCCCTGTACTGATCCAAAATAATTCCCACATGAAAATGATAAAAAGGTGAGTTAAATGAGTCAAAACGGTTGATTTGCACTGAAATGTATGATTAGTTTAAGATTTACAGCTATTCACATTTTAGCCAATTTGGATAGGTTTGGAGACCCTGGGTACATCAGGCTACACTGCTTACATTTTGTGTCATAGATCTTTAGTAGTTCTGTATATCACCCTGCGATTATTGAATGCTTGTGGACAAGGAGTTTATGATCCAGGAAATGTGTAGTTTTACCTGTTTCATTTATGTAGCTCTCAGTATTTTGAAGAAATATATATTTTGTTGCATTTTTTGCAAAGTTTTGCTTGCATTTCCGGCACTTTATTTTGACTTAAATTATGAAAATAAACAAATCAAAGTTTGTACAAAAAATGGTACACCGGGTTTGTTTCATTTAAGCCATTTACCAAGTTTATGTGATGCTCACACCTGGAGTTATAAAGCCTTAAACAGAGTACCCCCAAGATTGACCAAATATGCCATTTGCACCAAGAGGTTAATAATGCAGGTAAGGTTATGACTTTATTCCATACTTTAAGAAATTTTTATAGCAGAAGGAAATTATGTGATGACAGAAATTAACTCTAATAAGTGAACAGGAAAAATAACTTTAATTTACCTATATCCAGGACCCTATGTGTTTTTTATTGTTGTGATAAATTGTTTGGTGGTTAAAGAAGAACTGTAATAAACTCCTAATATATTTAAATGTCCACTATCTTCAACCAAATTCACTCTCATGTAGATTACACTGTCGAGTGGTCGATATACTTTTATGAAATATGGAAGAACGGTGGCATGTAGAAACTTCATATTTTGCCCGATAATAGCCCAACTCGCGCTGATGAAGACCATGTTTTCCATGTTACCTCGCTTTCTGACGTGGTACAGTACGATGTTTGTGATGTAGACCCCAGGGTCTACGCCACTAGGGTCACTACCCAAAGGGGTTAATTGTGTCCACATCTGACAGTTCTATCTGAGCTGTGATCAGATCACAGTTCAGATTTTGTGATCCAGCTCAATATTTAAATATTAAATAAAAACAGGAAACAACATTCCTGAAAAATGACTTTCAGTGTTCGTCAGGTGTAATTCTTCTTCTGCTGAATCAGCGGTTATTGTGCTTCTGCTGAATCAGCGGTTAATACGCTTCTGCTGCATCAGCGGTTATTACGCTTCTGCTGAATCAGCGGGTATTACGCTTCTGCTGAATCAGCGGGTATTACGCTTCTGCTGAATCAGCGGTTATTGTGCTTCTGCTGAATCAGCGGGTATTACGCTTCTGCTGAATCAGCGGGTATTACGCTTCTGCTGAATCAGCGGGTATTACGCTTCTGCTGAATCAGCGGGTATTACGCTTCTGCTGAATCAGCGGTTATTGTGCTTCTGCTGAATCAGCGGTTAATACGCTTCTGCTGCATCAGCAGTTATTACGCTTCTGCTGAATCAGCGGGTATTACGCTTCTGCTGAATCAGCGGGTACCATATTGGGCATAATTTCACGGATTCCGACAGGGTTCTCAATTTCCGTATGCACACTTCAATCGCATTTGTGAACAGCTGCAGCCTTTGCTTTATCGTAAGCATACTCATCTCTGTGTACCCGGACTCACCGTATCTGTGCACAAACAAGCTATATAGCCACAGTGTCATGCTACCACGCCATTGCTCATTTGTTTGGGGTGAGCAAAGCATCAGTGGGGGACATATAATCCATGAGGTGTCTGATGCTCTCTACTCCTTTTGCAGTGTGCATAAGCCGCAGTGAGAGCACTTGAGTAAAACATTGCCGTAAATAATTGACGTTTATCCGGTCAATGCGTCAGTCAAGTTCTTCCTAGTTCACAAAGTGAACTAGACCACCTCTCCAAGTGGTCTGGCAGATCCAAACCAAATGCAAACAAAATCCAATTTTGCGTGTCCAGACCTGTCACCTAATGCAGCCATCAGATGTTAGAAGTTGCATAAAAATGACTACAGCAACCGCAGCCTTTGATCTATTATTTGCGTAAACACTCAATGCACCTGTTGAGATTCACAGATGAATCGATTAGTCACGTAATCATAACAAATGCATGTTTGATTTAGAAAATAATTACTTTGATGGGGCAATTGAGCTACAAATATAAATCATCTACAATAGTAAGAGCTTGGATGTAAGCTCTCAATTCACTTTACAGCTCTCTAGCTAAGCAGGTATCCTATAGGTAACCTATATTTTGCAGTTAGAAAAAAAAGGTTACTATTGGGTCACTTCCTGTAGTGCCCTTGGTTCTTGAACCAGCTCCTGTGTGTCCTCCGTGTCTTCAACTCCGTGAATCCGACTCAAACATGTATGGTGTAATCCCTGGCAGATAACTTTCGGATGCCATGTTCGCTATTAGAGCAAGAGTTGTGTGGGCACGAAATGGGAGGGGAGCCATTTCTGACTGTCATTCCCAGTCAGAAAACCAATCAAGGCAGAGCATGTGAAAAAATGTGCAACACCCATCCAAAATGGCCTGTTCAGCTCGAATGGAGAGTGAGAGATGTTCTTTTAAAAAATGTTTTGTAATTATTTTCTTATCAACTTATTATTTTCTTATAAAAACTTATCGACATGTTTCAAAAACCTTGGAATAATATAACATTTCCGACAATAGAATGGCGAGTCTTGGTGACAATGGGCCTTTAAGCCTCAAACCATTAAAAAAAAATCACTTGGAAGTGGTTCAATCTAACAAAACACATCTTGTGAAAGATGTCATGGAAACCTCAGTTATTTAAAAATATCCTGAAAACACATGCCTTCCACCAACTCACAGACCCCCGCCACCCGGCTCTGACAGTACTGCTGCCCCACCAAAACTCCAAAAAATTACATTTTCTAAAAAGACACCTTTCAGTGCCACTTTAGTGGCTACAAGGAGACAGACAAAATGTTTTTGGAAAGTGCAGAAAATTTACTTTAAAAATTTTACTAAGACTTTGTTTATCAAGAACGTACGTTGTTTTTTCCCTTAAAAAAAGAAGATGGTGATTAAAACCGCCCACTGTGTATCGTACATACCGTTCAGATGGTTTTTCAGCTTCATTTGTCCTGAGAACAGGTCCCACTCACAATGGGGGGGGCCCAGGAGAAAGCTGCTGCGCGATTGGTTCATTGGAGTTTTTTGTAGAAGTCAGTTGGGGGGTGAGTTGGGGTTATAGGGGTGTGGCGAATCCTGCATATTTTTATCTTTTGCCCCCATATGGAGATGCACAACAAGACACACATGACAACAACTACGAGGCTTACATTCTGACATTACAATAATGCTGTGACAATTTCAGGAGGGATCCAACACTGCACCTCACAGTCACAGGTCTCTCTACCCAGAAACTGAAATTAATTTGAACATTAATGCTATTATCCCCTGTATCCAAAGCAATTGTCAAAGGTCGTATTTGAGTGCTACAGCTGTTTCAACCAAGATCTTTGCTGAACTGGAATGTTTGTCTTTGATCTGTGTTGACATGCTTTTGCAGATGGTGAAAACAGGGCCTTGCAGTCTGTTCACATTTTTTATTGCCACACACAATGGCGGCCATGCCCGCTTCTGCATTGCTTTGACAGTATCATGTTCTCTTCAGCGTACAGTCTGGTTTCCTGTTGCAGTCTGTTTGTGCACACAAACAGATTAAAAAAACTTCTGTGGGGGAGGCCAGCGGACGGCCAGGTATGTTTACGAACCATACAAGCGAGGAAGGCACAATTTCTCCACCTGAATCTCTAAGCATGTAATCTTTTTAAAAGCTTCTTTTTAAAGATTTCTTTAAAATAAGTATACACACAGTACTTATCTTAGTGAACACTTTCAAATCAAGACAACAAGCTCTATCCAAGAAAAATGTTATTTATATCTAAAGTAAACATGAGACCTGGGAGGAATACTACAAAGCAGGATTACTTAGTTAGCTGGATAACTGCACCGAGTAAAACCGGGAACAGCTCTTTTTACTTCAGTCTGTGTCCCAGATTTGGGATGGTTCCAGGTTTTACTTGGTGCAGTTATCCAGCTAACTAAGGGCCAGATTCAGAAATGGCCAACTTAAGTCATGCACTTAAGTTTAATCCTGCGTGGACTTAACGCGGGATGAGATACACCGTATTCTAACCTGTGCTACGCGGGTGCGTTTCTCAAAATGTGGGTGGCACAGGGCATAATATTCTAATGGCCCATTTCTTTTACCTGCCCCCTGGGTTGCCAGCTTTCTACAAAAAAATGTGTGTGGGGGTATACATTTTCAACGTGTCAGTGACATTGCCTTTAATAATCGCCTTTGTAAAATCCTGCATCGTAGTTGCTCTTGCGTGATGGGGAAGGCAGTGAATGTATTAATACGTTGCGTTGATAAAATTATCATAGTTCCTATTGATGACTTGGATATACCCATCACTCAAAAAATGATTTGAGTGGAAACTCTGAATACGCGTATC
The DNA here is from genome assembly GCA_022702515.1 of Ilyophis sp. 1 JC-2022. Taxonomy (NCBI): domain Eukaryota; kingdom Metazoa; phylum Chordata; class Actinopteri; order Anguilliformes; family Synaphobranchidae; genus Ilyophis; species Ilyophis sp. 1 JC-2022. The sequence continues at coordinate 27,562,795 of CM040402.1, read as the reverse complement.
TTGCATGATTTGCAGACACTCATTTTCCTCAAATCTCCACCCCGCGAGCGCAATTCCACATATGTACTGCAGAGACGCTTAAAACAGCGGACAAGTCAAATGTCTGAATCACAAATAGCTTAAGCTACGTGGAATTTCGGGAGTAAGTCCCATCAATTAAGGGTGTTGACATTGGGTGCGTTTACATGCACTCAATATTCCGATAACTGGGAGTAATCCGAACATGGCAATAATACGATAATTGCGTTTACATGCACTTAAGTAATGCGATAATGGGAAAAATCCAGGTTTACATGATTCTGTCAATATTCCGATTTCTTTTCCTGAACGCAATGTGCAACTCAAACGTAAATTAGAAACACATATTAGCCTAACGTTATATATTATAACTTACATATTTTAACGTGTTTACATAACGTGATTATACTTCCTGCTGGGTTGCTAGAAACAGCACGCGGGTTGGTATGCGTAACCGTAAATTAGTAAACACATTAACTATAGCCTTATGTATAGTTACATAAGAAAGAACAGTAGCCTATAACGTATAAGAAAGTAACGTTAAACATGGTAATGTTAGACAGGAATTATGTGTTTCGTCGTCATATGGCAGATGTTATGGTTGCAGGTGGCAACTAACACTGTCCTTCAAGCGTTCTGTGTTATGGGCAGAAGACGACGAAGAGCTTTAACGTTACAACAAGCGTCGTGCTGGATGCGCGTTAGGAGCAAGGACTGGTGGGAGAGAGTGGTGCTAAATGAATTCACAGATTCAGACCGTAGACTTGTGGACACCAAACTGGTTCGCTATCAGCCTGTACTCCCCGCAGCTACCGAGTTTGTACAGCGCTATTGCGACTCGCATTTGAAGAGGTACAGCTGGACGCACGGTCACTTCGTCAGGGCTCATTATGTTCTGTACCAAACCACAAAGTTTCCTAAATGATCTCCGAGCCATCCTGAAGTTGCCTCTCCATTCTGAATCGGTGAATTCATTTACCATATGACGACGAAACCCATAAGAGCATTATTGAGTGCATGTAAATGTGCTCATTATTTCCGCGTTTCTAACCTTTTTCCCCATCTATGAGATGAAGTATATTCCTCTTTATTATTTCGGATAACATTAGGAGGGTTTCCTCCTCGCTCCAGAAATGACTTCTCCGGTTGGTTGACATCTCTCTCTGACCTCTCTCAACTGTTTTGACGTTAGCGTTAGGTTACTAACAATATCCGGAGTGGCTGTTGCTGTCAAACACGCACATGCGCAGATTTAAAAAAAACGACCGAGATCGGAATAAGCGTTTACATGCAACCAATAAAACGAAAAACACGGCAGAAATCCAGGTGTAGTTATCGGATTTCTCATATTCCGATAACTGCTTTTTTCCGAAAAAGATTTTCGGAATTTGCGTTTACATGACAATTTGAAAAATCCGATAACAGCCATATTCAGAATATGATCGGAATATTGAGTGCATGTAAACGCACCCAATGTGTTTACACTCTACCATGACTGTGGTTAAAGTTATTTTAACACAATGCAGGTTTGGCTTGTTGCCATTTGCTGTCATTAAACTCCTTTCAGATTTCTATACTCTTAGCAAATGGGACTCAACTGATTTCACCTGTCAGTTTGTAATTGAATCAATTAAACATTGAACCTCTTTCAACTGGAAATATTTGCCATATTGTACATAGAGCACTGTAAATTAAAGCATAAGTTGGTCCTAACTGATTGAAATTCCTGGGATGTGAATATGGACTTTTATTACCCTGGCTCAATGAGCTAATTAGTCATATACACCAACAGCGAATCACTCGTGAATTAGACCACAATAAAACGCTACAATACATACATACAGCCACAGGAACATTCATCAGCTTCTGTTCATATTGCGGAATGTAGCTAAAATATCAGATAATGTAAATGATTGGACTAATAAAATAATTGGTGGCAGAAAAAACCTGCATAGTCCTGAAGTTTCCCATCTTAGGCTGTGTCCCAATAAGAGCCCTTTCTACTGCGCCCTGTCCCCTGCGTACAGTGCACTGGCAGAAGTGTGCTGTTTACTGTGCATCGTTTCGCAGTACGCGGAAAATATCCGCTATACTATTTTCCAACTGTACTGTGGAAGTGTCGTGAGATGTCCCACCCTTGCGCGGCCATGTCACGTGTTGTTTTTATTGTATTTGAAAGAAAGCGTCAGCGAAGCTGCGCCTAGTTTTTTTTAAACAAAGCTCACGTCATGTTTATGTGACCAAAATGTTTGTGTACTTCTTGAAAAGTGTGCCCCCAAATCTACTAAGTGTGCCATCCGGGCGTTTCAAGTATACTGCAATTTGAAAACTTTTCACCTACTCAACTACTTTCTCATCCTATCTACTCATCAAGGCTACTCAATAGTTTGGAAGAGTACTGAGTCAGACTAGGCCCCTGTCTTAAAGGGATTTAATGGGGCTGTTGGCTGATTAATCCTGATTAATTTGGCACAAGCTGGACAATCTATCAATTGATTGGTGCAATTATAAAAATGCACATCAATTAACCACAGGATTTCCTACTCATGCGCTCGCTCTGGTTACATTGTACCGATAATTCACCGCACTGTCACATCTACAGTTAAAACTGGCTCCGTCTTGGCCCTGACTAAAAGCATTTGCAGTGGTGAGCTCCTAACAAACTGATAAAAAAAACTTTTCAAACATTGTTCAGGGGTGTTATATGTTTAAGCTCAGCTGTTACCACATTGTTCAGGGGTGTTATATGTTTAAGCTCAGCTGTTACCACATTGTTCAGGGGTGTTATATGTTTAAGCTCAGCTGTTACCACATTGTTCAGGGGTGTTATATGTTTAAGCTCAGCTGTTACCACATTGTTCAGGGGTGTTATATGTTTAAGCTCAGCTGTTACCACATTGTTCAGGGGTGTTATATGTTTAAGCTCAGCTGTTACCACATTGTTCAGGGGTGTTATATGTTTAAGGTCAGCTGTTACCACATTGTTCAGGGGTGTTATATGTTTAAGCTCAGCTGTTACCACATTGTTCAGGGGTGTTATACGTTTAAGCTCAGCTGTTACCACATTGTTCAGGGGTGTTATATGTTTAAGCTCAGCTGTTACCACATTGTTCAGGGGTGTTATATGTTTAAGCTCAGCTGTTACCACATTGTTCAGGGGTGTTATATGTTTAAGCTCAGCTGTTACCACATTGTTCAGGGGTGTTATATGTTTAAGCTCAGCTGTTACCACAAATATAAAATCACATGCTCTCCCTGTCTTGGCTGGATCGCTCTTCAAAAATAGATTGTTAACCTTGATGAGTCTATCCTGGTTAAATAAAGGTAAAAAAACATGAAATCTGAAATGTGCTCAGTTAGGTGGGCGATCAGTTCCGGCTGGACAGCTGGTTCTATAGATTTGACCAAAATGTTGGGTTTTCTTTGATCTACATCTTTGATTTACATGAACCAAATCCCTGCCATTTTGGGCCAAATGTTCCATCACAGGAACTCCCCAGCCGAGACCAGGATGTGGTTCAGTTTGTGCCATAACTGCTGATAAACTGACTCTCTCCACACCACATGGACTGGTCTGTTGCGTTCTTCCCAGTGACAGACACTTTCTCTGCCTGCACTCATTTCCAACCTATGCTTTAGGAGGAACAGTCATTCCACACACAGCTCACTCATCAGTCTTTATCTTTACTACACCAACCACGCACACAAAAACACAAACACACTGCAGTGCATACACAAATATAGATACACACACAGTATAATCTAAAAGTTTTTAGTGGAACTTCTGCTGGTAGTAAGCACCAGCAGAAGAGTAGAGAGAAAATGAATGTGGGCAGCAAGAGAACAAGTGATGACAAAACAAAACAGCAAAAGCAAACCTTCCCCCAAAAAAACCCTGTCAACATTGCTGGAAAATGAATCAAGAATCATTAGCCAATAGTGACTGTACACTGCCTTATCTGGCTTGTGGTGACACCTGAATATACTAATACCACTTGAAAGATATATGCTCATCGGGTATGAATGAGATCTTGTAGAAAGTTAGATTAATAACCACAAATATATCATATAAGATGTGTTGTAAGTTTGAGGTTTATTGGCACTCACCCAGATGTATTGGCTTTAAACCAACGTGTTTTCAACGTGTTACATCCTGTTCAGCTCATGCTATCAATAACTCCAGCCAAACATATGCATACCTAAGGAGATATCTAGTATATCTTTAGTTCAGAAAGCTGCTCTGGGTTACTTTATAAGCACGCAGATGTACAAAGTTCAGACAGAAATAGGGATGGGTATTATAGTATTATATTATAGTATACTCGTATTGATACTACTCTCCATAATTTTGTTGAAAAAAAGAGACGTTGTGAAATGAATTAAGTTTTTTAAATAATACTTTTAGCAGAAATAGCCTAACAAGAGTTATTTTGATTAAATTAAATTAAATTAAATTGTTTCCTCATTGTTTCCAGAGAGTATATAATGAGGGGATCAATTACTATAAATAAATGTCTGGTAGTTTGTTTTCTTGCTGCTTACTACAAATAGCCTAAAATAAACTTAAATTAACACGATTATAGATTACCAAAAAACTATAGTTCTTGAGCTTCTCAGAAACGAATATAAATAGTTATAAAAAATAAAGCGGTGGGGAATGAGTTGGGCTTGGGTGTTTGTCTTGAACTGCCATCCCCTGAAAGAGTGGGGGCTGCCGCTTGACTGACGTTAACTAGCCTATAGGATGAGGAACATGTTTCAAAAGCTTTTAAAACTGATGCTGACTTTGCTAGATTACCAGCGTTATTATAACATCGTAACAGCGCTGGACAACGATGGATTGCTCCACAGAGAATGCCATGTTGCTCCAAGGCATTCTCTGTTCGTAGTGTATGCCTGTACGGGGAAAAAATTCCCGAAAAGCTATTGATAGTTTTAGCTCTGGGTTTATGAAATGCAGGCAAATAAGTTAGCTACCTAAGTTAGATAACGTTAGACCGAGGATTCACTATTTAAACTACTTTTCGGTGAGTTTTCTGGAAAGATATTACATGTACACTACGAACAGGTAACAAAGAATGCTTTGGAGCAACAAAAACTGAATACTGTCGTAGTTCCAGGTCATTTAACATAGGCTACATCGTTGTCCAGTGCTGTTACTATGTCGCTGGCCATCTAGTAAATGCTGCCGGTGTTATTTTCTGAAGTTAATAACTATGGACTTGTTTTATCTTATAACGAGTGTTACATTGACTTGATGAAGTCGAGACAGTCACGTTATTTTCGGGAATCGCATCAGCTTCGGAGCCGGAGGGCTGCATTGAGCGGAATGGCGCAGCAACCTATTTGCTCATGCGAGTTATGTCACAGGCCGACAACACGGCTTCCTACAACAGCATAAGGGCTAGGGCTCAAGCAGTGAAATACACTCCATTGTTTCAAATGTATGGCATGTTGTTGTATTTATAGGTGTTTTATTAGATTGCTAGTATTACGCCCCTTACACGCAACAGCTTTTTAACGTAAATTTCATTTTGTTGTTTACGTTCGCTTTGGTAAAGTGGGCTCACACTTTTGAACGTTTTAACCTGGCTGCCATCAGTGCCATCACTGGAGTGCACAGGACGTAATCAGAATGTGGAACGTAATCGCCTGAAGCGTGTAACTCATCAACAAACAAAAAAACAAGACGAGGCAAACCTAGCTCAGCCCGGACGCCTGTATGCACTATGCAGCCAGTGAGGAACGGCGGATAGTGTTCTGGAGCATGCAGGTTGACCTGCATGCCAGGGTGAGTGCGGAAAAGTATGTGAGCGGGAGCGAGCAAGGAGGGGAAACGGACGTCATTTAATTAGAGTGATGAGCACTATTAAAATGTTACCACTCCTCAAGCTCCAGCCTAGAATGTCTTGCTTCTGCCAATAGTTTTAATTTCAACAGTGAAAGATGGAGTTTTGGAAATATTTTATAAAAGCCCCAGACAAAGGTTACAAGTGTAACATAAACTAAAAAACCTTCCTACTGTCACCATGTGCAACGTTGCTGCAATATTGCTCTACAACATTGTAGCCACGTTCAAACATAATCTCAATAAAATGTTTTGCTTCAACTTGAACCAGACTTAGAATCACTGACTCACTGGAGCCCCTCATCTCCCTGCAAGACTATTCTGTACTGATCAAGACTTTGAGTCTGTACCAATCACATCTCTGTGAGTCCATAAAAAAGTAAAAAAGTTTTTATGGACCCTGTTTACTTTTAAAGCTGAAAGAGGAAACCAAAATGTAAACAGACAAACTGAAGCCTGAGCACAGAAAACAAACATATCTTCTCAATTACCCAACAGCAGAACATGGCTAAATGTCATCCATATAATTTTTAAGTGTGTGCCATGCCTGTGCATACAATGCATTCTCACAAACACGTGCGCACCCACACACAGATTTTCAGTTTCAGTTAGCTTCAACAAGGAAAATAATATTCCATCAACTTTTTACGTCAACCAACTACCACTAATCAACAATCAGCATGATCAAAATTAAAGTTGCATGACTTAAAATGTGGCATGATTGAGTATAAATATACATGGGTGAGAGCACGCACCACACAGGGCTCAACTGGAAAAGGGTCCTACTCATCCTGGAGGTGCTTTCAGTGGGTTTGTTTGAGGAGACTCTTTTTGATGTACAATATGTGTGCGTGGGGTATTGTTTCCTGCACAATATGTGTGCATGGGGTGTTGTTTCCTGCACAATATGTGTGCGGGGTGTGTGGTTTCCCTGCCAACTGAAGCCCTCGCTCCTTGGGTGAAACTAAGTCCAAATTTTCTCATTTACATGACTGGAAAACTGCATCAAAAAATTGCAGGTTTTTCAGAAAGTGTGGTAACCCTGTGCACCCAGCCCTTAGGGCAACTGAATGGCCAACGCAAATCACTATACTGTGCTCCTATGCCATAGGCCTACTTAATATGGTTTGAGGGTAAAGCCATAGCCTGCCATAGCCTATAGATAAAATATTGTTTTTATCTCTATGAATGAGTTGAATGGAAAAAAAACGAATAAAAAGCAATAGAGAACGCCTACCATGCAGAAAAAGCCTAGAAAACAATTGTGATGTAGCCTAGTCTAATCATGTAGCTTAGCCTAAACATGTATGCCTAGCCTAATCATGTAGCCTAGCCTAATTTTGTCTTGACACACCTGCAACGATGCGAAAAAACGAAAAGCTTGCGCTTTTTCGCGGTTGAAAATCCCTGCGAATAAAAATGGATTACTCTTCGTCGAGCGATGACGACCTGGTTATCCGTTCGGTCCATCACGGAAAGAAAGTGTATTTTTTTTTTGCCTCTACCAGAATGTTAAAAACAGTATACTTAACGATCTCCAAAACGATAGCTACAGGCAGACCTCGTCTGTTTTCCTCGTTAGTTATATAACTTGGCTATCAGTAATCAGGAAATCCACACAGGAGTCGGAATAAGATTTTTGGGGAACTTTATAGACTTTATTTGCCACGCACACAGACAACCGTGTGACAGCAAAAACATTTCATATAGGCTACTCTACCCTGCCCTTCTCCTCCTCCCCCTTTCTCTCCCTCCACCACAGTGGCTGCCCCTGGCCAGACCCGGTAGCTAGACTACGTGTTGTCTTTCTCCTTCGGTTAGCCTATAGCCCACAATTACTACGGCAAATATCCACGAAACAATATCACATATAGCGGTTAGCTAGCTTTCATCCTTTGTTTTCACCAAGGCAAACGACACAGCGTAGCCTACATGAACTCGCCTAAAGTAAAAAAATAAATAGGCCTACGTATCGTGTAGCTATGTTTGTGTGTAATCGCCACTAGGCAACCAAGGAAGGAGAACATAATGTGGGGGAGGAATGAGGCAACGACTGGGAAGATTGACCCAGTTCGGTGCTCCATTTCGGTGGTGTACAGAGAAAAACTTGAGGCGATGTTTGTGTGTTGGACTGCTTGGTGACACTGGACATCTGGGGACAGCGGGGGCTATTTTTAATCATGACCGTATTGCACTTTAATTAACTTAATTCACTTGATTGATGTAATGATTCTGTTGGATGTCTTTGTTTGATATTATGTGAGCCTATCTCCTAAACATCACTCTTTTGAGAGAAGATTTAAGGGAGAGACACCCAAATATAATGAGTGAACAGAGAGTAGGTATATGTTCAACTGTGAATTCACTTTTCTCTTCAGTTAGACATGCGTAATCAATGACTGACAGTGAAAGCTTAGGCTAGCTTGCGAGCACCGGGTGCTTAGTGGACACCCCTGAAGAGATGCGTGCCACAGTCAAACCAGAGAGTGCAGCCAGTTTTGCCATGTAACTGTCACCCTGCTCTAGCCACTAGCTCTAAACTCGCTTTGAGTAGCCTAATGTTTTATTTAGACCGTTCATCACAGCTGACTATTAGGCACACAGACCTTTTCTTAAAAAGGGATTCAGACAATCGGGTAAACACACAAACAAACACACAAACAAACACACACAAAAAACATCCAACAAAATCATTACATCAATTAAGTGAATTAAAGTGCAATACAGCTAAATATGATTAAAAATAGCCCCCGCTGTCCTGAGATGTCCAGTGTCACCAAGCAGTCCAACACAGTTATAAAGGAATGATACCCACAAAGTTCAATGTTCAGTAATATTAGCTGGGGCTGTGTTTTGCTTGACTTGGGAGACTAGGTTGTGAAGCTCTGAAAGCATTAAAAAAAAAATCTATTGCTCCATAGAAGGAATCTGGTCATATGAAACCCGAAACCACTGTACATTAATACACACCTTGTCCAGCAACCAGTTCTGCCAGGTCTACAACCTCGCCCAGCAGCCAGGTATGTCTCCTTTGTAAATGGAAAGATATATCCCTGACCAACAGATAGACATGTACCTTGTCAAAATGCTGCTTTCTTACTTTAACAGCCAGGCAAGTTTTTAAATAATTGGCTGGCTGTCTTTTGCCAGGTGCAGTCCCACCCCCAGACTCCAAGCCCAGGATATAAATGCATCAAATATACCTATACAATTTGCACGATGTTTAACTAAAATCTCTACCACCTATGCAATTTGCAAGAATTCTAACTAAAATCTCAGATGCATATCTATTGTAAAGATTAAGAAATATTTCCTACTAAATTGGGGACTAAAATATTTGGATGGTTTTGTGTCAAATTGGGTTTGTGGGGTCGCGGTTGGCGTAGCGGTCTAAGGCGCAGACTTTGTCCAGTAGAACACTACTAGATCTTAACCAAAGTCTTTCCAGTAAATATCCAGCTATATAAATGGATTAGGCTATGCATACATATAATTTATTGCAAGTTTCCCTAAGCATTCCCCCAATGCATTATGTATTCTCCAGGGAGCCATTTAGAGTAAAATCTTTAGTGTTAATTTAACTCTATAGTTTTTTTGAGTCCAAGAGGGATCAAATGTAGGCTTCTCCATCGAGTCGATTTAACACTGAACATTTCACCGTGTAGGCCTACGCTACAATCACGCCTGATTTTACGTGTGTATCTTTTCTACCTGCAGGTTGTGTTCTTCCAGCGGTCCGTAAAACGGGCTCCGCCCTCACGCTGGTATGATGACCCTTTTAATTATTCCAAGAGGATTACATTGTTGCTCTTTTCACACACCCCTTGTGTCGTTTCAGAAGACATCGATTTAAAAAAAATGCTTATTCTGAAGTAGCCTATTAGCCGGATTTATTATCCCAGAGATTAGCTGTAATTACACACAGTGCAAGGGAAGAGGGGAAAATGCGGCATAGCCTACACTACGCAATTGTCGCAGAAATAATATTGCCTCGTAGCTAGCTACATTAATATTTAATATAGCCTATAGAAGTTTTACAAATCGGAAATGAAACGCATTTCAGAGTCATTACGGGCTCTCTATTGCAACACTCTGTAATCTGTCGATCAGTTCCACTGCTTTTGGGGTGCTGTAGCCTAAACCCATTGAGATTGGTGTCAAGGCGATAAGCTCTGCATGCAAGAAAACCAGAGTTAAACAATTCTGTAAAGAAGAGTGGTTCAGAATTTCTCCCAAGCAATGCGAGGGACTGTTATACACTCACAGGAAACTGTTAAAGTTGTTCCTGCTAAAGGAGAATTTCATACTGAAACTATAGGGGCACTCATATGAGATAGACTAACATTACTAAATTATGTTTTTGTTCAGTAGACAATGGAATGAAAACATGTTCCGTGTTACTTGCGAGGCTATATCACATTCCCTTGTAGCCTATAGGACTTATGGGATAGTATCCTTTTGATTCAAAATGTTCAAAAAAGAAATTAGTGGCACTGTATATACAGTGGGGGTGCAAAAATCTGGGCACCCTTGGTAAAAATGCCTTTTACAATTAATATCTAAGTGAACAGAAGCTAACCTGACCTCTAAATGGTACAAAGTTAAACATGACACATTTCTTCAAATGTTAAAGCAAAGTTACTTTTAAATTTTTTTTTTACTGTTTTTTACATTTTTTAATTAATTTAAAAAAAGGAAAACGACCCTGTGCAAAAGTTTGGGAACCCTGTCAGTTAGTACTTCGTAACTTCTCCTCAGGCAACTATAACAGCTTGCAAATGCTTCCTGTAGCCAGCTAAAAGTCTTTCAATTCTTGCTTTTAGAATTTATATATTATTTTTCAATAATATTCAAGTCTGGGGACTGTGGTAGCCATTCCAAAACCTTCATCCGTCTTTCCTGGCGGTACTTCATGGTTGATTTTGAGGTATGCTTTGGATCACTGTCTTTCTGGAATACTCAACCTCTCTTCAATTTCAATGTCTGGACTGACCTTCGAACATTAGCCTCTAGAATTTCTTAATATTGGGTGGAATCCATTCTTCCTTCCACCCACACAATATTTCCTGTGCCCCCCGCTGCCGTACAATCCCAAAGCATATTGGATCCACTTCCATGCTTAACAGTTGGCAAGGTGTTCTTCTCTACAAATGCTTCACCCTTTTTTTCTCCAAACATACCTTCTTTGGTTGTGACCGAAAAGTTTAATTTTGGCTTTGTCAGTCCAAAGCACATTGCTCCAAAATGCTTCAGTTTGTCAAAATGTTCTTTTGCATACTTCAGACGCTTTAGGGCTTCTTTCTGGCAACTATGCCATGTAGGTTTTTGTTGATTAATGTATGTTGTATTGTTGTCCTGAGCCTGGGCCTTAGTAATCATCTTTTAAAAAAGTAACAAAAATTTTTCCAAAAGGGTTCCCAAACAAGGCCTTTTCCCTTTTTTTTATATAACTTTGAAAGTGTAAATTTTTTTAATTAAAAGTAATCTTGCTTTAAAAATTAGGTTAGCTTCTGTAGTCTACACTTATACAGGTGCAGCTCAAAAAATTAGAATATCGTGAAAAAGTTCAATATTTTTTGTCACTCATTTCAGAAAGTGAAACTCATATATTATATAGATTCATTACACATAAAGTTAAATATTTCAAGCCTTTATTTCTTGTAATTTTGATGATTATGGCTTACAGCTAATGAAACCCAAAATTCAGTGTCTCAGAAAATTTGAATATTTTGCTTTAACATATTTTTAAAGTATCATACTTAATATTTGGTCGCATATCCTTTGCATGCTGTTACTTCCTGAAGTCTGTGACCAATCAACATCAAAAAACTCTGTTGCCAGATATGGAGTAGATGTGGATGGATCACTGCAAGGGTAATTTCTCCTGACACATTTTCCTATAGAACTCTATGGGGAAAAAAGTCAGGAGAAACAACCCTTAAAAGGATCCATCCACATCTACTCCATATCTGGCAACAGAGTGATGGTTTGGGGCTCGTTTGATACCTTAGACCCTTGATGACGTACAGCCATTTCGCCAGTCATGTGTTCCATACTGTACCAGCGTAATTTACAGCTGAATCTAGTCTTACCCCCCAATTCTCATAGAGATCAGTTCAAATGCAGAGAGGTTATAGTATCGCTTGTAACAGTACCTGAAAATAAGATATCGAGAGTCTTTTGATGTTGATTGGTCACAGACTTCAGGAAGTAACAGCATGCAAAGGATATGTAACCAAATATTAAATATGATACTTTAAAAATATGTTAAAGCAAAATATTCTAATTTTCTGAGACACTGAATTTTGGGTTTCATTAGCTGTAAGCCATAATCATCAAAATTACAAGAAATAAAGGCTTGAAATATTTCACTCTATGTGTAATGAATCTATATGAGTTTCACTTTCTGAAATGAGTGACAAAAAATATTGAACTTTTTCACGATATTCTAATTTTTTGAGCTGCACCTGTATATTAATTGTAAAAGGCATTTTGACCAGGGGTGCCCACATTTATTGCACCCCACTGCAGGCCTATTACTATTTAATGGTTAAATTACATGCTACGCCTACGAATCTATTCAGTTCACTCATTTTTCAGGTAAAACATGTCGGTGTAAATAGCCTAACTAAAATCCTTCCGACAAATTATCACAGATCAATATTTGATTTACTACGTAGGTATACTGCCTGAACGTAGTGTTTTAATGCCCGTTTAAACCAGGATATCAAGGACTTCCTGTTTTCATAACGCGGTAACTCTCAGGTTCCGTGTTCTCATCCGTTCGTCAGGTTCGGAGCTTTCGCCTATTCCAAGTTACAATAAGTAGGCTAGGCCTACTGACAGTCCTGCAGATAACACAAGTAGCCTATAACTATTGTTGACCCCACGTTTTTTCCATATTGAATTGAATGATTATTATAGAAATACGTAGGCTACGTTACAGATTGCACAGTAAAAAAAGATGTGTGTTTTTAGTCGTACGCTTTTCAGGATATGCCCAAGCACGCCATACAAATACACGAACACTGCATGCTGCACTTGATCACACTTTATACGTGCAGGCTACGCCCAGGATAATTACTTAAATAATACTGATAATTTGAACCAAAAATAATATCAGACCTTTTAATTGCTATTAAAAAAATGTTATATAGCCGATTCTGAATTCTCTCAACATTTGAAAGCTGCAAACGTATAGAATCAGACTTCAGAATACAAACGCATCCTATACCCAAAGAAGGCATGTTGACTACACTGGTGATACGCCAGCAAAATTGCAGATAGGCTACGCTAATTGCTGTCTGTGAACTCACCGGTGCACTTTCCAGCTTCGAGTAGGCTAATCCAGAACATCCTACATTGGAATATTAGCTACTTGTTCGACGGCTCTCAATGTCAGCGGTGACTTGATTATTTGATAGGCTATGTCTTTGTTGACATAATTTCTCTATTTGTTATGGCGACTAAACTGCCCTTATAAAGGTTAAAACATATGTTAACAAATAGAAAACGGTAACCATGTTTTAAAGGCTGTTAGCCTTCAGCAAGCAAGCAATTTCCATGACCTGACACCATAAGCATGAACAGGACAAAATGAAAAACCTTGAAATGTTATTTTCTTTCAGCATTTAAGACTCGTTCTAATAACGCGCTCATACGCAGACACGCAAGGTATTTGCAGTATGACTAATATGGTAGCTACTTTATATGTTACCTAAATGAAAAATAAAAACAAACAAAAAAACAAGCTTAAACATTTTAAATGAGAAAAATCCTTACCGTCAGTGAACTGTCAATTAATGGCTTGGGTTAACGTCTCATTGGCTGCGTAGTTAACATCTGAAAAGCTTTTCAAGAGGTCGACGTCTTCAATTTTTTGTGTTCGATTTCTTTTAACGTTTTCTGGTACGATAGCCTAATAGTATAGCTACAGCACGTAGGTAGCGTACATAAATTGTGTTCACTTTACAGTCCAGTTGAAGTCGGCTATAGCATACGTAGGCTAGTAGCTACAATTCGTGGACAGTGTAGGCTGAATTCTTAATAAACTTTTCTGGGTGAAAATGGATAGATACGAAGAAAACGAAAGCTCCCAGATTAGTGCCTCCCATCAAACGGTTAACCCTGAAACCTCTAGCGCTAAGAAGTGCAGTCCTACCTAGGCGCGGAATCCCTCCCATTCTCCGTCTACCTCTTGAAAAAACTTCCTGAGCGTTTTGTCTATAATATTTTAATATTTATGAGACGAGGGTTTAATAGATACAAATTGTGGTTTATAAAGGCAACGTTTACAATACTATTGTATACCTTAGCAACTCCTCGTAAACTTACCAGAGACTTAGATTTCTACTTTTCATCTGACCATCTCTCACAGTTTGGTTTTATGGTTCAAAGAAGCAATTTCTTGTAGGCTATATACAATTTCTAAATGTCTTTGTGCTTATTCGTCTCCGTTTTTCAACACGTAGGCCTAGTAATGTAATATTATCAGCCTAAAGAAAAATGACTACTACAACTTATACTATACTTAAATTAAACGACTTAGTCCATCTTTAGTAACGGAATGACCACATCTATTATGTAGGCTATGCCTATGATGATCGCAAACTTAGGCTATGTATGCTACTTACTAATAAAACACCATAAATTGCGTAATGAAGAATTCTTCTTACAGCGGCTAAATTCTGGTATATTTTTCTAGTTTGAAGGGGAAGTTCTGATGATGACAGTGAAACTGTCCCTTTTTTATATCAGTTGATGCATCAAGTTCCTGTAAATCACGTTACTCTCCCTTAAGGAAAGTATGAAATCGTAGCCTACACGTTCAAGACCACGCGGGTCTAATGCTCTATTCGCATTTTGTAACATTTACTGCGCCTTATTTTTTATTGGCTAGATATAGTTGCACTGTAGGTTATTTATATTGTAGTTATACATAAATTACATAGTCTTAATAATCCTTCATCAATGTCGCAGCCTATTGCCTATGTGTGACGCAGACACGGCTCTACCTTTCCGGCGCTCGTATTAGAGATTCTGGACTGGGTGACTGGCTACTATCTTGGACGTAGCGCGTGGAATTCCCACCCTTCGTTTGCCCCCCACCCCCCAAATGGATGGCGCCCTTGTCGCCTATGCATAGAACCCGCTCTGGTGACACATTTACCCAAAGGGAAACCAAGCGTTAAAGACTTATCTATTATGTAACGGACCAACACGTTTATTCGTGTTCACTTGAAATAAGAAAAACATGTTTTAGTCTTGATATTCCGTGTAAACTTGGAGGTCGGATATTCTCCGCATATACCGTGTTTTAGTACGCTATCTTTTTATGGGAGACTATCCCTGTACATCGGACTCTTGGCAGTCACAATACTAGAAGCAACACACACCCTACATCGTAGTACGCAAGATAACACACACACGATCTGCCGCGGTCCACCAGGCCCCTGCGATCAGTCTTCGTTTGATAGAACGCCCAAATAGGCTACGGGGGCTGCTTCACCAACCTACGTGGGCGGGACCTAGGCGCGTCATTTCAGAATAAACTCTGGTGTAATTTCCAGTAAAGCGATTCGAAAGTCTTGCTTCCGGGAATATTACAAATGGACGTTTAATTAAGTATGCTCCGTTTACAGAGTCTGCGCATGTATGAGCGTACTATTTTATTAAATACATTTCTGTGGACAGTGTTGTCCTTATACAACACAAAATATATATTTATCATATAGAGATATATTCTGAGATCAGGCAGAAAAAAATATTTAAATTTGTGACATAATACAAGTTTCTTTAAGAAAAAAACATATTGCAGTGAAAGTATTTACAAAAATATTACTGATTTTACTTTTATAGAAGGCCTCTTGTAGTGTAGGTTTCAGTGTAGTAGATTATACGGTTTTTGAGATTAAGACCAGAGACTCATGTCCCCTAGAGGGGCCAAAAATAATTGCCGGGTTTTAGGAGGATATAGAGATACAATATGTTGGCAATTTGATTTGCCATTTTTGTGACAATGGAAGGCTCTTCTTTTCAGCATTTAATAACATATAGCATACCAATGATTTCAATCAACATCACTGATCACTGACTCATTTGTGAAATAAAGGAAATATACTGTATTGGAATTTGTGTTGAGACATGTGTTGATTAATACGTGGAAATATATTAAAATTTACTCATTATTTTCATTTTGGTCTCATTGATATACGTAATATACGTGATACACATAAAATATATTTTCCAAAGAGGACCTTTTTGTTTATCACCTGTTGACTCCGCAGTGGTCTGAACAAAAGTTATTTGTTTTCATTATAGGCTGCAAAACTATTGTGCTCTCATTGATAATTGAATGCAATGTCGCTGCCTCGCCACTGGGAAAAGCGTACGCAAGGTCAAGAGCTGTCGTGAGATTTTATCATACCGTACACCCACGTTCATTTTGATAAATTCGTAAATTTCCATATAAATGGCCATACGCATACTTTACGATCAGATTTGAACGTACGCCTGAATGATAAATGAGGCCCAATGTTATGTTACTATTGACTCCAAATAATTACATATAGCCTACTGAAACAAAAGCTTAAAATCGTAATAGGATTCACTTGCTAGCGAACATTCTAATTATGTTAGTTAAACAAACTATTGATAAAATATGAAAACACATTTTTATGACATTTCAGCATTCAGCATTAAAAAATTTCATAAGTGCTTGTGTAACATTTCTCACCTGATTAAAACTGGGCTGGGATATCGTCAGCTTCTTTGTTGTGCTTTATAGTGCTTTATGTCTCTCTCGTATCGCATACCCCTTCATGCAGATGCCAAATTTGGTCAGTACTCATCTATTTAGGTGTTCTATTTAAGGCTTTATAACTTCAGGCATGAGCATCACAGAAACTTGGGAAATGGCTTAACTGAAACAAAACAGTTGTACCATTTACAATACTAGATTCGTTTATTTTCATAATTTAGGTAAAAATAAAGTAATACAAATGCAGAAACCTTGGCAAACCAAACAACAAAATGTAAAACAGGTAAAACTGGATTACACACTTCTTGTTCACAAGTGTGCAAAATGTGAGGGTGAAATGGAGAACGACTAAAGATCTATGATGCTAAATGTAGGCAGTGTACTCTGTTGTCCCTTAGCGTCTACAAATTTATCCAAAATCGCTAAATTGTGCACTGCTGTAAATCATAAAATAATCATATATTTAACAACAAACTAACTGTTTAGACTCATGACACTCACATTTACATAATTTTAAGTGGAAATTTGTCAGGATTCCTTCCCAGGGAGTGGACTCAATAGCAGGACTCGGAGGCAGACACAATTCAAGCTCCGTGGAGCACATTATTTATTACAAAGCCTGGAGTAGGAATACTCAGATAGCGGGTCAGGAGCTGGATAGGGACAAGCAGGATCGACTGGAAGCTGTAATAGATTTTAGTGGTGGATAATCAAAGGCAAAGGTAGGGGGATCAGAAACAAGTCACTCACGCAGTGAGGACCAATAAAGGGAATAACAAAATAAATGCAAAGAAAGAAAAGACAGGAAACTACTTCCTTGTGGCTAAACAGCCAAACGAAAATCAACCCACTAAAATAGGGCGAACTTGAATAACGAGTGAAACACAAACTAAATCTCCCGAGCTCAATACTGGAGCCAAAACGGGAAACTTAGCAAAGAAATGAACACCTTCAGCACATAATTTCGGATGGCCAGAAGAGTGTAAAACAAACTAAACAAACAAAGAAAACTATCTCAGGGAGAACAGCAAAGAATAAAATAAATAGCACAGAACACTAACAGGAGGAATAAGACCTATACCTGAACTAAAAGCTAATAGCAAGTCCCCTGTGAACATAAACATTGTTTAATATCACAAGGTCGCTAGTACCTGGCTATACCTGGCTCAATGCAATGTCAAAATGACAAAGAAGCACAGGGGAAGCGGAAGTGAGGAACTTAAATACCCCGCAGGTAGAGGCACAGGTGAAAACAATGATGAGGGAAAGCAAACCCCGGAACGGAACGTGGAAAAAATCGTATAGATTCTCAATCGGGAAATAAGGACGAGAACCGCAACAGAAAAAAAGAAAAAAAAACACAAACTATGACAGAAGCAGGAGGTACTGGAACGGGTCAGGAGAATGGCAGAAAAAACAGAGGACAAGCAGATGGAGCTGGAAGGCGATGCAGGCTTGGGAGCTATAGCAGGCTGGCGGGTTCAGGGAGACAAAACTGGACATAGGATAATATAAAACACACTGGCTAGACTGAATGAGTATCAAGGTAGACTAACAAACACAACTGGTCAGACTTGAGTATGAAACCGCGACGAGACAGCAAACAAAGAGGGAATATGTAGTGAAGTCAATAATGTCATGAGTGCGTGCAGTGTGAAAATGAGTGCGAGCGTGAATGGCAGCGTGTGGACTGTAAGTGGGAAATACGGGTGATTGTATGAGGGGAAAATAGGATAACAAGAGGGAAGACCACGCCCAACCTGCACAAGCATGGACGATAACACAAAACATGAAAGACCAAACATGAAACGAAGAGAGTAGGGAAAACACGGAGAACAAAATGGAGGCAAACGTAACAGAATTATGATATTTTCATCAATATAGGGGGATAGACACTATGGATCCAAAAACCTATACAAACCCTGTCATAAAATTAATAAAATACTTTTTGTCCATTGTAAAGCATATACATTTGCCCCTTATGATGGTTTACGATGAAAACATTGACATCTATAAATTCTTTTTTTATAAAAATTTGTTTCTGATTTTTCCCTTTTTCTCCCAATTTAGTAGCCAATTGAACCCCTATTCTAATTCAATTCCCCCCGTGTAGCAACCGCTAGAGAACCACCGCTGCACACCCCGTCAATCGGTACTTTTAGGGAGGGCGCTACGTCCTCTACAGGGCGCAGCTCCTGACCGTGACACGCCCTGGGTCCTATCGTGCGCAGCGGTTCTCTCCGAGCCCCTCCCCCCACCCGGAAGCGACTGCCAATTGTCGCTTCTGTCATAGTATTAACGTGACTACGTAATCTATAGCACGACACCGACGTAAGGGATATACTCTAGGCGAGAGTTACGACAGTATACCAGTTTACGACTTATCCTGCATGTGCCTGTATTGTATATGAACCCGAGAGCACGAGGAGATAAAGTACAACAAACCCTTGCAGTCTGATTCTTCCGTGATTTATTACATGGTGTCAGATAGTGGTCCATTTTTGCTAAGAGTGTGAATCATGGCGAAGTTTAACCCACCGGAGAGTTTTTCTTTTGATAAACCGACGGAGTGGACTGACTGGAAGAGGCGTTTTGAGAGATTTCGAATAGCTACGGAGCTCAACAAGAAAACGGGTGAAGTACAAGTGTGTTCCTTAATATATGCAATGGGGAGTGAAGCGGATAATATTTTTAACTCATTCACGTTTACTGACGCAGAGCATCAGAATAGCTACGAGATAGTGATGCAGAAATTTGACCAGTACTTTTTCCCAAGACGGAACGTAATCCACGAGCGCGCCGTTTTCCATCAGAGAGTGCAGAGGCCTGGTGAGCAGGCAGAGACGTTTATCAGAGCTCTTTACGACCTATCAGAACACTGTGAGTTTGGCCAGACAAGGGATGAAAACATCCGAGACCGGATCGTAGTGGGGATTTTAGATAAAGAGCAGTCTCGTAAATTGCAGCTCATGTCAGATCTCACTCTAGCGCAAACTATACAGTCCGTTCGCCAATCAGAGACAGTTAACATGCAAATCAATGCGCAGGAGGAGGCTACGGTAGCCACCGCAACCGTACATGAGGTGCGGGGAGCGCGAAACACGAATCCAAAATGGCGGCGCAACGACCAGAGAGGAGGAAGAGCTGCGGAGCGTGGAGGGAAGTGCGGCCGGTGCGGGAAAACGGAGCACATAGACCCAGAGAGGTGCCCCGCTCGCAGTTCAGCGTGCAATAAATGCAACAGGACAGGACACTGGCAGAGCCAGTGCAAAACCAAAGCGGTAAGTGAAGTAACAGAGACAGATGAGCAGGAAGAATACTACATGGGATCAGTGAATGCAAAAACGAGTGATGAGCAGTGGACTGTGCAGCTTCTCATTGGGGCAACACCAGTAAAGTTTAAGATTGATACGGGAGCTGATGCTAGTGTTATGCGTGAAGAGACGTTCAATATGCTTATTCCAGAGAGGGAACTAAAGCAGACTAGCGTATCACTGACCAGCCCAGGGGGTCAATTAGATTGTCAAGGACAATTTCAAGCTAGCACTACATACAAGAGCCAGTCATACTCGTTCCCAGTGTATGTCATCAGAGGACAGTCTGTCAATAACTTACTCAGCAGGTCCACAGCAGCAGAGATGGGCCTCGTGAAACGGATCGAGGAGGTCCACGGTGCCTTCGGAGAGCATGGCACACTCAAGACGGAGCCTGTGAAGATACAGCTCAAGGACAACGCCACTCCATACGCGGTGCACACCGCGCGCAGGGTTCCTATACCGCTGATGCCCAAGGTCAGAGAGGAGCTGCGCCGCATGGAGGAGAACGGCATCATAGAGGAGGTAACCGAGCCAACTGACTGGTGTGCCCCCATGGTGCCCGTGCTCAAGAAGAATGGAAAGGTGCGCATATGTGTTGATCTTAAGAAATTAAACGAACAGGTCAAGAGAGAGCGATTCATCTTACCTACACCAGAAGAGATCATAGCCGAGCTGAGTGGAGCAACAGTGTTCTCCAGCCTGGATGCAGCCTCGGGGTTCTTCCAGATACCTCTGCACAGCGAGAGCAGCCGGCTTACCACATTCATCACCCCATTCTCAAGGTACTGTTTCCGGCGCCTACCGTTCGGAATAACGAGCGCCCCGGAGATATTTCAAAGAAAAATGACAGAGACACTCCAAGGCCTGCAAGGCGTCGCAGTCTATATGGACGATATAGTCGTGCATGGAAAAGATATGGAAGAACACGACCTCCGTCTCCAGAAGGTCCTGGAGAGAGTCGAGTCAGCTGGGCTCAAGCTCAACAAGGAAAAGTGTAAGCTCAGGCAGAAGCAGCTCTGCTTCCTGGGGCAGGTGGTCGATGCCACGGGCGTGCGGCCAGATCCAGCAAAAGTGCAAGCCATCCGGGAGCTCGCCGCACCAGAGAACGTGCATGAGCTCAAACGTGTGCTCGGCATGGTGAACTATCTCGGTAAGTATGTGCCGAACCTGTCCACAGTGGGCCAGCCACTGTACGAGTTGCTCAGGTCCAAGACAGCCTGGACCTGGGGCCCAGCACAACACACAGCTTTTGAGAAGCTGAAAGAGCTCCTGATGACATCGCCGGTATTGGTATTCTACGACGCCAACCGACCCACCGCCGTCTCAGCTGATGCAAGCAGCTACGGGCTCGGCGGCGTGCTGCTGCAGCTCCATGGAGAAGATTGGAAGCCAGTCGCGTACTGCTCCAGGAGGCTGACTGACACGGAAACCAGATACGCGCAAATCGAAAAAGAATGTCTGGCGAGTGTCTGGGCCTGTGAGAGGTTCGAGAAATACCTCTACGGCCTCGAGAGCTTTGATCTAGTGACAGATCACAAGCCTCTGGTCCCACTAATGAACAGCAAGGACTTGGACAACGTCCCACTAAGGTGCCAGAGACTTCTCATGCGGCTCATGCGCTTTAAGCCAGAGGCTATGTATGCGCCTGGGAAGACCCTTGTAGTGGCAGACACACTGTCAAGGAGCCCTCTGAGCCACGCCGAGAACGGGAGAGAGACACACTCCGAGGTGGAGTGTTACATAGCAGCTGTCATGGACAATGTGCCAGCTAGCCCACAAAAGATGGACAGCATCCGAGCAGCTACTGCGGCCGACGAGAGGCTGCAGACAGTGATCAGGTACATCAGGTCAGGGTGGCCTGAGCATGCGTACCAAGTACCAAGTAACATACGTGAGTACTTCCCTACACAAGATGAACTTTCAGAGTACGACGGAATGGTCGTCAGAGGAAGCCGTATAGTGATACCAGCGACAATGAGAGCAGACATCCTCGAGAGAATCCACGATGGACATCAAGGACTCTCAAAGTGTCGGGACAGGGCAAACGCCTCTGTCTGGTGGCCCGGCATTTCCACACAGCTCAAGAACAAGGTCTATTCATGTCAGTCCTGCTGTGAGTTGAGAAGAGCACAGCAGAAGGAGCCATTGATTTCTACTCCGCTCCCCGACAGACCATGGCAGCGTATAGCTCTAGACCTCTGTGAGCATAACAAGCAGACCTACTTGATCATCTCAGACTACTACTCAAGGTATATAGAGATACTGCACATGACAACGACAACCAGCACTCAAGTGGCTCGGAAGCTCAAAGCAACATGCGCCCGCTACGGCATCCCAGATGTGGTCGTCAGCGACAACGGGCCACAATTCTCCAGCGCCGAGTTCAAAAGCCTGGCACGTGAGCTCGACTTCAGACACATCACCTCGAGCCCACACAATGCACAGGGCAACGGTCACGCGGAGAGGGCGGTGCAGACCGCAAAGCGAATCCTGAAACAGAAGGACCCTCTCATTGCACTCATGTGCTACAGGTCAACGCCCTGCAGCACCACGGGGGCCAGCCCAGCTGAACTTCTAATGGGCCGGAAGATCCGAACGACACTACCGACTATCGAGAGAAACCTGCAGCCCTCATGGCCTGACAAGCAACAGATCAAGCAGAAGGACGAGGCTGAAAAGAGGAAGCAAGCCTTCTACTACAACCGACAACATGGGGCGAGACCCCTACCTCCACTACAGCCTGGTGGTAAGGTCCTCACCAAGCTGGACCACCAGAAATCCTGGACAGCTCCTGCAGTCGTGACCAACGAGAGTGTCACGCCACGCTCCTACCTCATCGAGACGGAGCAGGGGGCGTCACACCGGCGCAACCGGCGCCACCTCCAGGCGGTGCCCGCTCCACAGCCAGCTGGGGACACAGCACCCGTCTCACCTGTTCGTGAGGACACCAGCCAAGAGCCAGGTAACGCCAGTGTCAGCATGCCTGCTGGTACTGAAAGACTGTCACAGACCAGGTCTGGACGGATCTCTAAGCCAGTTGTCAGACTGGACTTGTGAGTTAACATGATCTCACACTCATGACCCTTTTTTTTGGGGGGGGAGAGAAGGGAAAAGAGTTCCAGGTGGTATAGTAAAACCACATAAAAGAGTTCCTGGTGGTAAAACCACAATACCAAATGTTAAAAGATTTCCAGAATGTAAGCTGTGCAATTTGATAATCGTTTGCTAATCTAAATGTTGATTGAATATCAGTACTACAGAATGAATGTTTATTATTGTTTATTGATGCTAGAGAAGAATAGCACTGTTTACACTTAACAGGATGTTTAATGTATTACTGCTGATTGCTATAGAATAGCATTGTTCTTTACAGAATGTTTATCTGTTTACTTTAAAGAAAATAAACTAAAAGGGGGAGATGTCATAGTATTAACGTGACTACGTAATCTATAGCACGACACCGACGTAAGGGATATACTCTAGGCGAGAGTTACGACAGTATACCAGTTTACGACTTATCCTGCATGTGCCTGTATTGTATATGAACCCGAGAGCACGAGGAGATAAAGTACAACAAACCCTTGCAGTCTGATTCTTCCGTGATTTATTACAGCTTCCACAGGGCACCGGCCACGCTCGGCTATGGCAGGACCGGGGCGCGAACCCCGATCCTCGGAGTACAACTGCGCTGACTGAAAGTCAGCGCTCTTTACCGCTGTACCACCGCGGCGACATCTATAAATTCTTACACGACAGTGTGAAATGCACTCAAAATGAAAAAATAATATGAAACACATGGCACAAGACAGTGGTTGAGTGGAAAAATTAATGTACTTAATTGAAATATTACAAGCAGTAATACTTACATATCAATGAGGAAATATTTGTCGTAAAATAATATTTGTCGTATTGTCGTAGGCGTATTATCTAATAGAATCGATACTATTGGTCTCTTCTTCTGACCGACTCCGAAAATCCATGTAAGCAAGGCTTGCATAGAGAAGATTTGTTTTTGTACCTTTTTTGCTCTAAAAGGTAGCCTACTTAGCTAGTACCCAAACAGAACATTATTGTACTTTCAGGGTACATTTGGGACATGTGTACCTTAGCTTAGAATAAGAATGTACCTCCACTATACCTTTATTTCTGAGAGTGTAACATTACCGTTTTTGGGCTTGTTTAAAAAAAATCTGGGCGCTACTATTGTTTATAGCTTATCAGTTTAGATATTAATTTAGCTATTCCACCCCCTCACGTCCGAAATCGCCCTACTCCCCTGCTATCGAACATTGCTTAGCAATGCTGGGTTAGCTAGCTAGCAAGCTAACGATAGCTCATGGCAAGCTGTTTTAACATTTAGCTAGCAAGCTAACGATAGCTTATGGAAAGCAGTTTTAATTGAACAGTTATTCAACTTAATTAAAGTCGTAACTAGCTGTCCAATGTCCTAGCTGGCTGGCCATAAGTTAGCTAGCTAACGTTACCGTGATTGCAAAGTTAATGTTACTAGCCAGCTGCTACAACCAGCTCAGGGATGGGCAACTCCAAGCCTCGCGGGCCGGTGTGTATGAAGGTTTTTGCTGCCGTATAATTATTTTGGCTAGAAAGCGGCATCAAAATTCAGTGGATCCAGTGCCATTTAAGAGAGAAATGTGTCCGGATAAAAACGTCCAAGTTTTAAACGGCAGCTTAAATCACTGACTGTGACAGGGGTGATTATGTGAAACTCCCATTCATCTTCTCCATAGAGAAAATCACTTTGGTCCGGAAATCCATATTTGGGCAAAGGTTTTTGCTCTGCGTTACGTCAGAGTTCTGAGGCATATGGGATAAAGTTATCAGGTTTCAGTTGGTGTATTAGCACAGGACTACGGAGTTGAGGCAAGAGGCAGTTGTGATGGGGGAAAAATAGCATTTATTTACCAGAACAAAATGGAAAAAGGGAAAAAATATGGCAAAAAGAGGTGGTCCGGCAGAAGCCGAGTCTAGGGTCCTGACTTGAACAAATGTCTCTCAGGCTTCTCTTTCTAGGGAAAAAATCAGAAGAGTGGATTTTTTACAGAAATGAACTGCCTCTCTGCGAAACTAAGCACCTTTTGTAGGAAAGCAGCCAATTATATGAACATGCTTCGGGTGTTCATGGTTCCAGATAATCAGCTGCATGATTCAATAATTGGCCTGGTTGGAGCTGTCCAGGCTTGAGTGGGGAGCACAGGTGCTGAATTTTCCACTGGTCCTGGTGGCGCTGTCTATGGTGCTGGGTTCCCCTTCTCTGGACAGGTACAGCAGGAGTCGGTGCTGCCCGTACATGAGCAGGAGCAGGAATTCTGGTCCCCGCTCCACAGTTGGCAGAGCAGATGACCACATAGTCCAAGAATGCGGCTGTAAAGCGTTGTATGGGCTGGGGTACTATGTCCATCAGTCACTGAAATGTGTCGGGGGCCCTATGTAGCCCGAATGGAAGGTTACTAGCCAATTGGGGTGGGGAAGGCTGTCTTCTGTCTGTCTGCCTGGGTGAGTGGGACCTGCCAATAACCTTTAGTGAGGTAAAGCATGGTGATGAAACACGACTCACCCAGGGGCTCGATCAGCTCGTCCACTCGGAGCATGGGGTAGACGTCAAACTCCGAAAACACTTTCAGCCGCCTGAAGTTATTGCAGAACCTCAGGGAGACATCAGTTTTGGGAACCATCACAATGGGGCTGGAACATGGGCTGCAGGCCTTCTTGATGACTCCCAGGGCCAGCATCTTTTCCACCTCCTCCACGATGGCCTTTTTGCCGCACTACTGGTTCCCGGTAGGGCCGCATGTTCATCACCACGCCAGTAGGGGTCTTGACGTGGTGCTGGATGACCGAGATCCATCCTATATTGATGTCTGTGACCCAACAACATCAAAAGACTCTTGATATCTTATTTTCTTGTACTCCTACAAGCGATACTATAACCTCTCTGCATTTGAATTGATCTCTATAGGAATTGGGGGGTGGGACTAGATTTAGCTGTAAATTACGCTGGAACAGTATGGAACACATGGTTTGCTAAATGGCTCTAAGTCATCAAGGGTCTGATGTATCAAACAAGTTTTAAAGCATCACTCTGCTGCCAGATATGCAGTAGATATGGATGGATAACTTGACGGGTTTCTTCTCCTGACTTATTTTCCAATAGAGTTCAATTGGTTAAATTAAATTAATCCCCATTTCACATTGTAATCTTGATATTTTTATGCATGTCTGTGCATGCCCCTGTGTGTGTACCAGAAAGGAGGGTGTACACGCATTGTGCACACGCCTATGTAGATTATTTCTTAATATTGCACAGTTAAAATAACATTGAAACAACTGCGACATGACATGAGACCAGATTTGTGGTGGTTTTAGCACAAGTGCTTTCTGCTGCTTCAAGATAGCAATACGCCTAAAATTATCCTGGCAACACCAACCCGCCCAGTTCACTTGCTATGGGCGCAACTTCACTTGATTTACTTTGGCCCTCCAGAGGCAATTTCCACCTGGTTTCTACAAGATTTATTTAAATGTTAATATCTCAAAAATATTCCTTGCACATCTATAGTTTAAAGTTTGAGTTGTAGAAGAAGCTGTATCATTAAGAAATTTGCAACAGAATAAATTAATTTCAGAATAGTCGCATACAGTATATATATAATAACCACAACATAAGATACTACATCGCCGAATGTATTCAAATTAACTGAGACATGACGAGTCGTGATGTGATAAATTATATAATTATTTGACGTAAAATTATTTTTTGTGTTATCATGTGTTATAGAAAAATCCCTGATTAATCGTGGGGGTTTTCCTGGCCAAGCACAGGGTTGTTGTTTTAGGCAGAGATCATGTACGGTTCTGTTTTGCATTCTTTTCTTTTGTAAAAGCAACTATATAAAGGAAGATGACACAATGTGCTGATACCAGGACCCTATACAGGCACTCGATGAACAACACCACCTCTCTGCAGGTCAAACAAGCTTGATTTAGGTGCCTAAAGGGTTCTGGGGTGATGTTGTTCTGGGGAAACACAAACAATTCCACAACAGTCTCTGTTAAAAGCTGTGGTTTTGCAGTATTTTACTATTTAGGGCTCTATTTTCCAGCTGGCGCACGGCGGGTGGCGAGCCAGTGCATTGGCGAAGTGAAATTTTCGGTATGTTTTCAGTGAATTGGGCTGTTCTAGAATGGTTAATGTATCCTGAACAGACTCGTCTAACGCATCCGAGAATAACGTCATCAGGGGAGCCTCTGGCTAACCTGTCTGAGCTGCTAACGCTCAGAACTTTATGGCGAACTCTGCCACTGTGTCGCTACCCTGGCGAAGGCAATTAAGCCATCTAGCTGCGTCCCGACCCAAAATGTTATGGTCGAAAACCGATTCCATTTCGTTCATAATTGCTTTAGTAGTTGTTAATATCAGAGAACTGTCATTGATGGAAGAGGTAGCCCAGTCAAGTGTGGGTCCGGTGAGTAGTGAAAGTATGAATGCTACCTTGGACGCTTGAGAAATAAACCGTGATGACTGGGCTTTAACAAAAAAATTGCACATTGGGCAAGAAACCCTCGGCACTTCCCCGAGTGACCATCATAACGGAGGGGGAGCTGCAACAGCTAAACAGCTAAATTAAATCTATCCAGGAAAATAGGGCAAACTCGAATAGAACGAGTGAAACACAAATCTAAATCTCTTGAACTCAATACTAGAGCCCAAACTTAGAAAAGCAAAGAATACACCCTCGGAACGTAACGCTAAGACGTTCGATAGAAGGTGAAACAAAACAAAACCAGCAAAAGAAAACACTGCCTCATAGAGAACAGCACAGGGAATAATAGCACCTAACGCTAACAGGAGAAAACACAATCCTATACCTGAAGAAGCTATAAGCAGGTCCCTCGTAAACATAAACAAGTTAATATCACGAGGTCGCTGAAACCTGGCTATACCTGGTTCAATGTACAAATGAATGACAAAGAAGCACTGGAGAAGCGGAAGTGAGGAACTTAAATACCCCACAGGTAGCAGCAGAGGTGATCTGAATAATGAGTGAGGCGAAGCAAAACCCTGGAACGGAATGAGAAAATAAATCTGATGGATTCTCAATGGAAGCTAAAAGACGAGAACCGCAGCAGAAAAAGAAAACAATAACCCATGAACTGTGACAGTCCCAACATTTTTGAGTTATTAAAAAGTTGTATAAACAAACTTTCGGTTACAGTTCGCCAAAGTCCAACAAAGTCGACATTTCCACAGCAACCACCTATCACACGTATGGTTGTAAAAACATACTTTTTTTGAAAAGCATATTTTTTTACCTTACGTTTGCCTATAGCCTATAGCCTACAAACATTAGGCTACGTATTTGTATGCGTAGGCCTATTATGCAGCCTGGGCTATATCTAGGCTTATGTGATTCTGGCAAATGTATTCTGTTGCAAATGTCTGAATGGTAGGCTATAGGCCTCTTCTTCAATTCAAACTTTAAAACATGCATGTGCAGTAAATCATTTTTGAGATATGATACTTAGGCTAAATAAGACAAGTAGAAAATAGATGAAAATTGCTTCTGGTGAGCCAAAGTTAAAGAGGTTAACTGATTTCATAAGTCCTTCACTTGAATTGAACAACTGTTGCCTCGTGGATAGCTGCAAAATGCAAGAGAGATGATAAATTAGCCTAATTCAGAAATAGTTTTTTTTAAAAAGAAAAAAGAAATCCAGTGGGTTCCCAGGCTAGGTAGGCTATGCGAGTGACCAGCATAGGAATGCTAGTGATGAGCCAGGTCAGTTGCAAATCCAATGGGCTGCTAAGCTAGGCAGATGAGTTACCAGCCTCAGCGAATCAATAGACGGCTTCTCATTTACCACTGCCGGCTTATCAGTTGCTAGATCATTTTCCACCGTTATGGCCGGTGTAATATAGGGACCCAGTAGCAGGCAAAGTACAAAAAACCGAAGTTTAATGTCAGGGAAAGGTAAAATCAAAATCCAAAGGAAAGTAAAAAAACAGGCAGAGGTCAAAAACGGGAAGGCACAGCAGAGGTACAAAATCACAGTCCAGGAACAGGGTCGCGAGAACACGGGCAGAAGTAAAAAAAAAACAGGAGATCAAAGAGACACAAAACACAAAACGAACAAACTCGAAACAAAGAAAACTCTGGGAAAAACCGATACTAAAAATCTAACTAACACACGAAACAAAAACTCGGAAAACACGAATACTGGGAACACTCGAAAAAGATTGGCAGAAAGACAAACGCTATTAAGTGTGAGGAACTCGCGAAGAGGGACTAGGACGACTGGGTTAAATACACAAGGAAGTGGGAGGGGTTACAAACAACGTAAGGTGAACACATTAAGAGACAATAACTCGATAACAAGCAAATCACGAAAACATGGAAGGGACCCAAACAGTGCATACACGAGACAGGGTAAACAAACACACAAATGCAACTCGGACAACCCACGAACAGAGGGGAATGAACAGATGAAATGAAAAGTAATAATAATGAAAATAAACATACAAATCAGACAGACCTCACACTCAGAACATAACACCTTCAAATAAGATATACAGTGCCGTGAAAAAGTTTTTGCCCCCTTCCTGATTTCCTCTATTCTTGCATATTTCTCACACTGGATGTTTTCAGATCTTTAGACAAAATATAATATTGATTTTAGGGAACCTGAGTAAACAAATGACACATTTGTTTTTTACTTATTAAATGTATTTAATGAACAATAAATCCCAACACCCATTTCCCTTGTGTGAAAAAGTAATTGCCCCCTTACAATAACTGCAGCCAATGTATAATAAAGTAATCATTTGTAATATTTGGTCACATATCCTTTGCATGCCATGACTTCCTGATGTCTTTGACCCAACAATATCAAAAGACTCTTGAAATCTTATTTTCTGGTATTTCTACAAGCGATACTATAACCTCTCTGCATTTGAATGGATTTATTGTTCATTAAATAAATTTAATAAGTAAAAAACAAATGTGTCATTTGTTTACTCAGGTTCCCTAAAATCAATATTATATTTTGTCTAAAGATCTGAAAACATCCAGTGTGAGAAATATGCAAGAATAGAGGAAATCAGGAAGGGGGCAAAAACTTTTTCACAGCACTGTATGCTCCTCTCAGTAGTCTTATTTTTGGCACTTATCCTGCACCATCAAAATAAAAGTAAAAGGCTAATTAAAGCCCCAGTGACTAATAAGAAATACGTTTTTTGGTGACGTTATCGCTACCCTGCGGTCATGGTTGAGTCCGTCCATTGATCGTTGATAGTAGAAACTACCCCGGTTTTCCCACCCACGTTAATAATGCAATTTTCAACTTTCAAAAGACAAATGGTAAATCAATAGAGCAGTAGGCATGGTCTGGAAGTCACATTTGGCTTTATTAAAGTTGGAGTATGTAACCTTTATTTAGAAAAATGTCAGGGAACAGTCATGCTTAGTTGGTAGCAATCATAGAAAGAACTGTTCTGAGAGAAGTCCAGCACCATAGACTATATTTATACCCTCAAATTCTGCATTCGAAAACCAGCAATTCGCTCCGAATTTTGTTTTCAAAACAAGTTTTCAAAACAGTGGCTTAACCATGACCACATCGGACCAATCAACTTTGAGATTGAACTTTCCAGTAGCTAGCAAGTTCACCAGCTAGACATTTCACAGCGACCCGTTACACCGGTGCTATTTCACAAAAATAAAAATAAAAGGGAATTGGATAAAGCTCACTCAAAAACTGGAGTAAACATAGGTGCTAATTTCAGAAGGTGGTGAGATTTTCGGGAACAAATTGGTTTAAAGACAGACTGGACAGGTAGGTCAAAAGTTTCAACATGAATGGACTTTCTGCTTGCCAATAACTGTAATTACCTATCACGAATAGTGTCATAGTTATTTGTAGCCTCTGCTCTGCGTTTTGGTTTCCTTTTTGCGTCGTCGGGACGCTCTATCTGATTTTTTCCCGCCTCCGTTCCGGTGTTTCTATCTGGCCCGACAATTATTTCTTACACCTGTTTTGCGTTTCCTGCGGGCTATAAACACCTCAGGACTTCCGCATTTCCTCACTTCAAGATTGTCTTCGTTATGTTGACAAACGGAGTCGGTAAAATGGTATAGGAATTCGGTCACTGCATTTCTGCTTTGTATAAATAAGAAACGCAGCAAGTCCGTTTATTTTTTAGGATTAGATTGGGGGTTTTTTTTTTCTTCAAATCTTTTGCTTTATCCTAATTCTATCTACCTGTTACCTTTTGGTGTTCAGCTCTATTGCTACTAGAGCTTAGGTAACCGGTTTGATTTTTTCTTTCTTTCTTTTACCCGTTTTTTTTTTCTCAACCTCTTGTTCTCGCCTAATTATTTAGTGTGTGAGGTTTTTTTGTTATTTATTCTCACCATTTATTGAGATACGCCTCCTTTTCTGAGGTTGTTTTGATTTGCCTTGTGCTAAGGAAGTTTTTCTCCCGTTCTTTTGATTACCTCTTCCTGTGTGGGTTCTGCCGCTTTTGTGGTGTATCTTTCTAGATACGCTTTTAGTATCCTTATTGGTCGTGCTTGGTTCTCCGAACCTTTCACCAACCCTTACAGAATCTCGAAGTCACCATGGAAGGACCAGCGACTTTTACCGAGACTTACAAAACGCTGCCTAGCCAGGGCGCTACAGGGATTACCCCTGAAGAACCTATTTTCGATTCAACAAGGCTAGTTGATGGAACAACTGCAGAGCCAGGGAGAATGCTTGCAAAAATTAACAGAGTCTTCATAGACTTTCTGTAGCAGTCAATCCTCTTTCAGTTGCACAAGCACAAACTCCCCCCATATCCATGCCACGTACTATTAAGGAGCCCAAATGCCAATTACCGCCACGTTATGGTGGGGAACCAGGGAAATGGCGTCCCTTTATTACACAGTGCCTAATTTTTTTTTTAAAGCACAACTCTCCCATTTTACTACGTCTGAATCCCGCATTGCCTTTATTTTATCCGGCCCTCGCTTGGACTGACCTTTTAATTAGGTCCAACGCCCTCATGATTCCATCCAGCTTATGAAGCAGTTTCAGATGGCTTTTGATCATGAGGTTTCAGGCGAGGAGTTAGCCAGGAGATTGACCAGTTTGTGTCAGGGTACTGACACGGTAGCGGCTTTCTCGATTTTATTCAGAGGATTAGCCGGGGAGACAGGTTAGCCTGATGGCCCATTAAAATTTTTATTTTTAAAAGCATTGTCCAATCCCATTCAGGACGCCTTAGCTATGCTTGAACCACCTGCTACGTTCAATGACCTGGTTACTACAGCTATACGACTTGATAATCGTATCAGGGAACGTGAACGTGACAGCAGAAAACACCTGGTTTGGCATAAGCTCTCACCATCAGTAGGCACTCCACCCAGCTCTCGACCATTTCCTCCCTTTGATCAAGAGGAACCCATGCAGGTAGATGAGTCATCTCTCCATAAATCTGGGAGAGGGAGACCGCGGAGGTACTGGGTCATAATAAAGATCATTGTCCCAAGCTGACGGGAAACGAGGAGTCTCACTGGGCAAACCGAGACCACCAATGAGACTTAATAGTACATGTTATCGGACCCTGTTATCCGTCCAGCTGTTTTGGGAGGGACGCTCAGTTAGCGTGGACGCTTTTATTGATTCCGGAGTGGTCAAATTTATTATTGACGCCGAATAGGCGAGGGGCTTAAATTCCAACACACAAGATCATGTGACCCGTCGATAGCGATGCCAGCATAGTTTCTAGCACTGCTCACATAGTCTTCTTTTTTCAATAACCCTATCGACATACATAGAATTTGTATCCCACCATGAACATTTCGACAGTCAAAGACACACGGAAAAGGGAGCCTGAACCGTCGCCAACAAAAAAAAAATCTAAAACTCCTCCATTTCCAGGGAAGAACTCGACGCAGCTATTGCTTACGGCATAAAGCTAGCCCTTCAAGAACAGCAAGGTGTCCTAGATGCAATCGTTGCATTGGCAGTCAGAGAAGCTGTGGACTCTGTTCTGGCCCCTGCACTACGTTATATACGCACAGATATTCAAAAGACTAATGAAGTTGTAAAGGAGATGAGCACTGAACTTGAGAAAGTAGCCACAGCTGCCAAAAGGACCCAAGATTGAGTAGATTCAGTCCAGGTGGCTGCACGCGAAGACAGACGATTGGTTGTCGAACTAACAAAACAGTTAGAGCAGCTCACCACAAAGTTGACCGACTTGGAGGACAGGGGTCGAAGGAATAATATAAGGCTAGTAGGCTTACCAGAAGCAGCAGAGGGTTCTGATGCAGTCGGCTTCCTCAAAGCCAATCTTCCCAAGTGGATACCATCCCTGGAGGGTCGAGACATCGACATCGAGCAGGTGCATCGTGTGTACAATGGCCGAGATGGCAATTCCAACAAGCCGTGCACCCTCATTTTTTGTGTACTACGATGGCAGGATAGATCAGATATTCTTAAAGGTTCACGTAAAGTATACCCAACGAAATATGCACCCAATGTTATCCTCCTGTTGTTCCCCGACCTCAGCCCTGCCACAACTGGGAGGAGAAAGAGCTTCAGTTCCATCATAAAGAAGGCTACAGCTATGGGTCTGGAGCCGTTTCCTGCATTGATGAAGCTGCAGTACAAAGGTGAGAAGAGGACTTTTGATTTCCCTCAAGCTGCGGAAGATTTCATCAACTCTCTGCCACAGAAATGTTTCCCTACAGCTGCCACTTCAGGCTTGAACAAGGGGAAGCACGGTGTTTATCAACGCACTGTGGAAGAAGACAATACAGTGGACATGGATGCATGCTAGCTCCGCTTTTGGATGTTAACTTTGCTCTGGTTTACACAAGTTTGACCTTTCCGGACTACATTGATGTCACTGCAACCTTAAGGTAAATTATAACTTGTGCTAGTTATTAGATTAAGATAAACCAGTTAGCACAGTTTGTTAACTCTGGATGGTGAAGAATGTATTCAAATCTTTAGTTGAGTGTGTGGGCAGGCCTGATGCTATAGCCATGCGTTGTGTTTTTTCAGACCTACAGAACTATCTCTGTGCGGTCTGTACCTGTTTTTGTATATAGTTTCTCCTCCCCCATCCCCTTTTTAGCAGACATGATTTTATTCCATACTAGAACATTATCAGCATTGGTAAGACTTTGCAGTGATTGGCAGGGAATTTTCAACATTATCCACTATTGCACACTAACGCTCAATAACTACTTTCAAGTTAAGACTGATCTTAGTTTTAAGTTGTACACAAATCGTACACAAACTAAGCGGCCCAAAATATTAGGTGGTTTGGCTGTGCCAAATTTTGAATTTTGTTATTGGTCATCTCAAATTATAGCTCTCAGCACATGGGTTCACCCAGACTCTACAACTGCATGGAAAATGATTGAATCTGCTAAGGTGGCACTGCACAGGCTGCAAGACCTGTTTTCTAGTATAACAAACAGAACAATTAACAATAAATTCAGACCCATCATTGCAAATTATCTACAGGTGTGGAAGAAGGTTGAACGTTGGATGGGCGGCCCATTTAAATTCTGTCACACCACACAATTATGGCATAACTTAAATTTATTGTGTGATAGCCAACCATTTATTCAACCGTCCTGGTCATCTCTTGGAATAAACACGTGTGGTGACATTTACGACGGTGCAGGTCTTCACTCCATTCAAGACTTAAAAGCAAGGTTCTCCATCTTCTCGTCTGTCTTGTCTGCTCTGTGGCAGATGGGAGTAGGCTACTGCCGCTGAAGATGAGCTAACATTAGCTTGCTAAGTAGAGAAGCCTGCCCGACAAGGTCAGAAACTATGCTACGGTTAACCACATAAAGCAATTCTAGCTTTTAGTCCTTCAAGCTAGCTAGCTAACGTTAGAAAAAAGTGTTTAAAAATGGAGCTGTGTGCTACTGCTGGCTAACGTTATATAACAACGTCTAGAGACAAGGTTGCTCGTTCGGAGGGAATTATGGGACATGGAGTTTTTAAACAGTGCCAGCGCTGGTATGTTCACAAAAAAATACTAAAACGTAAAATATACACAAAAGCTGGTCCAGAAAAACAACATAATTTGTGAACGCTGCTCTTGTACAGCCCATGCCGCACCGCTATAGGCTCGTTGTTGCAGACGCCGCCCCTTTTATGGGAACGCGCATGTACCTTAAAGCCCGTGTTCACTAAGCAGATACCAATCTGTAATCCTGCATAGCAGACTTTCATGTCCACAACAAAGTCTGCTCTGGGGTGGGGGGTGTGTCTCTTTCTGTGGGCAGGGCCAAGAATGTTGTGACAAATGTGGGGGAAAACTGCATACTGTAGCTTTATGTTTGAGTTATGTCAGTATGAAAAATGTATATACTTTAATATTTGATGGTTTCATGCCATTTAATCCCATGTTTGTTAAACATATTGTTCAGTGGCAGTGATACATTTTAATCAACCAACTTTCCATACAATAATGAATGATAGACTGATTTGAGCCAATTCATTGTTCAACTGCTAATTGATCCTCAAACATTTTAGAACACAATGAAATGAGAATTGTGGTATCAGACCTTACTTGTGAGTTCCTTGTATGCTGAATGTTCACGCCCAAAATAATCATCTACTTTTAGTAGATATTGGCTACTATATAGCTACAGATTGTAGTATTTTTAGTTACTGTGGTCTAAGACTGCAACTGCAGTGATCCTGTGATCATAACCTCAAACGCACTCACT
Organism: Ilyophis sp. 1 JC-2022; assembly: GCA_022702515.1. Lineage (NCBI taxonomy): Eukaryota > Metazoa > Chordata > Actinopteri > Anguilliformes > Synaphobranchidae > Ilyophis > Ilyophis sp. 1 JC-2022. Next base: position 27,527,092 of record CM040402.1, on the reverse strand, counting down.
AAACTTCTCATCATTTACAATTGTCTTCACTCTTCACACAATTTCCACACTGAAAACACAGTTGGCATCAATGCAGTCTGTGAATACATATTTCACCTAGGCGTATTTCTCTCACAGTATTCTCAAGTTTTCTCCCAATTGAAAGAAATCTGATGCAGCTGCGTTGCCCCATTGAGCGTGTGTGAAAATGCAGGAAAAAGCTTTTGATTCAATAATCAGTCTGAAGACACATACATAGGGAATAGGTCACCTATGTTAAAGAAAATGGAAGCAGAGGATGAGAGAGCCAGTTCTGCGTGGCAGGGGCAGGGGTGAGCAAATGTGAAGTGATAAAGTTGGTAGAAGCCGTCAAAGGAGAACAAGATGCCGCCGGTAAAGTACGCTGACTTTCACCGCAGACTTCAGTCATACGCCGTCGGGGATCCCGGGCCCCGTCGCCCCCCGTAGCCGCCATAGCCGCGTGTGCCCGTGCCCCTGTGGAAGCGACAATTGGCGGGGGGGGGGGGGGGGGGGGGGGCTCGGAGAGCGCGCGCTGCAGGGGGGGAGGGGGGGCGTGTCGGTCAGGAGCTGCGCCCTGTAGTAGGACGTAGCGTCCTCCCTAATAATACCGATCGGACGGGGGTCGTGCAGGCGCGGGTTCTAGCGGTTGCTACACGGGGGGGGGGAATTGAAATTAATAGGGGTTCAAATTGGCTAAATTGGGAAAAAAAAAAAAAAAAAGAAACAAAATGTAAAAAAAAAAATAAAAAAAAGGAGAACAAGATGATGTGGCGGATGATGAAACGGTAACAATAGTTGACCATGTAATCAACCATGGACTGCATGGATGAGGGTTCAACCAAATCTGAGCAGATCAACAGCTGCATCAATTACACGTCTACTCTACACGGGAGAAAATGAAGCTCGATGCCAGTGCCATCATACAAATACATGTATGTCTGCCTGGATGAAGCTGGCTTCCACCCGGCATAGAAAAGAAGAATTAGTCAAAATGTTATTGGCCAGAAATCTACAACTGAAGTCTCAGGACAGTGTGGTGGGAACATTACAATGTGCACAGCTACAGACCAAAAGGGAACCATTCACCGCCATATATTGGGGCCTATGATGCACAGCGAGTCCTTCTGTTTCTTGATGGGCTTGCAGTGCAGTACATGGTGGGAAATGTGTGGGGAAACGGTTTCCCAGTATGTGAGGTGCAGGTTCCAATCACTCCCAAGGATATGAGTAGTGTATTTCCCACCATACTCAACATTCCTCACCATACTCAACATTCCTCAAGGTTTATGACCACCACCCTCATGTTACATTACATTACATTACAGTCATTTAGCAGACGCTTTTATCCAAAGCGACGTACAGTAAGTGCATATAGAAAGGTCATCGAAGTAACTTCTTCCCATACAGTAGCAGCTATCCCTAGTAATGAACACAATGCAGTTCACAGTGAACTGGGTAAATCAGCTCTAATACAATTCTATTCTAAATATTATAAACTTGAATACGAACATACGTTCAATATGTTCAGGCTTTGCTTATTGAGGCCGTTGACTTTATGGTGACATCATCAAAAAGGCATGCCAAGAGTGGTCGCCATACAAAGCTTCAAGGTGTCCTGCCAAGGAGTATATTAGGGGCGACTTTGTGGAAAATCTATGGCCTAATGCAAATGGAAGACAAGTTATGGGATAGTAAATATCTGTGAACTTTAGTCAGCCAAAAATATTTTGTTGGTTTTATTTTCAGTTCAACTGAAAGATTTCAGGTTTAAACGTATAACTTGATGTACTTTTTTGAGTTTTTAGTTTTTAAAACTGAAACGGTTTAGTTTGTGTCAACTATTCTCGAAATATACAGTACTGTTTCTAACATCGCATTGGTATTACCAGTGCATTGTTAGAAAATACAATGGTCGATTTACTAAAGGTTTGCATGTAGTCACATGTAAAACTGTTACCACCTGCAAAAAATCGTCCGAGGTGATCAATTAACGAGGTGCAAAGAGGACTGCATGTATTAAAATGTAATGATATGTGGATTTTTCATTTTTGAGGGTTAACCTGAATGAATATGCAAAATTATTTGGGATTTTAGTAAATTTAATCCACAGTGTAGAATAAATTAATTTTGAACAGGCACTACCATAGTTTCACCACAAGTGGGCGCACGTGGACTGTGGTATAGTATAAGTTTTGAAAGTTGTAAGCGTGAGCCTGTACATTACTCATGGTATGTAAGGTTCTGCCGACAATACACAGAGAAAAATGGTATGCACAGCAGTCAATTTGGTTTTTCTTATTTATTTCTGTATTACAAACAAATAGGGCATTTCTTAACATCAAAAAAAATTGAGGTTTTTTTCAATCCATGCAATCAAGATGCCAATTGGTTGACGGCATAAGAACGTGCATTTCCATATGAAGGACGTCTGTGTGTCATATCCCATTTCCCGTCCTCCCGAGTGGAGATGCGAATGTTTGAAAGAATGTCCAGCGCCTGGCCTTGGAACAGGACTGCGTTTCATTAAGAGAGGTTCTGGATACGTGCGGGCGCTCTCACACACACACACACACACACACCCTTTCAAGTCCCCTGTAAAAGTCAACGATTGTGGCATCAATCAAGTCAAACATGCTCTCTGCGCAGTGGCAGGGCTCGTTGGGTCAGCTTGCAGATATCACCACAGAACAGCCAATTATTATAGATATAAAAATCACCACATAGCATATCACAACCCACGCGCGTTGCAGAGAAATCAGAACTGCGAAACACCAATCCCCCTCCCCAACCCCCATTTCAATTTCAATAAATCGCGCTTTCAGCGCTCCCCCACTTTCCCCTTTGGCAAAATACTGGCAGGGCCTGACTGTGTTCTGTTTGCTATTGCTGCAGTTACACTGATCCATTTTTAAACCAGGATTTTGAAGGCGATGAAACCAGTACGCATGCGTACCTGCGGAGGACCATCCATGGTGGAGCTTTAATATCCACGCTATATGTATTATTCAAGGCGTTTGTTCCTCTCCTCGGTCGCGGACTTACCTCTTGAGTTATCCCTGGGGAAGCAGAGTGTAAATCAGAATTTATATTTGATATATTTTCGCTCTTTTGCGATAAAAAAACGAAAACGGAGAAAGCAAAGAAATTAAACGCAAGCCGGGGTCAATTTGCAGGGGTCACCCTCTGGAAAGGACGGATGTAACGCCCCCTGCTGTTTTTCTGATATAGTCATTCACGTCGCTTGATTTGGTTTTGGTCTCTTACTTCAACATCATGCTTGTATGCCGATATGGGCCGCTTCTTTACACACTACTCTTATAACTTGAATCCATGAAGGTATCTGGCAGGATGAGCCTCAGGATTATCGGGGGCTTCATTAATGCAAATAACGAAAACCACTGTATTTATACCCAGGGCTGCTGGGTGAAATTCCTGCGCCTGGGACAAAATTATGTTATATTATTCCCGTGCCTGGGACAATAATATTTAACACAAGGTCACAGACCATGGGGCCCCACCTCCTCCAGGGCTGTTTATACCAAACAATATCTGCACTTGCTGTGTTGTCTGTGTTATGCAGAAGAACAAGTTTTTAAGATTACACATCTTTTTGTACAGTTAGCAAATATAACAGCAGTTAGCAGATTGAGCAGATATACCATACGAGGACGATGGCCTAACTACAAGAACATTGAAACCCAATTGCAGCTCAATTGAACTGACACAAATTATTTTCTCCGCTCTATTTCGTGGAGACAGATTGGTTTCCATGTTTCTCACATTCTACAGAGAATTGCCACAGCAGTGTAAGAAGTGTAAATGCCATCATGTAAACATCCATTAATGCAACAGTTCACCATCCTAATATGTTTTATGTAAAAAATGTTTTTTGTTGCTTTAAACAGTAGTTATTGGCCTTCTTTGACAGGGTCACTCCACTTCCTTAGCTTACCTGCCCCTGGGTGGTGGGGTGGCAAGGGGTGGAACAGTGGCAAATTGGATGGCTGCATTTAGAGGTTCACTGAGCGTATGGGGTGGGGACTTCAGGGGTCGTGTTGATCAGAAAACAGTCACCTTTGTTTACTCTTCCTATGTCCTCCATTGTCTCTCCCTCTTCTCTTCCTCCTCTTACTACTTATTACAGAGGGCGATTTGGGGGCTGTACTTATGAGGCGGCATACGTTGGGGGCAGGGCTGTGTGTGTATGCATGTGTGAGAGAGCAGATTTATTGGGAAACTGAGAACCGTGGTGGTCTTGGTGGGGCGTAAGCAGTTGATAGATGAATAAAATGGCCGGGCCGCCTCCTAACGAGATCATAAAGTTGGGACAAAGCTTCGCTGTGGAACAAAAAGGCCCCTCTTCCCCTGGAAAGCCTGCTTGATGGGGGAACTGCTTTATGCAGGTGACAGAAGGGACGCAGCTTCGGGACAAATTTAGCAGCTGAATCGTCCTCTTGAACATAGGCGTTTGAGCCATCCCAGGGGGGAGGGGGGCAGGTTGGGGTTCGCCGCAGTCTGCTTGCATCGCGAGTTTGGCACTGCCTCAATTCGGGTTCAGAGCCCTTGTCCCATGACTGAACACCCAGCCTTTCTCCCTCACCTTTTGAAGTTTTGAGTTTTTTAACCTTAAAAACTACAGTACTTCTACTACCCGCTACAGGTACCGGTCATTTGGAATCTGTGTTCATTCCATGCTTAAAATGGCATTTTAACTCATAACCAATCAGTGCTGGGACCTTTTTGTGTTCGGCCATTCAGACATGATCTTGCATACAGAACAGACAGTTGTGCTGGGTCAGAGCTTCAGCTCTCCTGCTTAGATGTAAGATACCTTACATTAAAAATAAATTGTATTAGGTTCCTGATTAGAAATAATAAAAAAGCATACATAGTTAAGCAGTGGCGTCATTAACATTTTAAATGCAAGGAGAAAAGTAATCACACAGGGTCTTTGAAACATAACTGAAAAAATTTCAGACTTTACTGGGTGTTTCTTGTCTGTGTCCTACTCTAAACACTCAGCAGATGATCAGGAGTGGTCAGGGTGAGCTAATGCCAGAGACAGAAAACTGAGCAATGTGGACCGGTATCATTAATCCAACATAAACCTACCCACACGCCATCTCACATGTATCAGATTCAGACAATAAAACAAACAAAAATCCGAGATATCAGAAACTCACTGGTCTGAACCAATCACAGTGTTCTTACATCAAGTGCCCTCTTTTTGACTGATCCAGACAAGCCGATGATTAATGTTAGGTTTTAGCTCCACCCTTTGTGGGGGCTAATGAACCCTCACTTTGTCATGAATATTTATAGGAATTTTCACCAATGCCTACACTTTTAAAAGAAAATGTTTTAATAGGCCACTTTTTTTTTAGTTCAATTGCTGGACTTGGAGACTGGCAGGTGAGAAACGGTAGGTGTTGGCTTTTGAACACCAGAAAAGTGTTCCCCTGCCAATATAATGCACAAAATCTGGTTTATGGTTTTAATCTGGTTTATCTGGTTTAAGTTGTAGCTGTGAATATAAACGTACATGACATTAAATAATGCACAAGTAATGAAAATATGAATTACTCATGAATATGCCAATTTTTGTATAACCTCACATTCTCTCTAATGGGAAAAATGTAATTGTTGTTTCAATGCTCCAAGGAGATCAACTGCACTTAAAATTTTACGTTTCAAGATCGTTGCATTGGTGGTAGCTTTTGGAGTGTCAAAACACTGTAACGGTGGACTTATGAAACCAGACATGGCCAATTTTGGCCATAATATGCAAGTGAAGCCTTCTTTTTCCACTTATAGAGAATTTGTTGACACTTGAATGACATACCTGATTAGGTCAAGTTGCTGACTGGTTTCCAGCAGGTCAGAGAGGCTCATTGAGCTGTGGGCTTGTTCTGTGAGTGTCTAGTGCTGGGGGTCAAGATGATGAAATCACAAGAAGAGGGCTTACCTTCGTTTCCCTCCAGACCTGTCCTCCAGGTCACTGTCTGTTATAAGGGGAGGGGGTGGTCCCAGTCAGAATCATAGTCAGAGAACACAGTCCACCCCCCCCCCCCGAGAGCTCGCACCCAGTTAACCCCCTTAACCTTAAACCTAAACCCCACCAAACATCCAGAAAAAGCCAAGAATGTGGAAATTCTCAAACTGACACCCCACTAAAGAGGGGTGACCCCCCCCCCCCTCCAGATTTGCTGCAAATATTCACTCCCCTCTTTCCAATCACAGCTGGGTGCAGCACCACTGTAGGCTGAAAACATCTTATGTACGTGCATTATATAGACAGATTTATCCATTTGTCCATGTGGGATATATGCTGACTCATCTTGTGTCATTTGACCCATTAGTGGCTGTGCACCACTCCAGACCAATTGCTTTGGCACACCGTGCCCACTTCAACATCGCTAGTGCTGCTAGTGCCCCCCACCTGCACCTATGTCAGACGTCCTGTGAAAGTATTGGCCTTTTGCTGCCGTTTCGTTTCCCCTGCACCCCAGAACACCCCACCGGACCCACAGTGGGAATGAGAGGCAGCGGGCCTGCGTTTGTTCACAGCTGAGACAGGTGTGAGGCTAATGGGATTGGAAGTGTCTGTGAGAGATGTTATAACATTAAAGGAGCACTGTCACAGGGAGTACAGCCTAGGCTGACAGATTCTGATGGTAATATCATTATTTATTGTTATTTTTTTATTACTTTTGCTTAGGGGATGCGGGTTATCCAGAATAACTTATGCAGCTCATGTATTTTATTTACAGCTGCTGAAAACTACCACAGGTCAGGTGTGCAGTGTCATGGCCGTGGCAGATCTGGGACACAAACCCCGCCTCCTCCTGGTTAAGAGCCCTGTCCTTTCACCTCATTCAGCACCACACTGCAGCACACACAAGGCAGCAGGTGAGTCATGTTTTCTTTCTCCTGTTCCACCATTGCTGTGCTGTCAGCTGTGTTCTCCAGTTATACCCCTATCTCACTGTAGAGCTGGAACCAGGCTGGCTCTAATATACCCCTCTCTCACTGTAGAGCTAGAACCAGGCTGGCTCTAATATACCCCTCTCTCACTGTAGAGCTGGAACCAGGCTGGCTCTAATATACCCCTCTCTCACTGTAGAGCTGGAACCAGGCTGGCTCTAATATACCCCTCTCTCACTGTAGAGCTAGAACCAGGCTGGCTCTAATATACCCCTCTCTCACTGTAGAACTGGAACCAGGCTAGCTCTAATATACCCCTCTCTCACTGTAGAGCTAGAACCAGGCTGGCTCTAATATACCCCTCTCTCACTGTAGAGCTGGAACCAGGCTGGCTCTAATATACCCCTCTCTCACTGTAGAGCTGGAACCAGGCTGGCTCTAATATATCCCTCTCTCACTGTAGAGCTAGAACCAGGCTGGCTCTAATATACCCCTCTCTCACTGTAGAGCTAGAACCAGGCTGGCTCTAATATACCCCTCTCTCACTGTAGAGCTAGAACCAGGCTGGCTCTAATATACCCCTCTCTCACTGTAGAGCTGGAACCAGGCTGGCTCTAATATACCCCTCTCTCACTGTAGAGCTGGAACCAGGCTGGCTCTAATATACCCCTCTCTCACTGTAGAGCTGGAACCAGGCTAGCTCTAATATACCCCTCTCTCACTGTAGAGCTAGAACCAGGCTGGCTCTAATATACCCCTCTCTCACTGTAGAGCTGGAACCAGGCTGGCTCTAATATACCCCTCTCTCACTGTAGAGCTGGAACCAGGCTGGCTCTAATATACCCCTCTCTCACTGTAGAGCTAGAACCAGGCTGGCTCTAATATACCCCTCTCTCACTGTAGAGCTAGAACCAGGCTGGCTCTAATATACCCCTCTCTCACTGTAGAGCTGGAACCAGGCTGACTCTAATATACCCCTCTCTCACTGTAGAGCTGGAACCAGGCTGGCTCTAATATACCCCTCTCTCACTGTAGAGCTAGAACCAGGCTGGCTCTAATATACCCCTCTCTCACTGTAGAGCTGGAACCAGGCTGGCTCTAATATACCCCTCTCTCACTGTAGAGCTAGAACCAGGCTGGCTCTAATATACCCCTCTCTCACTGTAGAGCTAGAACCAGGCTGGCTCTAATATACCCCTCTCTCACTGTAGAGCTGGAACCAGGCTGGCTCTAATATACCCCTCTCACTGTAGAGCTAGAACCAGGCTGGCTCTAATATACCCCTCTCTCACTGTAGAGCTAGAACCAGGCTGGCTCTAATATACCCCTCTCTCACTGTAGAGCTGGAACCAGGCTGGCTCTAATATACCCCTCTCTCACTGTAGAGCTGGAACCAGGCTGGCTCTAATATACCCCTCTCTCACTGTAGAGCTGGAACCAGGCTGGCTCTAATATACCCCTCTCTCACTGTAGAGCTGGAACCAGGCTGGCTCTAATATACCCCTCTCTCCATGTTTAGCTAGAACCAGGCTGGCTCTAATATACCCCTCTCTCACTGTAGAGCTGGAACCAGGCTGGCTCTAATATACCCCTCTCTCACTGTAGAGCTGGAACCAGGCTGGCTCTAATATACCCCTCTCTCACTGTAGAGCTGGAACCAGGCTGGCTCTAATATACCCCTCTCTCACTGTAGAGCTAGAACCAGGCTGGCTCTAATATACCCCTCTCTCACTGTAGAGCTAGAACCAGGCTGGCTCTAATATACCCCTCTCTCACTGTAGAGCTAGAACCAGGCTGGCTCTAATATACCCCTCTCTCACTGTAGAGCTAGAACCAGGCTGGCTCTAATATACCCCTCTCTCACTGTAGAGCTGGAACCAGGCTAGCTCTAATATACCCCTCTCTCACTGTAGAGCTAGAACCAGGCTGGCTGTAATATACCCATGTCTCACTGTAGAACTGGAACCAGGCTAGCTCTAATATACCCCTCTCTCACTGTAGAGCTAGAACCAGGCTGGCTCTAATATACCCCTCTCTCACTGTAGAGCTGGAACCAGGCTGGCTCTAATATACCCCTCTCTCACTGTAGAGCTGGAACCAGGCTAGCTCTAATATACCCCTCTCTCACTGTAGAGCTGGAACCAGGCTGGCTCTAATATACCCCTCTCTCACTGTAGAGCTAGAACCAGGCTGGCGCTAATATACCCCTCTCTCACTGTAGAGCTAGAACCAGGCTGGCTCTAATATACCCCTCTCTCACTGTAGAGCTAGAACCAGGCTGGCTCTAATATACCCCTCTCTCACTGTAGAGCTAGAACCAGGCTGGCTCTAATATACCCCTCTCTCACTGTAGAGCTGGAACCAGGCTAGCTCTAATATACCCCTCTCTCACTGTAGAGCTAGAACCAGGCTGGCTGTAATATACCCATGTCTCACTGTAGAACTGGAACCAGGCTAGCTCTAATATACCCCTCTCTCACTGTAGAGCTAGAACCAGGCTGGCTCTAATATACCCCTCTCTCACTGTAGAGCTGGAACCAGGCTGGCTCTAATATACCCCTCTCTCACTGTAGAGCTGGAACCAGGCTAGCTCTAATATACCCCTCTCACTGTAGAGCTAGAACCAGGCTGGCTCTAATATACCCCTCTCTCACTGTAGAGCTAGAACCAGGCTGGCTCTAATATACCCCTCTCTCACTGTAGAGCTGGAACCAGGCTAGCTCTAATATACCCCTCTCTCACTGTAGAGCTAGAACCAGGCTGGCTGTAATATACCCATGTCTCACTGTAGAACTGGAACCAGGCTAGCTCTAATATACCCCTCTCTCACTGTAGAGCTAGAACCAGGCTGGCTCTAATATACCCCTCTCTCACTGTAGAGCTGGAACCAGGCTGGCTCTAATATACCCCTCTCTCACTGTAGAGCTGGAACCAGGCTAGCTCTAATATACCCCTCTCTCACTGTAGAGCTGGAACCAGGCTGGCTCTAATATACCCCTCTCTCACTGTAGAGCTAGAACCAGGCTGGCTCTAATATACCCCTCTCTCACTGTAGAGCTAGAACCAGGCTGGCTCTAATATACCCCTCTCTCACTGTAGAGCTAGAACCAGGCTGGCTCTAATATACCCCTCTCTCACTGTAGAGCTAGAAGTGAAGCTCTTATTCAGAGTGAAGCTCTTATTCAGAGTGATGGTCTTATTCAGAGTGAAGCTCTTATTCAGAGTGAAGCTCTTATTCAGAGTGAAGCTCTTATTCAGAGTGATGCTCTTATTCAGAGTGAAGCTCTTATTCAGAGTGATGGTCTTATTCAGAGTGAAGCTCTTATTCAGAGTGAAGCTCTTATTCAGAGTGATGCTCTTATTCAGAGTGATGGTCTTATTCAGAGTGAAGCTCTTATTCAGAGTGAAGCTCTTATTCAGAGTGATGGTCTTATTCAGAGTGATGCTCTTATTCAGAGGTTTATGTTTTGCAGAGGGGTACAGTGCCCCACCTGGGAATTGAACCTGCAATATCTGACTTACAAGTTCCAGATCTCTTTGTGCTATACAGCCGCCTTCAAGCGTTGAGCTGGTAAACTGCAACCAGTTCCCGCGCCGTCTGGTGAACGGGTCCTTCTCCATGCAAAGGAATATTCATAAGACAGCGACGGTGCCAACCAGCATCCCCCCCCCCCCCCCCCAACAAAAACCAATAAAAAAATAAAGTAAAAGCAGACGTCCATCCTGCGTCCCGTAGAGATTTGATTTAGAAAACATAAATGGCAGATTAGTGGGAAAGACCCCGGAGTGGATTATGTGATCATCTCTGAGGCTCATGCTGTGCCGCTTCCCTCTGATTACGGCGGCCGATGGAGGGGCGCGGGTCCCCGGCTTACGCGGGGGTCCGCAGAGCAGGCCCCACGGCCAGAACAATGGCATTAGGAAATCCTCTCTGTAAATTCAAGGCCGCGCATTAAAGGGTGAGCTGACCCAGGGGGCTCCCGCGCGAGGCCCTCCCCATTGTACGGGGCTGATTGATGTTGACTGGGGTCATCTAAGCCGGCGTGGCTGTATGCTCAGGGCCTGTGCACTTACACGCATGTGTTTGGCTTTAATGAAACGGTCGGCGGTGCGGAGCTGGTCCGGCTGACAGCCCGGGCGTCGTCGCCTCGCCCCGTCTCAGGCCAGGGTCCGGAGACCGTGCGTGAACAAAGCCAGCTGGGGTGCACTTCGAATTTGATTCTCCAAAGCCATTTCTGTTTGACTCTGGGGGGGGGGGGGGATGTTGTTCTTGCTCTTATATTTATTTATCATAGTTTCACCAGTCATGGATATGAGCGAAACTTCTTTGAAAGGATTTAGGAAAAAATACATACAGATGCTTAGCTTCAAATGCAGCATAACAGTCAAAAAGAAATATTATTTAATATTGTTATTAAATAGTTAAGGAAGAAGTTTACTTGGATTGTATACTGAATTTGACTTGGGGGAACTGCATTGTGGGTAAACTGAATTGGATTTAAAGGAAAGTGCATTGCGGCTAGACTGAATGTGAATTACTCAGAAGAGTGCAGTGCGGGTAGATTTAGATTTACTTTACTGTTAGACAAAACTGCAATGTGGGAATTTTGAAGTAGAAAGCATGTTTGCGGGGAGACTGAGGCTGCATTCAGATCCAAAATGTATGCTTTCTTCCTGTCGTTCCCTTCCTTTGCTTCAACGGGGGAATCTCCAAAATGCCAGGATGAAATATGGCAGCCACACCAAGTGGGATTCGGTTCCAATTTAAGAAAGGGGAGGGAGTAATTATATTCCCTCACTCCCTCGTTTATCCTCCCTTCCACCAATGGTATAAAATGCAAGCTTCCAGCCAGCAGGGAATCCCACAAGGCAATGCTCCATACATTCACGTTTCAACCACAGGTGTAAAACCCTGGGGTCAGAAAGTAAAAGTACTGGAGAGGGTTTATACGTTCTGAACATGGATTTTACACCTCTGGGTTCAACTCTATGGGGCTGCATTTTGTATTGGTTGCGAGGGCGGTTCAGTTCCATTTTTGTTTACTTCTCGTCAATCTCGCACCTTGCCGAACGCTTGTTAAGATTGCGGACCTGTGGGCTGTCAAAGATAAGTAGTCAATCGACAGG